>CM038145.1:421768987-422463398 GCA_021437245.1 Aegilops speltoides | reverse complement strand
GGATGTTTCCGTGAGCAGTAAGCAGCGGATCTCCCCTTTTTGGGGGAAAGCTGGTGTCCAGTTCGTAACCGCTAGGCTGCATCGTCCTCTCCCGTGAGTGCTCTAATTTTGGGTTCTCCTAGACAACCATTATGAACCAAAAATATTTTTTCAAAGACCAAAACTCAAATAAAATACATATGGAGTTTTATCACGGGCAGAGAGCCAGGGGGCCTCGCACTTGCTGGGGAGGTGCCCGTGGGGTCCTGTGTCCCCAAATTGCGACCAACCCCTGGGCCACACCAAGAATTAGTGAAGGGCATGTCGATGTAATGATGCCTTCATTGTTCTGGACACAGATGGATGTGCAACCCTCCACAGGCAAGGGATCAAAACCGGTTCCATGTCGCTGCATGGTGTAATGCTAGCAAAAAAGCCTCATGAAGGGGATGACGCCGACCGTTGCCTACAGAGATGCGCGAAGGTGGACAAAACGATATGGAGTTGGGGTTCAAATTTACCAACTTCACTCTACATTCGGCAAGACATCGGAGAAAATTTTTGAAGGTGGGATGCCCAGCCCGACCTTCAAGAACTTTGAGGGCACCACCTATGCCGTCACCGGGATAGGAACCTCCTGGCCCATCGCAAGGGCCACCTCACACACATGGAAGGAGGCAATAGCCCTTGCCCCTTGAACTGCTGCAGGGTGGCCTCATTCAAATCGCATTTGCACCAACCATCTTGGCCAGTGTGGTAGCGAGTCATCTCTGGCCATGAGGAGAAGTGACGATTGAAGAAGAAGAAGAGGAATGAGAGAGGTACAACTTTGCTGGTCTAACAAGTGCTTGCTAGTTATACTGCCCCACCCCCTCGCAGGGGCAAGGGGACACTCGAACTTTTGAGAGCATTCACTTTGCACAACAACTCAGGCAAATTTCGTGTCAAGGGACACGATATTTCGCTACCACTCAAATCTTAAGGCAGTCATAATCCCGGCTAGGACATGGTCCCTCACATCTTTTTTGGGCACTAGGAACCCTGATCGTCTTGGGTCAACGTTTCAGCAGGGGTATGATTGTCAATCTGCTCGAATGAGATCATGATTTCGGGGAGGACTCAAACACTGTGGTGACTGATGCGCCAGGACCCTTTGGGGAGCTAATGGAAAGGGCTCTCGAGAGGGAGGCGCTTGACAATACTTCCCTAGACTTCCTCCCCTTAGAGAAAATGAGTCCCACGTTGTCGGTGTAAATCTAGGCAGACCCTTTGGTAGGGTATCATGACTAGCCGGAAAGCCTAGAGGGGGAATAGGAGAGAGGTTTACCCAAGTTGAAGCGCTCACGGTGGAGGTAAAACCCTACTCCTGCTCTTCTGTATTGATTGGAAGGGGTACAAATTATAGAGGAGATTGTTATGATCATGGGCATAGGTAAGGGTGAAGATTGTGTACATCATCTAGCCCGAACCCCGACTTATAAACGATGTAGGGGATCAAGGATTTACATAATCCTGGTCAATTATTGTGGTTGGAGGAGTACAATCGATCCGGCCTCCTTGTCTTGCATGGAAAGGATGTTGGTTTCCTTCTTCTGGACGACCCAAAGGCCGGGCCCGATTCAGGGGCGTAGGCTAGGGGTCATGATTTAGCCTGATGGGTCGTCTTTCGATACTAGAAGGCACCCCTAGGCCATGGCACCGTCACACGTGACCATATTGAATTATAGTATTGGTGAGGGGCTTGTCAATGAGTAAGCTTACCCACTTGGAACCAATTGATATGACCAACCCTGACTACGACATCACCACATGTGTCTAAGGGTTCCCGAGTCTTGCAATATGCAGTGCGTGAGTAGACACTCATGAGATGAGTGGTCGGGTGTGGGATTTCAGGGCTTAGGCCAACTCCAACCGATCCCCTATTCGGTCGTAAGGGAGGATAAATTTGGTTATCCTCCTCTAAGCTGCACCTAGCTGATCCCCTAAACCCCTAAACCGAATAGATGGGGATAATTATCCTCCCCCGTCGAAAAACCCGTTCGACCTCCCTAAATATCCTTACTGCATGCGGCTGAGTAAAAGTGTCGCACCCTCTCTCTCGCCCTCCGCCGGCTCTATTCCAGCTGCAGCCTCCGCCATGCTCCGCTGCCGCCACCGATGACCGGCCCTCCCGCCGAAATGCATAGCCCGGATCCTTTCGCCACCCCGTTGGCTTCTCTCCTCTGGAAACGGCCCCCACAATGAAGAAAAGCTTGGGCATAAAAAAAGACCACCGGGTTCAAGCTCTGTCCCCCATCGTGGGAAAGGTCGCCGGGGTGGCGACCGCCTCTCCAGCGATGTCATGCCGCCCTCTACCGCTCCCACCGGAGCCAAAAGAGCTAGAAAACCGACGGCGGTGGCATCAGCCCTCGCCGAGGAGGCCACAAAGAAGAAGAAAAAGGCCACAATGACGCCCCGTCCACGGCTGGTGCCTCGTGAGCGTCTCCAGTGACACCTACGGGCACTGCTTCGGTGCGTCAGGCGGCGGCATGTGGCAAGAAAGGTCACGGACGCCAAGTGCTCGATGAAATGCCAGCAAGGTAAATAAAAACAACTTCAACATTTCGGTCGATGATGATTGTTGGTAGCCAATGGTGATGTAATTTGGTTGTTTTTGTGTCGTAGTGCGAAGATGAACACAGCCAAATTCTTAGCGCATGTGGAGTCCTCGGCAATGATGGAGCTTGATGAGCTCAACTATCACTCAATTTGACATCATTCGGAGGTGGCCGAAGAAGATGAGGTGGCCGAGGACATGGAACAAGAGGAGGTGGCCGAAGAAGAGGAGGAGGTCGATGAAGATGAAGTTGTGGATGTGATGTTTTCTTCAACGACCACCTCATTTGAGTTCGTGGATGCCATTGATTGGCTTGATCCACAACATATACATGTTATGTTTGTGGTGGTTTTGGATCAAACATTTGTGTTTGAAGTTATGCCTTTTGGATGAACTATGTATGTTTTTATTTGAAAATTGCGATGATGAAACTATATGTGATGACGGTTATGTTATGCATGTTTAATTTTCAATGTTCATATATATATATATATATATATATATATATATATATATATATATATATATATATATATATATATATATATATATATATATATATATATATATATATATATATATATATATAGGAAAATCCATCCTACCACCCAGTGGTAGTTACCCCACATATCTCATATACTACCATGTGTTACTATATATACTATTTTATTATTTTAAATATGTTCGTACACTATATCTAAGATATTTCAAAACAAGTTACATGAAAAAATTGCATATGAGCCCATAGTTTTTGTTATATTTGTGAAATACGTACATATTTGTACGTAAAAAAGAGCATACTCAAAATATGGTACATACTACCTAAAAATTAGTATATGTACTACCTAAACATTGTTATATACTACATACTACACGTACATACTCTCGGTTTCGACAGATACTACATACAACATACAAAACGCAAGTGGTGGTAACTACCACTGCTTGTAGGAAACATTTTGAATTGTTTGAAGTTCATGCGGCTAGAACACAAAATGTATACAGTTTTTTTACTCCACTGAAGTTTAGGGGATCGGCTAGGTGCGGCCAACTATAGAGGAGGAAAATTTTTACTCCTCTAACTTGGCCGGATCCTCCCTTAACTTTTTGGGGATCGGTTAGAGTTGCCCTTATGCGGTTAAGGAAGATATGTTCCTCTTAATTGTAAGATTATCTAACTGTATCCCATCTAACCGGAGAGTATCCTTAACGAACCGCCTTTGGCCGCATATAAGAGGAGGCCCCAGAGGAGAGAGGCAGGGGGTCTAGCTTAGAGATAACAACTTGAAAACATACTCCTTGTAATCGTCACGATCATCAATAAAGAGATGTAGGATTTTTACCCATCCCAGGGCCTGAACCTGGGTAAAATCACCGTGTATGTTCATCCGCTGGCTATTTCCCTTCGGGCACCACCCTCCCCCTCCTTCAACATTATAGAGTTATAAAAGATCGCTCCACCATTATTCATCAACACCAAGGGAAATAGATAATGTATTTTTGGATTTTCTTGACCGTTGTGACAATAAAGGGTCACTATAAAATGATGACTGACATCAAGTCGCATCCATTTGTCTGGATAAGAACAACTTAAAATTGCACGAGATAGTACAAACTCCTAGTGTCATCAAACCATTAGTAGCCACCACATTAGTACTTTGAATTTTATGCACCTTTTTTCTATATGACAATCGAAGCACTCGTCAGATAAGACACTTCTGTGCTGAGCAGTTGCCACTTTATCAGTACATAAAAGACCAAAAGAAACCATGCACTTCATGTCTTCAAATACGCCAAGCCCCATATTTAGTGCCTTCTTTTGATCAGACAAAACTAAACAACACTTGCATTATATAGTGGAAAAGCTAGCAGACAGAATCCTTTTAACTGAAGAGATTCAGTATCAGCAACCTTTGGAACAGAATCCTGTTCGTGTTAGCTTTCTTTTGATGACCACCATTAGTGGTGGTGGTTTTACATAAAGCAAGTTGCGTGCATCTTATCTGCTTTTGGTTTCTATAGAACTCCTGCTAGGTCACACTAGGTTAAGGTCTAATGAAGTGTGATCGTCATTGGAAACTACATATGTATTTGCGCAGTTTAACTAATGATCAAGACAGTTCAGATGTACTTTTATGGCATCCACAAATAATGCACAATGGAATAAGGCTCAAATTTTGACTTGTGTACTTTGGCACTAATTATTTTGTTTCTTCTTGTCATTCTATCAAAATTTATAGGGTTTAGAATGAAAGAAGGTGCTCAGTTGCTGCATTTGAAAACTATAGAGCAGTTGTCTTCTCCTCAAGGATTGCATTGGATGTAATGTAGTTAATTAGCAACTTGTGAATCCCCGCAAAAACAATTAGCAACTTGTGCATTGTTAAAGCGGGGAAAACTAACACTAAGAATCAGAGTTAACAAGTAACAACAACTATGCCCATTTTATGGAACTCATATTCAATGTGTACACTTGGAGATCCTGGACTTAATTAGAGACCCATACAAAATAATGGAAGCTGAGTGATATTACTCACCCTTCTATCAACTTGAACACATGTTTTGCACATATGCAAGTTGAAGGAACATTTCTCTCTTCAGAAAATGGAAATTTGATGCGTGGGAATGTTCAGAAGAAACATCTAATGCAAGTATTTCCTGATAAAACAACATGGTAGTAGGATTATTTTCTGGATTTGGAGTGTGGATCCACGACGGGAAAATTGGTCAACCCAAACCCACGGCCCGTCCTTTCTTGATATATTAGCTGCAAATTTCAGTGGAAATACTCCATCCATTTCCCAGTATGATTAAATTGCTGTCTTAATTTTGAAAGTCACTTTCTACTCGAGTAGTTTTATTAGTTCAACCACACACACAAGAGAAAACCAAGAGTGTGTTGTCCACACCCTTAAAAATATTCCAAGGACCCATCCCTAACATGTTGTGTCAAGCATCAAATGCCTTGTAATTAATAAAAGAACCAAATGGGCTACTAGTCAAATCCCATTTGATCATCAAAACAAGAGAACTTCTGCCATACTGTAAAAAACCACAGATTAATCCAGCCACTTGCACCAGTTAGTTCAACCATGCAGTCAGCAACCATAAAAGAAACACAGCACAAACAAACAAACAAACTCTTATTGGAACTCCAGCTCTGCTCAGCTCTCAGTGAAACTATCTTTCCCAATGCTGCACTGAAAATATTTTTAACCGTGGTGCTGCCCTTCCCTGCCCTGATGATGAGTGGCCACCACTCATTCTTTCCCTGCCTGACATCACCATTCACCACCTTATCCTCTCCCTGTTTATTTAACTTTCAGCACCCCTCCGCTAGCCTAGCCATGTTGTCCTTTGCAACCTGTATATTTTTTGTTTGTCACTTAGAAAAAATGATTTGCCAATGCAGTGCAGAGCACACTCAGATTCTAGCAAGAGGTTGGGCTCAGAGTTCAGACAGCTTTTACTAGTTGTTCAATAACCGCAACAGTAGTTAGCTTCAGGTGCTCTCCCAAGTTGAGCTGTTGCTAAAAGTTTGAGAGACTTTAGTGTATTGTGTCATTTTGTTTCATGCCTACAAACCCTGCACTTATGGCCAACAATGCATCGCACAACTATACATCCCCCCTCACCGAGTATCCCGTCATCGTGCTTGCTTCATGTTAAACAAAGAGAAAGTCAAAACAAATTCTCCATGGCATTTGGCCAAACATTTGCCGGACGTGGTTTCCCTCATGGACGGCGTTGGCAGGGGGCAGACGATACCCGGGCCACGGACTGATCCGGGGGTGCAACGGCAGTGAATTACAAGGCATCTGGGTGGAGGAGCGGTGGTCCGACAAGAACTGGGCGACGACCGGAGTGGTGTAGAGGCGGCGGCGGTCTTGGTAGGTGTGGGTACAAACCAAGGGGGAGGGCTCCGGGAGAGGGGTTTTGGGGTGTGTCGGACTCCGGCGTGGCGGGCCTCGGGACTCTCCCAATCCTCCCCAGCTTTGGCAAAATTCGGACGCACGGGCCGGTCCGTGCCCATTTAATGCATGACATCGGATGACACAAAAGTGTCCGGACCGTTGTTCAGACGTTTAGCGGCGTTTCGACGAACGGGGCGTTGGAGATGCCCTTAGCTTCAGGTGCTCTCCCAAGTCTCAACTCAGCTGTTGCAAAAAGTTGGAGAGCCTTTAGTGCTGCACCTGTCCCTTCACACTGTCCTCTGCTTCACAGTGCATTCGGAAACTTACGCACCTCTGCTTCTTTTGGATGACACAAAGTTGGCTTGAGAGCTTTAGTGATTTTTCCATGTCACGAGAGTTCTTTAGTTGCCTATATGATTTCTTTACTGGTGCGGTATGGTCGCATCGCCATTTGGCAAAGAAGCCAAAGGAAACGTAGCTATCTCCTTGCCTGTTTCTTATCAGGCCGATGCTGTCCGCACGACTGTGATGCATCAGCTAACGTCCGGACAGCCTTGCCAATTCTGCGTGTGCATTTTCCATGAAACCAACAGCTGAGGTAACGACTGCTTCCTGCGCTGCACATGATAGTGGCAATGGACGTTTGGAACAAGAATATTCAGGTCAACAGCTGAGGATCCCCGTTCAGGATGCTCCAAATTTGTCGACAGAGTTTTGCCCGGTCGGCCTGCTACCACAAGGGAGACAGACATACAGCTCCCCTTCCCTCTCTTGGATTCCTCACCTCATTCGCCTCCCGGGAAAATAAAACAAAAGAGTGGACCTGCGACCTAGTAGTATTCAGGACGTGAACTACACAGAAATATAGACATAAACAACCCAGCAGACCAATTTTTCTGTATCATCGAGAAATAGTCGTACCCAGCTGAGCAAAATATATACAAAGATGCACGAGCTGTTGATACCAACGCGCATTCTGACCGGGCATGACGATGCTTCTTCAGTACGGCGCACGACACCATCGATCGACAGCAAACGATCGATCCATCACATGATTTGAATTTCGATGCAAAGAGTAATACAAAGAATATACTCAGCATAAAATGACTCGCAATAGGTAGGTACATACATGCATATCGATGAGAGCTTTGATTTTCCACACGAGCTAGATCAGTTTGCGTACAATCAGCTGGACGGGCAGGCAAACCTGGAGCTCCCCTTGAGTACAGCGACAGGCAGTGGCAGGAGAGTGCTATGGACAAACGGTCGTTCCAGGAGAGCCTAGAAGAACTTGTTGAACTGGCCGCTCAGGGACCCCTTCACGTTCGAGTACAGCCCGTAGAGCGAGTACTGCTGCAGGTTCGACACCTCGTACCACGAGTTGAGGACCGACTCGTGCTTGTCCGTGCCCGAGAAGGCCAGCTGGATGCCGATGCTGCAGTCCATGGATCCCTGGTTATTGCTCTTGCAGATGTTTGTTCTGATGGCGCAGGTTTGCTTGCCGAGGCAGATGAAGTTTGGCTTCCCTGTGCAGGCACCACACCCGTCCTTCTTCCAGTGCAGGTTCTGAAGCTTGCCTTTGTTGAATTCAAGAACCTAGAAAAATGCATCAACATGGAGCGGCAACATTCAGGATTCGCTTGGTTAAAAGTTTATAGATGATGGCAACAACGATACATCTGTGGTCCCACTCCCATACCAGGGTGAAGCTGGACACTGTAACTGAGGAATTGGAGACAAAGACTGGTTGAGATCTGGCTGCATACTTCCTGCCAGCAAATGCTACCATGTACCCACCAGCTGAGGCCTACAAAATGCAAAAGAGCTTTGGTCATACGAATTTGTCTACACACGACAAAAATGACTGAACACTATCTTAGTGAGAACTAGTCAGCCATGACACAATATAAATTCAGGTTATCACACAGGTTAAAAAGAGTAGCATTTCTCAGAGTTATACCGCCCTATTGTAAGTTGGGGCAAACTATGCTTCTTCATCTGTTGCAGCAGGAGATGATCAAGTCTCAACCAATACCAACTACCCTGGAGTTTTCGGAATTTGGGGGATAGTCATAGTTGAGAAGGAAACTAAACAACGAATGTGCTAGTCCTGAAAGTTCAATATCCACAGATGGTGAAACAGTCACGAAAAGAATACTATGATTTGATAGGATAATGGGCTACCATATTCCATAGCTGCTAAAGAGGTGGCTGATGGAACGTGATACTTTTATGGACAGTGAATTAACAAAATGCTACTACAGGTTCCGCCATGGTTTACCGAAACACACAGGCTCCATTTTCAGTTGATAGGGTTAGAGGCACAAATATCACCTGGCCAAGTTTTTGACACTAAGAAAGACAGCAGTAATGCCCAAACAAAGAAAACACGGTAATCATAAATTAATAAGAACTGGCCAAATTGCATCATCCAGAAACCTTTGTCAATTTGACACTTGACACCCTCCTTCCCTTCCCTCGACAAGTCGAGTTTCCCACTGCTGGAAACCAACAAGATAATACTGGCACATGTCTGGTTCACGACCAAATTTAACCATACCAAACTATCACAGCAACCATACACACAGCAACATGTTAGCACCACGCCAGCCAGGACCCTTGCTCTTTGATATACCTAGTTATCTGTCGGTATAACTTGTATAAAATAGCAAACCTTTTTCTTTGTTTGAGTTCAGGAGGCAGGAAGTTAAGAGGGGATATTCAACACAATATAAATGATGGTTCGTTTCTAGCATTCTAAATGAATGATTAGACAATGAATCACAAAATAGTCCTTCAAAACTCTCATAATGATGTCTCCTTAAGGCAATAAACATGTTGTCTCTAAAATGTAAATGCAATAAGATATCAAAAAAGAATTCATCAGTGAAGTGTGGTGTCGCTGAAGTTCACAACAATGAGATTTAGGTTTCATATCACAGATGCACAAGTGTTCACCAATGGTATCGATTACCATGGCAATGTATTCGGCGAATGTTTGTTTTTCTGTTTAAGCAACGATTCAACATGATTTTTTTCCCTTTTATAGGAGGCATTCCTTCATTTTCACCAAACGTCTTCTTGGAGTTTCAAGTTCAAATTCAGGTTGCGTTGGGAGAGAATAATTTGGTGGTGAAAGTGATTTCATCCATTCACATTCTTTTTCATTTTATAGCTTGTAAGATGACAGAGGTTTCTCATTTCTTTTCTTTCAACACAAATTGTATTTGAACTTGAAATTTCAGAGATGTTTGATGAAATAAGAACTACCGCCTCAAATGTTAGAAGCTTTCACGAATTCATGTCGACTTGGTGCCTGAGGCTCTCAAGCCTTGAGCCAACATTATTTACAATTTCGTTACCACGATTGGGGTTTCACCTTATATGTTCCCATATAAGGCTACTATTTGCAGCACCAAAAACGAACACATACAGTGCTAACCCTACCATTGTTCATAGAGAAAACTGCAGGATTATGTCAACTTCCCTGCCGCGGCAACTATTTCCCAATCCCCCAACATGCTGACATATTGCGAAGGCATTGGTCCACCTTCATTTTAATCCTTCCCTTTGTCACAATATACAGAGTTAGGAAGACGATTGCGTACAGGCAAACCAGCCGAGCAGCAAGGTCACCCTATGGCTGCAACTAGATCAATGAATTGCACAAAAAGCACACAGATCATACCAACCAACGCTAATTGCATCCAGCACAGGCCAAAGCAGAAGGTGCTGGCGCATCACAGCAGCAATGGCAACAACCCCAACCGACCTCCACCTACTCCCGCATTTCCACAAGCACGTAGGGCGCAGGAAAGATCTATCAAATCCAAGTTACTCCGAGCAAATGCAGAGACCAAAGCATCGAAGAAGGCGCGGGGAAGGGAAGGATCGCGCTTACGGGGCTGAAGCCGGTGGTGGTGTTGACGGTGAGGAGGGAGATCTCGTCGACCTTGGGGCGGAAGAGGGAGAGCTGGGAGAGCTGGGTGAGGCGGCGGTCGCAGGGGGAGAGCTGGGTGGAGCCGGAGTAGAAGGCGGCGTTGGCGGCGAAGGCGAGGCCGAAGGTGAAGCCGTCCCCGCGCTGGATCTTGTTGTCGGTGCACGGGTCGTAGACGCGGTTGGTGTCCCCCGCGGCGGCCAGGGAGGCGGCGAAGGCGAGCGCCAGGGCGAGCAGCAGCGGCGCGGGGGCGGCGGCGGCCATGGCGGCGAGATTCGCGGGGCGGAGAGGGGCGGCGCAGCTTACCGCTCGTTTTTTTTTGGAAGGGGAAAGCTGGCGAGAGCGGAGCTGAGGAAGGAGGAGAAGCTCGTGTCGTGGGTGACAGCGATGGCAGTGGGTGCGGGGAACAGTTCAGTTCATTTTTTTCTTTTTAGATGGAAGCCTGGCCACATGGGCCCGGTCGGCAACCGCTGTAAAAGGGCCTGCCACGGCACGGGAATCGGCCCGGCACGCCAGTTATACAGGCCGGCCTGGCAGGGCACGCTGCGGATCGGCCCGCGTTAGAGCAACTCCAACGGGGCGACCCATTTCGTCCGTCGCCGTCTGTTTGGATCGGCACGGACAAAAATAAAGACCCAACGCGCCGACCCAAATCTAAAATGCGTCCGCGCTGACGCATTTGCGGCTCAAATTTGCGCCCCAAATGCGTCGGCGCGGATGCAGAAGGGACGCCACACGCGTCTTCTCGATGTCCGCCGCGGCCCCACCTGACGGTTGCCCAACTACCCGCCCCCTCGCCGGTCAGCTTAATTTATGACCCCGGGCCCACGCGTCAACAACGGCGGTCGTCCTTTTTTAAGCCGACCGTGTGGCGGGGCCGTCCTCATCCGGTTCTCGTCCCCATCTAGGCCACGCTCGCTCCCCCGTCGCCGGCAGCAAATCCTAGCCACCCCATCCGCTCAAATGGGGCTCTTCTCCGGCAGCAGCAGCAAGTCGAAGGGCAAGGCCCCCGTCGTCCCCTTCCCCGCGGAGTTCATCCGCGCCCACTGCGTCGGCCACGGCAGAGGCAATGGTGAACGTGCCGTGCACCAGCGGAGTGGCATGGTGCCACCGCGTGCCGCTGCGTACTCGACGTGACGTTGCCAGACGATCGCATCTCGATCCGGAAAGGATCCAGTCAGCAGCGGCGCCAGAAGTCGGCCAGGCGCGACGCGGAGAGTGCGTCGCCGAAGCGCCTCGACGCCGGAGCAGAGCCACGACGAGGCGTACGCCTACGACTCGCCCAACTGGGCGCGCTGGTTCGCCTTCGAGCACGAGGAGGTGAGGCGGCATGGCGTGCGCGAGGTCGACCGCAGCGTGCCGTCGCCGCCGCTCATCGTCAAGGAGGAAGACCAGGCGGCAGAGGACGCCTACCAGGCGGCCCTTGCGGTCGTCTACCAGGAGAGCGAGGAGGACGAGCGACGCAGGTCGGAGGTGGCAGAAGAAGAAGAAGCTCGGTACGAGGCGGCCATGGCACAGGCCATGGCCCTCTCCGTGGCCGGCGACTGCGTGGTGCCGCCGGTGGCCCCGCTGTCCCCTCCCCGCCGCCTCGCCAAATCCGAACCGTAGCCGGAGCCGGAGCCCATCGAGCGCTACTCCTAGACTGGAGTAGCGCGAGAGGAGCGATGGCGCCGCCGTTTGATGCAGCCACGCCGGAACAAGAGGCGCGACTCGAGCATCGGCGCAGATTCGGTGGTCGAGGAGCACCGCGAGGGCGTAGTACTCGTGATGCTCGAGCGCGACGCCGAGGCCGAGCGGCTCGAGGACGAGGGCGAGGCGCGCCAGTGCGGCGGCCAGCGGGCAGATCGCCGCGCCCGACATGGCCGCGCTCTAGAACATGGCGTTCAGCTGGGCCGGTCCGGCACCAACGCTCATCAACCTCACTGACCCCGAGGACGACGACGGCGACGCCTAGGGCAGCGGACCGGCGCCTAGTTTTGAGTTTGTTTTTATTTTTCTTAAATGCTAATGTGGACGCGTGGACTCCCGCCGGCCTTCGTGGCCGGCTTTAATGTTTAATTAATTTAGTTTTTATGTTAAATATGCATGCATTCAGTTTTTTTACGCCGTCAAAATGGGTCGCGCCAGCGTTGGACGCACGCGCCGACCCAAACGTGAAAGCGGACGCTCGTGTCCACCTGGCCGACCCAAACGGACAAAAAGCAATGAAATCGCCGTCCGTCTGAGTCGGCCCATTGGAGTTGCTCTTAATTGTCGGCCTTTTGGCCGAAATCAGGAGTACTCGTTGCAAGGATCACGCTCCAACCTCCCCAGGTTGCGACAAGTAGTTTTTCTTTTTTTCGTAGATTTGTTTATTCAAAACATTTTATGTCTTAAACCGTGCGTCCAAATCTTGAACCGCTTTCACCATTGGATTCCTCGCGTCGATATCTTCAAAACTATATTCCATGTTGATAGGTTTTAACGAACTTTTTTTACGAAAAACCGGACGTAAAACCAAACAGGGAGCATGGTTTTTTTCCTTTACAAAAGAGGCACGCCCGCGCCTCTCACGAAATCACAGCCGTGCCTCTCGCGGAAGCAAAACCGTGACTCTCGCAAAGGGAAAAAACCAGAAAACACGTTTTATTCCGTTTTCGAGAGGCACGACTGTGCCTCTCACTAAAGCACAGCCGTGCTTCTCGCGGAAGCAAAACCATGACTCTCGCGAAAGAAAGAAAAAACAGAAAACACATTTTTTTTCTGTTTATGAGGCACGGCCGTGACTCTCGCTAAAGCACAACTGCACCACTCGCGGAAGCAAAAACGTGACTCTCGCGAAAAAAACCAAAAAAAAAGCGTTTATTTTTTCGTTTTCGAGAGGCACGGCCGTGACTCTCGCTAAAGCACAACCGTGCCTCTCGCGGAAGCAAAACCGTGACCATCGTGAAAGGAAAAAAACAGAAAACATATTATTTTTTTTGTTTTCGAGAGGCACAGCCGTGTCTCTCGCGGAAGCAAAACCATGACTCTCGCGAAAGGTAAAAAACGCATTTTTCGCGCAAAAAGAAGTTTCTGATTTTTTTTTTCGAAAAACTAAGGAAGACCGGTGAAAAACCAAAACATAAAAAAACCCGGAAAAAACCGTTTAAAAAACCAAGGAAACGCGTGCAGAAAAAGAAAATAAAATAAAAATTAGGAGGGCTCGACCAGAGCGCGACACGTGGCAAATGGTTGAGAGCGCGCCAAGTGGCGCTGATCGTTGCGAGGCTTCCGAAGAAGCGCTCGTTAATTAGTTGCTCTCCCTTTCGGCCCTTTTGTTTTTAGAAAAAAAACTAAAATTTTAGAAAAAAAACACAAAATATCTAAAAAAATAAAGAGAAAAATGTGGAAAAATCTTAAATTTTAAGAAAAATGAAAAAAATAAGAAAAAATATATGAGTGTCAGACGGGCCACACCAGGTCATGCTGGCCTGCAATAAAAAGGGGCATGCCATGCCCGACATTAAGGCCTGGCTTTTGGGGTCGGCCTTGTCCCGTGGTGGGCCGAAGGGCGGGTAAGGCCCTTTTAATGGCGTGTTGTGTCGGGCATGTGCTGGGCTGAAATTTTGTGCCCGCGGGCCAGCCTGTGCAGCATGGCCATATGACTAGGTTTGGGTTGTCTCAAAAAAAATATGACTAGGTTTGGGATGGATGAGCCTTCTTTTTGGCATGGGCTTTGAAATATTTGGCATGGGCAATAATTGGGTCATGCTCTGAACATGGCATGAGCCATATATATAGAGAGCCTGACGCATGTCAGAAGAAAGAAGTATATATCACTCTGAAATCTCCTTAATACAATTTTGCTATAATTTTATCCTTAAATTCATAAAACCATATAAACCATCCCCTGGAGTGGTTTTGAAGCAGACATGTCCACGGTTTTGGCCGCTATTTAGGACGTTAACACTATCTCTTTTCCCCGAGTAGGTGTCCAGTTCATTCCACCACCAGCATCGTCGTCGTTCCCGCAGTCAGAGGTCTCCTCGAGCCCCAATGCATGTCTAGGCGCTCCGTCGCCCTTCCATCTATATCCATGACAAAGGAATTAGCAAGGGATGCGAGTAATGGAATCGACACCTAGCAAAGCAAAGCGTTGTCGCGACACGTCCTCCTCCTTCAAAATCCACTTCTCCTCCCATGCTCTCTCAACTGAGATGAACCGGTGAACGACGGCAAGGGAGGCCATGGCTCGTGGTCTCCTCGCCCCATACAACGCCACGCTCACACCTCTACTAGCGTCACTTGAGAAGAGTGGACGACATCTGCTTGCGAGAGCATATCTACTCGTTTCACTCCTTGCGTGCATGCTCTCGTTGGCCATTAGCCCGCATGTGCAACAGGGGAGCTCCGACTCAGCGGCTGGCCTAGTGGTGTGTGTCGACGCGACCATGGTCGCACCGCTACCTGTCTTCATTGCGACTACATTGTATACGTCCACCATTGCACTACTTACCCTTAAGCCTACACTACCCAGGCCTTCATCTTGCTCGACGGTATCACCTTGGACACGGGTGGCTGGTGGTGGGAGGCTGTGGGAACGATGGTGGTGCCGGCATTCTCCGCGTACATGGCGAGAGAGAGAGAGAGAGAGAGAGAGAGAGAGAGAGACTTGGGAAAAGGAGAGTAGGAGTAAACGTCCTAGAGAGCGGAGCCACCTAAAATTTGGCATTTTAGCTTCAAATCGACTCAAGGGTATGATTTATATGGTTTCATGTATTTTGAGAGTTAAAATTATATGATCTCCGTCCCAAATTTATTGTCTTAGATTTGCCTAGATACGGATGTACCTTAATTCTAAAACGTGTCAGATACATCCGTACCTAGATAAATTTAAGACAACTAATTCGGGGCGGAGGGAGTACTAAATTTGAGTTCATGGATGTTGGTGGGTGATTTCTATACTTCTTTCCATATCTTCATTCGGTTAAAACTAAGAAAGGCCGTGAGAAGCGGCGCTGAAGAGACTGGGCATGTACAATGGTTCTATCTTAAGAATGCCACGTAGGACAAATGATGAGATGGAGAAGAGAGAAATCATAAGATAAGACTTGTCTTCTCTTATTTAAGAGAAGACAAGAGATGATCTCTTAGCATAATTTGTCTCACCATGTTTTTAGGAACAACTAATTATTAAAGATAAGACTAAAAGATGATCCATTGTAGACATGTTTTCTTGTCATCTTTAATTTACATGCAAAATTTAAGATAAAACTATCTTATCAACCATTGTACATGACCACTTGTAACGATAGATAATAACATGTCTCGCGGGAGGCCGTGAGAAGTGGCCATTTAGTCCTAGAGATTAGAGTACATTCTAAGAATCCCACACCACCCCTCAAAAGAAAAAAAGAATCCCACACCAAGTAAAAAAGTTCACGATGAAAAGGAGCAACCAATCAACATAAGCTCCATCTCCAGGTCAACGTCCACGCCGGCACCGTCGGATCCCCCGTCCCGCAGCCTGGCGGCCGGAGACGACGGCTCGCCGCCCACCGGCACCTCCGTGAGCAGCTGCGTGACCATGCGGCGGAGGCTGACGGACCTCGCCGGGCGACGGAAGCTGAGGCTCCTGGCGCCGGAGAAGACGTCGGAGGACTGGGACAGGATGAGGTACACCAGCGCCTGCACCAGGACGAACACCGCGAACTTGAACAGCGCCTCGCTGCAGCTGGCCAGGTCGAGATCCATGGCCGGCCGCTTAATTCCTTTCTACGATGGACCGGACCGGGGAGCCTGCGGATGAGTGGATGTCGTCGGCTGAAGGGCTCTCCAGGATGAGCTTCGATCTGGAGTTGTAACTTGTAACTGCTTTGGAGAGAGTGATCAGTGAGGGAGGGCGTGGGTAGCTATTTAAAGATGATGCCCGGACCCTTTGACTTTGTCGAGGGGTTAAGTGATCCGTGGTGTAGATCCAGCCGGTGCATGCATGCATTGTGTTGTTGCATTGGTTGAGATTGAAATGGTCCTCTGCATGAATAGACTAAATTTAGGGTTCCTATCGGTTGGCTTCTTGGTCAACTCTTCGGTTTGTTTCCCGCGTCGGCAGACCAGGAAAATGTGTATGGTTTTGGGCGGTTTTGGTTGCGCGGAATCGATCAGTGGTAGTAGTATTATACAATCAGACGCGTAGGCGCGCCTTACTGAGTTGTTGTTTGCCATTAGCGGCCTTAATTAAAGTGGACCTTGTCTTTCTCTACGGGGTGAGTTGTGTATTTTGTTTTTTGAGCTTCACGCGCCGGTGCAAGAAATGTTCTCAGGAGACAAATCAGTGAAGTTTCCTACAAAGAAGTATTGTAACAAGAAAGAATGCATCCCGAAGCAAGAAAAGTAATATGTCAAAGAGATACTCCTAAGTATGATGTGATCGTGTAACGACTTCCTCTCGTTTCTTCCTTAGCCCTAGGCAGCTAGGACAAACTTTCTACTCAAGACTTCACCGGCGAAATCGTGGATTCTCCTCCCCTTTGCCTGCCACTCCAGCGGCCAGGGCGGAAGGAAATTCCGATGTCTCCGCTCTAGTTAGTAGTTTAGGTTAGGGTTTTTTAGTCCTTTCAGTTGTGGCGCTCGGGCGGGTGGCGGCTCGCTACTTCTTTGAGTTTGTCTTTCGGCTTTCGATCCTCCTCGAGTTCGTTCGTTTGTACATAGTTGATGGAGCTCCAGCGTAGATTCCTATCGCCTCCTTGGGACGGTGAGGTTAAGGTTTCTCGATATGTAGCGAGATTTGGTATCTGATGCTTCAGATCTATGCAAGGGTTCAACGGCAACGATTGTGGCTCCAGGGCGCTGGTCCGTAGGGGCACGTGCACGAAGACTTGTCGGATGTCATCGACAAAGTCAAGCCGGCTCCGGTAGTGGAGCAGCGACAGTGGTGCGTCAGCGGCTCATTCTGGCGGCAATAGTGGTCGTTCGATAGTCTCGGAATCTCAATGTAATTTCTATTATGTTTAAGATGCTTTGTACTTCCGGTTAGCTTTTATAATACAGATCTGATCATTTGCACACACAAAGAAGATACTCCTAATTTATAAGTGCACAACATAATAGCCAACAACATATAGCATATATTCGTTAGTAAAATGGTAGACCATTCTTTCTTACATTTCTACCAAAATTTGTAGCTATTATACTTACAGCAAGGCACTATGTAGCATCCGGGAGTTTGGATAATTCATAGGGGGATGTCCATTTTCATCCGAAGAGCCCGAGCCCCTCTTAGAGGAAGAGGAGTTCCACCACAATGACTCCAAGGAGGGGGGTCGACACCAGAGGCATCGCTATCATTGGCACCGACATGAGTTAGGACAAGGCTTCCGCCCGAAACTCATCGATCCCCGCCGAGATAGAGACCGACGTATCTAGAGTAACTAGGGATGCGCAGACCGTCAGAGCAATTGCTGCAGCGCCATGCATCTTCACCGTCAACCACCAAGCACAACCCTATGATGACCCTCCACAACACCTCATGCTGTGAGAGCGAGGTCCACGAACTCGTCGAGACTGCATCCAAACGAAAACCATCGAGTCAGCACACCCTCGTTGCCACGACAAGCAGCCACCGATGCACTCGATCCGAGGCCTCTCCCCCGGCTTCCTCCTCCCTCCGCAAAGCAGATCCCACTGGCCACCAACACGTAGCAAGAATGCTGCAACAGATCGGCACCTCCTTCGGCAACCCCGGCCACACAAGCACCATGATAGCATAGGGACACTGCCATCTTCGCTACGAAGAGGCAGTCGGCGCAGCAATCGGAGATCGCGGCCCAAGCAGATCCAACCGTCGGGCTTTACCCGGTGGCGTGAGCCAACGACGTCGATGAGGGAGGAGGGAATGGGTGGTGGCGGCGACAGGAGCTGGCTTCTGCTTGAGCCGCTCCTGGTAGCGACACGGGCCGTTTCGTCTAAAAGGTATTGCTACTTGTTGCAGGAAACATATTGATCAAAGAGTAACAACATGTGCGCTGTTGTGACATGGATCTTCCTTGTTAGTGAGTTATTGATCATCTGTTCACACCCAGATCATCTGTTCGATATCAAGTAGCTGTATGTTCCACATCCAGATCACCGATAAAACTGTGATAACGTCATGCCTGAATTGGCGAGTAGCTGTATGTTCCACATCCAGGTCACCGATAAAACTGTGATAACGTCATGCCTGAATTGGCGAATTCGATACCGAGTAGCTGTATGTTCCAAAATCAATTGTGAATCTGACATGACAAACTACATCAACATGGTCACCGAGTAGGTGACTACTCCCTCCGTCCAGAAATACTTGTCCCAGAAATGCATTTATCTAGATGTATTTTAGTTCTAGATACATCCATTTGTATCCATTTCTTCAACAAGTATTTCCGGACGGAGGGAGTAATTCGCAGCAACTCATACTCCTGCAACATGTTGACTCGTAAAACAGTGCGAGACAACAACAACATTCAAGGCTCGTACGCCTGCAAGAGGCGCCACATTTGATTCAACAGAAAACAGGACACGATCTTCCTTCCTGCACGGACTGAAGCCAGTGCTGGTTCTGAGCATGGTGGCCATGCTTCCCCGGAATACATGCTCTACCTGATGAAGAATCAACGAATCCGCACAGGATGTCGTCAGAATGGGACAAGCCTGAGGCTGCTGCTGCTGCTAACTCATCTGTCTTTATCCATTTTAATTTCATCATTGAATAGGAACCTTTTTGGATTTATTTTTTTCGTTGTATTGAAAGAATTTTCAAAATTTAAACGAGAAATTAATTAGAAAAAATTTAGTTCTATAATTGCAAGTTAGAAAAAAGAAGTTCCAATTCTTTCAATCAGTGTTTCTATTGGGCAAAGCAAGAGTTTATTGCTACTGCTGGTTACTTTCCTCTTCCTGGGAGTTTGCTTATGGACCAGGGGCTAATCATACTCTCAAGCCTGAACTCACTGTCCAAGCTTCCATTTTCTATGGAGATGGAACCGGGACAAGGTACCTTTTGATCGAGGAAACAAAAAAATACAGGACACGAACTAGTTGGGAAAGCCGGTAAAGGGCAATTTAAAAGAGGCATCATCTTGGTCTAGGCATAAATGAATATTAGACAGAAAAAGACATCTCTCCAGTCCCCATCTTTTTCTATCTATATCAAAAAAAGCTAAGCTGGCAAGTGAGGGCAAAACAAAGATCAACTCAATTCAGTACTTCAGGATTAGACATATATTATTAGACAGAAAAGGACATGTCTACACACCCCAACTTCCCTTGGATGCATTGCATGTTCAACCATCCTACTTCCTCCGTTCCTAAATATAAGTCTTTGTAGAGATTTCACTATAAACCACATGCGGATGTATATAGATGCA
The DNA here is from genome assembly GCA_021437245.1 of Aegilops speltoides. Classification (NCBI taxonomy): domain Eukaryota; kingdom Viridiplantae; phylum Streptophyta; class Magnoliopsida; order Poales; family Poaceae; genus Aegilops; species Aegilops speltoides. The sequence goes on along the minus strand of CM038145.1, from coordinate 422,443,610 downwards.
TTTTAGAGTATAGATTCATTAATTTTGCTCCGTATGTGGTCCATAGTGAAATCTCTCCAAAGACTTATATTTAGGAACGGAGGGAGTACAAGACAATCTTAGTATCAACTTTCTTAAGGTGCATGCACTGCTACATATGTTCTTGTTTCTTGCAGAAAACTGAACATCAGAAATCTGTGACCTGAAAGCACCCATGCACTTTCCAATACCATCGTTACTAACATATATAGCAACATAACAAACCTACATGGTTGCTATCTTTTTAAGATCTATCCCAAAACCAGCACGACAATCGGTTTCTGGTGTCGGAGTCTGGACAGATAAAGGGCAAACACTATGCAATGGCAACAGCCCTTGGTAGGGCAGAAGGTCAAGAAACAAAGCTTGTCCAGTGGATTCACAATATGGAAAGGAAGAATCTTTAAACCAACTGGCTGCATATTAGGGTTTAAGGGTGCTCGCATGAATTGTATTGTTAGTGCAGCTCTACTTTTCTTGTCACTTCACAAAATCCTTACAAAAAAGAATCCTACAGCAAAAGTCAAAGTGTCAGGCTGGCGCAAGGAATGGAACAATGCTATGAACAAAACAACCCCAAAATACAGCATTCACAACAGGCGTGACATATTATATACATGCAATAAAAACTACAAAAGCCGCCACTGGATGTATTGACATAGTGCCTCTAAGTCCGTGTAATACATAGGATGATCATCCTAACTACTGATGTGTTACTTGCCAAGAAGCGGTCGTGTTCAAACAGCATACTCACATAGAACAATCAGTTGCCATACCATACTCTCCGACCAGCGCCGTCTATTACCAGAAAATCTTTCAATCATGGAAGAGCAAGGATGGGAATTCCTCAAGAAAGATCTGTAGGGATAGATGGACTAGCTCGTGCCTGTTCATAGCATCACAAACCTGCAGGGGAAACAAGGAGCATTGCCCTAAAATTTATTTGCTAACAGAACCCCAGAAGTGCAAATTCTGGAGTCATCAGTTAACATTAATGATAGTTTAAGTAGCAAATCAAATTACTTCAGTGCTTGAGTCTGACAATAATCCAGAGAGACAGTAATGCTTACTGTAGCAATGTACATATACAAACTGCTAAAATAAGAGCAACAGATATGTTCACTTCACTGAAAAAGCACTACATGCATTGATAGCAATGTACCAAGTGAGGAAATACATTTCACATCTACTGTCCTACAAGAAGCTGAAATAGCAACATAATAAATATTTAAAAGTTCAAATTGATGACATAACAACTTAACGAAGCGTGCAACTTTATTATGTAAGTGTTAAAGCATACAGACTGCATAATTCCTAGAACTCCCGAATTTCATACTATGTACACTCCACTCAGAGACAACTCTCTCAATACAACACCTACACAGAAGATTAGTTCTTTCAACAGTGCAGCAGCAAGTGCGCATTTCCGTACCTCATCATCTCAGTTTATCCGACACCCCCAAATGTGAGGTGCTGCTGGCCTAGTCACGTAGGATGACTGAGTCCGCAATCTCCATCAGCGGCTCGAGGCACTCTGGGGCAAATTTCCGTGCAAACATGTATGAGTATTTCGCATTTGACTTCCTCAGCTCCCTGATCAAGTTTGCCGACACCTCCCCAGGATGATACGTGTGTGGGTGGCCCTCGACTTGATCTGTCCAGTTCACCCTCGTGAGGCTATACTTGGTGCATCCAGCAGGGTCCTGCATATCCAGCAATGTGGGGAAGTAGTGCTCCTCTGGATAGCACGAGTAATTGCGCTCGACCAGACAAGGCAACTTAAACTTCTTCCAGAGCCGCATGTCCCTCACAACCATGATGGCATGCCTCCTGGTCAGCACAAAGAACTGTGATCCAGCACGAAACTGGTCATACGGCACCTCTGGCAACATCACATTATCACCGCGGGCATAGTACCTATCATGAAGGATGGAGGTGTTGTCCGTTATCTCTATGAAGCTGCGGTGATGGCCGTGAGGGCCAGCATTGTCGGAGAGGAGTGTCTTGTACATGGTGGAGAACGGGTACAGCGGGATGCAGGACTGAGACAGCAGCGCAAAGAACTGGTTGGACGGGTCGTCCAACAGTGCGGTGGCGAGGAGGCGGCGGGCGGCAGAGATGAGCGTGGGGGAGGCTCGCTGCGTGGCCTTGGCTGGCACGAAGCGGCCGCGGAAGGTGGGCGTGGGCGGCAGCTCTAGAACGGAGTATGGATCGGCATGGACATACAGGTTGAACAGCTGGCGGTGGCCATGGAAGTACTTCTCCCAGAGCGGCGAGAAGACGATGTCGGAGTTGGTGAGGAAGAGGAAGGCGACTTTGGGCCGAGGGCGGCGGTGGAAGAAGTAGGAGGTGGTGGCCGGCTTGGCGGAGGAAGAGGAGAGGATGGCGCGGCGGAAGAGGGCGAGGTCGTCGGACTCGTCGGCGTCCGGGATGGCGGGGAGCGTCTTGGGTGGGAGGAGGCGCGGCCCAAGGAGGAAGACGACCGGGATGGAGAGGAGCAGGAGCAGGGCGAGCAGGAAGGGCGAGGCGTGCGTCGTCACCGGCGACGTCATCGCCGGCGACCGCAGGAGGGCGGGAGAATCGCGGAATGCGGGCGGCGGTGGGGATTGGATCTTGGTGGGAGAGGGGGGGAGAGAAAGAGCAGATTTTTAAAGAGGAAGGGATTGAGAGCGATTGGCAGACAGGGACAGTCCTGCGGAGGAATTGGGGAGGAGGACGGGAAAATGCCCCGCGAATTGGATCTTTCGATCCGTCGGCCCGGGCTGAAGCAGGACAAGAAGGCGAGGAGAGCCGGGAGGGGGGCGGCGAGCACCGGCGCCGAGGATCAATCCGAGGAGCGGCCGGGCATGGCGTCCCTCCCCTCGGAATCAGACCAAATGGCGAGCGGCGCCGGGGCACCCACCGGGCTCCGAATCCCGGCCGGAGCTCGGCCGTCTCCCTCCCTCCCTCCCTCCCTCGGCTGGGCTGGCTTTACCGCGAGATCCGGTAACCGCCGCAGGGTGGGGGGACAGAGGAGACCAGGAACGGCACCTCGTGGGCAGGGCCGGGCCGGGCAGACAAGAAGAGCCAGGAACGGAGCAACCGACCGACCGACTGCCCCAACAACCAAAAGAATCAGCGCGGCGCGGCCAGGCCGGGGACGGGAGAATGGCGGCGCTGCGCGGCGGCCGGCGGCGGAGGGGGAGGGGAGCGGCGGCGGGCGAGGGAGGAATCGGGAGATTTTGGGGAGATCTTTGGTTGTGAGGCCGAGAAGAAGAGGTGGGGGGAAGGGAAGGGAAGATGGGGAGGAGTGATGCGTGCGCGTCGTGGCGGTGGGGTGGCCTGTTTATGTGTGTCGCTGTCGCGCGGGCCCGCCAGTGGGATTAAATAGGATTGGTGACGCGGCGGGCAACTGAGGTGAGGTTAGTAGTGGATGGCATGCCACTGTCCTGCTCCTACCTGCTTCTGTTACGTCGCGGCGGTTGGATCCGCGGGGAGCGCTGATCTTGACGCGCGTCTAGAAGCCTCTCTCTCCCCCCTTTTCTTCTTTTCTTTGCGCACGGGAAGGCTCTTCCACATGGTGTTATGTTTTTTTTTCGTGGTAGTACGTGTCTTATTTACTGTTTTTTTTAGGGGTGTCTCATTTACTGTTATATGACTAGTAGAGGGCCCGTGCGTTGCCACGGGCTCTTGACAAATACAAGAGTTACATGTTAAATTTCACATGCATAAACAATATAACACGAACACAATTACTGAACAATTGAAGTCCATTTTGCAATGAAAATTGATAACAAAAAGAAAGACTAACGACATGTCCATGTAACAAATTGAGCGATGTTTCATCTAAACATCTATTACAAATTATCAATATCTAGATGATGCACTTAAAAAAATTCTTTAACAATACCAGGAAAGTTGTCTTTAGCTTCATTCCCACGGTGTTTGTCACTCATACATCCAAGCGGCGCCCAATAGACTCGCAAAATCTAACCATGCAACCAGCTCAGGCTCCCCAAAATTTGGGCCACCATGATGGCCAAAATGTTATAACAGGCCGTACTTGTATAAAGTATAGAAAACAATGATTCAGCTAAGTAATGTAACATATCTACTTTGACACGCTTAAGAAATTCATGTATAACTTAGATATGTTGTCTTTGGCGTAATTCACATGGTATTTAAGCAAGTGTACAAAGATTGTATCTATCCCACACGAGCAATATATGTCGTTAGCATGAGGCTATTATGTGCAATATGTAAGAATATATATGCATTATAGAATACTCACCGTGCAAAATGGATGAAGCAAATTAGGTAGATGAATACACTATCACTAATCATTATCTTTGATGTTATTACAAAGAAATGATACAAGTAGTGATTTTCAAGTATTCAACTGTCCTGGCTCGTTGAAATACCAACCAATGATTTATATGTCGAAGTTAATATCTTTAGAATACCAACCAGTGATTTACGTGACCATATAAATGTAGCTTCAAGGGTGCAGGCATAATCTATCACGCGTGAGTCAAATTAGTTACAACCAATAAAAATGAAATGAAATTAAGTACCTCGTGGGATGACCTTTAAAAAAATATTACAATGCTTTAGTTTGGGCTTCAGTAGGAAACTGGAATATAGCAAACATACACAGGCTCCCCTATCTGTTATATAGAACAGTTCAAAGATGGATGCTTATAGGACCGACTGGCATAAATAAGCAAATTGATGGCCTACTACCGATAACATGATGATGCTAATTGGCAGTCACGTACTGTACATAGGAGAGCAAAGAAAGGCAAGCCTCGCAACAATCTTGCAAAGCATAGTCGTAGTAGACTGCAGTGAGGGGGTGCAAAATGAACATCATCGGTCCTATAAGCTGACCGACACGCCAGCGCACCAACGCCCGCGTCGTCAGTCCTCCATCCCCCTGGGGTCTTGCCACTTGAGGAAGAGGGTGAGAGGGGCAGGCTTGGGAAGAGAGAGGGGCTCTACCAGATTCGCCGCCGCCGCCGCCACCGCCAACGATGTCTTCGCCGTCGTCGCCATCCTTCTCCTCCGCCGAGAGCGAGAGAGAAGGTGGGGGCGGGCGACGCCGGATCGAGGGAGCAGATGGGGGGGCGGCGCGGAGCCGGGAGGAGGTCGGGGTGGCGGCACGAGCGGCGGCGTAGGGATCTAGTGGTGGTGGTGAGGGGACGAAGGGCGGCGGCGGCGAACGAGGGCACAGAGTTGGGCGACTGTTTATCGCTCGAGGGCAAGAGACCATAAGATTGCTCAATCAGGAATAAAATACAGTTAATACAGTGTCCAACATTTTTTAATAATCAGCCTATAGGGAATAAGTTATTTCCCCCCTATAAGTTATAACTGTCATATATGTATACATTCGATGATTCCCATCTAATAAATCAAACTAATGACTAAGATCGTCTTTAAATTCAAAATTCATTTCTTCTTCATATGTTTGAACGTGTCCGGACATCAAATGGACTCCCAGTAGGCTCCCAAAATTCAACCATCTAGACATTTTGGGCTCCTCTGAATCTAGACCATATGTGCGAGAGAAACGTGGTTGTCCAGATTATCTGTCATGTTATCTTCAACACGCATGCCAACACAAAAAACCACCCCGCGATGCACCCTTCCCATTTCCTGTCGAAATCTGCCCTTCACGCTCGGTTTCCCTCTGTAGCAAGGCATTTCTCGCTGGAGTCCTCTTCTTTAAAACCGGATAATACCGACCTCACCTTCGCTATGGTGCCCTCTCTCCTTCACACCATGCTTCCCCACAGACCGCCGAGAAGTCCCCTACCAACCACTCAACTCTCTGCCTTGATCCCCTCCCGTAGTAGTGCTAACGTGTTACGCCTCATCGGCTCGCCCTACCATAGCTGCCTCCTTTGTTGGCTCAGTGCCCCCTCCCCCCTCGTCTTCTCCGACACCGTCGTTCTTTGACAAATCACCAAATCATGTGGCGTTACAACTTACAAGTGGCATCAAAATTGTGCCATATAAGTTACATGTATTTAGAGAACATTTAAAAAAGGAGAAATGTGAAGCTGTGGATTCTAGTTGATAGCTATACCCAAAAAATGGCTAACTGTTGGTATTCCGGCAAAGTGGTGGCCATGCATCCCTCTATCCACAGTCTGGCAACTGAGCTAGGCCACATTTTAATCAAAACACACAGAACAAATTCTGAATTTCTTGAAGTCTTGAACCGACCATTGAGCATTCATTCAACTTCATAACCATATACTACGTACATTTGTTTTACTAAAGCAATGACCAGAACACTACTTTGTCGCTTTTATATAATATATAATGCAATGAAAATGTTAACAAAAGATGCATCTTCCATGCATGATAAGTCACAAACTTTTAATCAAAACTCCCTTGAAGTGAATGTCGTTCAAGCGACCAACCCTGGGTTGATGACAGGTTGGCCGGCGACAAATACCTCAGGAATTAGTCCTTTTGGAATTTTAGGCTAGCCCTTGGCTTACCCTTTTTACTTACTCTCTTTCTCAGCTGTAATAGGAAATACGTTTTACAACCAGACACCAGCACAATTTTGTCAGAAGAAAGCTCTAACCATAGAAATGTCTGAATGGAGAACTGCAGAGGAACATAGTTCCAGTCTCTTGGAGAAATCCTCTTGGCATCAAGCAACAAGGATGTTTGGAAAGGTGTAGTTCCAAGCATTAAGCAAGGTCCAAGACTTTTCCATCATTTTCTAACCATGGAGTTCAAAAGTCAAGCAACAGAAAAAGAACCGATAGGCAGCCAAAGAAAATCCCTTGTTAGAAGGTTCACCTTTTCATTTCAGGCATGCACATCCAAAACGAATATATGTCCACCAACTCGTTAAAATTGCCAGTGAAGAGTTCGGGTGCCATAAACTCTGATTTGCCTACATTTTTATAGAATGGTTGTTAGTACATAAATTCCTAAAAAGGCGATTTCTTGAAGCAAAGTAATTGTGTGTGTGTGTGTGTGTGTCTTATCCTTACGAGTATATCCACAGTAAACACAACAGGTATATTTTCAGACCTGTAGCTATTACAAAAACATAATGTCACACACTTTGCTTATTGATTCCAACTATCTGCATCCTCGTACGATCCAAAATTTAGGCTCGACAACTCAAATTGTAAGTACATCCGAATTAGAGAAGACAACACATAAAACCAATGAAAAATCATATGTAGTTCTGAATGAGTAATCTTTCATGTCCACTACAACTCGTCAACTCCTAACCCACTGAATCATTTGGTCGAGCACATAGAGAGCAAAAACAAATTGCAGAGTGCAACTCAGTGAACAATGCAGACACGTGTTTATCTGAAAATGGGGGCCATAATCCATAATCCATAACCCATAACGACCTAATATGAGAAGAAAACACCAAGGTTGAGCCTCCCATCTAGCATGTTTAGTGGTTCTAGATGTGCGTTGCTAAAATAATATTATTTTTGCAGAAAGTCTAGCACAGTCAGAGAAAATGAATCAAGAAGGGCATTTAACAGCTCTGGTGCATCAATTTTATAGATGGAATGCTAAAATTATTTCACTCAGTTATTTGTTTTGTTCCCTCACAAAGAAGCGAGGGAACTTGAACATGTATTGATGTAGCATCTCAACCTCCAATTCTGAAGTTAAGATTGTAAAACAAAGAACTGTACTGTTTTGGCTCAACACAACAAAGATCATCACCATCAACTATAAGCATAACCGTCCATTGCAATGGGAGTCAAAAAAATTGCCACAACAGTACAAGGTCCCAAAAAAAGAGGAAATAAAACAAGGAATCTGGAATGTTATGGCCAATGACAGATTGAAATAACTCAAAAGAAAGTCCCCATCTTTCCAAATCAAACAGAGACTGGACCACTTAAAAAACAGAAAATTATTGTATTGTCACAACAAACCGGATAGAACAATCAAGCCATTGGAGCGAAGATTCACGTGAGGAAACATAGGAGAGTTCATCACTTGTCTCGATGCATCTGCTTGAGGTTATCGTTGGTGCTCCATGCGAACTCCGGCTATATTTAGTAACCTACTGACTGAATGATAATGCTGACTTGTTTGAGAAATTGTCGGTATTATCTGCGTAGTAAAATGCCACTACTATTTAAGGAACGAATTTCCCTTTCTTAGTTCGCCCATTGGCTCAGAAAAAGGAAGCTTAAAATATTTGATGTCTAGATCAACCGGGGAACAATATAAGCTTCAGTATAGACTGAAACAATAAAGCTTCTTTAAACCATGGACGTACGTTTTCATTATAAGCAATGCTCAACATGTAGTTCTCATTTTCATTATTTAAACCTTGATGTACCAAGAATTACAATAATTCCAAAGAACTTACAGGTAAGCACATAGCTAATCAATATAGGTACTACCGAGAGTTTATCAGTTCTGTTTTCTAAACGGTGTAGCAAATAGCTCTATCTCATAATTGCTTGTGTTCTACCCAAGGCTTTGAGATGGATATGTTCAGATAAAAAATCCTAGTGCTGAGTACCAAATTCTTTGAGAACACATATAAGAGAAACTTAGATACCTGTGAACTCCAAATGCACGAAATGCCCGAACAACGAATCAATTCTTTAGAATCCGCAGAAGCAAGAGCAAAAAAAATTGTATTATTAGGTTTAATTATGAGAGGAAGATGCAAGCAACCATCTGAATCAAATTTTATTTGTCATCAGTCCTAAGTCGAGCTTGATCTTGTTGTCTTGGCTGCTGCATTCCACGACCATTATCTCGAATTGGTGTAAACAGAACAGACTCTAATTAGAACAGAGAAGAAGAAATCAGAGATATATCATGGCAAGTGAAGACCTAAAGAACACAAACCACAAGTGAAGACATTGAGTATTCCAGGCGCGATCACCATGATGTCTTTGCGAAACGAAGACTATTTCAAAAAACCACCAGAGCAAATCATGGTTAAATCAAGATTATTTTGAAAAACCACCAAAGGAAATCAAACAACCCAGAAAGTACAACAAGACTCGGCACACAATTGATAATCTCTCATACTTAAATTCAGTCAAGTAGAAGCATGCTACCTAGCCCTTGAATCCCTCATATTTAAATTTGCATGCAAGGCATATGCAACAACAATATATCCACTGAATCACACTTCTGGGCTTCCTTCGCATTGTCTAGTAAGCTGGCATTGATAAGTCACAAGATTTACAAAAGCTGAGACTAAAAAAGTACTTGACATAACTATCATATGTATATGTACTCCCTCCATTCCCAAATATAAGTCTTTTTTAGAGATTCCAATATAGACTACATTCGTAGCAAAATAAGTGAATCTACACTCTAAACTATGTCTACATACATTCGTATGTAGTTCATATTGAAATATCTAAAAAGACATACATTTAGGAATGGATGGGGTAGTATATAGAGATTCAGGAGGGCCAAATTAGGTACAGAACAATAAATGCACAATTGGCTTTTCAGGATCAAAAGAACCTTCTATACAATATAATGCACCGTTAGTTCCTCGCTAACTGCTTGCAAATAGTATTCCTTAACACCTGGCATAAAATAGTACAATCACAGTACCATTGCTCTCTTTCCGACAGTTGGTATTCAAGGAGGAGTTAGTAATGTCGGTGGAGGCAGATCTAGTTGATAATAATTCAACATTCAATCGAAAATCGAACATACAGACTATTCACGCCATCCATATGTGACGCCCGGATAATCTTGCTAAAATAATCCCATGCTAATCAAGCCACGTCATCCCGATTACTGATGCTAAATGTCCGTTAGTTCAAACCGCGTCAAATTAAAAATTTAAAATTAATGTCGACAATAAAAGTTTTCGAAAGTAGAAACAAAAATGTTCGGTGGGTGCCAAATATTACAAGGGTAGTTATGGTACATCAATCACCTTTTTAGAAAATGTCTAAATAGTTTAAACTGATTTAAAACAGAAAAGAAAATAAATAAAAACAAAACAGAAAAACTAAAACCTAAAACTAACTGAAAAAAAGGAAAAACCCCCCTCTGGGCCGTGGCCCAACTGGGCCAACCCCCAGGCCCAGCCGCCCACCCCTCCCCTCCATAACCCCCCACCAGGGGAGAAACCCTAACCCCCCACGACCTCCACCCCCACGCCCCCACTCTTCCTCTCCCCCGATCCAATCGGGATCGAGCCCGACGCCGCGCAACCCCCGCTCCCATCGCCCCCCATCGCCGCCTCCTCGTCCTCCTCCCCGCCGGGAACGCACCGAGCCCCCACGCACGAACCCCTCGCTCTGGATCCGGATCGGGAGGAGCCCGATCCCTTCTCTCGCTCGGCGCCGACGCCGCCGTCGCCGCCGCCGCTGGAGACCACGCCGCTGGACCTCGCCGGCGCCCTCACCTGCTCGCCTGCCTCGACGCCGACGACGCCCGCGTCTCCGACCTCGCCGCCCGCTTTACGTCCTCCTCCCGAAGGCCCCTCTCTCGCAAGCGCACGTGCGCCCTCCTCCTTCCTCTCCCGCTTGCGCGCTTAGGCGCGCACTCCACGCTTAGCGCCGCTCCACCGCGACGGTGGCCGTGCCCGCCACGCCGCCGCGCTCCGCCCGCCGTCCGCCTGCGTCTGTCTGCTGCCCGTCGTGGCAGCGTTCACCCTCGCCGTGTTCCGTGGCGCCACTCCTTCCGTCGCAGGCGCTCCCGCGCGTGGCCTCCCCACCCCGCCATCGCCATCGCCATCGCTGCTCGGCCGGCGAGCCTCGCCGTGGCTGGCTGGGCCGATGCCCATGGTCCAGCCGAGCACGCGCCCGATTCGCCGTGCCTCCCTTCCGTTGCCGAGCTCGAGGCGTGGTGGGCGCCCATTGCGCTACATCGTGTTGCGCCCAAGACCACAGCACCGCTAGCGCCGCTCCGGTGGCCTCTCACATCGGCATGAGGGGCCCGCCCATGGGTCTATGACAAAGGGCCCCACGCCCTGAGAACAATTAAAAAAATGAAAATGAATTAAAAAAATAAATAACAATAAATAATAAATGATTAAAGACTAAATAATTAAAATAAATAATAATTAATTAATTAATTAATTAAGGAATTAATTAAGATAATTAATCATGATTAGATTAACCTAATTAAACTAATTAGTTTAATTAAACAATAATTAGATTAGTTAAACCCTAATTAATCTAAAACAGATTATGACAGGTGGGTCCCACTGGACCCACACGTCAGGTTGACTAGTCAACGCCCTGTTGACTGCTGACGTCATGCTGACGTCAGCAACCACTGTTTTGGATAATGTTGGATTAAATAAATTAAATAAATTCCAAAAATGAATTAAAACTTTAGAAAATCATATCTTTTAATCCGTAACTCGGATTAAAATATTTTCAACATGAAAGTTGCTCAGAACGACGAGACGAACCCGGATACGCAGCCCGTTCATCCACCACACACCCCTAACATATCGAACACGCAACTTTCCCCTCGGCTCTCTCGCTGAAAATGCGAACACCGTGAATACTTTCCGGATGTTTCCTTCGTCAGTATCACCTACCACTACGTTAGGTCACCCTAGCACCGCTTATTGCAGCGTCTTGCTTTATGTTACATTTGATTGCTCTGTTATTTATTGTGTTCCCCGCGTTACTTCTTTCCGGTAGACTCGAGACCGGTCTTGATGTCCGTGTGTTCGACTACATCAAGATGGCCCTCCTTGTCGAGCAACTGTGCAAGCCCCCTTGATCACCAGATATCGCCTATTCTCCTCTATATCGCTTGCATTAGAGTAGTGTAGCATGTTCCGCTTCGATTGATCCTATTTCGATGCATAGCCCGACATTGTTGCTACATCTGTTGATACCTTACCGCAATCCTAAATGCTTAGTATAGGATGCTAGTTTATCATCATTGGCCCTACATTCTTGTCGACCGCCTTGCTACACTATTGGGCCGTGATCACTCGGGAGGTGATCACGGTATATACTATACATATATGCATACTATACAGATGGTGACTAAAGACGGGTCACCGAGGAGTACCCGCAAGTGATTACGATGAATTTGGAAGGACAGTGGCTCCATCCCGGTAGAGGTGGGCCCGGGTTCCGACGGCCCCGATCGTTACTTTGTTGCGGAGCGACAGGCAGGTTGAGACCACCTAGGAGGCAGTGGGCTGGCCTGCTCGGCGTTCGCGGATACTTAACACGCTTAACGAGATCTTGGTATTTGATCGAGTCCGCCATTTGGTCTATACGCACTAACCATCTACGTGGGAGTAGTTATGGGTATCCGGCGTCGTGGTATCACCAAGCCTTCTTGACGTCAAGAACGGGCGGCGCGCCGGATTGGATCTGCGTTAACGCAACTTCCTTTGTAATGGAGGTTGCTAGGTGCATTTCGGCCGCCCTCGAGCGTCTGTGGTGTGCTCAGGCGATGGGCCTGACCCTGCGCGCTTAGGTTTAGACCGGCGTGTTTGACCTCTCGGTTGTGCCTAGGTGGGGCTGCGACGTGTTGATCTTCCGAGGCGGGCATGACCCAGAAAGTGTGTCCGCCAAATGGGATCAAGCGTGTTGGGTTATGTGGTGCACCCTGCAGGAAGTTTATCTATTCGAATAGCCGTGTCCCTCGGTAAAAGGACGACCCGGAGTTGTACCTCGACCTTATGACAACTAGAACCGGATACTTAATAAAACACACCCTTCCAAGTTCCACAGACAACCCGGTGATCGCTTTTCCACGGGGCGACGAGGGGAGGATTGCCGGGTAGGTTTATGCTATGCGATGCTGCTGGAGATGCTACTTGGTGATGCTACTTGGCGATGCTACTTGGAGGACTTCATCTACTCTCTTCTACATCTGCAAGACGGAGGCTGCGAGCGTAGTCTTTGACAGGATTAGCTATCCCCCTCTCATTCTGGCATTCTGCGATTCAGTCCACCGATATGCCCCTTTACACATATACACATGCATATGTAGTGTAGCTCCTTGCTAGCGAGTACTTTGGATGAGTACTCACGGTTGCTTTCTTCCCCTTTTCCCCTTTCCTTTCTTTCGGTTGTCGCAACCAGATGCCGGAGTCCAGAGGCGACGCCACCGTCGGCGGCGACCACTACACTGGAGGTGCCTACTACTACGTGCAGCCCGGCGGCGACGACGGAGAGTAGTTAGGAGGATCCTGCGGGAGGCTGCGCGCTCTTCGATCAGATCCCGTTTGTGCTAGCCTTCTTAAGGCAAACTTGTTTAACTTATGTCGTACTCAGATATTGTTGCTTCCATGACTCGCCTATGATCGAGCACTTGTATTCGAGCCCTCGAGGCCCCCGGCTTGTATTATGATGCTTGTATGACTTATTTTACTTTTAGAGTTGTGTTGTGATATCTTCCGTGAGTCCTTGATCTTGATCGCACACGTTTGCGTGCATGATTAGTGTACGATCAAATCGGGCGTCACAAGTTGGTATCGAGCCATCGCTGTAGAATCCCCTTCCAACTCCTTGGCGAAGTCGAGTCTAGACATTGCAAAACTTTTACTAACTTGGCTGTGTGCCTTACGGGCCCACGCCGCCATTGGGTGGTACTAGGATCTTTTACTCCTCGACCTATACTCGGGACTCGAACTCTCTTCTATTCGGGTTAAATGAATTTTGCTAAATCTAACATTAGGATCTCGTTATCACTTTCACCGGAGAGCCCTTATTATCGATGGTCGTCTGCACGCACTGTAAGACCTCAAGATACTCTCCATTGTTAACTCGAGAACTTGTGTTCATCGCGTTTGCAATTCCCCTTCCACCGTAAACCCTTATGGATAACTACTTGCGCTTGTTATTCTTACCTTCATCGATTGGTCTTGTTATTACAAGATACCCGAAAAACTCGTCGTTGTTTCGATAATCCTTTGAGCTTATTGCCTTGTTGTTCTTTGTCACTGAATACCCCTACGGTTAATTCTCGCACTTATCGAGTATCCGCCATCCCCGCTTGTTCATGTGTTACACAAAAGTCTACCATTCGATATTCAAAATCCTCGGCAACCTATTGCTCGAATTTCTTGTTTGCTTTCATTATGATTAATCCCTTAAGTATAGTAGTCATATTGGCACCCTTTGTCACCATCATTTTGAGTCCGTTGAGTCAATACGTTGTGAATGTTCACAATCATCATCGAGTCCTAGGATTATCTTTTTCGCTCGAGGCGTCATTTTGAACATGAGTTGCTTCCGACCAAACTATTTGTCGCCGATTGTGCCTCTGGTATATTCAATTGATCCACCCTTGATCGAGTGTCTCGCTTCTAATCCCTTGTTTTGGAAATCATAATTCCTTTGCATTTAAGCCTTGAATTATTCGGATGATTCCATAACTTGTTGCATTTGTATTTCTTCCTCTTACGGTAGAGTATCGATACTCACATCGATCCTTTGTGGACCATCAAGTCCTTTGTTGGATTGTTATCCGACGGTGTCCTTCACATTTGATCACTTTGTGAGTTCTTCCCCGATACATAATGCCTTTGTTAAGTTGTATCCTCTCGCTTGGCCAACCATGCTCGCTTTGGGCTTGTGTTATTTACTCTTGAAATTTGTGGTATATGTTTCTACGAAGCCCCTATGGGTTGAACATATGCCTTCTATAAACCGTGTGAACCCGAAAGTTTTCACGAGCCATACTCTTCTGGTGTTTCGCCAGATAAAATTTCAACACTGCAACTTCATCGAACGCGAGAAGTGAATGAAAGGTTATGCATTGCAGAAGTGGGAGTCGACCTTGAACTTTGTGTTCATGCCCATGGACACGATGTAGATCCTATCATGGAAGCTTCTTGTAACTATTTCCTTGATATAATATCCTTTGGTATCGGTGAATTGATCCTTTGCAATCGTGGTTCCGACCTTGTTCTCCTTTAAATACCATTTCCTATGCAAGTTTAAGCACTTGTCTTCTATAGAGCAATACCCCAGTACAACCTCTACCTTGATCTGTCATCGAGTATTACCCCCCTGGTATCTCGAGATTATCATGGAAGTGCATAACTTCTTATGAGTTCTTCATCAAGTGCTACATTCCACTGATTCCAATTTTTCACGGGTTCTAAGTTATTAGTCACTCGAGAACACCGATAAGTGAATCGATTCCGCACTCCGATACGATAACTCTAAGTAATTTTCGTTGCTTATGAGTTTAATAATCCTTGAAGTCATTCCTAGCCTGATCGGCTATATCATTATCGTCCAACTTTTTAATTGTGCTATCTGGTCTTTCTTTCCGAAGCACAATTTTTGACGTTGAGCTAAGCTTACGTCGACTTTCCTCATCATATCATTTCGCCTTGAACCACAAACTTGATTTCGAGTTTGTGTCGTACCCATGGTTCCCATAACCTTTCGCTGCATCATTATTTGACTTGATGTCATCGCCGACCGATTACATCTTCACGAAATCTCTCGACAAATGTGTCGTGGTCGTCATCAACATCCTGAGCTCTTCCAAGATATATATCGAATTCTTGATAAGGAATACCATCCTCGCCCCTCAATGGTTTGTGTTATCGCCGACCACCTTATTGCCTTCCGATCAACACAAACTTATTCATGTTTTGTGTTATACCTTGGGATCCTTACTATCCAGCTAATGTTGTGTTCTGCCTTGAAGTATTACTGTCTTTTCTATCAAGAATGTCGTGAGGATTGCTCCACCTCTTAAGAATTCTTGAAATCGTGATACTTCTCTCCATCACCATTCTTTCTTGGTCCTCGTGTTGATTTGATCCGTGATGTTTGGGTTCGCCCTTCTAGCAACCATATTGCTTTGAATATTATGGTCGGCCGCTCACTCTTAGACTATTTATTATTATTGAATCACCATTACGACATTGGTCGAGCAACCCAACCCATATTTCGGGTGTACCTTTCAACCAATGTTTAATTGCGTATGTTTCCTCGAGCATACATCATGATACCATTTGATATGACAAATGTTATCTCCTTGTTCACATAATTGTGGAAATCCAGCTTTTGATAATCTCGATAAATTGTCGCTGATTTCCATCAGCCACCCCCTCATCCTCTCCTTGGTTTAATGATGATGAATCCTTGTCTTCGAACTCACTTCCATAGTCATTTCCCGAGAATCTTGCAATGTCATTTCGCCAATTCGTGTCACACCTTTCTTCTCGGACATCCTGAGTCTGAGGTATCATGACACCAAGCGGATCTGAAACTCGGTCGGATATGATGGTTGGGAAAACTTTTCACGAGATATGATGTTGGTCCTTTGATGACCCGGTAATATGATGTCATGCCTAGCACCCCCCTGGCTGGAGGGCCTATCATTATATTTTTTTTTGCAAGGATAACTATTCTTCCTGAAGGAAATTGTAAAACTTATTCTACAAGTTGTTCTTGGTGGATCCTTCGTGTATCCGTAGTCCGACCTTTTCTTGAAGACCATGTCAATGCTATCTCGAAGCATGTCTGTGGTACTCTGATTTTCAACAAGGACATTTGAAGCCCAATGCTAAATGTTTCTTGCTCTATTATCCAAACACCGTTGTATGGTTAATGTCAAGAAATTTTTCTTGCCTTACCTAAAGGGTTTTCTACATTATATCATGTCATGGATATCATGCTCTGCTTCCCTTGGGAAGGATATACCCCTGAAATATGTGTTTAGACACATTGTCCTTTCCATTGTTCTATTTAAACCGATGATCACCTCCTTCCCATTGTTTTGTTTAACATTCTCGGTGATCTATATGATCTAAGCGATAATATTCTCCTGCTTATGTGAACACCTTGGTGTACAACCGTGTCAGTAAGACCCCGTTGCTTTTGTTGATAGCATTCCCGTAACCACTGTTGGACGAGAACTTTGCCTATTGGTCCGCCTCGTTCAACGAGCAGAAAAATTGTTCTCTTCGTTCCTCGCCCTTGGTACCGACATTGTTGCCAACATAACTGATACCCTACCCTCTGACATGTCTTGCTATCATGACCGTGCAAGATGTCGGCCCCCCTTCCTACTTTAACCACATGGTGGGCCCATAACCCACAGTTCCACAGGATCGAAAGCTGACTCTCCTGTACACCCCCTGTTCCCAAGTTATTCCTCGCGTGTGACTCGTATGTAATTCACGGACCACCGCCCCAAGTGATCTATTTTGGTATCAGACGCAATACTTATTCTCGTTGCCCTGAACCCCTTTCACCTTCTGATTAGGCATCGAACGCTTGCCTATCCGTTTGAAACTTCTCATGGTACCTCCTTACTTTGCTCTCGATATTTCCTTAAGATTCAATTCGAGAGTAACTTCCGCCACCTTCCTCCATGTTATCGACCAGATAGTCAACCTTGTAGAGGTCTGACCTTTTGAAGCCACCCCTTATCCTTTCCTTAAGTACGATGAAGATCCCCAAGTAAGGACGACAACTTCATCATGATGACCCGAAGCAGAGAACTGAAGACATCAATGTAATGGATCGACCTCTTCGAGAAGAGCAACCAAAGACGAGAAGATTCGTTAGAATTTCGTAACCAGACCTTTCCCCCTAGTCCCCCTCTTAAATCTCGGGACGAGATTTCTTGTAGTGGAGGAGAATTGTGACGCCCGGATAATCTTGCTAAAATAATCCCATGCTAATCAAGCCACGTCATCCCGATTACTGATGCTAAATGTCCGTTAGTTCAAACCGCGTCAAATTAAAAATTTAAAATTAATGTCGACAATAAAAGTTTTGAAAGTAGAAACAAAAATGTTCGTGGGTGCCAAATATTACAAGGGTAGTTATGGTACATCAATCACCTTTTAGAAAATGTCTAAATAGTTTAAACTGATTTAAAACAGAAAAGAAAATAAATAAAACAAAACAGAAAAACTAAAACCTAAAACTAAGCTGAAAAAAAAGAAAAAACCCCTCGGGCGTGGCCCAACTAGGCCAACCCCAGCCCAGCCGCCCACCCTCCCTCCATAACCCCACCGGGGAGAAACCCTAACCCCACGACCTCCACCCCCACGCCCCACTCTTCCTCTCCCGATCCAATCGGGATCGAGCCCGACGCCCATGCAACCCCGCTCCCATCGCCCCATCGCCGCCGCCTCGTCCTCCTCCCTCGCTGAACGCACCGAGCCTCACAAGACGAACCCCTCGCTCGATCCGGATCGGGAGGAGCCCGATCCTCTCTCCTCGCTCGGCGCCGACGCCGCCGCCCGCCGCCGCTTTGGAGACCACGCCGCTCGACCTCGCTGGCGCCCTCCCCACTGCTCGCCTCCTCGATGCCGACGACGCCTGCGTCTCCGACCTCGCCGCCCGCTTACGTCCTCCTCCTCAAGGCCCATCTCTCCCGCAAGCGCACGTGAGCGCCTCCTCCCTCTCCCGCTTGCGCGCGCTTAGGCGCGCACCACGCTTAGCGCCGCTTCCACCGCACGGTGGCCGTGCGCGCCGCCGCGCTCCCGCCCGCCGTCCCGCGCTCGTCTGCGGCGCGCCCGTCGTGGCTGCGTTCACCCTCGCCGTGTTCCGTGTGCGCCACTCCTTCCGCCGCCGCGCTCCCGTGCGTGGCCTCCCCACCCCGCCATCGCCATCGCCTCTGCTGCTCCGGCCGGCGAGCCTCGCTGTGGCTGGCTCGGGCGATGCCCATGGTCCAATGAGCACGCGCCCGATTCGCCGTGCCTCCCTTCCGTTGCCGAGCTCGAGGCGTGGCTGGCGCCCATTGCGCTACATCGTCTCGCGCCAAGACACTCACGCGCTAGCGCCCGCTCCAGTGGCCTCCTTGGCCACTGGCATGAGGGGCCCGCCCCTATGGGTCTATGACAAAGGGCCCCACGCCCCAGAGAACGAATTAAAAAAATGAAAAATGAATTAAAAAATAAATAATAATAAATAATAAATGATTAAAGACTAAATAATTAAAATAAATAATAATTAATTAATTAATTAATTAAGGAATTAATTAAGATAATTAATCATGATTAGATTAACCTAATTAAACTAATTAGTTTAATTAAACAATAATTAGATTAGTTAAACCTAATTAATCTAAAAGCAGTGTAGATGAGTGTGGGTCCCATCGACCCACACGTCAAAGTTGACTAGTCAACGCATACCGATCGCCGACGTCATCTTGACATCAAGAACCACTGCTTTTGGATAATGTTGGATTAAATAAATTAAATAAATTCCAAAAATGAATTAAAACTTTAGAAAATCATATCTTTTAATCCGTAACTCGGATTAAAATATTTTCAACATGAAAGTTGCTCAGAACGACGAGACGAACCCGGATACGCAGCCCGTTCATCCACCACACACCCCTAACATATCGAACACGCAACTTTCCCCCTCCGGCTCCTCTGCCCGAAAATGCGGAACACCAGGAATACTTTCCCGGATGTTTCCCCCTTCGTCGGTATCACCTACCACTACGTTAGGTCACCCTAGCACCGCTTATTGCCGCGTCTTGCTTTATGTTACATTTGATTGCTCTGTTATTTATTGTGTTCCCCCTCCGTTACTTCTTTCCGGTAGACTCTGAGACCGGTCTTGATGTCGTGTGTTCGACTACAATCAAGATGGCCCCTCCTTGTCTCGAGCAACAGGCAAGCCCCCCCTTGATCACCAGATATCGCCTATTCTCCTCTATCTGCTTGCATTAGAGTAGTGTAGCATGTTCTTGCTTTCATTGATCCTATTCTGATGCATAGCCTGACATTGTTGCTACATCTGTTGATACCTTACCTGCAATCCTAAATGCTTAGTATAGGATGCTAGTTTATCATCATTGGCCCTACATTCTTGTCAGTCTGCCTTGCTACACTATTGGGCCGTGATCACTCGGGAGGTGATCACGGGTATATACTATACATATATGCATACTATACAGATGGTGACTAAAGACGGGTCAGCTCGAGGAGTACCCGCAAGTGATTTCGATGAAATTTGGAAGGACAGTGGCTCCATCCCGGTAGAGGTGGGCTGGGTTCCCGACGGCCCCGATCGTTACTTTGTTATGAGCGGGCGGCAGGCGAGTTGAGACCACCTAGGAGGCAGTGGGCTGGCCTGTTCGGCGTTCGCGGATACTTAACACGCTTAACGAGATCTTGGTATTTGATCCGAGTCCGCCATTTGGTCTATACGCACTAACCATCTACGTGGGAGTAGTTATGGGTATCCGGCGTCGTGGTATCACCGAAGCCTTCTTGACGTCAAGAACGAGCGGCGCGGCGGATTGGATCTGCGTTAACGCAACTTCCTTTGTAATGGAGGTTGCTAGGTCTGCATTCCGGCCGCCCTACATAGCGCTTGGTGTGCTCGAGGCGATGGGCCCTGCACCCTGGCGCTTAGGTTTAGACCGGCGTGTTTGACCTCTCGGTTGTGCCTAGGTGGGGCTGCGACGTGTTGATCTTCCGAGGCCGGGCATGACCCAGGAAAGTGTGTCCGGCCAAATGGGATCAAGCGTGTTGGGTTATGTGGTGCACCCCTGCAGGGAAGTTTATCTATTCGAATAGCCGTGTCCCTCGGTAAAAGGACGACCCGGAGTTGTACCTCGACCTTATGACAACTAGAACCGGATACTTAATAAAACACACCCTTCCAAGTTCCACAGACAACCCGGTGATCGCTTTTCCACGGGGCGACGAGGGGAGGATTGTGAAGGAAATATGCCCTAGAGGCAATAATAAAGTTATTATTTATTTCCTTATTTCATGATAAATGTTTATCATTCATGCTAGAATTGTATTAACCGGAAACATGATACATGTGTGAATGCATAGACAAAACAAGATGTCACTAGTATGCCTCTACTAGACTAGCTTGTTAATCAAAGATGGTTATGTTTCCTGACCATGAACAAAGGAGTTGTTATTTGATTAACGAGGTCACATCATTAGTAGAATGATCTGATTGACATGACCCATTCCCTTAGCTTAGCACACGATCGTTTAGTATGTTGCTACTGCTTTTATCCATGACTTATACATGTTCTCGTAACTATGAGATTATGCAACTCCGTTTACGGAGGAACACTTTGGTGCTACCAAACGTCACAACGAATCGGGTGATTATAAAGGAGTACTACAGGTGTCTCCAAAGGCGAGATGTTGGGTTGGCGATTTCGAGATTAGGTTTTGTCACTCCGATAGTCGGAGAGGTATCTCTGGGCCCTCTCGGTAATGCACATCATCTGAAGCCTTGCAAGCACTACAACTAATGAGTTAGTTGTGAGATGATGTATTACGGAACGAGTAAAGAGACTTGCCGTAACGAGATTGAACTAGGTATTGGATACCGACGATCGAATCTCGGGCAAGTAACATACCGATGACAAAGGGAACAACGTATGTTGTTATGCGGTCGACCGACAAAGATCTTCGTAGAATATGTAGGAACCAATATGGGCATCCAGGTCCGCTGTTGGTTATTGACCGTGAATGGTTCTAGGTCATGTCTACATTGTTCTCGAACCGTAGGGTCCGCACGCTTAAGGTTTCGATGATGCTTATTATGAGTTTATGTATTTTGATGTACCGAAGGAGTTCGAGTCCCGGATGTGATCACGGACATGACGAGGAGTCTCGGAATGGTCGAGACATAAAGATTGATATATTGGAAGCCTATGTTTGGAGTTCGAATGGTTCCAGGTAAAACGGAATTTACTGAGTACCGGAGGTTCTGGAACCCCCGGAGGTAAATGGGCCTCGGTGGGCCTTAGTGGAAAGGAGAAGGGCAGCCCTAGGAGGGCGCCTGGCCCCCTTCCCTAGTCCTACTAGGACTAGGAGAAGGGCCGCCCCTCTCTCTCTTTCCTCAGGAATCCTAGTCCAACTAGGATTGGGGAATCCTACTCCCGAGGGAGTAGGACTCCTGCAGCGCCTCCTTGGCATGGCCCCCTCCCCTTGCTCCTTTATATACGGGGCAGGGGGCACCTTGGAACACACAAGTTGATCGTGAGATCGTTCCTTAGCCGTGTCGGTGCCCCTCCACCATATTCCACCTCGGTTATACTGTCATGAAGCTTAAGCGAAGCCCCGCGCCGTGAAACATCAAGATCGTCACCACGCCCAGGTCGTCTTGTGGAACTCTCCCTCGACACTCGGCTGGATCGGAGTACGAGGGACGTCATCGAGCTGTACGTGTGTCAAGAACTCGGGGCGCCGAGTAACGGCGCGGATCGGTCGGATCGCGAGGAGAACGTCGACTACTTCCTCTACGTTGTGATCGCTTCGCCGGGTCTACAAGGGTATGTGGACAACACTCTCCCTCTCGTTGCTATACATCACCATGATCTTGCGTGTGCGTAGGAAAATTTTGAAATTACTACGTTCCCCAACAAAGTGGCATCCGAGCCTAGGTTTTTTCTATGGTTTGATGTTTTGCACGAGTAGAACACAAGTGAGTTGTGGGCGATACAAGTCATACTACCTACCAGCATGTCATACTTTGGTTCAGCGGTATTGTGAGATGAAGCGCCTGGACCGACATTACGCAGACGCTTACGCGAGACTGGTTTCACCGCCATGAGCACTCGTTGCTTAAAGGTGACTGGTGGGTGTCTGTCTCTCTCACTTTAGTTGAACTGAGTGTGGCTACGCCGGTCCTTGAGAAGGTTAAACGGAGTCTATTTGACGAAGTATCGTTGTGGTTTTGATGCGAGGTGAGACTGGTTCTTGCTTAAGCCCGTAGCAGCCACGTAAAATTTGCAACAACAAAGTAGAGGACGTCTAACTTGTTTTTGCAGGCATGTTGTGATGTGATATGGTCAAGATGTGATGCTATATTTTATTGTATGAGATGATCACATTTTGTAACCGGTTATCGGCAATGGCAGGAGCCATATGGTTGTCGCTTTATTGTATGCAATGCAATCGCCTCGTAATGCTTTACTTTATCACTAAGCGGTAGCGATAGTCGTAGTAGCATAAGTTTGGCGAGGCGACAACGATGCTGCGATGGAGATCAAGGTGTCGCGCGGTGACGATGGTGATCATGGTGGTGCAACAAGATGGAGATCATGAAGCACAAGATGATGATGACCATATCATATCACTTATATTGATTTGCATGTGATGTTTATCCTTTTATGCATCTTATCTTGCTTTGATTGACGGTAGCATTATAAGATGATCTCTCACTAAATTATCAAGAAGTGTTCTCCCCGGGTATGCACCGTTGCCAAAGTTCGTCGTGCCCTGGACACCACGTGATGATCGGGTGTGATAAGCTCTCGTCCATCTACAACGGGTGCAAGCCAGTTTTGCACGCAGAATACTCGGGTTATACTTGACGAGCCTAGCATATGCAGATATGGCCTCGGAACACGGAGACCGAAAGGTCGGCGTGAATCATATAGTAGATATGATCAACATACGATGTTCACCATTGAAAACTACTCCATTTCACGTGATGATCGGTTATGGTTTAGTTGATTTGGATCACGTGATCACTTAGATGACTAGAGAGATGTTTTTCTAAGTGGGAGTTCTTAAGTAATATGATTAATTGAACTTAAATTTATCATGAACTTAGTACTGATAGTATCTTGCTTGTTTATGTTTGATTGTAGATAGATGGCTCGTCTTTGTTCCGTTGAATTTTAATGCGTTCCTTGAGAAAGCAAAGTTGAAAGATGATGGTAGCAATTACACGGATCGGGTCCGTAATTTGAGGATCATCCTCATTGCTGCCTGGAAGAGCTACGTCTGGATGCACCGCTAGGTGCGAACTCTTTGCTAATGCAACTGCAGATGTTATGAGCGTCTGGCGAGCAAAGTCGATGACTACTCTATAGTTCGATGTGCCATGCTTTACGGCTTAGAACCGGGACTTCAACGACGTTTTGAGCGTCATGGAGCATATGAGATGTTCCAGAGTTGAAGTTAATATTCCAAAGAATGCCCG
This sequence comes from Aegilops speltoides, assembly GCA_021437245.1. Taxonomy (NCBI): domain Eukaryota; kingdom Viridiplantae; phylum Streptophyta; class Magnoliopsida; order Poales; family Poaceae; genus Aegilops; species Aegilops speltoides. Next base: position 422,419,731 of record CM038145.1, on the reverse strand, counting down.
GATTGAGAGATATGAAGTCTCCAATAAGTTCTATAGCTGCAAGATGGAGGAGAACAGTTACATTAGTGAGCATATACTCGAATGTGCGGGTACTACAATCACTTGACACAATTGGGAGTTAATCTTCCGGATGATTGTGTCATTGATGTAATTCTCAATCACGCCACCAAGCTACAAAGGCTTCGTGATGAACTATAATATGCAAGGGTTAGTAAAGACTATGCTCGAGCTCTTCGCAATGCTAAAGGCTGCGGAGGTAGAAATCAAGAAGGAGCATCAAGTGTTGATGGTCAATAAGACCACTAGTTTCAAGAAGAAAGGCAAAGGGAAGAAGAAGGGAATCTCAAGAAGAACAGCAAGCAAGTTGTTGCTCAGAGAAGAAACCCAAGTCTGGCCCTAAACCTGAAATCGAGTGCTTCTACCGCAAGCGGTAGTCCTTTGGAAGCGGAACTGCCCCAAGTATTTGGCGGATAAGAAGGATGGCAAGGTGAACAAAGGTATATGTGATATACATGTTATTGATGTGTACCTTACTAGAGCTCGTAGTAGCACTGGTATTTGATATTGGTTCATTGCTAATATTTGCAACTCAAGCAGGACTACGATTGCGAACTCGCAAAGGACGAGGTGACGATCTGGCGTGGGAAATGGTTCCAAAGTCGATGTGATCGCGGTCGGCACGCTACCTCTACATCTACCTTCGGGATTAGTTTTAGACCTAAATAATTGTTATTTGGTGCTGCGTTGAGCATGAACATTATATCTGGATCTTGTTTGATGCGAGACGGTTATTCATTTAAATCAGAGAATAATGGTTGTTCTATTTATATGAGTAATATCTTTTATGGTCATGCACCCTTGAGGAATGGTCTATTTTGGTGAATCTCGATAGTAGTGATACACATATTCATAATGTTGAAACCAAAAGATGCAGAGTTGATAATGATAGTGCAACTTATTTGTGGTAATTGCCGTTTAGGTCATATCGGTGTAAAGCGCATGAAGAAACTCCATCTTCGATGGACTTTTGGAGTCACTTGATTATGAATCACTTGGCACTTATGAACCGTGCCTCATGGGCAAGATGACTAGAACACCGTTCTCGGTACTATGGAGAGAGCAACAGATTTGTTGGAAATCATACATACTGATGTATGTGGTCCGATGAATATTGAGGCTCGTGGCGGATATCGTTATTTTCTCACCTTCACAGATGACTTAAGCAGATATGGGTATATCTACTTAATGAAACATAAGTCCAAACGTTTGAAAAGTTCAAAGAATTTCAGAGTGAAGTTGAAAATCATCGTAACAAGAAAATTAAGTTTCTACGATCGATCGTGGAGGTGAATATTTGAGTTACGAGTTTGGTCTACATTTGAAACAATGCGGAATAGTTTAGCAACTCACGCCACCGGAACACCACAGCGTAATGGTGTGTCCGAACGTCGAATCGTACTTTACTAGATATGGTACGATCTATGATGTCTCTTCTGATTTACCGCTATCGTTTTGGGGTTATGCTCTAGAGACAGCCGCATTCACCTGAATAGAACACCGTCGAAATCCGTTGAGGCGACACCTTATGAACTGTGGTTTAGCAAGAAACCAAAGTTGTCGTTTCTTAAAGTTTGGGGATGCGATGCTTATGTGAAAAAGCTTCAACCTGATAAGCTCGAACCCAAATCGGAGAAATGTGTCTTCATAGGATACCCAAAGGAGACAGTTGGGTACACCTTCTATCACAGATCCGAAGGCAAGACATTCGTTGCTAAGAATGGATCCTTTCTAGAGAAGGAGTTTCTCTCGAAAGAAGTGAGTGGGAGGAAAGTGGAACTTGATGAGGTAATAGTACCTTCTCCCATACTTGAAAGTAGTTCGTCGCAGAAACCAGTTTCTGAGACACCTACACCAAGTAGTGAGGAAGTTGATGATGTTGATCATGAAACTTCAGATCAAGTTCTTCGCAGAACCTCGTAGATCAACCAGAGTAAGATCCGCACTGAGTGGTACGGCAATCCTTTCGGAAGTCATGCTACTAGATCATGATGAACCTACGAACTATGAAGAAGCGATGGTGAGCCCAGATTCATAAAATGGCTTGAGGCCATGAAATCGAGATGGGATCCATGTATGAAAACAAAGTGTGGACTTTGGTTGACTTGCCCGAGGGTAGGCAAGCAATAGAAAACAAGTGGATCTTCAAGAAGAAGACCGACGACGACGGTAATGTTATCGTCTATAAAGCTCGACTTGTCGCAAAAGGTTTTCGACAAGTTCAAGGGATTGACTACGATGAGACCTTCTCACCAGAAGCGATGCTTAAGTCCGTCCGAATCATGTTAGCAATTGCCGCATTTTATGATTATGAAATTTGGCAAATGGATGTAAAGACCGCATTCTGAATGGATTTACGGAAGAAGAGTTGTATATGATGCAACCGAAGGTTTTATCGATCCAAAGGAGCTAACAAAGTGTGCAAGCTCCAGCGATCCATATATGGACTGGTGCAAGCATCTCGGAGTTGGAATAAACGTTTTGATAGTGTGATCAAAGCATTTGGGTTTGTCTGAGACTTTTGGAGAAGCTGTATTTACAAGAAAGTGAGTGGGAGCTCAGTAGCATTTCGATCTTATATGTGGATGACATATTGCTGATCGGAAATGATATAGAATTCTGGATAGCATAAAGGGATACTTGAATAAGAGTTTTTCAATGAAAGACCTCGGTGAAGCTGCTTACATATTGGGCATCAAGATCTATAGAGATAGATCAAGACGCTTAATTGGACTTTCACAAAGCACATACCTTGACAAAGTTTTGAAGAAGTTCAAAATGGATCAAGCAAAGAAAGGGTTCTTGCACGTGTTACAAGGTGTGAAGTTGAGTCGGACTCAATGCCCGACCACCGCAGAAGATAGAGAGAAGATGAAAGATGTTCCTATGCTTCAGCCATAGGCTCTATCATGTATGCAATCTGTGTACCAGACACGATGTGTGCCTTGCTATAAGCCTAGCAGGAGGTACCAAAGTAATCCAGAGTGGATCATCGACAGCGGTCAAGAACATCTGAAATACCCGAAAAGGACGAAGGATATGTTTTCGATATGGAGGTGACAAAGAGCTCATCGTGAACAGTTACGTTGATGCAAGCTTTGACACCGATCCGGACGATTCTAAATCGCAGACCGGATACGTATTTACACTAAACGGAGGAGCTGTCGGTTGGTGCAGTTCTAAACAAAGCGTCAGGCGGGATCTACATGTGAAGCGGAATACATAGCAGCTTCGAAGCAGCTAATGAAGGAGTGCGGATGAAGGAGTTCATATCCGATCTAGGTGTCATACCTAGTGCATCGGGTCCAATGAAAATCTTCGTGACAATCTTTCGAGCAATAGCCTTAGCAAAGGAATCCAGATTTCACAAGAGGACCAAACACATCAAAAGACGCTTCAATTCCATCCGGGACTTAGTCCGATGGAGACATAGAGATTTGCAAGATACATACGGATCTGAATGTTGCGCACCGTTGACTAAGCCTCTTCCACGAGCAAAACATGATCAGCACCAAGACTCCATGGGTGTTAGAATCATTACAATGTAATCTAGATTATTGACTCTAGTGCAAGTGGGAGATGAAGGAAATATGCCCTAGAGGCAATAATAAAGTTATTATTTATTTCCTTATTTCATGATAAATGTTTATCATTCATGCTAGAATTGTATTAACCGGAAACATGATACATGTGTGAATGCATAGACAAAACAAGATGTCACTAGTATGCCTCTACTAGACTAGCTTGTTAATCAAAGATGGTTATGTTTCGACCATGAACAAAGGAGTTGTTATTTGATTAACGAGGTCACATCATTAGTAGAATGATCGATTGACATGACCCATTCCCTTAGCTTAGCACACGATCGCTTAGTATGTTGCTACCGCTTTTATCCATGACTTATACATGTTCTGTAACTATGAGATTATGCAACTCCGTTTACGGAGGAACACTTTGGTGCTACCAAACGTCACAACGAATCGGGTGATTATAAAGGAGTACTACAGGTGTCTCCAAAGGCGAGATGTTGGGTTGGCGTATTTGAGATTAGGTTTTGTCACTCCGATAGTCGGAGAGGTATCTCTGGGCCCTCTCGGTAATGCACATCATGAAGCCTTGCAAGCACTACAACTAATGAGTTAGTTGTGAGATGATGTATTACGGAACGAGTAAAGAGACTTGCCGGTAACGAGATTGAACTAGGTATTGGATACCGACGATCGAATCTCGGGCAAGTAACATACCGATGACAAAGGGAACAACGTATGTTGTTATGCGGTCGACCGACAAAGATCTTCGAGAATATGTAGGAACCAATATGGGCATCCAGGTCCCGCTGTTGGTTATTGACCGTGAATGGTTCTAGGTCATGTCTACATTGTTCTCGAACCGTAGGGTCCGCACGCTTAAGGTTTCGATGGCGATGTTATTATGAGTTTATGTATTTTGATGTACGAAGGAGTTCGAGTCCGGATGTGATCACGGACATGACGAGGAGTCTCGGAATGGTCGAGACATAAAGATTGATATATTGGAAGCCTATGTTTGGAGTTGGAATGGTTCGCTAAAACGGAATTTCCTGAGTACCGGAGGTTACTGGAACCCCGGAGGTAAATGGGCCTCGGTGGGCCTTAGTGGAAAGGAGAAGGGCAGCCCTAGGAGGGGCGCGCCCCCCTTCCCTAGTCCTACTAGGACTAGGAGAAGGGGCCGCCCCCTCTCTCTTTCCTCCGGAATCCTAGTCCAACTAGGATTGGGGAATCCTACTCCCAGAGGGAGTAGGACTCCTGTATGCGCCTCCCTTGGCCGCCGCCCCCCCCTTGCTCCTTTATATACGGGGCGGGGGGCACCTTGAACACACAAGTTGATCGTGAGATCGTTCCTTAGCCGTGTCGGTGCCCCCTCCACCATATTCCACCTCGGTTATACTGTCATGAAGCTTAAGCGAAGCCTGCGCGCCGTGAAACATCAAGATCGTCACCACGCCGTCGTCCGTGGAACTCTCCTCGACACTCGGCTGGATCGAGTACGAGGGACGCCATCGAGCTGTACGTGTGTCAAGAACTCGGGGCGCCGAGTAACGGCGCCGGATCGGTCGGATCGCGAGGAGAACGTCGACTACTTCCTCTACGTGATCGCTTCCGCCGGGTCTACAAGGGTATGTGGACAACACTCTCCCTCTCGTTGCTATACATCACCATGATCTTGCGTGTGCGTAGGAAAATTTTTGAAATTACTACGTTCCCCAACAGATTGCCGGGTAGGTTTATGCTATGCGATGCTGCTGGAGATGCTACTTGGTGATGCTACTTGGCGATGCTACTTGGAGGACTTGATCTACTCTCTTCTACATCTTTGCAAGACGGAGGCTGCGAGCGTAGTCTTTGACAGGATTAGCTATCCCCTCTCATTCGGCATTCTCGCATTCGGTCCACCGATATGCCCCTTTACACATATACACATGCATATGTAGTGTAGCTCCTTGCTAGCGAGTACTTTGGATGAGTACTCACGGTTGCTTTCTTCCCCTTTTCCCCTTTCCTTTCTTTACGGGTTGTCGCAACCAGATCTTTGGAGTCCAGAGCGACGCCACCGCCGTCGGCGGCGACCACTACATTGGAGGTGCCTACTACTACGTGCAGCCCCCGACGGCGACCGAGGAGTAGTTAGGAGGATCCGAGCAGGAGGCCTGCGCCTCTTCGATCTCAGATCCCGGTTTGTGCTAGCCTTCTTAAGGCAAACTTGTTTAACTTATGTCGTACTCAGATATTGTTGCTTCCGCTGACTCGTCTATGATCGAGCACTTGTATTCGAGCCCTCGAGGCCCCTGGCTTGTATTATGATGCTTGTATGACTTATTTTACTTTTAGAGTTGTGTTGTGATATCTTCCCGTGAGTCCCTGATCTTGATCGTACACGTTTGCGTGCATGATTAGTGTACGATCAAATCGGGGGCGTCACACCATATCTCAATTCAGATTAGATGTGTCTTACCTACACCCAATACTTATCAAAGAGGTAGATACTGCATCTGCAACTCACTTTACATATTACACAAGCCTTGTTCAGATAGTCGTCTGCACCTTCTACCAATTTATTTGCTCGTGTTCGCTGCACTGTCCCTGCTCAAACAAAAACTATAGGTCAGTGTAAAGAGGGATAACATAGAGAGTTCAGAAAAATATCTAATAGATGATACAAGCAAAAGCTTCAAGACCCATAGAAGCCTTTGTAATATGCATGACATCAAGAAAAGATTCTGCATGCATAACCAAACTGACATCGTCTAGGAGAGGAGGACAAACATCTGGAAGTGCACTACCTTGTCTTCCTTAACCCATCTGGATGAAAAATATGAACGAAAATTCATTTGTTGTGCAATGAGGGTCATAAAGAATGGATACCAGGAAATCAGAGTTAAGGAGACCAAAATCTGTCCAAAGATCATAAGCCAACTTACATCACAGGATGATATGGTTATCGACTCAATGAAGTTAGGGAGGGACAACAATTGCAGAAATAGTTCCGTATATTCCTCGATTGCATCCAGATCATATTTGCACGTGCATTCAGTCTTCATCTGAAAGCTAGCCAAAGGAACACATGAGCGTCAAAGAGCACCAAATGTACTTAGCAGGAGACAAATAAACCAATAATGCAGAACATGTCAAATAAGAAGGGCATTCTACTAAGGGCATCTACAAGTCAAATAAGAAGACCTATCAGCTCCTACATACATGAATACAAATAGGTTACATCGGGATTAACTATCAGCAAGTAAAACCAACATCCAAGGGAAAAGTTGAACAAAAGCTCCTTCTACCCTTTAACAAGATCATTCTTTAAATCAGAGTTCATTCATTATCTTTCTACCATGGCTCCAGCAGTTAGTGTTACTCTTGGATGACTGTAGAAGCTAGCTGACTGAAAAACCACACCAGTACAACGGTGTGTGCTCAGTCCACTTTTTGTTTCAGTAATTTACACATTATCGATTTTGTTCAGTTAGCCACTAAATGTCCAGCGGTTATCCAATAAAATGTGTTCACTTTGGGAGTCAGTAGCAGTTAGTGTGTATAAGCTCTGGGAGTTAGCTTGCATCATGTAGAAGTTCGCTCTTGTAAAAAAAATGGAAAAATAGATCAAAACATAAAACTACGACAGAACATCACTTCCTTCGTCTAAATCGCTCCATAAAATTTGCAACTACATAAATTGTTCATTTTGGGCAACATATTATTTTAGAATTACAAGAATTGCGTATATACGTTTGCCATATTGTGCACCCTTGTATGAATTGTTCCACAAAACAAAGTATAAATTGTCATAGGAAACATCATATGCTAATCCATCTTGGTGCTTCTTCAGTCAGCTAGATTCTATTTTTATCAACTGATTAGCTTTCAAGGGGATACATACCTCTGGTGTAGCCACCACAGGCGACATAGAACGGCTCAATGGATGGATGTGCTTCTTCCGCCAACAAACTTGGCGGAGGTAACATTGGAAGTTTCTTCGAAACTCACAATGATTCATCACACAAAAAAAGTAGCATAGCAGCCATGTAGATATCATATATCTCTCTGTTAAGAAGAAATAAGGAATATTACAAAGCTTAAGAGGAAAATCGCCTCTACCACTTTTCAGGGGCTTCTATCTACTGAATTCAGAGTATAAATTCAGAAACAATAAACTGAAACAAGAGCCATCAGAAGTAGCACCAATTCAGAAACAATAAACTGAAGTAGGGGCTTCTATTTTTATCAACTGATTAGCTTTCAAGGGGATACATACCTCTGGTGTAGCCACCACAGGCGACATAGAACGGCTCAATGGATGGATGTGCTTCTTCCGCCGGCAAACTTGGCGGAGGTAACATTGGAAGTTTCTTCGAAACTCACAATGATTCATCACACAAAAAAAGTAGCATAGCAGCCATGTAGATATCATATATCTCTCTGTTAAGAAGAAATAAGGAATATTACAAAGCTTAAGAGGAAACTCGCCTCTACCACTTTTGGGTTTACACAAGTGTAATCCACTCGCTCACTAAGAACTTACATGGCATTTTTAGTGTAACTATTTTATGAGCTTACAAATAAAAGCACAAAAATGAAAATAGCACATCATATGTACACTGTTTGTGTTTGGAAGGATATCAATTAAATAAAAATAGATCTGTTAATGGACTTGTTTGTGTAGTAGCAGAATTTTGTTCAAAATAAAACTGGACTTGTGCTAATGGGAGAGATAGAGAGTAGATGGGGGTTGCTTGACCTATCTTGGTGTAGCAGAGGCGTCATCCGAGGAGGTGCTGCTAGCTAGGGTTCCTCCCTGTTGACCTGTGTGGGAAGGGAAGGAAACGAGATGAGGAAGGGACGGGAAGGGGAGGGGAGGGGAGGGGATGTGGACAAGATAGAACCTAGAGGAGCTGCAGGTCCATGGCGTCCTCCACATCTCCGTGAAGAAGCCCTTGACGGCGGCGACCATGGTGGATGGGGAACTCCCATGGCGTGCTCCATCTGCATCTGCAGCAGAGGACATGAAGAGAATGTGAGGTGTAGGGGTGGTGGATCCCGGCCAAGAAGGAGGGACGAACCTGGGCCGCCGGAGACGCGCCGGTGAAGCCCTGCCCGAAACCCTAGCCATGGGGGTGGCGTTTCGAGCGGGCGGTAGAGACCGGGAGCGGAGAATCTGGCCGGAGGGTAGGGAGGAGCGGACCGTGGGGAGTTCGGGGGTGTGCTGCGGGGCGCCGGAGCTCACCGGAAGCTGCCGACGTGGGTGGTGGTGGCGACGGCGAGGACTTGAGCGAGAGGGAGAGGAGGCGAGCCCGTACTCGTTCAAGACCATTGCCGTTTTTTTTCGCTGGTTAATCTTCGACGGTCTGTGGCCTGCGGTTTTTCAGTTTTTTTTTCGTTCATCTCAGATGATAAGAACGGGAGATTGCGCGGGTGCGGGACTCCATAGCGGGTTTTTTTTTGGTTTTCCGCGGTTGGGAGGGAGGTGGGAAGTAGTACCAAAGAAGTACCAAAATAGACCGGGTTAGGTGGGACGAAAATAAAACCCGGAACGCAACCTACCAACTGAGACATTAGGAGTAGAGATAATGATAGACACCGACCGATAAAACTAAAAAGACCGCAAAACGCTATCATTTGCATAAAGAAACATTACCCAAGAAAAGAATATAAAGACAGAAGAATTCTCTGAGCTTGACACCAACATCCGCCACCTGCCTTCGGCATCACCACAACAGCCACCAAAGAAAAAATGACGGATTAACTCCTCACACGAGCTCGACGCGGCTCCATCATTGATATGCAGTTTTGCGGACCTTTAAGGTGTCTCACCCAAGGCGAAGCCATTGCCGTTGAACGAATCAGACCAGGGCAACACCCCAAACACGCCTTCGAACTCCAGTTCTGGCACCCCCAGCATGCCTAAGACGTCGGAGCAGGAAACCGGACCTGCCAGCCACGAACCATGAACCCAACACACGATCTGCCATCTTCCAGATAAATCAATGCAGACCACAATGTGCATCTGCTCCTGGACTACATCCTAGGCTCCGTGCCGACGCTGGAGCAAATGTCGTCGCAACGGCGGAGCCTGGGGACACAAGTCCACCACAAGGATGTCACTGCCGCCGCGCCATCCTTGATTGAACAAATTGCATTTCAAATTCATCCCCAACCATAGGACCGATTGCGGGGATCTTCTTTATTCAACGCAGTCAGTGTCATTGCCGAAGCCAAGACGATGAACGACCAAAAAACTAAGCTACATAAGACCTAAAGCTACATGATCCACATGCGTGGATCCGGTGACCCCCCCTCACCACCGATGACTGCGGTCGCCAGTGGAGGGGAGCCGTCGTCCTGGCGGCCGGCTAGGTCGCCCTTTCTTAGAAAAGGAATCTTCATTTCTCTTTCACATGGTGTTAGCACTATGGCGTTTGTATCAGGTATTTTTGCTAAGATGATGATAGTTAAATAAGTTAATCTTGCCAGTCGGCTAGTATACATCCTCGTCGGTCTTGCCAGATGGCTAGTGTTGTTGCCCGGGTCCACGTGTCGGCTCTTGAGCCAACCGGTTTCTCTAGTTTTTCTTTTATCTACTAATTTCATATTTTGGCAGGTGCCCGACCGGCGGTGTGGGAGGGGCGTTGTGACCTATGTGGTAATCATGTTGGTTGCAAGATGAGCAAGGTGGCAACTTACCTTCATCGTTGATTGTCTAGCTTGTTACCAAACATGAAGTGGGAATTGCGTGGTCCTTGACGCGTTGTGGGCGATTATTTGACATAGGCCAATGGGAGTCTCGTGCCCTGTTCGGTTTGAGGGTTCTTACTTGGTTTTCCATGGTGAAGTCAGGGTCGCTTCTTAGGGAGCAGTGATGGCGATGAATCTTCGCAGACATCATCAATGATGTTCCTCCTTTTGACAATGTGTATGTTGTGTGGTAGCCGGGTCGACCGGGTGCCTTTGTCTTATGGGTGCGTTGTGATGGGTTTCATCTGGTTAATAAACCGAACAATTGGCTCCTTTTTTAATGACTATAGATACTTTGAGGCCAACTTCAAAAAAGAATGGAAAAAGTCCAAATCGAACCTTGAATTGGTAGATGAAAGATAAATCAAACCCTGAACTTTGAATCCTGAAAATTTGCACTCTGAACTTATCAATCCCGGTCTATTTTGGACCCTAGACCTATTTGGGGCACCGGGATTAAAACAATCCCGGCCGGATAAGGTACTACTCTGACTGACGAGTATTTGGGCTGGCTCACTACTTGCGTTTTGAGAAATGAAAAAATATTCGTGATTTAAAATTGTGTATTTTTTAAAATATTCGTCCCTTCAATCATAAAAAATTTCGTGCATTTCTAAATTTTTACAGTAAATTAAAAATGTTCCTGTTTTTTATTTTCTGTCACAAATAAAAAATAGTGTTTTCGAAAATTGTTCAGAAGTTAAAAAAATAGAGCGCAAATATTTTGCGACGTCGTGAGCAAAAAATTTAAAGTATAAGGGTTTTTCCAATCTTGAATTGTTTTTCAAATTTTGAACATTTCAAAACGTGAACATTATCTGAAAGATGAAAAAGAAACCTAGGAGGAACTGTAGCAACCATTTTTGAAAAACTACAAGCTACTGTAGCAGAAAATATTTAAGACATGCTGGCTTGAACAATTTTTTGTACTGTGAACATTGTTTTAAAATTCTGAATAGTTTTTCAAAAATTGTTTGTATTAAAACACAATCAATTTTTAAAAAGTGAACTATTTCGAACATAAATATTTTAAAATAAAAACATGCACAAATTCTGAAACCTGAACATTTTTTAAAAATGTTTATACTCCCTCCATTCCTAAATAATTGTCTTTCTAGAGATTTCAACAAGTGACTACATACGGAGCAAAATGAGTGAATCTACACTGTAAAACATGTTTACATACATCCGTATGTTGTAGTCCATTTGAGATGGCTAGAAAGACAATTATTTGGGAACGGAGGGAGTACAATGTAAAAAAATGTTTTTGTCATTAAGTAAATGTAAAACATGTAGTTTGCAAAATGTTGTTGTGTCACATTATTCAAAAAATGTTTTTGGAATTTCGTAAATTATTCGCTTTTAAAAATATTCTGTATTACAAACGGTTCACAGTTTTTTCCAAGAAAATGTTTCGTAAGTTTTCAAAAAACAAATCATATATGAACGATGCTCAATGTTCTTATAAGGACTGTGCTTATGTCGGATCAATTGCGTCCTTCAGTTGCGTCGGCTCGGTGTGGCCACCACTAGCCGGAGGTTATTAGTTCGATCCTGTCATGCACATTACGTACTGCTAGTGTTTTTTATCGCTGCTGATACAAGACAAGTGGGTTCGTAAAACGAAAAAGAAAAAAACAGAACAGAGCGAGCGCCCAAGCAACTGCGTTGATGGCTGGCCCGATTTATCCTAGTATCCAGTCAGTCCAGTATCTTTTTCTAAAAAAAAAACAAGTCAAGTATCCCTGCCACATCAGCAAGTATAGCAGCTAAACACCCTCAAGGTTTAAAATAGACCAGGATCAGAGAGTTCGGTATGCTGATTTTTGGGATTACAAGTTCAGGGTTTGATTTAGCTTTCCTCTACAAGTTCAAGGTTTATTTTAGACTTTTTAAAAAAGAATGGCAACCGAAGGTGCCTGAGCTGACTGACTCCGGTACATTGCCCTTGTGACGTGGCAGCGAGGACAAATCATCATACACATTTATTAATGTTAATTTTTGTCTTTCATATTGTTTTCAATCATCATAGACATTTAGTTATACTAATTTATGTTTTTACAGATTGTTTTTTAGCAAACATCTTTATATATTGTAACTTAGTTATCTCTATTATTAAATGAGAGTATGTACATCGTTTCTTTCGTCTCATGCAGTCATTCATGTAGAAGTAATTTGAAAACCAGTATTGTACCAGCTAGTAGTACATTGTATAATGTATCTATATGTAGTCTATTATTGGCATGCGTCCTTACTTAGCTTGAAAAATATCGAAAAGTCACGTTGAGTTCCCCGAAAACCTAGAAAACCTCCTGACAGGCGATTAGGGTTTCGAGGGGAAAAACGGCGCACGTCCGATCTTGATCGGCGGGGCGCATCGGAGACAACGCCGAGATGGAGAAGGAGAAGGCAGACGCTCCCACGCCACGGACGGCAAGGGCGCGGCTGGAGGAGGCGATGGGTAGACTGGATCTGACGGAAGAGGAGGCCACGCCGCTTGTGATCGATGATGCCGACGATGATAAACCGACGAAGTGGTCACTGGCGGGGAAAGTTCTACACCGCCACACGTTCCATATCCAAACGATCTGCAATGCTCTTCGTCCTGCCTGGGGGAACCCTAAAGGCCTGACCTTCAGGCGGGCGGGAAAAAATATCTTCGTGGCGAAATTCGCCACCAAACGTGATCGCGACCGCGTGTGGGATGGTAGCCCCTGGCATATTAGCAAACACGCAGTCATACTGTCTGAGTTCTCCGACTGCATGAAGCCATCGAAATTACAATTTGATAAGTTGCAGTTGTGGGCTAGGGTTCCCAACTTGCCCTTCAATCTCAGGAACGAGAAACGGGGGCTGGCGGTGGCAAAACAGATTGATAAGAATGCTCAATCAGTGCAATTTGACCCAATGGGAGGATTCTTGAGGACGCGAGTCACAATTGATGTCAGTAAGCCTTTGTGAGTCACAATTGACGGCTTTTCGTGTGGTCGTCTAGGTCACTCGGACCTACTCTGTCCGACGCAGGGGACTAGAGATGAGAACGGGGATCTCCCATTCAAAACTAGTCTTCGTGCACCGGAAGACAAAAAGAGATCCCCCTCCAATGAGAATTCGGGAGCAAATCAGGCAAGTCAGACTAATGCAAAACCAGGAGGAGGAAAGGAAGTACCTGAGTCCAGCTCCACGCGAGATGGCAATCCAGAGGTCATCTCGCCCAAGAAGAAGCATACTAATGTTAATGGCAAGAACAAGAGAAAAGGAGGCCCTCCGAATCAGGTGTATAGGAAAGTAATCATGCCCTTGCTTACAGCAGAACCACATGTGGACAACCAGAATGCCTTAATTCAGCATGATCCTGCGCAAGCAAGTGGAGAGGATATCATCGGGGACGCAGAAGAGGAGTGTGCGCCAAAAAAGAAGAGAGACACACCAACAACTTCAGAAAGCTCGGCAGGTGCTGCTGGTCAGCCCTGCCAGTCGCAATGAGGTGTTTGAGCTGGAACTGCCGGGGGCTTGGGAACCCCGAGGCAGTTCAAGAGCTTCGCACTGTGGTGAAGCAAGAAGGGCTCGAGCTGGTTTTTGTTATGGAGACAAAGATCAGAGGCAAACGAGTAGAGGATTTACGGCATACCCTAGGGTTTGCAGGCAGTTTTGCAGTGGACAGTAACGGCCTAAGTGGTGGTGTGGGGCTGTTCTAGTCTAAAGAAGTGGATGTGGAACTAAAGTCGTATAGCAAAAGTCACATCGATGTGTTGGTCCGGGATGGTGTACCGGGTTCAAGTGCGTGGAGATTGATGGGTTTTTATGGAGCACCGAGAGCAGCCGATCGACATCACAGTTGGCGCTTACTAAAAACACTTCATGCTATTCCTCACGCGGCATGGATGTGTATTGGTGACCTCAACGAAACTCTGTATCAAGATGAGCATTTTAGCCGATCAGCCCGCCCTGAGAGGCAAATGAGAGAGTTCCGGGAAGCAACCAGTGAGTGTGCTCTCCAAGATCTGGGGTGGACGGGTGTTGCATACACCTGGGACAATCGCTAGCTGGGGGATGAAAATGTTAAAGCAAGGATTGATCGGGCCTTTGCCAACGAGGAGTTTAGGCAGCGATACGATCATATGCGGGTTCGGCATGTGTGTGCGGTGGAGTCTGATCATTGCTTCGTTATTGCGGAGTTCAGAGATCACACGTTCACGCAGAGGCCGATGTGAGCGAAGCAGTTCCGCTATGAGAATGTGTGGCAGTCACACCAGAACTATGAGCACTTAATTGCACACACATGGCGGAAGCAGCATCGAGGTTCTGTACTGCAGGGCATCCTGGATTCGCTTGGAGCTTTACAGCGCCAGCTTGAGCCTTGGGGAGCCAGAGAGTTTGGCAGCTTAACGAGAACGGTTCGCAATCTTCAGCGACGGCTAGATAAGTTGCTCAACAATCAGTGGGACGAGGTCCATCAGATGAAGAGAGAAGCATAATGAAGCAACTGAGAGAAGCCATGAGGCTCGAAGAAATCTGGTTGAGGCAGCGATCCCAAGTTCCGTGGTTACGTGATGGCGATCGGAACACGGTTTATTTTCAAGCACAAGCAAGGCAGAGGAAACGGATTAACCGGATAGTTGGCCTGAGAAGGGAGGACGGTTCTACTTGTGCAAATGAAGAGGAAGACAAGGAAGAGATTCAGGCCTTCTATCAGTCATTGTATGCAACGCAAGGTGTGGGCGACACTGAAGCGTTATTAGCGCATGTTCCAAACCGGGTCACACCGGAGATGAATGAGCTCCCGTGTAAACCGTACGAACCTCAAGAAGTTCACAGAGCATTATTTCAAATGGCGCCCTCCAAGGCGCCGAGCATGGATGGTTTCACGGCAGGCTTTTTCCAGCACCATTGGCAGTTGCTCAAAGATGATGTAACCCAAACGGTGTTGGCTTTTCTCAATGGAGGCGAACTTCCAATGGGGCTCAATGACACGTCGATCACTTTGATTCCCAAGGTACGTCACCCCCAGAGTATCTCACAGTATCGTCCTATATCACTTTGTCCCATGCTTTACAAGCTGGCAGTCAAGGTTATTGCCAACAGATTACGTATGTGTTTGGATGATATAATTAGTGAGGAACAGAGTGGTTTCGTCCCAGGTCTGTTGATCACTGACAATGTGGTTGTGGCATTTGAAAGTGTTCACACTATGAGGAGACGGAAGAAAGGAAAGAATTACACTTGTGCAGTTAAACTTGACATGATGAAGGCTTACGACAGAGTAGAGTGGCATTTCTTGCAAGCAATGCTCTTGAAGTTGGGATTTGACGCTAATCTGGTAAGACTAATCATGAAGTGTGTCACATCGGTGCGGTTTTCTGTACGTGTGAATGGAGATCTGCAACCTTATTTCAACCCTTCCAGAGGTCTTCGGCAGGGGTGCCCGGTATCCCCCTACTTGTTCCTGTTATGTGCCGAAGGCCTCACGGCGCTCCTGAAGTCCTACGGTACCTTCATTGATAGAGGTATTAGAGTGAATTTTAGAGCACCTTGGGTGAGTCATCTCTTGTTCGCAGATGACAGTCTCATCTTCATCAAGGCGAATGAGGAAAGTGCAGTTAGGCTGAATGAGATCTTACAAATTTACAGTGATGCAACCGGTCAGAGTGTAAACAGGAGCAAGAGCTCCATCTTTTTCAGTCCTAATACACCTGCAGATGTTAGGCAGGTTCTGAAGCAACTCCTTGGGGTGCAAGTTGAAGATTTTTCAGAACGCTATCTCGGCTTACCGACTGCTGTGGGAAAGATAGACAGTGGAACTTTTGAATATATAGGAGATCGGGCCCGAGGCAACATGCAAGGCTGGGCGGAACGACTGTTCACGTGTGCAGGGAGAGAGACTTTACTGAAATCCATCGTGCAAGCGATTCCGATGTTCAGTATGAGTTGTTTCCTCTTAACAAAAAAGGTGTGCAAGGGATTAACTTCAAATATGGCAAAGTTTTGGTGGGGGGGCTCCATTGATCGGAAATCCCTCCACTGGATTGCATGGGACAAATTGGCTACACCTAAATGCAAAGGTGGAATGGGCTTTCGAGATTTTTGGTTATTTAACCTCGCACTGCTAGGGAAGCACGGGTGGCGCTTCTTGATGAACCCAAAATCCCTGTGTGCTAGGGTTATGAAGGGCAGATACTTCCCTGACTCAGAATTTTTACAAGCTTCGGTACCCAAGTCCTCGTTTGCTATTTGGAGGGCGGTCATTGCAGGGCGTGAAGCGTTGCAATTGGGGCTACTGAAGCGAGTCGGTGCAGGAACCTCTATATCGGTTTGGGAAGATAAGTGGATTCCGTCCACTCTTACTATGGCTCCAATGCTACGTCCAGCCAACACGGCCGTTCACATGGTCAGCGATTTAATTGATACACGCACATGGACGTGGCGACGGGAGCTGGTCAGAGATACTTTTATCGCACCAGACGCAACAACCATCTTAAACATCCCGTTGCGGCGTGGGGGTGGCCACGACTTCATTGCATGAGCACATGAGAATTCAGGCATTTACTTTGTTAAATCGGCGTACCGAGCTCTAGTGAATCACAAAGAGCGATTGGCTCTAGATGAGGGGCAGGCTACCGGTACTTCAGTTGATCAACAACAGTTGTGGAATGCAGTTTGGAAACTCAAAGTTTTTCCTAAGGTCAGGGTTTTCTGGTGGCGCGTACTGAGGGGCATCTTGCCAGATGAGTGCACTCTTAAGTTTCGCACATGAGAACAATCAGCACATGCAAGATCTGTCTTGCTATGGATGAGGATATGGAGCATGCAATGTTGCACTGCTCGCATGCACGTAGGTTTTGGGAGGAGGCAAGACTGCTTTTTGATGTTCATCTACCTCGCCTCCACCCGCAAACGTGGACTAGACACATTGTCTGTGATTCTCGGTTTTCAGACAGAGAGAGGATGATCTTCGTGACTGTTATGTGGGCTATCTGGATGTCATGCAATCGTCTAACACATGATCGGGACGGATGGGATCCTGCAGCTTCTGTTAGGAGGATCCGCGAGGACTTAGCCATCCTAGAGCTACCTCGGCAGCTCAATTCTGCTTTGCCAGGCTATGGTTGGAAGCCCCCTGACGACTCGCATATAAAGATCAACACAGACGCAGCTGTCCATCTTGATGATGGGAACGTGGGGCTGGGGGGTGTTGCTCGTTCTTCATCGGGCTTCAAGGGTGCATGGTGCAAGCCAGTTCCAGGTGTCATAGACCCTCTAATTGCGGAGGCTCTTGCGCTGAAGGAAGGAGCGATATTTGCTACATTTCGAGGCTACACGCATGTGATCATGGAGGCCGACTGTCTAGAGGCAGTTAACCTCTGGAATTCTCGCTATACCAGCCGCTCGGTGATAGCACCTATTGTGTTAGAAATTGGAGAGCTAGCTCCTAGTTTTATGTCTTTTTCTATTCAACATGTATTAAGAACAGGACCACTGTCCAGCACATCTCTGTGCTAAGCGTGGGTTGACGCTTACAGTGACTGAAAGCTGGCTAGACTCTACTCCTAGCTTCCTGATCAGTAGCCTATTGGCGGACTGTTCGGCGAATGCTTTTGTTGAATAAAGCTCTCACAAGTTCCATGTAAAAAAAAGTAATTTGAAAACCAAGCGCCAAATCAATTTGAACATTAATGCAATTCATTAGTCAGATAGTTAATTAGATCCTTTTAAATACAGATTTTTCGCGTCAAACCAATTTGGAAACCGATTTCTTGACACAATTAATTAGTTAGGCAGTTAATTAGGTGTGCAATTAATTAGGTCCTCTAGAAAGGGATTTTTGTCCTCAGTAGTCTAACAATAAAAAGAGGCGTTGTTTCGTGGCTCGCTTGTTGGTTTTTTCACGTATCCACGTTTGTCAACCGATTTGTCTATGTGTAACGGATTAATCTTTCCATCTAAATAATCAACAGGCCAAGAAAAAGACAATGGAATTTTGGTTCAGTTTTGGCTACGGAGGGAGTTTTTGATCTGGGTGCACAATGGGTCATCTTTGAATCGTACTGCTTGTCTATCTACTACCCCTATAAAAAGAAGAGAAGGGCAGATCCAGACAATCTGCACTGTACCTTTCTCAGATTTAACATCCTAGATTCATTCCATGTTTAACATCAAGCCACTAACCACGTCTTACCGCTAAACAGGAGGATTTGAATGAAAAAAAAAAACATCCGGATTCCCTCACCCACGAGGCCACGACCCTCCCGACGGCCGCTCCCCTAGCTCTTCGCAGCCTCACCCCTGCGCCCCCGACCGCCCGCCGCCGCCTCCTCGCACAAGACCGCCGCCCTGCAGCCCGCCTCCTCCGCCGCCGCCGCCCGCGCCTCCTGCGCACCGCCGCCCTGCAGCCCGCCTCCTCCGCCGTCGCCCCGCCTCCCTGCGCCGCCGCCCTCTCCCGCCTCCGCCGCCCGGCCCTCGCGCTGGGGGCGCTTGCCGCCGACGAGGCGCGGGCTGATGCAGCGAGGGAGAACGACGAACGTGGAACAATCACACACGCGGA
The DNA here is from genome assembly GCA_021437245.1 of Aegilops speltoides. NCBI lineage: Eukaryota > Viridiplantae > Streptophyta > Magnoliopsida > Poales > Poaceae > Aegilops > Aegilops speltoides. Next base: position 422,400,864 of record CM038145.1, on the reverse strand, counting down.
ACGGGCGCTGGCCAACGTGTCTGGCCGGACCTGAGACCGTGGCGCGCACTGCCCAGCGTGGAACACCGGTCTCTTCCCGACCGCCGCTCCTTCTCTGCTGCCCGACAGACGCCCCGCCTGCCGCTCCTTCTCTGCTTTCCCACACACGCGAGCGCGGATCGCCGTCGCCGTCGCCGCTAGCCGCTCCTCCTCTTTTTTTTCGTTCAGAGGGGCCACACAGCCCCCATTTTCATTATGAAAATGGAGTCACAGAAGCCGCTCCTCCTCTGATGCCACACTGACGCGAGTGCAGATGCCGCCGCCTCCCGCCGCTCCTCTTTTGCTTCCCCACGGGCTCGCCGCCGACCGCTCTGCTCTGGGTTAGCTGTTTCTCCCATGGCGGTGAGCGCCCACCGCTCCTCCTCTCCTGCCCCACGGGCTCACCGCCGGCGGCTCTCCTCTTCCTCGGGTGCTGCCACCGCCACCACGTTCAGGCCCTAGCCACTAATAAGCTGGCAAATTTTTATCAGGTTTTTCTTTACCTTAACATCAAACCCTCAGTTGGGTCTTGGGTGTACCTCATACTCAATAGCAAGCAAATGATTCTGATTTCATGAAACACCAAGGATAGGCCAACAGAATAATTAGAAGAAATTCATGTGAATTTCCTTTTGGAAAACCACTGCAATGAGCTTCATATTCAGTTTCCTGTTAGATTTTTGCCTGCTTGAAGTGTGTACAGATTGAATAATTAGAAGAAACTCATGTGATTTTTCGTTTGGAAAACCACTGCAATGAGCTTCATATTCACTTTTCTGTTAGATGTTTGCCTGCTTGAAGTGTTTACAGATTACAATAATTATAAGAAACTCATGTGATTTCCCTTTTGGTAAACCACAGATTAGAATAATTAGAAGAAACTCATGCTTTTGTTTTCTATTCAGACTAGATTAGCTGTAATTGTTGAGAATTGTAGAGCTAAAGGTCCACCATGTAAATGAATGGTACTTAATTAGCAGTAATAGAGATAACATGAGTTTGCTAATTCAGCTTAGCACATAGGTGGAAATTGACTAGGTCCAGCAAGGAGCTTGCTTGCAATGTATCGGCGCGCATGCACTCAGTAACAGCACCAGTCTCACAAATCTCTTAACACAAATCAAATAAAGTCTTGTTGGACTGGACTGGACTAGATAGAGAACACACAGACTGAATTCGTAAACTCGAATTCAGCAGAGACAGACTGATTGTTGTTGTACATAGGAAAGTATAGGAGCAAAACTAAACTTCCTTGTCCTGGAGACCAAGAGTTGGTATCGTTCTTCTTCATCATGTCAGGTTTGAATCTGGATCAAGGGGCCATCGTTTTGGTCGCTCGGAGGTGCTTGGCCTGGGAGACGGAGGAGGGGATCCCTGGATGCCGGTGCTGCTGCTCCGTGGGGGTCGCCCCCAGCGACCTCAAGCTTCATTTTCAGTTTTCTCTGAGATGCTTGCCTCAAGTGTGTACAGATTGCATGTAGCAACTTTCTTCAAGTCTACCACAGACTATAGGATGTATGTTTCTTAAAAAAATGTCAATTTTAATAATCACTTGTGGGAAAATAGCCACACAACTAATGGTTGGTCAAACAAACATCAAAAGCTGGTCATAAGCTGAATTATTATAATCAAACCGAATGCCAAACTGAGCCTGTTAAGGGATAGAGCTTGATTTGATTTTTACAACGTCTTAACATGGCTGTCAAAATATAAATACCACGGGGGAGTCCTAAAAAGCTTGTGAACTTCAAAGAGTACTAAGAAAAAACTTGCAAAATTCAAAGTGTATTATAAATTAGTCAAGAGGTTTACCATCATTATGTGCTTGGCATGATAAAAGAAGTTCACCATTTGTTTTTTAATCCATTGTTTCTTTAAACATGACATGGAAGGAGAATCATCATCCACCTCCATCCCCGTTATGATCAGGGGAACGTTGCCCGTTTAAAGACCCGATGAATAAGCCTATATTCATGTGAATGCAAATCAAGCGGGCGACGATTCGTGGGAGCAAAAACGAAAGAGTGATCCAAATTGGTGGGTCCATATGTCGGATCACAAGAGAGCGGAATACAACCAGAAGCGCCGGGAGGTCCACTCAAAAAAGAAGTCTGCATCTCTGGTTAGTATTGACCATGAGTAGGTCCATGAAACACATGGTCCTTCGTTGCTGGATGTGCCATGTACAAACAGTCAAACACTCAGTTCGATCAGCCCAAATGACAGGTATACTCACGACTCACGAGTCCTTACTGACTGTCTCATTTTGATTTTACAGATATAGTATTCTAACCATGTATCCGTGTCAGAGACATCTTCTCAGAAGAAACAACGGCGAATGAGAGAACAATATGTTGGGATAAAGGCAGAAGATAAAGAAGTTGTGTTGCGTAAGAAGTGTGTGTACAAGATGGGAAAATGCCATACTGTCCCATTATCTGACCAATCCAACAATCCTGAGGCGCCAGGTGGATCAAACATCCCCTCACCAAGTAATCTTCATCTCTTCGCCTGTGTATTTTCATGCATTCGCCACTTCATATTCATATTGCGGATGCCTTGCTCCATTTGACAACTTTTCCGCTCTTTCTGGGTGGTGTTGACACATTTTCAAGGAGGTTGCGTCATTGACAGCCATGTTTACTTGATTTTCCGTATAGCATAATATTGACCACATTCAAGTAAACATTTTCAAGGACTCCGATGCACATGGAATTTCCGAGCCTGTGGGGCAGGCTGCTGAACTTGAAGGTGTATTGTCTTTCCGTATAGCATAATATTAACCACATTCATAATGTTTACTTGATTTCAATAATTGTGTTCTCGTAGGATGCTCGGACACCACCAAAGAGGAAGAAACCTGCCATGGTGATGACGATGATGATGAATGTCGGCTATTCCGTGCACAAGGTTACTTATAACACTGCAGCAAAAGCCATCATTGGGGTTGACGAATGTTGAGGTTAAGGTACACACATTTGCTGGATTGCTTTATCATTATCCAATATTCGTACGCATATCTATGAGAAGAACTTCTTTGTTTTGGTGTTCATGAAGCTTACCTTGATTATATTTTTTCTTGTTGGAAACAGTTAGCTTGATTTAAATGGCGACGGAAGCAACATTACCTATTTTTTGGGCTATATGCATAATATGTTACGTTAACGTATTTTCTTGATTTGTAATACTTTTGGTACAAACACAATATCTTTCTATCTATGTTAATTCTCACATATGTTTGTATGTAATATTAGTCGAGACGTGCATTTGCACGTGCAAGCTTACTAGTGGTAATGAAATAAAAGGCCGTGACTGCTGCGGAGCTGGGTGTTCTCTTCAGAGAAGCAAAAAGTATATGCCACATCTCATTTGAGCTTTATGATTTTTGTTTTGTCCTCGGGACTGTAATAAGGTTGCGCATGCGTTGGCGCAATTTGATGGGTGCCGATATGCCCCTCTCCGTTTGGGCAACTGATACCCAAGACTTTGTTTCCATCATTGTGACTGCTGAGATGGCAGCCCAAGTTTAAGTGGAATAAAGAGTTTATTCCCATAAAAATCTATCAATTTAATTTCATTCTCACAGTTTAAACGGTTAATATCTTTTAAACCAGAATTCCGTTGTCAAAACTTATTACATATTTGAAATCCTAGTGTCAAGATCTTTAGAACAAGACCAATCTTGGATACATTTCAAACACATTAAGTTTTCGACGTTTCAATCCATTTTTCACTCAATCTATTTTTGGTGTGTGAAATTAGTTTCTTGAAATGAGTGAAATCAATTTTTTTTTAAATGACTGAAATTGTTTTTGTCAAACAAGAAATCATCTTTCTGAAGTAAAATCACTGTTTTGAAATGCGTGAAACATTTTTTGAAATGGATGAAATTAGTTTTCTGAAACGAGTAAAATCGCTGTCTTGAAATGAGTGAAATCAACGTTTCTGAAAATGAGTGAAATCAGTTTTGATAATGAGTGAATTCTTTAAACAATGCAATTGTTTTTTTAAATGTCAAATCATTTTTCTGAAGTTAAATCATTGTCTTGAAATAGGTGAAATGGATTTTTTAAATGAGTGAAATTAACTTTCTGAATTAATTGATGTAAACTCTATACAATGTATTGTATAGAGGCTGTGTCAATTAATTTGGATCAAAGGGAGTAGTTAAAACGAGTGAAATCAACATTTTGAAATGAATGAGTGATATTTGAAATGAGTAAAAACAGTTTTTTGAAATGAGTGAATATTTTGATTGAGTGAGATCTATAATTTAATATGAGTGAAATATAATTTTGTCTGAAATCAATACTTTGAAATGAGTGAAATTTGTTACTCGAAATGAATGAAATCAATTTTCTTAAAATGAGTGGATTTTTTAATTGAGTGAAATCCGTATTTTAAAGCGAGTGAAATATAATTTAGAGTGAAATCAGTATTTTAAAATGAGTGACATATGTTATTTAAATGGAGTGAGAACTTTTATTGAAATGAGTGAATTCTTTAATTAAGTGAAATCTGTATTTTTAAATGAGTGAAATATAATTTTTTGAGTGAAATCCATATTTTGAAATTGGTGAAATATGTTAGTTGAAATGAGTGATTTTTTAATTGATTGAAATAGTGTTTTGAAATGAGTGAAATATTAATTTTGAAACAACTGAAACCATTTTAAAAATGAGTGAAACATTTTTTGTAATAAAGTGATTTTTTTTTAAAATGAGTAAAATCAGTATTTTAAAATGAGTGAAATCTGCTAGGGGCTGTAGACACATATTTGATGAACATTGACATATGTTTTTGAACTTTTTGACACATGTAAGATTGAAAATTTCAAACTGGTATCATGGGTGCATTCGAGTGATGGTACCACCTGATATTCTTCCCGTCCACCATGACATTTCATCATCATCAATGCCTCTGCCACTGCTGTCATGAAAACGCTGCTCACGGAACACTTGGAGCGAGCTCATGAGCGTATGAAGGACAAAGCATTTTGGTCTCCATGTCATCTTCATGTTGATTCTCCATGAACTGTCGCGTACTTCGTCCCCTCTTTTATGTTCAACTCGGTCTACCTCTAAGTTGCTTTAAGTTTTGTGCTTGTGCGGACCAACACCGCACACCTTGTACGAAACCAAACATGATTTTCTTGCATCCACTAGACATGTTTGGGAGGATGCATGTAACCAAACACGGCCTCAAGGCATCTCTAGGCGAATACTTAAAAGGGAAAAGGGTATAACTCCTAAAAAAAAATATTCTTTTGAGGAATTAAAACCGGACCTAGACAACCCTCAAGCGGTCTAACTCCGCAAATATGTTAGGGTTAATTGGATAAATGCCACTCAAATTCCGGCGACTCCAAAAAATGCCACTGCAATTTCCAAATTTTAAAAAATGCCACTGCAATTTTTGCAAACTTTGAAAAAAGCCACTGCATACTTTGAAAAATGCCACTGTAAATGGCATTTTTCAAAGTTTGAAAATTGCAGGTCGTTCCTCAAAATCGCCAGAATTCGAGTGACACTTATCAAATTAACCCTTTATGTTAAGGGTGAGTCGCGCCTCAAATTTGAGCGGCCGCAACCACTTCTCAGGGACAAAATCTCCACTCCTCTAGTGCCTGCCACTCTCTTGCGCCACCTACATCCACGTCTTCATCGCCCGCCGCCACACCGCACCCCTGCTGACACTGCAATCCCCGACTCTACTTCCCCTCTTCAAATTGCCCGTCGTTGCCCGAATGGACAGATCTAGCCGCTACCAGCTGCCACCAAATTGATGAGGAGGGCCATCACGGGGCCGTGCAGCCGCCCTGAGCCTCCGACTTGAGATCTATGTCTTAGCCGCTACCGCTGCTGAATAAGTACCACGGCGTGCGGCGACGACCGTGTGGGACCTGGGTATCGGAAATCCACAATGCAGACACGTGGGAAAGTCATTGGCTCGACACATTTCATTCCTGGAGCTGGCGGCACGCGCGTACGACGTGGCGTTGGGCTTTTGAGGGGCTAAATTTTGAGGGTTTGGCTAAAGATGCCCTTAGTTGCTATGTTCATGGTTGGTACGTCCGTTTTGCATCTTGTTTTTATATCAATATTTATCGCATTATAGATTGTTATTTCACATTATGGTAGAATACTTATGCCTTTTGTCTCTTATTTTACAAGATTTATATGAAGAGGGAGAACGCCGGCAGCTGGAATTCTGGAATGGAAAGGAGCAAATCTGAGATGCCTATTCTGCACAACTTCAAAAGTCCTGAAAATTTACGGAGACTTATTTTGGAATATATAAAAATTATTGGGCGAAGAAACTACGAGAGGGGACCCAACAGGTGGCCACAAGCCTGGGGGGCGCACCCCCAGGGCTTGTGGGCCCCCTAGCAGGTCTTCGGTGCCCATCTTCTGCTATATGGAGGGTTTTGACCTAGAAAAATAAAATAAGAAGAGAGCTTTCGGGATGAAGCGGCGCCGTCTCGAGGCGGAACCTGGGTAGGAGCAATCTAGAGCTCCGGCAGAGCGATTCTGCCGGGGAAACTTCCCTCTGAGAGGGGGAAATCGAAGCCATCGTCATCACCAACGATCCTCTCATCAAGGGAGTGCCAATCTCCACAACATCATCACCAGCACCATCTTCTCTCAAACCCTAGTTCATCTCTTGTATTCATTCTTTGTCCCAAAACCTCAGATTGGTACCTGAAGGTTGCTAGTAGTGTTGATTACTCCTCGTAGTTGATGCTAGTTGGTTTATTTGGTGGAGGATCATATGTTCAGATACTCAATGATATTCAATACCCCTCTGATCTTGAACTTGAATATGCTTTGTGAGTAGTTACTTCTGTTCCTAAGGACATGAGAGAAGTCTTGTTATAAGTAATCATGTGAATTAGGTATTGGTTTGATATTTTGATGAGATGTATGTTGTCTTTCCTGTAGCGGTGTTATGTGAACGTCGACTACATGACACTTCATCATGATTTGGGCCTAGGGGAAGACATTGAAAAGTAATAAGTAGATGGTGGGTTGCTAGAGTGACAGAAGTTTAAACCCTAGTTTATGCGTTCCTTCATAAGGGGCTGATTTGGATCCACATGTTTCATGCTATGGTTAAATTTATCTTAATTCTTCTTTCGTAGTTGTGGATGCTTGCGAGAGGGGTTAATCATAAGTGGGAGGCTTGTCCAAGTAAGGACATCACCCAAGCACCGGTCCACCCACACATCAAATTATCAAAGTAACAAACGAGAATCATACGAGCATGATGAAAACTAACTTGACAATAATTCTCATGTGTCCTCGAGAGCGCTTTGCTTTGTATAAGAGTTTGTCCAGACTTGTCCTTTGCTATGAAAAGGATTGGGTCACCTTGCTGCACCTTTATTACACTTGTTATTTGTTACCCATATGAATTATTTTGTCACAAAATTATCTGTTATTGATAATTTTAGTGCCTGCAAAAAATACCTTGCTGAAAACCGCTTGTAATTTTCTTCTCCTCCTTGTTGGGTTCGACACTCTTACTTATCGAAAGGACTACGATAGATCCCCTATACTTGTGGGTCATCAATGGTTGTGCCGGTTTTATCGGTTCATTGTTGAACACTGCTTAGAGTATCTACATGCACATAAGCTAAGTCGGCCCCTCATACATCCGTTGATGCGAGCGGGTGCGTTCGCAGATAGTGACCGGTCACACCTTAAATTTTGTTCCGACATCCAGGTACCTCAATTAGCAAACCTCAAATCCATATAACACATGTATCATAAACCTCTGATATGGGCGTCCGGCTACTACATCAATACATGCCATCGGAATACCGAAATTTGGCAATGTTCTACATACTAGCTATGGAAAAGATCATCCACGCTCGCCCTTGTCAGATCCCTTGGTGTCTTTGTAACGGAAGTAACGATCGAAGACGCAATATGGAGCTAGCTGGGTCTCCACCTTGCCGGAGTTGTCTGCCCAGTCACTTTCATACCCCCTCCTCTTTGGGGGTCAGTCTGGCCATAGCACGGACCCCCCAGGATTGTTCTCGGGCGAGGGCGCGTGTCTTCGTCCTTTGCCGCTTGTGGATGATGCGGACGCGGATGGCTTCCTCTTTTGTGACCGTGCATGCCGCCGCCTCCGCCACATCGACAACAAGGCGGGAGTCACACTCCCGTCCCCATCTGCTTATTTACGGCGGGCACATCTATCCCTATAACCCTTGTACTCCTCTGGACCGGAGAATGGGCGCAAGTTGGACCTCAAGCTTCCATTCCCGCCGGATCCGAGCGCGTGTTGCGCCGACAAAGTGGACTCATGCTAGATCGAATCCTACCTCGGTCGAGCGCACTCCTCCCGAGAGCGGCCGAGGGCCATGCGAACGGCCACAACCTTCTCCTGACCTCCTCCTCGCATGGGACGATACCCCAATCGATGGATTATGAGTGGTCGGAGTTAGATCCGCTGCCTGCCATGTCGAAGACGACCAGAAATTGCCGAAAGGGAGCTTGGGGGCGGAGCTGAGTGGAGTGGAGTGCCAGTTTGATCCGGTGAGCGGATGGGTACGACTATATGTTGAGTCGAGGTGGGCCATCAAGGGTCGGATCCGACGTGGCGGACGCTTCCGGGCACGCCCGGTCCTTCTAGAACCCGCCCTAGATTTGGATTGGATATGAGGGGTGCCAGTCAGTCTCGACATTTCAGGCCGGTTATTGAGGCGTTTGTCTGGGTTGAGTTTTTTTAACGATTGAGCTGTTTGCCGAGACCTATAGGATGCTCGAGACTTCCGGCTGTAGATGCTCTCATTATTTTTTCTCGCGCAAGTATACTTGTATACATATGTACGAAAATAAATTTGAAATCCAAAAACAAAATTTTAAGTTAGTGGTGTACATGCATGTGTAGGCCGTGTACAAAGAACAATTGGAAGAGCACATCCAGTCCTGTCGGCTGTCGCTGCCAGGGAGCTTCAATTTGCGGCGGCCGGCGGCAAAGTGTCGTGGCGGTGGTCACCCTCGTAGGTGACGATGAGCATGGCGGGGTCGTCGGTGGCGCGTTCGACGTGCTTCCGCGCCGGGCAGCCCTTGGCGGTGCTGCACCTATAGTAGCAGCGGGGGTAAGGGGACCCCTTGATGGGCTTCTGCCCGTACTTGCGCCACGAGTAGTCGTCGCCGGGGATGTCCGCCGTGCGCGAGCTTACTGCGGGCACGCGCGTGGTGTACTTCACCCGGTGCTTGCGCTTCTTCGAGCAGTGGCACCGGCCACCGGCGGCGGCGGCGGCGACGTCGGAGTGCGCGCCGCTCGCGCAGGGCGTCTGCTGCTGCTGTTGCTTGCGTTTGGTGCCAGCCGCGAGCGGCGGCTTTCCGGAGGACACCAGCTGGCTCGGGCCCTTGGAGACGCTGCCCTCGCCCCCAGCCGTCACCGACGAGAAGAAAGACGTCGACGTCACCGAAGCAACGGCTGCCGCTGCCGGCGCCTTCAAAGGCTTGGTGAAGTCCAGCGTCAGGCTTTTCTGGGGCGCCGACAGCTGCGAGACCGCCGGTGCCGGTGGCCGGGCCGGCATCCGAGGAGGAGAAGCGACAGGAGGGGAAGTCAACGAGGCGGCGCCTCCTCCAACAGGGCCGCGGCGGAAGCGGGCGTGGCCGCTGCGGCCGAGGATGTCGATGACCCGGCGGAACCCCGATAACGCTTGGTCAGCGATCTCCCCGAGCGGCGGCGGCGCGCAGTCGGCGCGGGGGGAGAGCGCCGAGACGAGGAGCTCGAGGCTGCTGAGCCCCGCCGCGGCGGCCTCGTGGAAGGCCAGCTGCTGCTGCCCGCCCGCGAGGGCGAGGGCACGGGGGGCGTGACCGCGTCCCACGAAGTCGACGGCCATGGTCGGCGCCGGAGAAGGACGGGGAAAGGCGCGGACCTGGCTGCTGCTCGCGGCGGTTCTCGGCTTGGTTGCGGGACTTCGAGATTTGGGTTGCAAATGGATGGACGGAGGCCGAGGGGTTTTATAACAAAAGTTGAAATGGGAGGAGCAGAGTATGGATGCAAGTCAATGGATTGGTTAGCAGCAAAAGGGAACACAAAGCACTGATCTGAGGAATGGGTTGGACTTTGGAGATGCGCATAGAATACAGCGGAAAATGTCATCTCGGTCTCCTCCTTTTTAATATTCGGCGGAGGTGGAGTGGAGATGCGCATTCTGACTTGCCTTGGAAGTCAGCCCTTGGAAACGGGTGGCAAGCTTCCAAGTTCCAACAACCGCCTCTACCCCAGAGTAGTTTATTATACTGAGATACTCCCTCCTCCGATTCTTTTTAGTCTGCATATAAGGTTTGGTCAAAGTCAAGCTTTGCATAGTTTGACTAACTTTATATTAAAAAATATCAGCATTCACGATGTGAAATTAACTTTTTCAGATGCACCATGAAATGTATTTTTATATTATATAGTCTAAGTATTGTAGGTGTTCATATTTTTTAATATAAATTTGGTCAAACTTTGTGTAGTTTGACTTTGACCAAAACTTATACACGGAGTAAAAAGAAACGGAGTGAGTACACAAAATCCGACCCCTCAAATGTCAGCGGATTGTGACCGGTCACCCCTCACATTTAGAGCATATACAGCCAGAGTTGGCAAATCTGGCCTTCTATACGTCCGCGGACGCGCCTGTGCACTCTCACAATGTGGACCTCCACACCCACGTATCTAATATTTCTTACCCTATATTCAAACAAATTCATGCAACTAGTACATAGACCACGAAACAATCAAAATCGACATGAAACGGACATACAAATTGGTACCAAACGGGCACATTCGCATAAACATCACCCAAAAGATCACCAAACGGGAAAGTCGCGTAGTTCAACTATCCGACACATTGTAACTACATACTACAACTAGATTATAAACAGGAAACTCTGGTGGAGGCTCGAAGCGATACTGACGTGCAAATCGTTCGTCTGACTTGGGTATAGAGGCGAAAGACTAATCGAACCATCTAGTAGCTGGTTCCCTCCGAAGTTTCCCTCTGGATAGCTGGAGGGCGAGCTTCACCACTGCCTCGTCGGCCCTTTGCCCTTCTGGTCGCCGGCGTAGCTGTAGGAGTCTGTGGCAGGAGGTGGGTCCACGTCGGAGCCGTCAGACCCGTCGAAGCCGTCAGACCCGTCGAAGGAGGAGGAATCGGAGATGACGATTAGCCTTGCAAACGCCGGACGACGCGGTATTGCTTGCGCTTGAGCTTGGCCACCCTCACCGCCTCTGCCGCTGCCTCCGCCGCCTCCCACTCGGATTGCCCAATGCTGAGCCGGAGCTGTTGGTGTTGATCCTTCGGAGCCGTCGGTCCTTCGCCTCCGCCTCTGTCGGTGACCGGCAGCACACCCACTCAAGGAGACGGTCCTCCTCATCGGGCACCCGGCGGATTGCGCAGACGTGTCCGACCCACCCGCCGTCTCCCTTGCCCCTGCCTCTCGCGGCGGGCGGCACGTGCCTCCGACTTCGGAGTCCGCATCCATGGCGCCACTGGAGCGGGCACTAGAACCCAGCGCTGCCCGTGCGGAGTAGCGGCCGAAGGCGGAGGAGGTAGTCGGGCGGGAGGAGCAGATCGGGTAGGCCTCGCAGATCCGCTGGGCGGAAGGGCGGCGCGGCGTCGGCCCGGTGACGGGCGACGGTGGCTTCTGCTCGACCCGGAGCTGCCGCCCGGATCGACCCGCGACCGCTCGAGCGCGATACAGAGCGCCAGCTCCTCCTCATCTCCGGAGCTGCCATTGGAGTGGCTGCCGGTGCTGGACATGCTCGCCGGCGTTAGGGATTTCACGGATTGGGGAAATAGGAGCGTCGGGAGGGGGGAGCGGAGCGGAGCGGAGTGAGCTAGGATTTCTGCCGGACGTGGGTTTTTGTGTGGTCGGGGTGGGCTAGCGGTGGGTCGGGTTGACGTGGTGGACGTACCCGGGCGTGCCCGGGCCGCCTCATATCCGGCCTACATTTGGGATAGATATGAGGGGGGCCGATCAACCTCGGCGTTTGAGGGCTTCAGTAGGGTCGGTTTTTTTGTGACCGGTCAGTGACCGGACGGCCTGCCAGGGCGTATGAGACAGATATAGGGCGCCCGGCTATAGATGCTCTTACTCCCTCCATCCATATAGGGCCTAATCTGTTTTTCGAGATTGCATTTGACTATTGATAAGATTAATAGTATATGAGATGTATAATATGAAAAAAATATCATTGAAAGGTCTTTTCATGTACGAATTTAACGGTATGCTTTGTGTAACTTGCATTCTATATACTATTGCTTTAGCAGGTGGTCAAAGTTAATCTCGAAAACAATCATTAGGCCCTATATAGATGGATAGAGGGAGTACATTTTCACAACGGTGCCTCATAATCTCAAGTCCATACTATGACATGCATCTGAAACTATCTCTACAATCTCTATGATGCAACATAAAGCGTACGACTACTACATCAGCACATGCCATCGAATTACCAAAAATTGGCATGTTCTACCTACATACATACTAGCTATGGACAAAGATCATCCACGGCTGCCTTTTCCTTTGCCAGCCGGCTTTGTCGTGGAAGTACCGCTCGAAGATGCAAAACTGATCAAAAGGGTCTGCTCATCGCCAGAGCTGTTGGACCCGTTGCATTGTCCTCGTCCTCCTCTTTGAAGAGGGGTGGGGGTGGGGGAGGGGCAGTCCGGCCATACACAAACCGACCACTTTTGCTTCCTCGGCCACCCGCATCCTCTAATACCCTTGGGGGGCACACCGGTTCATGTACCACTCATACATCGGCGGACCTAAGATGGGCGGTAGACAAACCTCGAGCCTCCATCCCCGGTAGATCCGAGCGCCAGTTGTGCTGACGCAATGGATTCGTGTTGAATAGACATGAGTTGGACGCGCTCCGCCCGCGAGCGGCGGAGGGCCATGCAGATGGTCATAGCCTCCTCCTCCCTGCATGGGACGACACCCTAGTCGATGGATCAGGAGTGGTCGGAGTGAGATCAATGACCGCCATGCCGGAGAGGGCCAAAGATCCCGGAAGAGGACTTGGGGACGAAGCGGAGTGGAGTGAAGTGAAGTAGCTAGGGTTCGGATCGGGAAGAGGATGAAGATGAATATATGTGAGGTTGAAGTGGCCCAATATGGACCGGTTCTGATGTGGCGGACGCGCCCGGACCTCCCTATATCCGCCCAAATTTTGACTGGATGGGAGTTGCTGATCAGCCTATGCATTTTGGGTCGTATGAGTCTGAATCAGTTTTTTAGTAGTCAATGACTGGATCGACCTCAGGGCCTGGCTGTATATGCTGTCAAGGAGCATAAGAGCATCTACAGCTGGACTTGGTAAATCCTGCCCCTCAAACGCCCGCGGACGCGTCTGAGGACACCCGCGGGCGCATCCAGGCACGCCCGCGGACGCGTCTGGGCATGCCCTCATATTTCCTTTCGTGCATCCACATATCTCAAATCCGGACTATCAAATCCATGCAATTACATGCACGTCGATCATGCAACACAATATCGCACGTAATACAAGTGTTGGTATCAAGCATACATAGCGTTTACATAAAACTTATTTGAAGTGCCAAACTCAAGCATTGCCTCATTGTTGTTATTGTGGATCCACATGTGCTCCACAAGATCATTGAGTAGCTGCGTGTCCACCTGCTGATTTCGAAGATCCTGATGCATTTGTAGAAAGTTCATAAGCTGAGACGCATCTTGATCTTCCAGGATTTCAAATTGTTCTCCGGGTGCTTTGAAATCATGGGTTTGGGCTACACCATCACCCTCATCCTCGACAATCATATTTTGCAGAATAACACAACATGTCATCAGCTGCCACAAAGTTTCCGATTCCCACATCATTGCACCGCTCCGCACAATTCCCCAACGAGCTTGAATCACACCAAATGCCCTCTCCACGTCCTTCCTAGCCGCTTCCAGCATTCTTGCAAAGTGGCTCTGTTTATTGCCACGCGACTCGGATATGGTCTTCACAAATGCCGCCCACTGAGGATAGATACCATCGGCAAGATAGTACCCCATGTTGTAGTCCCGGTCGTTGACAGTGTAGTTGCACGACGGTGATTCACCATTGTAAAAGCCTCCTGAACACCGGAGATCGTTGAAGCACGTTGATGTCGTTGTGAGAACCGGGCATTCCAAAGAAAGCATGACAAATCCATAAGTCATGTGATGCCACCGCTTCTAGTATGATGGTGGCCTCTCTGGTGTGACCTTGATACATTCCCCGCATACCTTTGGGGCAGTTTTTCCATTGTCAATGCATGCAATCAATTGATCCGAGCATTCCTGGAAACCCCCTTGCCTCTCCAATAGCCAACAAGTTCTCCGTGTACTGTGCATTTTGTTCTCTAAGATACTCCGGTCCAAACACCTCAACCACGACACGAGCAAATTTGACAATAGTCTTGAGGCACGTGCTCTCCCCATCCTGACCATCTCACCAACGACATCTGCAGCAGTACCAATTGCAAGCATTCTCAGAGCAGCCGTGCACTTCTGTTTGCCCGAGAAAGAGAGTTGGCCGCAGCAATCCCTTCTCAGCTTGTAGTCTTCGTGTGCCTCCTCTCCCTCCATAATGCGCAAAAACAATGATTTCCGCATGCGAAAACGACGACGAAACCATGGATCATCCGGGAAAGCAGGTGTGGGAGCAAAATAGTCATTATGCAGTAGGTTTGCTCCGGACACTCTGTCCCGGTTGATCACTCTTTTCCCTTTGATTGAGCCCTTGAAGTTAAGAATATGCTTCACTTGCCGGTCCATTTTTCTCTTGCATGCTCATGAGCATGATCATATCCACTTCTTCATCTGAATCTGACGAATCGAAGAACTCATCTTGAATCATTTGGTCAAGCTCTGTCGGTCCATACTCCTCGTTCGGCGAAACATCGGAATCCATCATTTACCTAACAAAATCACAATAATTCCGGTCGGTCAATGTGTCGAACACATCAAGTGCAAGGCGGAGCCGGAGAGTTGCCGGACGTACCATGGTGGCATCGGGGCCGACGACAACGTTGACAGCATCCGGTCCGGGAGCGCTCTTCCGGAGCTGGTTGCGGAGAGCCTGGGAACGGCAGCGGAGCTGCGAGCTGAACGACACGAAGGAGAAAGAACAGTCGGGGGGGGGGGAGGGGAGGATTTGATGCAATATGGGGTGGGGTCGGGTTGTCGGGTCCGACGTGACGGGCGTGCCCATATCCACCCCATATTTGCGCTTGATATTGGAGTTGCCGGTCAGACCGGGCATTTGAGGGCCGTTTGAGAGGCCCGTCTGAAAAAAAATCGTGACCAGACAGCCTGCCCGGACGTATGAGACGGGTTTGAGAGCTCGGATCGTGGATGCTCTAAACCAGTGTGATTTTCTATCACCATGGCGGCTTGGCGAGTGCGCCGTTGACATTAGGACTCCCGATCTGTATTAGTTTAGGCCTGCATCAGGGTGGTCAGAGTCAGAGGAGAGGCATGTGGTGCATGAGCGATTGGGGCTTTCTACACGCCTCTAGTTTATCCCGTTGACAAATTGTCCCTGAGTGTGGTGCCTCTGCTGACCAGCTAGGTGCCACCAGGGAACATCTTTGACCCGAGCATTACTTTGATGAAAAGGAATAAAAGGGTAGAACATGAGCGTCAAGGCTCGCCCGCTTTGTGATTGGGAGCTTGTGGGTCGTCGGCTCGTCGTTATCATTCGAATCGCCTCTCCTTTAGGCCATGTTCGGTTGACAGGGTTGTGGAGGGGTTTTGACAGGGATTGAGGTGGATTAAATCCTTTACAAGTCAAATCCCCCCCAAATCCTCTCCAATCCTCTTAGGGCAGGGTGTAACCGAACAAAGCCTTAGTGGTTTCGACTTTTTCCCTTTGGCCAATTAGCTGACCATCCGTCCACGCGTAGAAAATGCACGCTGTCACGGCTGCGGACTTAGAGCATCTCCAACATATGATATAAAATCTGATGATATAAAAGACATTGTAGGGTAGGAGAGAGAAGATTTTATATCGCCACAGCTGCCGTTGCTTTAACAGGTGATGTGAAATTTTATCTCCCCTCTCTGCCCGCCTTTTTCTATCTGTCATTTCGTCGAAGATGTTGAGGATGCCGGCGGCCGTGGCAACCAGCGAGGGCGGCTCCAAGACGTCCAGTAGCTGCGGCGGGACCGAGATCCAGTGCCTTGCTGTAGTCAAGTCACCGCGCGCTTTGCCCCTTACCGTCGAGCGTCCAAGTCGATCCTTCCTACGGCCAGCAACTCACAGCCAAAATACCCACCTGTAGACAGAATAGCGAGAACGGGCAGGGGAAACAGAGGCGCTTCATACAGAGAACGGAGCAGAACATTAGTTCAGCTAACACGCAGTTCGGTCCATCAAAACAGCAGCAGTTTGACAAAACATCAGTCTTACAAGGCTGTAAACAACGTACAAAATACAGTTTAATTTAGCAAGCAAATACACTTGGGTTCCGTTGAGCAAACATCAAGCAAAAAGGAAAACCCAAGTCATTTTAAATACATGGGCATTCAGTTAAGAGGTTCAGGAAATCAATAGGACAGAAAATGTGAACAGTACAGAGCATTTTGTAGGCGTGAGTAAACTAATTTTTGAAGCATATTAACATAGAAATTTGTTTTTACATAATCATTCAAGTACATAGTGTTGGCCCTTTTACTTGTGCACTTATGCCACAAAAGACTATAGTTAGCTCCCAAGTCCAAAATACTATAGTCAACCCGGTCCACAATACAGTCGACACTGCCCAAAAATACTACTCCCTCTGTCCAAAAATAAGTGTCTTGAGCTTAGTACAAATTTGTACTAGAGCTAGTACAAAGTTGAGACACTTATTTTTGAACGGAGAACAAGCTTGTACATGCTAGAACAGATCTTCAGCATAACGGGTAACTCTCAAGAGCTGTGTGTAACTCATTATTTTGTTGCAGTCTTGAAACTCCATATTTGCTGCTTTATCGCGAGCATCCTTCTCCACTCCTATTTGAGGCTCCGCCCAATCATGTTTCATTTGTTGCTTCTATAAAACTTCTAGTAAGTAATTTAGGAATGAATGGTAACAACACATCATGTACATATTGCTACATACCTTTCCTCTTTGGTTTTTGGATGCAACAACTTTAGTTGGCTTGGGCTTCCCTTTGAGTAACTTATCAAGCCAAGTTTTCCTTCTTCTCAATTTTTTTGATTGAACCTCTTTTTTCATGAGCTTTGCAATAGTAAGAACCTCATTTGTTTGCTGCACATTTGGGTCAACATTTTCTTCGTCATTACATGGCTTATTCGTTGCATTGGTAATTGCATTGAGTTTATCCTCTAGTTGTGGACCAATGCAATCAAGTGCATCTTCTAAAATCAAACAACATTCCACAAAGTAGGCTATTTATATGCCAAAGTGTGAAATTTGTGAGACAAATCTTTGTACCGAAGTTGGGTTTCCTTTGCAATCTTCCTTTGTGATGCCACCAAGTGACAAGTTTATGGCAATTGAAGGTAATGATTGTGTTCTAGCACAATATCTGTGACTTCATAATTTTTTGCCACTCGATCCAATGTTAGTCATCCGGGCTTCGCAATCTGTTTTTGTTTCAGCTCTAATACGCTTTGGCACATGATCGAATTATATCCTTTTTTCGAAGACCCTTGACAACCCACAAGTATAGGGGATTGCAACAGTTTTCGAGGGTAGAGTATTCGACCCAATTTATAGATTCGACACAAGGGGAGCCAAAGAATATTTGAAGGTATTAGCAGCTGAGTTGTCAATTCAACCACACCTGAAGATTAATTATCTGCAGCAAAGTGATTAGTAGCACAGTAATATGATAGTTTTGATGATAGTAGCAGCAGCAATAGTAACAACAACAGTGCTAGCAGTGATTTTGTAGTAGTAACGATAGCAGTAGCAACAGTAGTACTTAGCAAGAACAATATAAGATAAATTCGTAGGCATTGGATCGGTGACTCGTTGGATGATATTCATCACGAGATAGTCATAACCTAGGGTGATACGACACTAGCTCCAGTTCATAAATATAATGTAGGCATGTATTTCATAAATAGTCACACGTGCTTATGGAAATAACTTGCATGACACCTTTTGTCCTACCCTCCCGTGGCAGCGGGGTCCTATTGGAAACTAAGGGATATTAAGGCCTCCTTTCAATAGAGAACCGGAACAAAGCATTAACACACGGTGAATACATGAACTCCTCAAACTACAGTCATCACCGGGAGTGGTCCCGACTATTGTCACTCTGGGGTTGCCGGATCATAACACGTAGTAGGTGACTATAACTTGCAAGATCGGATCTAGAACATAGATATAATGGTGATAACATAAGCGGTTCAGATCTAAAATCATGGCACCCGGGCCCAAAGTGACAAGCATTAAGCATGGCAAAGTCATAGCAACATCAATCTTAGAACATAGTGCATACTAGGGATCAAGCCCTAACAAACTAACTCGATTACATGATAAATCTCATCCAACTCCTCACCAACCAGCGAGCCTACGAAGGAATTACTCACTCCTGGTGGGGAGCATCATGGAATTGGCGATGGAGATGTGTTGGTGATGACGAAGATTGAAGATCCCCCTCTCCGGAGCCCCAAACGGACTCCAGATCTGGCCTCCCGGTGAAGAACAAGAGACGGCGATGGCTCAGTCTCATGGAACGTGATAATTCTTTCTCACTTTTTTCTAGAAATATGTGATTTTATAGCGTTGGTTTCAGGGTCATCGGGGCCACCAGGTGGGGACAACCCACCCGGCGCGCTGGGATGGATGCAGCGCCTTGGTGGGTTGTGCCCACCCAGGTGCCCCCCTCAGGTGGCTCTTGGCTCCAGAAATTCTCTTTATTGATATAAAAAATCCTCGTAAATTTTCGTTCCATTCCGAGAACTTTTATTTCTGTAGAAAAACAACACCATGGTAGTTCTGCTGAAAACAGCGTCAGTCCGGGGTTAGTTTCATTCAAATCATGCAAATTAGAGTCCAAAACAAGAGTAAAAACGTTAGGAAAAGTAGATATGACGGAGACGTATCAACTCCCCAAGCTTAAACCTTTGCTTGTCCTCAAGCAATTCAGTTGATAAACTGAAAGTGAAAAAGAAAAACTTTTACGAACTCTTTTTCTCTTGTTTCATAAACAATCTTAAACAACACCCAAGTTTTCAGCAAAGATTATAACTAACCATGTCGACAATAACTCTTAAAAATTATATTAACTCATATCAACGACATAATCAATTAGAGAGCAATAATAAGATATCTCTAATAGCAACACGTTGTTAAAACAACCATGATATAATATGGCAATAATGGTATCTTGCTAGCCCTTTATGAGACCACAAAACATAAATCCAGAGCACCCCAAAGTTCAAGCAGCGACTATACATTGTAATTCATGGTAAAGATCCAGTCATGATGCACCCAACATTAGCTATACACAATGCATCAGCATGACAGTAGTGCTCTCAGGTTCTGGCGCTTATTTGAGAAGGTGATGACACAACATAAAAATAAATAGATAGTCCCTTCGCAAAGGGAAGCGGTGACTTGCAGAGGTGCTAGTGCTCGAGTTTTTAAAACAGAGGTAAATGAAATTTTGAGACATGCACCCTTCTCATTTACTTCACAACTATCAGTTATCAATATCTCCCGTGCTAAGCACGCTAGCGGCGGTTCCCAAGCGGAAAGGTAAAGGTTATGACTCCATTGGGAGTTTTTGTTTGATTATTTGAGAGATCAATTCTTTTTGCAATTTGGGACTGGGCATCCCTATTACCGCCTTTTTCTCGTGCACTTGACCTGAGAATAACCCGCTTAGCATGGAAGATACCGACTACCTCCTGTCGTTCCATGGATGATCCAGGCACACAAAAAGGATATTTATTTGAAGTTTTTAGAGATGGACATGCAAATTTACTTAGGATGGCAGGGTAATACCGCATATAGGTAGGCATGATGGACTCATCTGGAATAACTTGGGTTTCATGTTTTTGATGTACAAGCAGAGTTCCCACTTAGTACAGGCGAAGGCTAGCAAATAGGTTGAGAAGCGGCCAGCTAGAGAGCAACAACGGTCATGAACATGCATTATGCATAAGTAACATTGGATACTAGCATGAGTTGGATATGAACACCATGAACATAAATATCATAGAGACTATGGTGGTTTTGATTCAATTACATGCATGAACATGTGCCAAGTCAAGCCACTCGAACGTTCAGAGGAGGATACCATATCATCATACTACATCACAATCATTTTAACGCAATACTGATATCCAAGATAAATCATTATTCACTCCTAGCTACTTATGCATGGCATGAGAAACTATAATCTCTCATTGTCATTGCAAACATGTTTGATCATAATAGGCTAAATCATGGATACTAGGTTAAACATATTTACAAAAACAGAAAAAGTCGAGTTCATACCTGTTTCTCTCTGCCACGGCCAGTTCATCGAATATCGTCATTATTGTCTTTCACTTGCACGACCGAACGATTTGAAAATAATAATAGTGCAAGAGTGTCGTGGACTAAGCTGGAATCTGCAAACATTTTATTCAAAAGGAGAAGGCAAGGTAATATGGGCTCTTTGTTAGATCAACAATAATGCAAATGAGAGCCACTCAACATTTTCATCATGGTCTTCTCCTCGATATGACTAAATAAAAAGAAAAGAAATTCAGAGAAACACACTGAAATATTTTTGGAGTTTTTGTTTTTTCTTAAACGTGCAAATGAAAGGAGAAAAGCAAAAACGAAAAAAACTATTTACACGGGAAAGCACCCAACAAGTAAAAGAAGAATAAGGAAATCTTTTTGGGTTTTCTTTTTAGTGCTACTCCAATTTAAGCTGGGAAGAAAAATAAAAAAAGCAAGATTTTTTTGGATTTTCTTAAAGTTTTTCAAACACACAAGAAGAAAGCGAGAAAATAAGTTAAACATGGATGATAAAATGAAAAAGTGTGGACACCGACAACTGGAATGAAATGTATGAACATGAATGTAATGTCGGTGGGAATATGTACTCCCCCAAGCTTAGGCTTTTGGCCGAACTCGGTAATCACCAGTAGTAGAAACCGTGAGGTCCAATGTTGAAGTGTTGGGGAGCGGGCACCATAGGGTCCCACTGCTGAGGTTCCTCCTGTGCTGCAGCCAGGTTGTTCTCGTAAGCGACAATGTCCTCATGCATAATCATGTATCTGCCCCTGGCAACAGGATCAAACAAAGCAGGTGCAGGCAAGGGAATAATATCATGAGTTTTCTCACTGAAAAATAAGTTGTAAGGCATATCAATATTAGGGTAATCAGCAGTAATAAACTGGTGGTCCTCTAGAGCTGCTCTATCTAAGTTAGCTCTGGGCAAAGGATGATCATGCTGACATACCTGCACATTGAAGTGAGTCGGAAAGCGAGTAGCGTAAATGCCCCCATGTATTTTACCCTTGGATCTGTTAAGGTGAAGGCAACGTGCCAAAATATCTCCCAAGCTATAAGTGTTGTCGCCATAAAGTGGGTGACGCAAAACAGCAAAGTCCGGGGCGCTAAGTGCACCCACCTTCTCTCTAGCTAGCAAGCACTTAGCAATAAATATAGCAAAATAATGCACGGCAGGAAAATGCAGGCTAATAGCGGTGGTGCTCGATACTCCTCTCTCATCCCCTACTGTCAGAGTACGGTAAAAACATTCAAACTCTGAGGGCTTAGGTTCTACCAAATCACCATCAGAGGGATGAAGGAAATATGCCCTAGAGGCAATAATAAAGTTATTATTTATTTCCTTATATCATGATAAGTGTTTATTATTCATGCTAGAATTGTATTAACCGAAAACATAATACATGTGTGAATACATAGACAAACATAGTGTCACTAGTATGCCTCTACTTGACTAGCTCGTTTATCAAAGATGGTTATGTTTCCTAGCCATGGACAAAAGAGTTGTCATTTGATTACCGGGATCACATCATTAGGAGAATGATGTGATTGACATGACCCATTCCGTTAGCCTAGCACTTGATCGTTTAGTATGTTGCTATTGCTTTCTTCATGACTTATACATGTTCCTATAACTATGAGATTATGCAACTCCCGTTTACCGGAGGAACACTTTGGGTGCTACCAAACATCACAACGTAACTGGGTGATTATAAAGGAGTACTACAGGTGTCTCCAAAGGTACATGTTGGGTTGGCGTATTTCGAGATTAGGTTTTGTCACTCCGATTGTCGGAGAGGTATCTCTGGGCCCTCTCGATAATGCACATCACTATAAGCCTTGCAAGCAATGTGACTAATGAGTTAGTTGTGGGATGATGCATTACATAACGAGTAAAGAGACTTGCCGGTAACGAGATTGAACTAGGTATTCGGATACCGACGATCGAATCTCGGGCAAGTAACATAGCAATGACAAAGGGAACAACGTATGTTGTTATGCGGTTTGACCGATAAAGATCTTCGTAGAATATGTGGGAGCCAATATGAGCATCCAGGTTCCGCTGTTGGTTATTGACCAAGAATAGTTCTAAGTCATGTCTACATTGTTCTCGAACCCGTAGGGTCCGCACGCTTAAGGTTTCGATGACAGTTATATTATGAGTTTATGAGTTTTGATGTACCGAAGGAGTTCCGAGTCCCGGCTGAGATCGGGGACATGACGAGGAGTCTCGAAATGGTCGAGACGTAAAGATCGATATATTGGACGACTATATTCGGAGTTCGGAAAGGTTCTGAGTGATTCGGGTATTTTTCGGAGTACCGGAGAGTTACGGGAATTCGCCGGGAGTATATGGGCCTTATTGGGCCATACGGGAATAGAGGAGAGAGGCCGAAAGGAAGGAGGCGCGCAGCCCCCCTCTGGTCCGAATTGGACAAGGGGTGCGGCCCCTTTCCTTCCTCCTCTCCCCTCTTTCCCCTTCTCCTACTCCAACAAGGAAGGAGGGAGTCCTACTCCCGGTGGGAGTAGGACTCCCCTTGGCGCGCCCCTACTAGGCCGGCCGCCCTCCCCCTTGCTCCTTTATATACGGGGCAGGGGCACCTCTAGACAACAACAATTGATCCTTGGATCTCTTAGCCGTGTGCGGTGCCCCCTCCACCATAATCCACCTCGATAATATCGTAGCGGTGCTTAGGCGAAGCCCTGCGTCGGTAGTACATCAAGATCGTCACCACGCCGTCGTGCTGACGGAACTCTCCCTCGACACTCGGCTGGGTCGGAGTTCGAGGGACGTCATCGAGCTGAACGTGTGCTAGAACTCGGAGGTGCCGTAGTTTCGGTGCTTGATCGGTCGGCCGTGAAGACGTACGACTACATCAACCGCGTTGTTCTAACGCTTTCGCTTACGGTCTACGAGGGTACGTGGACTATACTCTCCCCTCTCGTTGCTATGCATCACCATGATCTTGCGTGTGCGTAGGAATTTTTTTGAAATTACTACGTTCCCCAACAGTGGCATCCGAGCCAGGTTTTATGCGTTGATGTTATATGCACGAGTAGAACACAAGTGAGTTGTGGGCGATACAAGTCATACTGCTTACCAGCATGTCGTACTTTGGTTCGGCGGTATTGTGAGATGAAGCGGCCCGGACCGACATTACGCGTACGCTTACGCGAGACTGGTTTCACCGTTACGAGCACTCGTGCTTAAAGGTGGCTGGCGGGTGTCTATCTCTCTCACTTTAGCTGAATCGAGTGTGGCTACGCCCGGTACTTGCAAAGGTTAAAACAGCACCAACTTGACGAACTATCGTTGTGGTTTTTGATGCGTAGGTAGGAGCGGTTCTTGCTAAGCCCGTAGCAGCCACGTAAAACTTGCAACAACAAAGTAGAGGACGTCTAACTTGTTTTTGCAGGGCATGTTGTGATGTGATATGGTCAAGACATGATGCTATATTTTATTGTATGAGATGATCATGTTTTGTAACCGAAGTTATCGGCAACTGGCAGGAGCCATATGGTTGCCGCTTTATTGTATGAAATGCAAACGCCCTGTGATTGCTTTACTTTATCACTAAGCGGTAGCTATAGTCGTAGAAGTAATAGATGGCGTAACGACAACGATGCGACGATGTAGATCAAGGTGTCGCACCGGTGACGATGGTGATCACGACGGTGCTTCGAAGATGGAGATCACAAGCACAAGATGATGATGGCCATATCATATCACTTATATTGATTGCATGTGATGTTTATCCTTTATGCATCTTATCTTGCTTTGATTGACGGTAGCATTTTAAGATGATCTCTCACTAATAATCAAGAAGTGTTCTCCCTGAGTATGCACCATTGCGAAAGTTCTTTGTGCTGAGACACCACGTGATGATCGGGTGTGATAGGCTCTACGTTCAAATACAACGGGTGCAAAATAGTTGCACACGCGGAATACTCAGGTCATACTTGACGAGCCTAGCATATACAGATATGGCCTCGGAACACGGAGACCGAAAGGTCGAGCGTGAATCATATAGTAGGTATGATCAACATAGTGATGTTCACCATTGAAACTACTCCATCTCACGTGATGATCGGACATGGTTTAGTTGATTTGGATCACGTGATCACTTAGATGACTAGAGAGATGTCTGTCTAAGTGGGAGTTCTTAAGTAATATGATTAATTGAACTTAAATATATCATGAACTTAGTACCTGATAGTATTTTGCTTGTCTATGTTTGTTTGTAGATAGATGGCTCGTCTTTGTTGTTCCGTTGAATTTTAATGCGTTCCTTGAGAAAGCAAAGTTGAAACATGATGGTAGCAATTACACGGATGGGTCCGTAACCTAAGGATTATCCTCATTGCTGCACGTAAAAGTTACGCCCCGAAGCACCGCTGGGTGCCGTGCCTGCTGCTGATGTAACCGACGACGTAAGAACGTCTGGCGAGCAAAGCTGATGACTACTCGATAGTTCAGTGTGCCATGCTTTACGGCTTAGAACCGGGTCTTTAACGACGTTTTGAACGTCATGGAGCATATGAGATGTTCCAGGAGTTGAAGTTAATATTTCAACAAATGCCCGGATTGAGAGATATGAAGTCTCCAATAAGTTCTATAGCTGCAAGATGGAGGAGAATAGTTCTATCAGTGAACACATACTCAAAATGTCTGGGTATAATAATCACTTGATTCAACTGGGAGTTAATCTTCCGATGATAGTGTCATTGATGTAATTCTTCAATCATCGCCACCAAGCTACAAGAGCTTCGTGATGAACTATAATATGCAAGGGATGAACAAGACTATTCCCGAGCTCTTCGCAATGCTAAAAGCTGCGGAGGTAGAAATCAAGAAGGAGCATCAAGTATTGATGGTTAACAAGACCACAAGTTTCAAGAAAAAGGGCAAAGGAAAGAAGAAGGGGAACTTCAAAAAGAACGGCAAGCAAGTTGCTGCTTAAGAGAAGAAACCCAAGTCTGGACCTAAGCCTGAAATCGAGTGCTTCTATCGCAAGCGATCGACACCGGAAGCGGAACTGCCCCAGTATTTGGCGGATAAGAAGGAGGGCAAAGTGAACAAAGGTATATGTGATATACATGTTATTGATGTGTACCTTACTAATGCTCGCAGAGCACTGGTATTTGATACTGGTTCATTGCTAATATTTGCAACTCAAACAGGACTACGGATTGCGAAGATTGGCTAAGGACGAGGTGACGATGCGCGTGGGAAATGGTTCCAAAGTCGATGTGATCGCGGTCGGCACGCTACCTCTGCATCTACCATCGGTATTAGTTTTAGACCTAAATAATTGTTATTTGGTGCCAGCGTTGAGCATGAACATTATATCTGGATCTTGTTTGATGCGAGACGATTATTCATTTAAATTAGAGAATAATGGTTGTTCTATTTATATGAGTAATATCTTTTATGGTTATGCACCCTTGAAGAGTGGTCTATTTTTATTGAATCTCGATAGTAGTGATACATATAAATAGTGTTGAAACCAAAAGATGCAGAGTTGATAACGATAGTGCAACTTATTTGTGGCACTGCCGTTTGGGTCATATCGGTGTAAAGCGCATGAAGAAACTCCATACTGATGGGCTTTTGGAATCACTTGATGAATCACTTGGTACTTGCGAACCGTGCCTTATGGGCAAGATGACTAAAACGCCGTTCTCCGGAACTATGGAGCGAGCAACTGATTTGTTGGAAATCATACATACTGATGTTTGTGGTCCAATGAATATTGAGGCTCACGGCGGGTATCGTTATTTTCTCACCTTCATAGATGATTTAAGCAGATATGGGTATATCTACTTAATGAAACACAAGTCTGAAACATTTGAAAAGTTCAAAGAATTTCAGAGTGAAGTGGAAAATCATCGTAACAAGAAAATAAAGTTTCTACGATCTGATCGTTGAGGAGAATATTTGAGTTACGAGTTTGGTCTACACTTGAAACAATGCGGAATAGTTTTGCAACTCACGCCACCTGGAACACCACAACGAAATGGTGTGTCCGAACGTCGTAATCGTACTTTACTAGATATGGTGCAATCTATGATGTCTCTTACTGATTTACCGCTATCGTTTTTGGGTTATGCTTTAGAGACGGCCGCATTCACGTTAAATAGGGCACCATCAAAATCCGTTGAGATGATGCCTTATGAACTGTGGTTTGGCAAGAAACCAAAGTTGTCGTTTCTTAAAGTTTGGGGCTGCGATGCTTATGTGAAGAAACTTCAACCAGATAAGCTCGAACCCAAATCGGAGAAATGTGTCTTCATAGGATACCCAAAAGAGACTATTGGGTACACCTTCTATCACAGATCTGAGGGCAAGATTTTTGTTGCTAAAGTCGATCCTTTCTAGAGAAGGAGTTTCTCTCGAAAGAAGTGAGTGGGAGGAAAGTAGAACTTGATGAGATAACTGTATCTACTCCCTTATTAGAAAGTAGTTCATCACAAGAACCGGTTCCTGTGACAACTACACCAATTAGTGAGGAAGCTAATGATGTTGATCATGAAACTTCAGATCAAGTTTCTACTGAACCTCGTAGGTTTACCAGATTAAGATCCGCACCAGAGTGGTACGGTAATCCTATTCTGGAAGTCATGTTACTAGACCATGATGAATCTACGAACTATGAGGAAGCGATGATGAGCCCAGATTCCGCGAAATGGCTGGAGGCCATGAAATTTGAGATAGAATCCATGTATGAGAACAAAGTGTGGACTTTGGTGGAATTGCCCGATGATCGGCAAGCCATATTGTATAAATGGATCTAGAGGAAGACAGATGCTGATAGTAGTGTTACTATCTACAAAGCTCGACTTGTCGCAAAAAGGGTTTTTGACAAGTTCAAGGTGTTGACTACAATGAGATTTTCTCAACTGTAGCGATGCTTAAGTCTGTCCGAATCATGTCAGCAATTGCCACATTTTATGAAATCTGGCAAATGGATGTCAAAACTGCATTCCTTAATGGTTTTCTTAAAGAAGAGTTGTATATGATGCAACCAGAAGGTTTTGTCAATCCTAAAGATGCTAACAAAGTGTGCAAGCTCCAGCAATCCATTTATGGACTGGTGCAAGCCTCTCGAGTTGGAATATACGCTTTGATGAGTTGATCAAAGATATGGTTTTATATGACTTTTGAGAAGCCTGTATTTACAAGAAAGTGAGTGGGAGCTCAGAGCATTTCTAATATTATATGTGGGTGACATATTGTTGATTGGAAATGATATAGAAATTCTGGATAGCATGAAAGGATACTTGAAAAGAGTTTTTCAAAGCAAGACCTCGGTGAAGCTGCTTACACATTGAGCATCAAGATCTATATAGATAGATCAAGACGCTTGATAAGATTTTTCAATGAGTACATACCTTGATAAATTTTTGAATAGTTCAAAATGGAACAGTCAAAGAAGGAGTTCTTGCCTGTGATGCAAAGGTGTGAAGTTGAGTAAGACTCAAGACCCGACCATGGAAGAAAATAGAAAGAGAATGAAAAGTCATTCCCTATGCCTCAGTCATAGGTTCTATAAAGTATGCTATGTTGTGAACTGACCTATTGTATACCTTGCTCTGAGTTTGACAAAGGAATACAATTTTGATCTAAGAGTAGATCACTGGACAGCGGTCAAGAATATCCTTAGTGAGAACTAAGGAGATGTTTCTCGATTATGGAGGTGATAAAAGAGCCCGTCGTAAAAAGTTACAACGATGCAAGCTTTTACACCAATCCAGATGACTCTAAGTCTCAATCTGGATACATATTGAAAGTGGGAGCAATTAGCTAGAGTAGCTCCGCAAGAGCATTGTGGACATAGAATATTTGCAAAATACATACGGCTCTGAATATGACAGACCCATTGACTAAACTTCTCTCACAAGCAAAACATGATCATACCTTAGTACTCTTTGGGTGTTAATCACATAGCAATGTGAACTAGATTATTGACTCTAGTAAACCCTTTGGGTGTTGATCACATGATGATGTGAAATATGGGTATTAATCACATACAGATGTGAATATTGGTGTTAAATCACATGGCGATGTGAACTAGATTATTGACTCTAGTGCAAGTGGGAGACTGAAGGAAATATGCCCTAGAGGCAATAATAAAGTTATTATTTATTTCCTTATACCATGATAAATGTTTATTATTCATGCTAGAATTGTATTAACCGAAAACATAATACATGTGTGAATACATAGACAAACATAGTGTCACTAGTATGCCTCTACTTGACTAGCTCGTTTATCAAAGATGGTTATGTTTCCTAGCCATGGACAAAAGAGTTGTCATTTGATTACCGGGATCACATCATTAGGAGAATGATGTGATTGACATGACCCATTCCGTTAGCTTAGCACTTGATCGTTTAGTATGTTGCTATTGCTTTCTTCATGACTTATACATGTTCCTGTAACTATGAGATTATGCAACTCCCGTTTTCCGGAGGAACACTTTGGGTGCTACCAAACGTCACAACGTAACTGGGTGATTATAAAGGAGTACTACAGGTGTCTCCAAAGGTACATGTTGGGTTGGCGTATTTCGTGATTAGGTTTTGTCACTCCGATTGTCGGAGAGGTATCTCTGGGCCCTCTTGATAATGCACATCACTATAAGCCTTGCAAGCAATGTGACTAATGAGTTAGTTGCGAGATGATGCATTACATAACGAGTAAAGAGACTTGCCGGTAATGAGATTGAACTAGGTATTGGGATACCGACGATCGAATCTCGGGCAAGTAACATACCGATGACAAAGGGAACAACGTATGTTGTTATGTGGTTTGACCGATAAAGATCTTCGTAGAATATGTGGGAGCCAATATGAGCATCCAGGTTCCGCTGCTGGTTATTGACCAAGAATAGTGTTGGGGAACGTAGCAGAAATTCAAAAATTTTCCTACGTGTCACCAAGATCTATCTATGGAGAGACCAGCAACGAGTAGAAGGAGAGTGCATCTACATACCCTTGTAGATTGCTAAGCGGAAGCGTTCAAGTGAACGGGGTTGATGGAGTCGACTGCCGTGATTCAAATCACCGATGATCAAGTGCGAACGGACGGCACCTCCGCGTTCAACACACGTACAGCCGGTGACGTCTCCCCGCCTTGATCCAGCAAGGAGAGAGGGAGAGGTTGAGGAAGACTCCTCCAGCAGCAGCACAACGGCGTGGTGGTGATGGAGGAGTGTGGCAATCCAGCAGGCTTCGCTAAGCACCACGGGAGAGGAGGAGTACTTGGGAGAGAGAGAGGGCTGCAACCAAAGGTAGAGACCGAATCACGGTATTCTGTGTGTCTCCGGGCAGCCCCTAGGCCTCACTATTTATAGGGGAGAGGAGGGCTGCGCCCCCTTTAGGGTTTCCCACCCCAAGGGGCGGCGGCCAGCCCCCCAGATCCCATCTGGTGGCGGCCAGAGGGGGAGAGAGGGGGAGGCGCCCACTAGGTGGGCCTTAAGGCCCATCTGGACCTAGGTTTTGCCCCTCCCTTCACTTCCCACGCCTTGGGCCTTGGTGGGGGGCGCCCCAGCCCACCTAGGGGCTGGTCCCTCCCACACTTGGCCCACGCAGCCTCGGGCAGGTGGCCCCACTTGGTGGACCCCGACCCTCCGGTGGTCCCAGATGCGTACCGATAAACCCCAAACTTTTCCGGTGACCAAAACAGACTTCCCATATATAAATCTTTACCTCCGGACCATTCCGAACTCCTCGTGACGTCCGGGATCTCATCCGGGACTCAACAACATTCGGTAACCACATACAAGCTTCCTTTATAACCCTAGCGCCATCGAACCTTAGTGTGTAGACCCTACGGGTTCGGGAGACATGCGAGATATGACCGAGACGTTCTCCGGTCAATAACCAACAGCGGATCTGGATACCCATGTTGGCTCCCACATGTTCCACGATGATCTCATCGGATGAACCACGATGTCAAGGACTCAATAGATCCCGTATACAATTCCCTTTGTCTAGCGGTATTTTACTTGCCCGAGATTCGATCGTCGGTATACCGATACCTTGTTCAATCTCGCTATCGCAAGTCTCTTTACTCGTTCCGTAACACATCATCCCGTGATCAACCCCTTGGTCACATTGTGCACATTATGATGATGTACTACCGAGTGGGCCCAGAGATACCTTTCCGTTTGCACGGAGTGACAAATCCCAGTCTCGATCCGTGTCAACCCAACAGACACTTTCGGAGATACCTGTAGTGCACCTTTATAGTCACCCGCCACGCCAGACGTTTGATACACCCAAAGCACTCCTACGGTATCCGGAGTTACACGATCTCATGGTCTAAGGAAGAGATACTTGACATTGGAAAAGCTCTAGCAAACGAACTACACGATCTTTGTGCTATGCTTAGGATTGGGTCTTGTCCATCACATCATTCTCCTAATGATCCGATCCCGTTATCAACGACATCCAATGTCCATAGCCAGGAAACCATGACTATCTGTTGATCACAACGAGCTAGTCAACTAGAGGCTCACTAGGGACATATTGTGGTCTTTGTATTCACACGTGTATTACGATTTCCGGATAATACAGTTATAGCATGAATAAAAGACAATTATCATGAACAAGGAAATATAATAATACTTTTATTATTGCCTCTAGGGCATATTTCCAACAGTCTCCCACTTGCACTAGAGTCAATAATCTAGTTCACATCGCCATGTGATTAACATTGACAGGTCACATCGCCATGTGACCAACATCATCAAATGAGTTCTGGGGTTCGATCAAGTTTTGCTTGTGAGAGAGGTTTTAGTCAACGGTCCGAACCTTTCAGTCCGTGTGTGCTTTGCAAATTTCTAGGTCATATTGTAAATGCTGCTTTCACGCTCCACTTGGAGCTATTCCAAATGGTTTCTCCACTATACGTATCCGGTTTGCTACTCAGAGTCACTCGGATAGGTGTTAAAGCTTGCATCGACGTAACCCTTTACGCCGAACTCTTTATCACCTCCATAATCGAGAAACATGTCCTTATTTACTCCAAGGACAATTTTGATCGCTGTCCAATGATCCATTCTGGATCATTCTTGTACCCTTGATCGACTCATGGCAAGGCACACTTCCGGTGCGGTACACAAAGATAGCATACTATAGAGCCTACGTCTGAAAACATAGGGGACGACCTTCGTCCTTTCTCTCTTTCTGCGTGGTCGAGCTTTAAGTCTTAACTTCATACCTTTCAACTCAGGCAAGAACTCCTTCTTGACTGATCCATCTTGAACACCTTCAAGATCATGTTAAGGTATCTGCTCATTTGAAAGTACCATTAAGCGTTTTTGATCTATCCTCATAGATCTTGATGCTCAATGTTCAAGTAGCTTAATCCAGGTTTTCTATTGAAAACACTTTTCAAATAACCCTATATGCTTTACGTAAAATTCTACATCATTTTCGATCAACAATATGTCAACAAGATATACTCATCGAAATTCTATAGTGCTCCCACTCACTTCTTTGGAAATACAAGTTTCTCATAAACTTTGTATAAACCTAAAATCTTTGATCATCTTATCAAAGTGCACATTCCAACTCCGAGATGCTTACTCCGGTCCTTAGAAGAATCGCTGGAGCCAGATACCTTTTAGCATCCTTAGGATTGACAAAACCTTTCGATTGTATCACATACAACCTTTCCTTACGAAATTGGTAAGGAAACTCGTTTTGACATCCATCGCCAGATTTCATAAATGCAGCTAATGCTAACATGATTCCGACGGACTTAAGCATCGCTACGGATGAGAAAATCTCATCGTAGTCAACTCCTTGAACTTGTGAAAAACTCTTCGCCACAAGTCGAGCTTCATAGACGGTGACATTACCGTCCACGTCCGTCTTCTTCTTAAAGATCCATTTATCGCAATGGCTTGCCGATCATCGGGCAAGTCCACCAAAGTCCATGCTTTGTTCTGATACATGGATCCTATCTCAGATTTCATGGCTTCTAACCATTTTTTTTTTGGAATATGGGCCCACCATCGCTTCTCCATAGCTCGTAGGTTCATTGTTGTCTAGTAACATGACCTTCAAGACAGGATTACTGTACCACTCTAAAGTAGTACGCATCCTTGTCACCCTACGAGGTACGGTAGTGACTTGATCTGAAGCCTCATGATCACTATCATAAGCTTCCACTTCAATTGGTGTAGGTGCCACAGGAACAACTTCCTATGCCCTGCTACACAGTAGTTGAAGTGACGGTTCAATAACCTCATCAAGTCTCCACCATCCTCCCACTCAACTTTTCGAGACAAACTTTTCCTCGAGAAAGGACCCGATTCAAGAAACAATCCCTATTGTTTTCGGATCTGAATTAGGAGGTATGCCCAACTGTTTTGGGTATCCTATGAAGATGCATTTAATCCGTTTTGGGTTCGAGCTTATCAACCTGAAACTTTTTCACATAAGCGTCGCAGCCCCAAACCTTTAAGAAACGACAGCTTAGGTTTCTCTAAACCATAGTTCATACGGTGTCATCTCAACGGAATTACGTGGTGCCCTATTTAAAGTGAATGTGGTTGTCTCTAATGCCTAACCCATGAACGATAGTGGTAATTCGACAAGAGACATCATGGTACGCACCATATCCAATAGGGTGCAACTATGATGTTCGGACACACCATCAAACTATGGTGTTCCAGGCGGTATTAATTGTGAAACAATTTCCACAATGTCTTAATTGTGTGCCAAAGCTCAGAACTCAGATACTCATCTCTATGATCATATCATAGACATTTCATCCTCTTGTCACGATGATCTTCAACTTCACTCTGAAATTACTTGAACCATTCAATAATTCAGACTTGTGTTTCATCAAGTAAATATACTCTACATCTACTCAAATCATCGTGAAGTAAGAACATAACGATATTCATTTGATGCCTCAAAGACTCATTGGACTGCACACATCAAAATGTGTTACTTCCAACAAGTTGCTATCTAGTTCCATCTTACTGAAAAACGAGGCTTTTTAGTCATCTTGCCCACGTGGTATGATTTGCATATCTCAAGTGATTCAAAAATCAAGTGAGTCCAAACGATCCATCTGCATGGAGTTTCTTCATGCGTATACACCAATAGACATGGTTCGCATGTCTCAAACTTTTCAAAACGAGTGAGTCCAAAGATCCATCAACATGGAGCTTCTTCATGCGTTTTACACCAATATGACTTACATGGCAGTGCCACAAGTAAGTGGTACTATCATTACTATCTTATATCCTTTTTGGCATGAAAATGTGTATCACTACGATCGAGATTCAACAAACCATTCCTTTAGGTGCAAGACCATTGAAGGTTTTATTCAAATAAATAGAGTAACCATTATTCTCTTTAAATGAATAACCGTATTGCAATAGACATAATCCAATCATGTCTATGCTCAACGCAAACACCAAATCTCGATGGTAGAGGGAGCGTGCAATGCTTGATCACATCAACCTTGGAAACACTTCCAACACATATCGTCAGCTCACCTTTAGCTAGTCTCCGTTTATTCCGTAGCTTTTATTTCGAGTTACTAACACTTAGCAACCGAACGGTATCTAATACCTGGTGCTACTAGGAGTACTAGTAAGGTACACATTAACATAATGTATATCCAATATACTTCTATCGACCTTGCCAGCCTTCTCATCTACCAAGTATCTAGGGTAATTCCGCTCGATGGTTGTTCCCTTATTACGAAGCACTTAGTCTCGGTTTGGGTTCAACCTTGGGTTTCTTCATTAGAGCAGCAGCTGATTTGCCGCTTCATGAAGTATCCCTTCTTGCCCTTGCCCTTCTTGAAACTAGTGGTTTCACCAACCATCAACAATTGATGCTCCTTCTGATTTCTACTTTCAAGGCCAAACATCGCGAATACCTCAAGGATCATCATATCTATCCCTCGATATGTTATAGTTCATCACGAAGCTCTAGCAGCTTGGTGGCAATGACTTTGGAGAAACATCACTATCTCATCCGGAAGATCACCTCCCACTCAATTCAAGTGATTGTTGTACTCGGACAATCGAGCACAAGCTCAACGATTGAGCATTTCTACCTTAGTTTGTAGGCTAAGAAAATCGCCGGAGGTCTCATACCTCTTGACGGGCACGAGCCTGAAATCTCAATTTCAGCCCTCGAAACATCTCATATGTTCCGCGACGTTTGAAAAACATCTTTGGTGCCTTAATTCTAAACCGCTTAAGCGAACTATCACGTAGTTATCAAAGCGTGTATGTCCGATGTTCGCAACATCCACAAACAACGTTTGGGGTTCAAAGACACCGAGCGGTGCATTAAGGACATAAGCTTTCTACTGTCCGCATAATCGCTACTGTCAACTTTCAACTATATTTTCTCTAGGAACATATCTAAACAGTGGAACTAAAACGCGAGCTTACGACATAATTTGTAAAGATCTTTTTGACTATGTTCAGGATAATTAAGTTCATCTTATGAACTCCCACTCAGATAGACATCCCCCTGGTCATCTAAGTGATTACATGATCCAAGTCAACTAGGCCGTGTCCGATCATCACGTGAGACGGACTAGTCATCATCGGTGAACATCTTCATGTTGATCGCATCTACTATACGACTCATGCTCGACCTTTCGGTCTCCGTGTTCCGAGGCCATGTGCGTACATGCTAGGCTCGTCAAGTTAACCCCAAGTGTTTTTGCTGTGTAAATCTGTCTTACACCGTTGTATGTGAACGTAAGAATCCATCACACCCGATCATCACGTGGTGCTTAGAAGTTTACTTAACTGTAGCAACGGTGCACGTCGAGGAGAACACTTCTTGAAATTTTGTAAGGATCATCTTATTTACGACCGTCGTCCTAAGTAAACAAGATGCATAAACATGATAAACATCACATGCAATCAAATAGTGACATGATATGGCCAATATCATTTCGCTCCTTTTGATCTCCATCTTCGGGGCTCCATGATCATCATCGGCACCGGCATGACACCATGATCTCCATCATCATGATCTCCATCATCGTGTCTCCATGAAGTCGTCTCGCCAACTTATTACTTCTACTACTATGGCTACCGGTTAGTAATAAAGTAAAGTAATTACATGGCGTTGTTCAATGACACACAGGTCATAGAATAAATAAAGACAACTCCTATGGCTCCTGCCGGTTGTCATACTCATCGACATGCAAGTCGTGAATCCTATTACAAGAACATGATCAATCTCATACATCACATATCATTCATCACATTCATCTTGGCCATATCACATCACATAGCATACCCTGCAAAAACAAGTTAGACGTCCTCTAATTGTTGTTTGCATGTTTTACGTGGCTGCTATGGGTTTCTAGCAAGAACGTTTCTTACCTACGCAAAACCACAACGTGATTTGCCAATTGCTATTTACCCTTCATAAGGACCCTTTTCATCGAATCCGTTCCGACTAAAGTGGAGAGGCGGCACCCGCTAGCCACCTTATGCAAGTGCATTTTAATCAGTGGAACCTGTCTCACGAAGAGCGTGTAAGGTCGGTCCGGGCCGCTTCATCCCACAATACCGTCGAAACAAGATTGGACTAGTAACGGTAAGCATATTGAACACCATCAACGCCCACAACTACTTTGTGTTCTACTCGTGCAAAGAATCTACGCAATAGACCTAGCTCATGATGCCACTGTTGGGGAACGTAGCAGAAATTCAAAAATTTTCCTACGTGTCACCAAGATCTATCTATGGAGAGACCAGCAACGAGTAGAAGGAGAGTGCATCTACATACCCTTGTAGATCGCTAAGCGGAAGCGCTCAAGTGAACGGGGTTGATGGAGTCGACTCGCCGTGATTCAAATCACCGATGATCAAGTGCCGAACGGACGGCACCTCCGCGTTCAACACACGTACAGCCCGGTGACGTCTCCCCCGCCTTGATCCAGCAAGGAGAGAGGGAGAGGTTGAGGAAGACTCCCTCCAGCAGCAGCACAACGGCGTGGTGGTGATGGAGGAGTGTGGCAATCCAGCAGGGCTTCGCTAAGCACCACGGGAGAGGAGGAGTACTTGGGAGAGAGGAGAGGGCTGCAACCAAAGGCAGAGACCGAATCACGTGTATTCTGTGTGTCTCTGGGCAGCCCCTAGGCCTCACTATTTATAGGGGAGAGGAGGGCTGCGCCCCCTTTAGGGTTTCCCACCCCAAGGGGCGGCGGCCAGCCCCCCAGATCCCATCTGGTGGCGGCCAGAGGGGGAGAGAGGGGGAGGCGCCCACTAGGTGGGCCTTAAGGCCCATCTGGACCTAGGTTTTGCCCCTCCCTTCACTTCCCACGCCTTGGGCCTTGGTGGGGGGCGCCCCAGCCCACCTAGGGGCTGGTCCCCTCCCACACTTGGCCCACGCAGCCTTCTGGGGCAGGTGGCCCCACTTGGTGGACCCAGGACCCTCCGGTGGTCCCAGACGCTATCGATAAACCCCAAACTTTTCCGGTGACCAAAACAGACTTCCCATATATAAATCTTTACCTCCGGACCATTCCGAACTCCTCGTGACGTCCGGGATCTCATCCGGACTCAACAACATTCGTAACCACATACAAGCTTCCTTTATAACCCTAGCGCCATCGAACCTTAAGTGTGTAGACCCTACGGGTTCGGGAGACATGCGACATGACCGAGACGTTCTCGGTCAATAACCAACAGCGGATCTGGATACCCATGTTGGCTCCCACATGTTCCACGATGATCTCATCGGATGAACCACGATGTCAAGGACTCAATAGATCCCGTATACAATTCCCTTTGTCTAGCGGTATTTTACTTGCCCGAGATTCGATCGTCGGTATACCGATACCTTGTTCAATCTCGTTACGGCAAGTCTCTTTACTCGTCCGTAACACATCATCCCGTGATCAACCCCTTGGTCACATTGTGCACATTATGATGATGTACTACCGAGTGGGCCCAGAGATACCTTTCCGCTTGCACGGAGTGACAAATCCAGCCTCGATCCGTGTCAACCCAATGACACTTTCGGAGATACCTGTAGTGCACCTTTATAGTCACCCAGTTACGTTGTGACGTTTGATACACCCAAAGCACTCCTACGGTATCCGGGAGTTACACGATCTCATGGTCTAAGGAAGAGATACTTGACATTGGAAAAGCTCTAGCAAACGAACTACACGATCTTTGTGCTATGCTTAGGATTGGGTCTTGTCCATCACATCATTCTCCTAATGATCCGATCCCGTTATCAACGACATCCAATGTCCATAGCCAGGAAACCATGACTATCTGTTGATCACAACGAGCTAGTCAACTAGAGGCTCACTAGGGACATATTGTGGTCTTTGTATTCACACGTGTATTACGATTTCCGGATAATACAGTTATAGCATGAATAAAAGACAATTATCATGAACAAGGAAATATAATAATACTTTTATTATTGCCTCTAGGGCATATTTCCAACAAATAGTTCTAGGTCATGTCTACATTGTTCTCGAACCCGTAGGGTCCGCACGCTTAAGGTTTCCATGACAGTTATATTATGAGTTTATGAGTTTTGATGTGCCGAAGGAGTTCGGAGTCCCGGATGAGATCAGGGACATGACGAGGAGTCTCGAAATGGTTGAGACGTAAAGATCGATATATTGGACGACTATATTCGGAGTTCAGAAAGGTTCCGAGTGATTCGGGTATTTTTCGGAGTACCGGAGAGTTACGGGATTTCGCCGGGGAGTATATGGGCCTTATTGGGCCATACGGAAATAGAGGAGAGAGGCCGAAAGGAAGGACGCGCGCAGCCCCCCTCTGGTCCGAATTGGACAAGGGTGCGGCCCCCTTTTCCTTCCTCCTCTCCCCCTCTTTCCCCTTCTCCTACTCCAACAAGGAAGGAGGGAGTCCTACTCCCGGTGGGAGTAGGACTCCCCTTGGCGCGCCCCTACTAGGCGAAGCCCTGCATCACCACGCCGTCGTGCTGACGGAACTCCCCCTCGACACTCGGCTGGATCGGAGTTCGAGGGACGTCATCAAGCTGAACGTGTGCTAGAACTCGGAGGTGCCGTAGTTTCGGTGCTTGATCGGTCGGGCCGTGAAGACGTACGACTACATCAACCGCGTTGTTCTAACGCTTCCACTTACGGTCTACGAGGGTACGTGGGCTATACTCTCCCCTCTCGTTGCTATGCATCACCATGATCTTGCGTGTGCGTAGGAAATTTTTTGAAATTACTACGTTCCCCAACACGGGAAGCATGCATATGTCACAAAATTCAGTAAGTGGTATCTGGTGGGTTTCAACATATAAATTAAACTACACCTCAGGGGGATTATTCTAGAATGGAAATGAAAGTTTTGCACAAAGGAATTTTTGAGGAGATGACACTATTCGCATTCAGCTGCGATGAAGCCGGTGAGGCCGGCATTAGCAGCATATTGTGTGAACTCTTGAAGGATTCCAGCCCCTTCCATGAACGGATTATGCGGCCATTCGCACGGCCATAGCTCCGCCAACCTTCGGGTATGGAGATCATTGTCATATGACTCCCCATTCACCCCCTTGGGGTTCTTCTTGGAAGCAAACTTCCTAAAGAAACTCACTTTTTTCCTATGAACAAAATTCTGAAATTTTTAGTCCACCAAATTTTCTTAACAAAACGTCACAAAAAATGATAGCAACTACTCATAGAGATGTATAGAGGCCATAGCAAGCATTCAAACTACTTAGAACTCTAAGAACTCAACATGCAAGCTCATCTACAACAGCACCAAGAGTAGCTAATTATTCATGAGTATAAACCACTAAAGAACAAACTAATTGGACACATGGAGGAGTCACATACCAAACAACAAATCCTCGAAACAGTTTCGAAAATGGAGCTTCGAGCAAAGAGATCGAAATCCGCGGTTTCGGGAGCAAGTACACAAGAGAGAGTGCAATGGTGATTTTTTTGGATGAATGTGATGATGTGGGAAGAAGAAGTGAGTGGGGGGGGGGGCACGTGGGGACCACAACCCACCAGGGCGCGCCTCGGGGTCCTAGCACGCCCAGGTGGGTTGTGCCCACCTGGTGCACCTCCCTCTGATATTATTTGCACCACAAATTCAAAAATATTCGGAAAAAAATTGTGCTAGACTTTCAGGGCATTATGAGAACTTATATTTTTTGGTCATTTTTTATTGCACAGAAAATTCAGAAAACTAATTAAGCATGGCATTTTATTTTATTTAACCAGTAAAAACACAAAACAAAAAGTAGGGACAAAAGGTAGTGCTTACTAAATCCATCAACTTCATACCTCTAAAAAATGATCCATTAATAAGGTTGATCAAGTCTTATTAACAACCACTTTCGATTAGCATGAAACCGAAGAACTTTCGTAAATCACTAAGTTACCTCAATGGGGATATGAATGTCCCCAACAATAAGCATTTCATATTTCTTTTTAACAGTAGGTAGAGGTAGCTGAAAACTTACAATAGTGATTGTCGGAGATTTTTCAATACATTAATACCATTCACTTGGAATTGTTTCTTTGGAAAGTGCATCGTATGCTCATTATCATTGATATGAAAAGTGACCTTGCGTTTATTGCAATCAATAACAGCCCCTGCAGTATTCAAGAAGGGTCTACTAAGGATAATCGACATGTTGTCGTCCTCAGGCATCTCAAGTATAACAAAGTCAGTCAAAATAGTAACATTAGCAACAACAACAGGCACATCCTCACAAATACCGATAGGTATGATAGTTGATTTGTCAGCCATTTGCAAACATATTTCAGTAGGTGTGAGTTTATTCAAATCAAGTCTTTTATATAAAGAGAAAGACATAACACTAACACTAGCTCCCAAATCACACAAAGCAGTTTTCACATAGTTTCTTTTGATGGAGCAAGGTATAGTTGGTATTCCCGGATCTCCAAGTTTTTTAGGTACTCCATCTTTAAAAGTATAATTAGCAAGCATAGTGGAGATTTTATCTTCCGGTATTTTTCTCTTATTGGTGATCATGTCTTTCATATACTTTGCATAAGGAGGCATTTTTAAGATATCAGTCAAACGAGTTCGCAAAAAGACTAGCCTAATCATTTCAGCAGAGCGTTCAAATTCTTCATCATCTTACTTTTTAGTTGACTTAGATGGAAAGGGCATAGGCTTTTGAACGCATGGTTCTCTTTCCTTACCATGTAAATCTCTTTTATCATATCTTTTATTCTTGGGTTATGGGTTATCATGATCAATAGCTGGTTTTATCTCAACATCATTATCTGGTTCTTTATCATTTGTTTGAGTGTCTTCATGAACCTCATCATTATCTTTTTCATTATCAGAAGGTGAGTGTTCATTACCAGATTGAGTTTCAGCATTAGAGATGGAAACTTCATTATCTTTATCCGGAGGTTTCTCTACTTCAGATTCACTAGAGGTAGGAAGAGTCCTATTGTTTTTCTTCTTATTTTTCTTTTTAGAAGGACTAGGTGCATCAGTGTTAATTCTTTGAGAGTCTTGTTTAATCCTCTTTGGGTGTCCCTCAGGATAAAGTGGTTCCTGAGTCATTTTACCTCCTCTAGTTGCTACTCTAACAGCAAAGTCACTTATATTATTGTTCATTTCATCAAGTAACTCCCTTTGAGATTTAGCAACTTGTTCTAATTGATTTTGAACCATAGAGGCATGCTTTCCTACACCTCTAGCATCATTTGAAATTCTAAATAACAAGTCACTTAAGCGAGCAATCATATCAGAGTTGTATTTCAATTGTTCCATAACATTTGCATTGACGTGATCTTGCTTTCTAATGTAATTATCAAACTCATAAAGGCATTGACTAGGATGTTTATTATGAGGATCATCACTATCATTGAATTTCATAAAATATTTTACCTCTACCACCTTAGGTGGTGGTGGTGCTTCAAGCCCATGTATTTCTTCAATAGGTGGTAAATTTTTAACATCCTCGGCTTTAATACCTTTTCGCTTCATAGATATCTTTGCCTCTTGCATATCTTCAGGACTGGGATATAAAATACCGCTCTTCTTCGGAGTGCATTTAATAGGTGTTTCAGGAGGAGTCCAATCTGTTGGAAATATGCCCTAGAGGCAATAATAAATTAGTTATTATTATTATATTTCCTTGTTCATGATAATCGTTTATTATCCATGCTATAATTGTATTGATAAGAAACTCACATACATGTGTGGGTACATAGACAACACCATGTCCCTAGTAAGCCTCTAGTTGACTAGCTCGTTGATCAATAGATGGTTACGGTTTCCTGACCATGGACATTGGACGGCGTTGATAACGGGATCACATCATTAGGAGAATGATGTGATGGACAAGACCCAATCCTAAGCCTAGCACAAAGATCGTGTAGTTCGTATGCTAAAGCTTTTCTAATGTCAAGTATCATTTCCTTAGACCATGAGATTGTGCAACTCTCGGATGCCGTAGGAATGCTTTGGGTGTACCAAACGTCACAACGTAACTGGGTGGCTATAAAGGTGCACTACGGGTATCTTCGAAAGTGTATGTTGGGTTGGCACGAATCGAGACTGGGATTTCTCACTCCGTGTGACGGAGAGGTATCTCTAGGCCCACTCGGTAGGACATCATCATAATGTGCACAATGTGACCAAGGGGTTGATCACGGGATGATGTGTTATGGAACGAGTAAAGAGACTTGCCGATAACGAGATTGAACAAGGTATCGGGATACGGACGATCG
This sequence comes from Aegilops speltoides, assembly GCA_021437245.1. Taxonomy (NCBI): domain Eukaryota; kingdom Viridiplantae; phylum Streptophyta; class Magnoliopsida; order Poales; family Poaceae; genus Aegilops; species Aegilops speltoides. Next base: position 422,358,631 of record CM038145.1, on the reverse strand, counting down.
AATCTCGGGCAAGTACTATACCGCTAGACAAAGGGAATTGAATACGGGCTTGATTGAATCCTCGACATCCTGGTTCATACGATGAGATCATTGTGGAACATGTGGGAGCCAACATGGGTATCCAGATACCGCTGTTGGTTATTGGCCGGAGAGTTGTCTCGGTCATGTCTACGTGTCTCCCGAACCCGTAGGGTCTACACACTTAAGGTTCAATGACGCTAGGGTTATAGGGAATAGATATACGTGGTTACCGAATGTTGTTCGGAGTCCCGGATGAGATCCCGGACGTCACAAGGAGTTCCGGAATGGTCCGGAGGTAAAGATTTATATATGGAAAGTCCTGTTTTGGTCACCGGAAAAGTTTCGGGTGCTATCGGTAACGTACCGGGACCACCGGGAGGGTCCCGGGGGTCCACCAAGTGGGGCCACCGGCCCCAGAGGTCAGCATGGGCCAAGTGTGGGAGGGGACCAGCCCCAGGTAGGCTGGTGCGCCCCCCCACCAGGGCCCAAGGTGCCTAGGGTTTGGGAGGGCGCCCACCTAACTTGGGGGGCAAGTTTCCCCTCTCCCCCCTTGGCCGCACCCTAGATGGGATCTAGGGCTGCCGCACCCCTTGGGGTGGGAACCCTAGAGGGGGCGCAGCCCCCTCCCTCTCCCCTATATAGAGTTGAGGTCTTTGGGGCTGCCAACATATGAGAACTTCTCCCTCCTGGCGCAGCCCTACCTCTCTTCCTCCTCGTCTCTCGCGGTGCTTGGCGAAGCCCTGCTGGAGTGCCATGCTCCTCCACCACCACCACGCCGTCGTGCTGCTGCTGGACGGAGTCTTCCCCAACCTCTCCCTCTCTCCTTGCTGGATCAAGGCATGGGAGACGTCACCGGGCTGCACGTGTGTTGAACGCGGAGGTGCCATCCGTTCGGCACTAGGATCATCGGTGATTTGGAGCACGACGAGTACGACTCCATCAACCCCGTTCACTTGAACGCTTCCGCTTAGCGATCTACAAGGGTATGTAGATGCTCTCTCCTTCCCCTCGTTGCTAGATTACTCCATAGATTGATCTTGGTGATGCGTAGAAAATTTTGAATTTCTGCTACGTTCCCCAACAGTGGGATCATGAGCTAGGTCTATGCATAGTTACTATGCACGAGTAGAACACAAAGCAGTTGTGGGCATAGATGTTGTTAATTTTCTTGCCACTACTAGTCTTATCTTGCTTCAGCGGCATCGTGGGATGAAGCGGCCCGGACCGACCTTACAGTACACTTACGTGAGACAGGTTCCACCGACTGACATGCACTAGTTGCATAAGGTGGCTAGCGGGTGTCTGTCTCTCCCACTTTAGTTGGAGCGGATTCGATGAAAAGGGTCCTTATGAAGGGTAAATAGAAATTGGCATATCACCTTGTGGTTTTACGTAGGTAAGAAAAGTTCTTGCTAGAACACCTATAGAAGCCACGTAAAAACTTGCAACAACAATTAGAGGACGTCTAACTTGTTTTTGCAGCAAGTGTTTTGTGATGTGATATGGCCAAAGGATGTGATGAATGATATATGTGATGTATGAGATGATCATGTTCTTGTAATAGGAATCACGACTTGCATGTCGATGAGTATGACAACCGGCAAGAGCCATAGGAGTTGTCTTTATTTTTTGTATGACCTGCGTGTCATTGAACAACGCCATGTAATTACTTTACTTTATTGCTAAGCCGTTAGCCATAGTAGTAGAAGTAATAGTTGGCGAGACAACTTCATGGAGACACGATGATGGAGATCATGATGATGGAGATCATGGTGTCATTTGGTGACGATGATGATCATGGAGCCTCAAGATGGAGATCAAAAGGAGCAAAATGATATTGGCCATATCATGTCACTTTTTGATTGCATGTGATGTTTATCATGTTTATGCATCTTATTTGCTTAGAACGACGGTAGCTTAAATAAGATGATCCCTCGCAATAATTTCAAGAAAGTGTCCCCCCTAACTGTGCACCGTTGCGAAGGTTCGTTGTTTCGAAGCACCACATGATGATCGGGTGTGATAGATTCTAACGTTCGAATACAATGGGTGTAAGCCAGATTTACACACGCAATACACTTAGGTTAACTTGATGAGCCTAGCATGTACAGACATGGCCTCGGAACACGGAAGACCGAAAGGTCGAGCATGAGTCGTATAGAAGATACGATCAATATGAAGATGTTCACCGACGTTGACTAGTCCGTCTCACGTGATGATCAGACACGTTCTAGTTGACTCGGATCATGTAATCACTTAGATGACTAGAGGGATGTCTATCTGAGTGGGAGTTCATAAGATGAACTCAATTATCCTGAACACAGTCAAAATGTCTTTGCAAATTATGTCGTAACGCTCGCGATTTAGTTCTACTGTTTCAGATATGTTCCTAGAGAAAAATTTAGTTGAAAGTTGATAGTAGCGATTATGCGGACTAGGTCCGTAAACTGAGGATTGTCCTTGTTGCTTCGTAGAAAGCTTATGTCCTTAATGCACCGCTCAGTTTGCTGAACCTCGAACGTCGTCTGTGGATGTTGCGAACATCTGACATACACGTTTTGATAACTACGTGATAGTTCAGTTAAACGGTATAGAGTTGAGGCACCAAAGACGATTTCAAAACATCGTGGAACGTATGAGATGTTTCAAGGGCTGAAATTGGGATTTCAGGCTCGTGCCCACGTCAAGAGGTATAAGACCTCCGACAATTTTCTGAGCCTGCAAACTAAGGGAGGGAAGCTCAATCGTTGAGCTTGTGCTCAGATTGTCTAAGTACAACAATCACTTGAATCAAGTGGGAGTTGATCTTCCAGATGAGATAGTGATGTTTCTCCAAAAGTCATTGCCACCAAGCTGCTAGAACTTCGTGATGAACTATAACATATCAGGGATAGATATGATGATCCTTGGATATTCACGATGTATGACACCGAGAAAGTAGAAATCAAGAAGGAGCATCAATTGTTGATGGTTGGTGAAACCACTAGTTTCAAGAAGGGCAAGGGCAAGAAGGGATACTTCATGAAACGGAAAATCAGCTGCTGCTCTAGTGAAGAAACCCAAGGTTGAACCCAAACCCGAGACTAAGTGCTTCTGTAATAAGGGGAACAACCACTGGAGCAGAATTGCCCTAGATACTTGGTAGATGAGGAGGCTGGCAAGGTCGATAGAAGTATATTAGATATACATTATGTTAGTGTGTACTTTACTAGTACTCCTAGTAGCACCAGGGTATTAGATACCGGTTCAGTTGCTAAGTGTTAGTAACTCGAAATAAAAGGCTGCGGAATAAACGGAGACTAGCTAGAGGTGAGCTGACGATATGTGTTGGAAGTTTTTCCAAGCTTGATGTGATCAAGCATCGCACGCTCCCTCTACCATCGAGATTGGTGCTAAACCTAAATAATTGTTATTTGGTGTTTGCGTTGAGCATAGACATGATTGGATTATGTCTATCGCAATACGGTTATTCATTTAAGGAGAATAATGGTTACTCTGTTTATTTGAATAATATATACCTTCAATGGTCTTGCACCTAAATGGTTTATTGAATCTCGATCATAGTGATACACATGTTCATGCCAAAAGATATAAGATAGTAATGATAGTACCACCTACTTGTGGCACTGCCATGTAAGTCATATTGGTATAAAACGCATGAAGAAGCTTCATGTTGATGGATATTTGGACTCACTCGTTTTTGAAAAGTTTGAGACATGCGAACCATGTCTATTGGTGTATATGCATGAAGAAACTCCATGCAAATGGACCGTTTGGACTCACTTGATTTCGAATCACTTGAGACATGCAAATCATACCACATGGGCAAGATGACTGAAAGCCTCGGTTTCAGTGAAATGGAACAAGAAAGCAACTTGTTGGAAGTAATACATTTTGATGTGTGTAGTTCAATGAGTGCTGAGGCACGCAGTGGATATCGTTATGTTCTTACTTCACGGATGATTTGAGTAGATATTGAGTATATTTACTTGATGAAACACAAGTCTGAATTATTGAAAGGTTCAAGTAATTTCAGAGTGAAGTTGAAGATCATCGTGACAAGAGGATAAAATGTCTATGATATGATCATAGAGATGAGTATCTGAGTTATGAGCTTTGGCACGCAATTAAGACATTGTGGAAATTGTTTCACAATTAATACCGCCTGGAACACCATAGTGTGATGGTGTGTCCGAACATCATAGTTGCACCCTATTGGATATGGTGCGTACCATGATGTCTCTTATGAAATTACCACTATCGTTCATGGGTTAGGCATTAGAGACAACCGCACTCACTTTAATAGGGCACCACGTAACTCCGTTGAGACGACACCGTATGAACTATGGTTTGGAGAAACCTAAGCTGTCGTTCCTTAAAAGTTTGGGGCTGCGACGCTTATGTGAAAAGGTTTCAGGTTGATAAGCTCGAACCCAAAGCAGATAAAATGCATCTTCATAGGACACCCAAAACAGTAGGGTATACCTCCTAATTCAAATCCGAAAGCAATAGGGATTGTTTCTGGAATCGGTTCCTTTCTCGAGGAAAAGTTTGTATCGAAAATTGAATGGGAGGATGGTGGAGACTTGATATGGTTATTGAACCATCACTTTAACTAGTATGTGGCATGGCACAGGAAGTTGTTCCTGTGGCGCCTACACCAATTGAAGTAGAAGCTTATGATAGTGATCATGAAGTTTTGGATCAAGTCACTACCATACCTCGTAGGGTGACAAGGATGCGTACTACTTCAGAGTGGTACAATAATCCTGTCTTGAAGGTCATGTTGCTAGACAACAATGAACCTACGAGCTATGGAGAAGCGATGGTGGGCCCATATTCCGACAAATGGTTAGAAGCCATGAAATCCGAGATAGGATCCATGTATCAGAACAAAGCATGGACTTTGGTGGACTTGCCCGATGATCAGCAAGCCATTGAGATAAATGGATCTTTAAGAAGAAGACGGACATGGACGGTAATGTCACCGTCTATGAAGCTCGATGGCGAAGAGTTTTTTTTACAAGTTCAAGGAGTTGACTACGATGAGATTTCTCATCCGTAGCGATGCTTAAGTCCGTCGGAATCATGTTAGCAATAGCTGCATTTATGAAATTTGGCAGATGGATGTCAAAACAAGTTTCCTTACCAGTTTTTGTAAGGAAAAGTTGTATGTGATACAATCAGAAAGGTTTTGTTGATCCTAAGGATGCTAAAAGGTATGCTAGCTCCAGCGATCCTTCCATGGACTGGAGTAAGCATCTCGGAGTTGGAATATACACTTTGATAAGATGATCACAGATTTTGGGTTTATACAAAGTTTATGAGAAACTTGTATTTCCAAAGAAGTGAGTGGGAGCACTATAAAATTTCTGATAAGTATATGTTGTAAACATATTGTTGATCAGAAATGATGTAGAATTTCTAGAAAGCATAAAGGGTTATTTGAAAAGTGTTTTTCAATGGAAAACCTGGATTATGCTACTTGAACAATAAGCGTCAAGATCTATAAGATAGATCAAAATGCTTATTAATACTTTCAAATGAGCACATACCTTGACAGGATCTTGAAGGTGTTCAAGATGGATCAGTCAAAGAAGGAGTTCTTGCCTGAGTTGTAAGGTATGAACTTAAGACTTAAAGCTCGACCACGGCAGAAAAGAGAGAAAGGACGAAGGTCGTCCCCTATGCTTTAGACGTAGGCTCTACAGTATGCTATGCTATGTATCGCACCTGATGTGTGCCTTGCTACGTACCTGGCAAGAGGGTACAAAGGTGATCAAGGAGTGGATCACCAGATAGTGGTCAAAATTATCCTTAGAGGAATAAGGATATGTTTCTCGGTTATGGAGGTGATAAAGAGTTCGACGTAAAGAGTTACGTCGATGCAAGCTTTAACACCTATCCGAATGACTCTGAGTAGCAAACCGGATACATATAGTGGAGCAACCATTTGGAATAGCTCCAAGTGGAGGGTGGACGCAACATTTACAATATGACCTAGAGATTTGTGAAGTACATACGGATCTAAATGTTGCAGACCCGTTGACTAAAACCTCTCTCACAAGCAAAACATGATCAAACCCCGGGACTCATTGAGTCTTAATCACATGACGATGTGAACTAGTTTAGACACTAGTAAACTCTTTGGATGTTGGTCACATGGTGATGTGACCTATGAGTGTTAATCACATGGCGATGTGAACTAGATTATTGACTCTAGTGCAAGTGGGAGACTATTGGAAATATGCCCTAGAGGCAATAATAAATTAGTTATTATTATTATATTTCCTTGTTCTTGATAATCGTTTATTATCCATGCTATAATTGTATTGATAGGAAACTCAGATACATGTGTGGGTACATAGACAACACCGTGTCCCTAGTAAGCCTCTAGTTGACTAGCTCGTTGATCAATATATGGTTACGGTTTCCTGACCATGGACATTGGATGTCGTTGATAATGGGATCACATCATTAGGAGAATGATGTGATGGACAAGACCCAATCCTAAGCCTAGCACAAAGATCGTGTAGTTCGTATGGTAAAGATTTTCTAATGTCAAGTATCATTTCCTTAGACCATGAGATTGTGCAACTCCCGGATGTCGTAGGAATGCTTTGGGTGTACCAAACGTCACAACGTAACTGGGTAGCTATAAAGGTGCACTACGGGTATCTCCAAAAGTGTCTGTTGGGTTGGCACGAATCGAGACTGGGATTTGTCACTCCGTGTGACGGAGAGGTATCTCTGGGACCACTCGGTAGGACATCATCATAATGTGAACAATGTGACCAAGGGGTTGATCATGGGATGATGTGTTACAGAACAAGTAAAGAGACTTGCTGGTAACGAGATTGAACAAGGTATCGGGATACCGACGATCGAATCTCGGGCAAGTACTATACCGCTAGACAAAGGGAATTGAATACGGGATTGATTGAATCCTCGACATCGTGGTTCATCCGATGAGATCATCATGGAACAGGTGGGAGCCAACATGGGTATCCAGATCCCGCTGTTGGTTATTGGCCGGAGAGTTGTCTCGGTCATGTCTACGTGTCTCCCGAACCCGTAGGGTCTACACACTTAAGGTCCGATGACGCTAGGGTTATAGGGAATAGATATACGTGGTTACCGAATGTTGTTCGAAGTCCCGGATGAGATCCCGGACGTCACGAGGAGTTCCGGAATGGTCCGGAGGTAAAGATTTATATATGGAAAGTCCTGTTTTGGTCACCGGAAAAGTTTCGGGTGCTATCGGTAACGTACCGGGACCACCGGGAGGGTCCCGGGGGTCCACCAAGTGGGGCCACCGGCCCCAGAGGTCAGCATGGGCCAAGTGTGGAGGGGACCAGCCCCAGGTAGGCTGGTGCGCCCCCCCCCCACCAGGGCCCAAGGTGCCTAGTGTTTGGGGAGGGGGCGCCTCCACCTAACTTGGGGGGCAAGTTTCCCCTCTCCCCCCTTGGCCGCACCCTAGATGGGATCTAGGGCTGCCGCACCCCTTGGGGTGGGAACCCTAGAGGGGGCGTAGCCCCCTCCCTCTCCCCTATATATAGTTGAGGTCTTTGGGGCTGCCAACACATGAGAACTTCTCCCTCCTGGCGCAGCCCTACCTCTCTTCCTCCTCGTCTCTCGCGGTGCTTGGCGAAGCCCTGCTGGAGTGCCACGCTCCTCCACCACCACCACGCCGTCGTGCTGCTGCTGGACGGAGTCTTCCCCAACCTCTCCCTCTCTCCTTGTTGGATCAAGGCATGGGAGACGTCACCGGGCTGCACGTGTGTTGAACGCGGAGGTGCCGTCCGTTCGGCACTAGGATCATCGGTGATTTGGATCACGACGAGTACGACTCCATCAACCCCGTTCAGTTGAACGCTTCCGCTTAGCAATCTACAAGGGTATGTAGATGCACTCTCCTTCCCCTCGTTGCTAGATTACTCCATAGATTGATCTTGGTGATGCGTAGAAAATTTTGAATTTCTGCTACGTTCCCCAACACAATCATCATAATTTTTCGATATGTTATTCAATAATTCTTCAGCTTGTCCAATAGTTCGTTCCCTCAAAACACAACCAGCACAACTATCTAGGAAATCCCTAGAAGCATCGGTTAGTCCATTATAGAAGATATCAAGTATTTCATTTTTCTTATGAGGATGATCAGGAAAAGCATTAAGCAATTGGAGAAGCCTCTCCCAAGCTTGTGGGAGACTCTCTTCTTCAATTTGCACAATGTTAAATATTTCCTACAAGGCAGCTTGTTTCTTATGAGCAGGGAAATATTTTTCAGAGAAGTAATAAATCATATCCTGGGGACTACGCACACAACCAGGAGCAAGAGTATTGTACCAAGCTTTAGCATCACCCTTTAATGAGAATGGAAATAACTTGAGAATATAATAATATCGGATCTTCTCATCATGAGCAAAAAGGGTGGCTATATCATTCAACTTAGTAAGATGTGCCACAACAGTTTCAGTTTCATAACCATGGAAAGGATCAGATTGAACCAAAGTAATCAACTCTAGGTCGACAGAGAATTCATAATACTTATCATCAATAAAGATAGGTGAAGTAGCAAACTCAGGATCACATTTAATTTTAGCATTCAGAGATCTTTCTTTATACTTGCATAATAATTTCTCTAGATCATCTCTATCCTTACAAGCAAGAATATCTCTAGTTGACTCCTCACTCATAGTATAACCTTCCTGTACCTTTGGCAATTCATATCTAGGAGGACTAGTTCTAGTAGGTGTTTCAAGATTCTCAGTTTCAAGTTCATCATCAGATTTAACAATATCATGCTGTCTTACTCTAGCAATTTGTTCATCAAGAAATTAACCTAGTGGCACATCATCATTGTCGGTGTCAAAACCGGCGGATCTCGGGTAGGGGGTCCCGAACTGTGCGTCTAGGCGGATGGTAACAGGAGACGAGGGACACAATGTTTTTACCCAGGTTCAGGCCCTCTCGATGGAGGTAAAACCCTACGTCCTGCTTGATTAATATTGATGATATGGGTAGTACAAGAGTAGATCTACCACGAGATCAAGGAGGCTAAACCCTAGAAGCTAGCCTATGGTATGATTGTTGAGATGTAATGTTGTGTCCTACGGACTAAGGCCCTCCGGTTTATATAGACACCGGAGAGGCTAGGGTTACACAGAGTCGGTTACAAGGGTAGGAGATCTACATATCCGTATCGCCAAGCTTGCCTTCCACGCCAAGGAAAGTACCTTCCGGACATGAGCCGGAGTCTTCAATCTTCTATCTTCGTAGTCTGGGAGTCCGGCGGATATTGATAGTCGGCTTCCGGACACCCCTAGTCTAGGACTCCTCAAGAGTAGCCCCGAACCAGGCTTCAATGACAATAAGTCCAGCGTGCTTGTAATCTTCGGCGTTGCAAGGCGGGTTCTCCCTTCAAATTCCATGTTCCTGCCGAATAGTGTCTGGCTTCACCTCGAATACTGTGCTTCTTGGCTTCTACGCCAAATTATGGCCCTCTTCCACGCGTCGCACGGATGCGAAAAGCCAGGGAGCTCTTTACATTTTACCCCCCAATCGTGCGGGTCACCTGCCTATTAAAGGGGCAGGGATCCAGATCCAAACCGCACCATCTTCCTCCCGCGTATACTCCATCGAAGCGCCTCTTACCCTGAAATCCATTCCACCATGGATCGTCAACGCGGCTCTTCCTCACGCGCTCCCAGCCCATCGCCGGGGGATTGGAGGAGGTGCTCTATTTCGCACAACGAGCTAGTAAAGCTCCAAACGGAGGGATTGCTTCCTCCGGCCTTCATGGTTCCGGTCCGAGCCGGACTGGTTACTTATCGAGGTGGGAGGCAGGCGGAGGACACCCCAAGTCCCAACAAGGGGGAGCGGGTGTGTTTCGTCCCCTATCTAATAAGGGGCTCGGATTTCAATACATCCGTTCCTCCGGGGCTCTCAAGTTCTACGGACTCAGCTCCACCACCTCACGCCCAAGATCTGCTGCACATCGCGGGCTATGTAGCTCTTTGTGAGCTATTCCAGGCATCGAGCCCCATTTTGCATTGTGGAAGAGGCTGTTCTGCGCTCGCACCCGTTCTCACCAGATTGTCCATATATCAAGTGGGCGGCGCCAAATATGGCGCATCGCGGGACCGGATACCTATCCGCACCCTTAAGAGGGCGCCCGAGGACCGCCCTCGGAATGGTTTTATATGGTAGACACTCCGTTGCCCGACCCAGTCCGGATTGGCCTCCCGGCGTTTGATGCTGCTCCCTTGAAGAAACGCCTAAGTTGGCGCCCGCGGAGCCCCCGTTTGGAGGAAGACAAGAGTGTCCATTACTTGATGGGCCGGATAAGATTAATGGCTCATTCCGGCTTGACCATGATTGGAGTCATGGCGATGAAGGAAATATGCCCTAGAGGCAATAATAAAGTTATTATTTATTTCCTTATTTCATGATAAATGTTTATCATTCATGCTAGAATTGTATTAACCGGAAACATGATACATGTGTGAATGCATAGACAAACAATATGTCACTAGTATGCCTCTACTAGACTAGCTTGTTAATCAAAGATGGTTATGTTTCCTAACCATGAACAAAGAGTTGTTATTTGATTAACAAGGTCACATCATTAGTAGAATGATCGATTGACATGACCCATTCCATTAGCTTAGCACATGATCGCTTAGTATGTTGCTACCGCTTTTATCCATGACATATACATGTTCCTCGTAACTATGAGATTATGCAACTCCTGTTTACGGAGGAACACTTTGGTGCTACCAAACGTCACAACGAATCGGGTGATTATAAAGGAGTACTACAGGTGTCTCCAAAGGCAGATGTTGGGTTGGCGTATTTCGAGATTAGGTTTTGTCACTCCGATTGTCGGAGAGGTATCTCTGGGCCCTCTCGGTAATACACATCACTGAAGCCTTGCAAGCATTACAACTAATGAGTTAGCTGTGAGATGATGTATTACGGAACGAGTAAAGAGACTTGCCGGTTACGAGATTGAACTAGGTATTGGATACCGACGATCGAATCTTGGGCAAGTAACATACCGATGACAAAGGGAACAACGTATGTTGTTATGCGGTCTGACCGATAAAGATCTTCGTAGAATATGTAGGAACCAATATGGGCATCCAGGTCCCGCTATTGGTTATTGACCAGAGACGTGTCTCGGTCATGTCTACATTGTTCTCGAACCGTAGGGTCCGCACGCTTAAGGTTTCGATAACGGTTATATTATGAGTTTGTTTATTTTGATGTACCGAAGAAGTTCGGAGTCCCGGATGTGATCACGGACATGACGAGGAGTCTCGAAATGGTCGAGACATAAAGATTGATATATTGGAAGCCTATATTTGGAGTTCGGAATGGTTCCGGGTGAAATCGGGATTTTACCGGAACACCGGGGGGGTTACCGGAACCCTCCCGGGGGCTATTGGGCCTTAGTGGGCCACGAGGGAGAAGAGGAAGGGCCGGCAAGGGCAGGCCGCGCGGCCCCTCCCCCCTAGTCCGAATAGGACAAGGAGAGGGGGGCGGCGCCCCCCTTCCCTCTTCCCCTCCCCCAATCCTACTCCAACTAGGAAAGGGGGGGAGTCCTACTCCCGGTGGGATTAGGACTCCTCCGGCGCGCCTCCCTTGGGCCGGCCGCACCCCCCCCCTTGCTCCTTTATATACGGGGGCAGGGGGGCACCCTAGGACACACAAGTTTGATCTACGGATCGTTCCTTAGCCGTGTGCGGTGCCCTCCTCCACCATATTCCACCTCGGTTATATCGTCGCAAAGCTTAGGCGAAGCCCTGCGCCGGTAGTACATCAAGATCGTCACCACGCCGTCGTCTCGACGAAACTCTCCTCCCGAAGCTCTCTCATGGATTGGAGCCCGAGGAGCGCCATCGAGCTGTACGTGTGTCAAGAACTCGGGCGCCGGAGTGTGGCGCCGGATCGGTCGGATCGCGAGGAGAACGTCGACTACTTCCTCTACGCCAGATCACTTCCGCTTCGGTCTCACGAGGGTACGAGACAACACTCTCCCCTCTTGTTGCTATACATCACCATGATCTTGCGTGTGCGAGGAAATTTTTGAAATTATTACGTTCCCCATCAGTGGCATCCGAGCCAGTTTTTATGGTTTGATGTTTTGCACGAGTAGAACACAAGTGAGTTGTGGGCGATACAAGTCATACTACCTACCAAAGATGTCATACTTTGGTTCAGCGGTATTGTGAGATGAAGCGGCCCGGACCGACATTACGCAGACGCTTACGCGAGACTGGTTTCACCGCCACGAGCACTCGTTGCTTAAAGGTGATTGGCGGGTGTCTGTCTCTTTCACTTTAGTTGAACTGAGTGTGGCTACGCCGGTCCTTGAGAAGGTTAAAACGAGTCTATTTGACGAAGTATCGTTGTGGTTTTGATGCGAGGTGAGATTGGTTCTTGCTTAAGCCCGTAGCAGCCACGTAAAATTTGCAACAACAAAGTAGAGGACGCCTAACTTGTTTTTGCAGGGCATGTTGTGATGTGATATGGTCAAGACATGATGCTATATTTTATTGTATGAGATGATCATGTTTTGTAACCGGTTATCGGCAATCGGCAGGAGCCATATGGTTGTCGCTTATTGTATGATGTGCAACGCTCAGTAATTGCTTTACTTTATCACTAAGCGGTAGCGATAGTCGTAGAAGCAAAAGGTGGCGTAGACGACAACGATGCTACGATGGAGATCAAGGTGTCGCGCCGATGACGATGGTGATCACGACGGTGCTTCAGAGATGGAGATCACAAGCACAAGATGATGATGGCCATATCATATCACTTATATTGATTGCATGTGATGTTTATCCTTTATGCATCTTGTCTTGCTTTGATTGACGGTAGCATTTTAAGATGATCTCTCACTAAAATTATCAAGAAGTGTTCTCCCTGAGTATGCACCATTGCCAAAGTTCGTCGTGCCTGCACACCACGTGATGATCGGTGTGATAAGCTCTCACGCTCATCTACAACGGGTGCAAGCCAGTTTTGCACACGCAGAATACTCGAGTTATACTTGACGAGCCTAGCATATGCAGATATGGCCTCGAACACGGAGACCGAAAGGTCGAGCGTGAATCATATAGTAGATATGATCAACATAAGATGTTCACCATTGAAAACTACTCCATCTCACGTGATGATCGGTTGTGGTTTAGTTGATTTGGATCACGTGATCACTTAGATGACTAGAGAGATGTCTGTCTAAGTGGGTGTTCTTAAGTAATATGATTAATTGAACTTAAATTTATCATGAACTTAGTACCGATAGTATCTTGCTTGTCTATGTTTGATTGTAGATAGATGGCTCGTCTTTGTTGTTCCGTTGAATTTTAATGCGTTCCTTGAGAAAGCAAAGTTGAAAGATGATGGTAGCAATTACACGGATCGGGTTCAGAACTCGAGGATTATCCTCATTGCTACACGTAAGAGTTACGTCCCGATGCACCGCTAGGTGCCAGTTCTTCTTTGATGCAACCGACGACGTTAAGAACGTCTCGCGAGCAAAGCTGATGACTACTCTATAGTTCAAGTGTGCCATGCTTTACGGCTTAGAACCGGGACTTCAACGACGTTTTGAACGTCATGGAGCATATGAGATGTTCCAGAGTTGAAGTTGATATTCCAAATGTAATGCCCGGATTGAGAGATATGAAGTCTCCAATAAGTTCTATAGCTGCAAGATGGAGGAGAATAGTTTCACGGTGAGCACATACTCAAAATGTCGGGTATTACAATCACTTGACTCAACTGGGAGTTAATCTTCCGGATAATTGTGTCATTGACAGAATTCTTCAATCACTGCCACCAAGTTACAAAGGCTTCGTGATGAATTATAATATGCAAGGGTTAGTAAAGACTATACCTGAGCTATTCGCAATGCTAAAGGCTGCGGAGGTAGAAATCAAGAAGGAGCATCAAGTGTTGATGGTCAATAAGACCACTAGTTTCAAAAAGAAAGGCAAAGGGAAGAAGAAGGGGAACTTCAAGAAGAACAACAAGCAAGTTGCTACTCAGAGAAGAAACCCAAGTCGGACCTAAACCTGAAATCGAGTGCTTCTACCGCAAGCGATCGTCATCGAAGCGGAACTGCCCCAAGTATTTGGCGGATAAGAAGGATGGCAAGGTGAACAAAGGTATATGTGATATACATGTTATTGATGTGTACCTTACTAGAGCTCGCAGAGCACTGGTATTTGATATCGGTTCATTGCTAATATTTGCAACTCAAACAGGACTACGGATTGCTTAACACCGCAAAGGACGAGGTGACGGCGCGCGTGGGAAATGGTTCCAAAGTCGATGTGATCGCGGTCGGCACGCTACCTCTACATCTACCTTCGGATTAGTTTTAGACCTAAATAATTGTTATTTGGTGCCTGCGTTGAGCATGAACATTATATCTGGATCTTGTTTGATGCGAGACGGTTATTCATTTAAATCGAGAATAATGGTTGTTCTATTTATATGAGTAATATCTTTTATGGTCATGCACCCTTGAAGAGTGGTCTATTTTGATGAATCTCGATAGTAGTGATACACATATTCATAATGTTGAAACCAAAAGATGCAGAGTTGATAATGATAGTGCAACTTATTTGTGGCACCGCCGCTTAGGTCATATCGGTGTAAAGCGCATGAAGAAACTCCATGCCGATGGACTTTTGGAGTCACTTGATTATGAATCACTTGGCACTTATGTAACCGTGCCTCATGGGCAAGATGACTAGAACCCCGTTCTCTGGTACTATGGAGAGAGCAACAGATTTGTTGGAAATCATACATACAGATGTATGTGGTCCGATGAATGTTGAGGCTCATGGCGGATATCGTTATTTTCTCACCTTCACAGATGATTTAAGCAGATATGGGTATATCTACTTAATGAAACATAAGTCTGAAACATTTGAAAAGTTCAAAGAATTTCAGAGTGAAGTTGAAAATCATCGTAATAAGAAAATTAAATTTCTATGATCTGATCGTGGAGGTGAATATTTGAGTTACGAGTTTGGTCTACATTTAAAACAATGCGAATAGTTTAGCAACTCACGCCACCGGAACACCACAACGTAATGGTGTGTCCGAACGTCGAATCGCACTTTACTAGATATGGTGCGATCTATGATGTCTCTTCTGATTGACCGCTATCGTTTTGGGGTTATGCTCTAGAGACGGCCGATTCACACTGAATAGAACACCGTCAAAATCCGCTGAGACGACACCTTATGAGTTGTGGTTTAGCAAGAAACCAAAGTTGTCGCTTCTTAAAGTTTGGGGATGCGATGCTTATGTGAAAAAGCTTCAACTGATAAGCTCGAACCCAAATCGGAGAAATGTGTCTTCATAGGATACCCAAAGGAGACGATTGGGTACACCTTCTATCACAGATCCGAAGGCAAGACATTTGTTGTTAAGAATGGATCCTTTCTAGAGAAGGAGTTTCTCTCAAAGAAGTGAGTGGGAGGAAAGTAGAACTTGATGAGGTAATTGTACCTTCTCCCTTACTTGAAAGTAGTTTGTCGCAGAAACGGTTTCGAGACATCTACACCAAGTAGTGAGGAAGTTGATGATGTTGATCATGAAACTTCAGATCAAGTTACTACAGAACCTCGTAGATCAACCAGAGTAAGATCCGCACTGAGTGGTACGGTAATCCTGTTCGGAAATCATGCTACTAGATCATGATGAACCTACGAACTATGAAGAAGCGATGGTGAGCCCAGATTCGCAAAATGGCTTGAGGCCATGAAATCTGAGATGGGATCCATGTATGAAAACAAAGTATGGACTTTGGTTGACTTGCCCGAGGGTCGGCAAGCAATAGAAAACAAGTGGATCTTCAAGAAGAAGACCGACACGACGGTAATGTTATCGTTTACAAAGCTCGACTTGTCGCAAAGGGTTTTCGACAAGTTCAAGGGATTGACTACGATGAGACCTTCTCACCCGAAGCGATGCTTAAGTTTGTCCGAATCATGTTAGCAATTGCCGATTTTATGATTATGAAATTTGGCAAATGGATGTAAAGCGCATTCTGAATGGATTTCGGAAGAAGAGTTGTATATGATGCAACCGAAGGTTTTATCGATCCAAAGGAGCTAACAAAGTGTGCAAGCTCCAGCGATCCATTTATGGACTGGTGCAAGCATCTCGAGTTGGAATAAATGCTTTGATAGTGTGATCAAAGCATTTGGGTTTATCTGAGACTTTTGGAGAAGCTCAGATTTACAAGAAAGTGAGTGGGAGCTCAGAGCATTTTCGATATTATATGTAGATGACATATTGCTGATCGGAAATGATATAGAATTTCTGGATAGCATAAAGGGATACTTGAATAAGAGTTTTCAATGAAAGACCTCGGTGAAGCTGCTTACATATTGGGCATTAAGATCTATAGAGATAGATCAAGACGCTTAATTGACTTTCACAAAGCACATACCTTGACAAAATTTTGAAGAAGTTCAAAATGGATCAAGCAAAGAAAGGGTTCTTGCCGTGTTACAAGGTGTGAAGTTGAGTAAGACTCAATGCCCGACCACCGCAGAAGATAGAGAGAAAATGAAAGATGTTCCTATGCTTCAGCCATAGGCTCTATCATGTATGCAATCTTGTGTACTGGACCTGATGTGTGCCTTGCTATAAGCTTAGCAGGAGGTACCAAAGTAATCCAGAGTGGATCATCGACAGCGGTCAAGAACATCCTGAAATACCGAAAAGGACTAAGGATATGTTTCTCAGATATGGAGGTGACAAAGAGCTCATCGTAAACGGTTACATTGATGCAAGATTTGACACCGATCCGGACGATTCTAAATCGCAGACCGGATACGATTTACACTAAGCGGAGGAGCCGTCGGTTGGTGCAGTTCTAAACAAAGCGTCGTGGCGGGATCTACATGTGAAGTGGAGTACATAGCAGCTTCGAAGCAGCTAATGAAGGAGTCGGATGAAGGAGTTCATATCCGATCTAGGTGTCATACCTAGTGCATCGGGTCCAATGAAAATCTTCGTGACAATATCGAGCAATTGCCTTAGCAAAGGAATCCAGATTTCACAAGAGGACCAAGCACATCAAAAGACGCTTCAATTCCATCCGGACTTAGTCCGTGGGAGACATAGAGATTTGCAAGATACATACGGATCTGAATGTAGCAGCACCGTTGACTAAGCCTCTTCCACGAGCAAAACATGATCAACACCAAGACTCCATGGGTGTTAGAATCATTACTATGTAATCTAGATTATTGACTCTAGTGCAAGTGGGAGATCAAGGAAATATGCCCTAGAGGCAATAATAAAGTTATTATTTATTTCCTTATTTCATGATAAATGTTTATCATTCATGCTAGAATTGTATTAACCGGAAACATGATACATGTGTGAATGCATAGACAAACAATATGTCACTAGTATGCCTCTATTAGACTAGCTTGTTAATCAAAGATGGTTATGTTTCCTAACCATGAACAAAGAGTTGTTATTTGATTAACAAGGTCACATCATTAGTAGAATGATCGATTGACATGACCCATTCCATTAGCTTAGCACACGATCGCTTAGTATGTTGCTCTTGCTTTTATCCATGACATATACATGTTCCTCGTAACTATGAGATTATGCAACTCCTGTTTACGGAGGAACACTTTGGTGCTACCAAACGTCACAACGAATCGGGTGATTATAAAGGAGTACTACAGTGTGTCTCCAAAGGCGTATGTTGGGTTGGCGTATTTGAGATTAGGTTTTGTCACTCCGATTGTCGGAGAGGTATCTCTGGGCCCTCTTGTTAATACACATCATCAAGCCTTGCAAGCATTACAACTAATGAGTTAGCTGTGAGATGATGTATTACGGAACGAGTAAAGAGACTTGCCGTAACGAGATTGAACTAGGTATTGATACCGACGATCGAATCTCGGGCAAGTAACATACCGATGACAAAGGGAACAACGATGTTGTTATGCGGTCCGACCGATAAAGATCTTCAGAGAATATGTAGGAACCAATATGGGCATCAGGTCCCGCTATTGGTTATTGACCGAGACGTGTCTCGGTCATGTCTACATTGTTCTCGAACCGTAGGGTCCGCACGCTTAAGGTTTCGATAACGGTTATATTATGAGTTTGTGTATTTTGATGTACCGAAGAAGTTTGGAGTCCCGGATGTGATCACAGACATGACGAGGAGTCTCGAAATGGTCGAGACATAAAGATTGATATATTGGAAGCCTATATTTGAGTTCGAATGGTTAGGGTGAAATCGGATTTTATCGAACACCGGGGTTACGGAACCTCCCGGGGCTATTGGGCCTTAGTGGGCCACGAGGAGAAGAGGAAGGGCCGGCCAGGCAGGCCGCGCCCCTCCCCTAGTCCGAATAGGACAAGGAGAGGGGGCGGCCCCCTTCCCTCTTCCCTCCCCAATCCTACTCCAACTAGGAAGGGGAGTCCTACTCCGGTGGGAGTAGGACTCCTCCAACAAGACCTCCCTTGGGCGGCCGCACCTCCCCCTTGCTCCTTTATATACGGGGCAGGGGGCACCCTAGGACACACAAGTTTGATCTACGGATCGTTCCTTAGCCGTGTCGGTGCCCCCTCCACCATATTCCACCTCGGTTATATCGTCGCAAAGCTTAGGCGAAGCCCTCGCCGTAGTACATCAAGATCGCCACCACGCCGTCGGCTTGTGAAACTCTCCTCCAAGCTCTCTTGGATTGGAGCCCGAGGAGCGCCATCGAGCTGTACGTGTGTCAAGAACTCGGGGCGCCGGAGTAACAGCGCCGGATCGGTCGGATCGCGAGGAGAACGACGACTACTTCCTCTACGCCAGATTGCTTCCGCTTCGGTCACGAGGGTACGAGACAACACTCTCCTCTCGTTGCTATACATCACCATGATCTTGCGTGTGCGAGGAAATTTTTGAAATTATTACGCTCCCCATCAGCGACGTGCATCAAGCGGGCGGTGCAGCAGCCGCTGTAATACTGAGAGGCCACCCCATGTGGGATTTCAATGGGGAGGACGACGCTATCGGCACGGCCAAGAAGGGCCGGGTTCGACCGAGGATCCGTGAAGATTCTATCCGGTCTGCATACAAAGGGAGAAGGAGGACTTCCTTCGTCCGAACCCTTTGGATGGGTTTTCCATGGTCAATCCTAGAGGATGGGTGTTTAACACCTCAAAGGGTTCTACCCGTGCTCTCGAAGTTTAAGCTTCTTACATTACGCCTTGGTAGCAGGTCTACGCCGGACCGTGGAGGCCATGATGAGTCCTGCTCCACAACCCGAGGATCGGAAGGATCCTCGGTCCGCCTTCAAGAAGATCCGATCATCGAGGTGGAGCTGATCGGCGTGGTGTATCACCACCAAGATCGACAATGCTTTGGTCGCCATTACGGCGGACTACCCCGGGCTAAGTCCGGCTTCCCAGGTGACCACGACCGAAGTTCGGACACCGTTATCTTATTCTTGCCTATTTCTGACCTTCGCGAACGATGGTATTTTGCAGGAAACGCCACTACGGCAGGAAGCCGAGCCTGCGGCGGCCGACCTACAGAGGTCAGTCCGAACTAGCAGGAGAAAGAGGAGCGCCGTGCGGGCCGAAACGTCGCCGCAGAGGTATAGCTCGTGTTTGATCTTTTCGAGCAACGTTCCGAGGAAACGTCTAAGTGCTCATGATCTTTACAGGAGGAAAAGCGCCACGGATCATGAAGCGCAGGAATTGCCGACCCAACCAACACCAGCCGTGCTCCAGCGCCGGACCTGGAGGGGAGGCGAAGAAGACGCGAATCGGATCCTGCTCCAACGGAGGATACCGACAGATTGTCCGCCACCAAGTCGGAGGTGGAGAGCGCTATGAATCATAGACGTCGCCGGACAGTTTTTCAAGAAGCATGCTTTTCCCCTGAGGCATTGGATGCCTTTAACGCAGGGGATGCGCATCTCCGTGCTGCTCAAAATGGTTTTACCAGAGCCACGGAGCAGTATGTTAAAGACATACGAGTAAGGAAATTTTAATGGTTGTATACACCAGTAGCCCCCGAGACTTAAATTAGTTATGCTAACTGATTTAAGGATCATTTGAAATTTCAGGCCCTTAATGAGAAGAATGCCCGGCTGTCTCGGGAGCTGCAAGATTGCAAGGCCCAACTTGAGGCTGCACTTGCTGCCGCAGGAGGAGACGGAAAGACCCCTCCTGGTAACACATTTGTATAAATTAATATAAGCGCTGTGCGGTATGCGCGTGAGTCTAATAATGACACTGCAGGTCTTTGCGAACAAGATCCAGACAGTAACGTCATTGCGCTTGACTAAAGGCCGGCGAGAATGTGCTGAACAGAGTTCAGCAGGAAAGGAACAAGCTCCAAGATGCCAACGCCAAGCTCGGAGAAGAGCTGAAAGGCGCACAGGCCGAGCTGTCCGGCTCCGTTAAGGAGAATCAACGACTTCGTCGCGGCATATATAGTAAGTGCTTGAGCGAACTCTTTTGAAAAGAAGATTTCAGCGAGGAAGTGTTTTGACATGATATGTCTTGTAGGTATACTCACGGGTCGTCCTGCAGAGGAGATGCCCGTATCCATGGGTGATCAACTTTCCGAACTATTGCGTTACTCGAACGAGTTCGGCAGCAATGAGTGGCGCTGCAGTGCTTTATGGCCATCCTCACCCCGCCCGAGGGCCTCGGGAGCTTGCAGAGAAGCTGCAGGAGTACGGCGTGCTTCCGTTTATGGAAGGTTTCGCTTGCCGTCAAGGTGCCGAGGAGGCTTGGGCCATGGTAAAGACGCAGCGTTAAGAAGGCGGATCCCAACCATATGGTCAAGTCGGACGGTGGGGCCCGATGGGAAGGAGATCCTGTGAGTTTAGTGTACAGCCTGTAGAACTGGCTGCTAAATTTTCCCAACGGACTGTAAACTAGACAGATCGTTAGACGGGATTGAGGAGGAATACAAGCAATAAACTTGACAATGTATGTTATCCTTTAAAAATGACATGTGAAATGCCTTCTAGCCGGATTGTAGATCGTTTGTCGTTGCCGACCTTTTCGCTTCGACCTCGGGACCCTAGAGTCCGGAGTGTGTCCGAATACCTTTTGGTTAAGAAATAAGCGTGGTATGCATGGAGACCCGGCGTAGGGGTCATTAGTGCTTTATCGCATAAGTGCCCAACTAGTTATGTTATATTACATGGTTAGTAAGAAACATCTTCCAGGGAGAATAGTTCCGTTAAGGGTTCCTTTCGCTGGGGGTGGCGTGCCCTAAAATGCATTGCCGGACTGCAAAAAAGCGAGAGAACATCCGGGGCAGATGGAAAAATAGGTAAAAGTCATCTTTTAAATCACCGACCGAATATTCCCTTAAGAACGCTTAGCTTTCGGCTTCACCGGTCGAGGTACACATCCGCTGACCGGCAAGAATAATTGCAGAGGTGCTCCTTTACCACCTAGCCGAACAATCGGGAACGTAGGGGTAAGCACAGGAGCCAGGCAACCCAGCTTGGCCAAAACTTAAGTCATATCGATGCATATAATGGCGAGTAAAAGGTACATGTTGAAGCGTGACACATGTGTTGGGTATAAAACCCGTATAGTTGAGCTTCTGTAAAAGAAGCCCCCAGGAATAACGAGTGCTGATGGCACATCGTATGTATGCAAAAAATGCGAAAATATACCCCGAGGGGCTTGTTAATTTAGAAGGAAAAAAGAGAAAAAGAGGACAGCCGAAATGTAAAAGGTTGGACGGGGGAAGGGGACGAACTCTTAGTCCGGCGCTAGGCATAGAATCGTCGGAGTCGGGCTGCGTTCCATGGGTTCGGCTCGAGTCGGTTG
Source organism: Aegilops speltoides (assembly GCA_021437245.1). NCBI lineage: Eukaryota > Viridiplantae > Streptophyta > Magnoliopsida > Poales > Poaceae > Aegilops > Aegilops speltoides. The sequence continues at coordinate 422,336,743 of CM038145.1, read as the reverse complement.
TCCGACGCATTTCGTAGACGGTACGCTCCGCCGGTCAGTACTTGATCAATAATGAAGGGGCCTTCCCATCTGGGCTTGAGCTTGTCCTTTTTCTTGTCCGGTAGGCGTAGAATTAGTTCGCCAACGTTATAGGTCTTGGCCCGTACTTCTCTGCTTTGATATCTTCGGGCCTGCTGCTGATAAAATGCGGAACGAGCCTTCGCGACGTCACGTTCTTCCTCCAATGTGTCCAAGCTGTCCTGCCGATCCAGCTCGGCTTCTCTTTCCTCATACATGCGCACCCGAGGTGAGTCATGAATAATGTCGCAGGGCAAGACTGCCTCTGCGCCGTATACCATAAAAAATGGTGTGAATCCGGTAGTACGGTTAGGCATTGTCCGCAGCCCCCAGAGTACGGAGTCGAGCTCCTCGACCCATTGGGTATTGGATTTGGCGAGTGACCTCACCAATCTGGGTTTGATGCCGCTCATTATTAGACCGTTTGCTCTTTCCACTTGACCGTTGGTTTGAGGGTGATAGACTGACGCGTAGTCGAGCTTAATGCCCATATTTTTGCACCATGACTTGACCTCATCGGCCGTGAAGTTTGTGCCGTTGTCGGTGATGATGCTGTGGGGGACTCCGTAACGGTGTACCACCTCTAATATAAAGTCTATCACTGGTCCGGACTCTGCCGTTTTGACCGGTTTGGCCTCTATCCATTTGGTGAACTTATCCACCATGACCAACAGGTATTTTTTCTTGTGAGTTCCCCCTTTAAGGGTCCGACCATGTCAAGCCCCTGCATCGCGAACGGCCGGGTAATGGGTATGGTTTTAAGGCGGTGGGTGGCATATGGCTCTGATTAGCAAAGAGCTGGCAACCAACGCATCGCTGGACCAAGTCCTGTGCGTCTGCCCGAGCCGTCGGCCAATAAAATCCTGTACGGAATGCCTTTCCTACCAGGGCTCGGGCTGCTGCGTGGTGTCCACCTAGTCCGGCATGGATTTCAGCCAGGAGGTTTCGCCCTTCTTCTTCAGAGATACACCTTTGAAGAACTCCGGTAGTACTTTTCTTATAAAGTTCTCCCTCATGGACCTTGTAGGCTTTCGATCACGGACTATGCAGCGGGCCTCATTTTGGTCTTCGGGAGTTCTGCCAAGTAAGTAGGCTAGAAAGGTTCTGCCCACTTGGCGATTACTGCCATTATATCGTGGGCGGATGGTGTTATGTCGTCTGCTGAATCACCGGTTAGTGCGGCTTTCTCGGTTTGTCGCTACGGACTCCTCTTCCCATAGTACGGATGGCTTGAAGAGCCGTTCCAGAAGATATTTGGAGGACAAGATCACGTTTTACCGATGCGTGCGGGATGTCGGCCGCTTGGTTATTATCTCGGGCTATGTGATGGAATTCGAGTCCTTCAAACCGAGTGACATTTTCAGACAGCATTACGATATGCTGCCATTTTGGATCCTTGGCATCAAGTCTCCATTTATTTGGGATATTGCAAGGTTTGAATCCTCGCGCACCTCTAGGCGTTGATGCCCATGGAGACCGCCATCCGGAGACCATGTAAGAGGGCCTCAGATTCGCTGCATTGCCGAGTCCTTGTACATTATTTGAAGTACGATTGATCAGATCCCGGTGGGGACGTCGAGACGACGCCTTGACCCCGATCCCGCCAACATTTTGGAGCCGTCGAAGTGCATAGTCCATTGGAGTATGCGCCGTACTCTTTAGGTAGTTCGACTTCATCCATTCGGCGATTTAAGTCAGCCAAAACTTGTGACTTTATGGCTCGTCGAGGTTTGTAGGTTATGTCAAATGGCAAGAGCTCAATGGCCCATTTTGCAATCTTGCCCGCTGCATCGTGGTTATTTATAATGTCATTGAGTGGCACTCGAAGCCATCGTTATCGAACACTCTTGAAAGTAGTGCCCGAGCTTCCGAGACGCCATGAACACCGCGTATGCTATCTTTTGATAGTGCGGTAACGGATTTGCAGGGGTTAACACGGTGGATCGTAATACTCGGTTTTTGAAGAGGGAATTTATGCTCTTACATTGCTGCGTTCGACGACGAGGACAGCGCTTACAACTTGATGTGTTGCAGCGATGTATAACAACATTGGCTCGCCGTGCAGGGCGCAGCCAGACCGGATTTGTTGCCAATATGGCTTTTATTTCTTCGAGTCCGCGGTGGTGGCATCCGCCCACTCGAAGTGTCGGTCGCCTTTAGGAGGCGATAAAGGGCAACGCCTTCTCTCCTAAACGGGAGATAAACGGCTTAGAGCTGCCACACATCCCGTTAACTTTTGTATTTGCTTGAGGTCTTTTGGAATATCCAAGCTGACAGAGCCGGATTTTGGCGGATTTGCTTCAATTCCTCTACGGATACGATGAAGCCCAATGACTTTCCGGCTGGTACACCAAAAACACATTTTTCCCGATTCACTTGATGTCATATGCTCTAAGGTTGTCGAATGTGAGCCTCAAATCGCCTACTAAAGTTTCGACGTGTTTTGTTTTGACGACCACGCCGTCTCACGTATGCCTCGATTGTTTTGCCTATCTGGGTAGCGGACATGTTTGAATCATGCGCTGATATGTTGCGCCGGCGTTTTTAAGTCCGAAGGGCATCGTGTTGAAGCAGAAATGGTCCGTATGGAGTAATAAATGCCGTTGCGGCTTGATTGGCTTCCGCCATCTTGATTTGATGATAGCCAGAGTATGCGTCCAGGAAGCACAACGAGTCGTGTCCTGCCGTGGCGTCGATAATTTGATCGATGCGGGGGAGGGGGAAAGGATCCTTTAGGCAAGCCTTGTTGAGGTCTTTGAAGTCGACACAGAGGCTCCAGGATTTATCTTTCTTTGGTACCATCACCAAATTTGCTAGCCAGTCCGGATGTTTAATGTCTCTAATGAATCCGGCTTCCAATAGCCTGGCTAGCTCTTCTCCCATTGCCTGTCTCTTGGGCTCGGAAAATCGTCGAAGAGCCTGTTTGACTGGCTTGAATCCTTTTAGGATGTTTAGGCTGTGCTCGCCAACTGCGAGGATTCGGGCATGTCTGAAGGGTGCCAGGCGAAGATGTCCCAATTTTCCATAAGGAAATCACGTAGTGTGGCGTCAACTTCGGGGTTCAACTGTGCCCCGATGGAGGCCGTCTTTGTTGGGTCCGTTGGGTGGACCTGAAATTTGACTATCTCATCTGCTGGTTTGAAGGAGGTGGACTTGGATCTTTTATCAAGTATCACATCGTCCCTGTTTACCGTAGAGCATAGCGCGGTGAGTTCCTCTGCCGCTAAGGTTTCGGATAGTGATTCGAGGGCTAGTGCGGCTGTCTTGTTTTCGGCGCGGAGTGATGTGTCCGGATCACTGACGAGAGTGATTATTCCGTTGGGCCCAGGCATTTTGAGCTTCATGTACCCGTAATGAGGTATTGCTTGAAAAATTGTGAATGCCTCTCGTCCTAATATGGCGTGATAGCCGCTGCTGAACGGGGCCACCTGGAACGTGACTTCTTCGGATCTGTAATTGTCCGGAGAGCCGAACACCACATCAAGTGTGATTTTTCGGTGCAGCGCTTCCGGCTAGGGATTATTCCTCTGAAGGTTGTCTTTGCTTCGCTCAATACGGCTCCAATCGATTTCCATTTTTGCAGGGTTTCCTCGTAAATGAGGTTTAGTCCGCTGCCGCCGTCCATGAGGACTTTTGTCAGTCGAAAGCCGTCCACTATGGGACTAAGTACCAGTGCGGCTGGGGCTCTGGTAGCTCGAGATGTGGGCTCGTCGCTGGCGCTGAAGGTGATAGCTGTGTCGCTCCATGGATTTGCAATTGCTGCTTGGTAGACTTCTGCGAGTTCGCGGATTGTTCGTTTTCGCATATTATTTGATGCGAAAGTCTCGAAGACTGTTGAGACCGTGCTGGTATTGTTGGAGTGGTTTCCCGGAGGTAGAAGCTCTTCGCCACTTTTGGCCACCTGCCGTAGTATCCAACATGCTCGAAGGCTGTGTGTTGGGACAGCTCCCCCTGTATTATGAAGTTTACAGGGTCCATTGAGCCATCCCTCCAGTACGGTTCCGTTTCCCTTGATGGGTTTTTGCTTTTTGGATTTTGCATCTGGGGCCTGATTGTGAGGCGCCCTTTTACCGCGGACTGGGCTTGGGGCCGGATTATCCCAAAATTGATTTTCAGTTTTCCGGAAACTTTCCATCGTGACAAGATTTTCAGTATTATCGACGCCAGATCGGTAAAACGCGTAATCTTCTGACGATCAATGGCGTTCAGGATTCCCTTGTCCGTGCGATTATTGCGGAAGATTGAGATTGCGTTTTCCTCTCGGCAGTCCTTTATCCCGTCCATAACCGGGAGGAATCGCCCGATAATGATGTATTGTTTCGAGGGCTCTTGCGAATTAGAGATAGGTCGCATATGTGTGGGCGGGTGGGTGGAATAAAATCCGGATCCCTGCCCGTCTTTGGGCACAAAGGCCGAGAGACTTCCGAATTCGGAAGCTTGATTTGCTGGAGATAGCCCAGCGAGTCCGGAGCGACGCACGATTTTAGGTTCAATGCTCGATCAGGGTCCGTTCCTCCGCGGGAATCCGGCACGGAGGGTTCGGGAATCCGGACACAGATTGTTTTCAACAACGGCAACGAATTGCCGAGTTGTTCTTCTACCACTTCGACGTGGTGGGTAGCCCGGGAGAGTTAATCTCTCGGATCGGTTTTAAGCCCGATCGATTGTAGTCCGTTCGCGACTCGAGGCGGCGATGCGATCCAAGAGCTCGTTAACAGACGAGAGCTCGATTGGATCTAACTGTTCGGTAGCTTTAGGGCTGACGCGAAGATTGCTTTTGATGACTTGAGAAGTCATTGCCGAAGCGGAGGCCGGACGGGCGGTCGTAAGAAAACCACCAAGCGGATTGTTTGACCGTGGCCAAGGCCCTCCGGCGAAAAACACCGTCTTTGAAGACGGGTAAAGGCATCCGCTCTATCGGCAACGACACAGAGGAACTCTCAATGAAAGCACCAATGTCGGTGTCAAAACCGGCGGATCTCGGGTAGGGGGTCCCGAACTGTGCGTCTAGGCGGATGGTAACAGGAGACGAGGGACACAATGTTTTACCTGTGTTCGGCCCTCTCGATGGAGGTAAAACCCTACGTCCTGCTTGATTAATATTGATGATATGGGTAGTACAAGAGTAGATCTACCACGAGATCAAGGAGGCTAAACCCTAGAAGCTAGCCTATGGTATGATTGTTGAGATGTAATGTTGTGTCCTACGGACTAAGGCCCTCCGGTTTATATAGACACCGGAGAGGCTAGGGTTACACAGAGTCGGTTACAAGGGTAGGAGATCTACATATCCGTATCGCCAAGCTTGCCTTCCACGCCAAGGAAAGTACCTTTCGGACACGAGCCGGAGTCTTCAATCTTCTATCTTCGTAGTCTGGGAGTCCGGCGGATATTGATAGTCTGGCTGTCCGGACACCCCCTAGTCCAGGACTCCCTCAATCATCAAGAAAGGTACTAGCATCATCATGAGTAGCATTCATAGTAGAAGTAGTGTCGGTGTCAAAACCGGCGGATCTCGGGTAGGGGGTCCCTAACTGTGCGTCTAGGTGGATGGTAACAGGAGACAAGGGATACGATGTTTTTACCCAGGTTTGGGCCCTCTCGATGGAGGTAAAACCCTACTCCTGCTTGATTGATATTGATGATATGGGTAGTACAAGAGTGGATCTACCACGAGATCACGGAGGCTAAACCCTAGAAGCTAGCCTATGGTATGATTGTTGTTCGTCCTACGGACTAAAATCCTCTGGTTTATATAGACACTGGAGAGGGCTAGGGTTACACAGAGTCGGTTACAATGGTAGGAGATCTACATATCCGTATCACCAAGCTTGCCTTCCACGCCAAGGAAAGTCCCATCCGGACACGGGACGAAGTCTTCAATCTTGTATCTTCATAGTCTTGGAGTCGGCCAATGATGATAGTTCGCTATCCGGACACCCCTAGTCCAGACTCCTCGGTAGCCTCGAACCAGGCTTCAATGATGATGAGTCCGACGCGCATATTGTCTTCAGCATTGCAAGGCGGGTTCTCCTCCAAGTTCCATGTGCTTGCCGAATATTGTCTGGCTTCTTTATAAATGTTGCGCTTCTTGGCTTCCACGTCCAATAATGGCCCTCTTCCACGTGTCGTATGAATGCGAAAAGCCAGGGTATTTTTACATTTTACCCCCTAGATGCGCGAATAAGCCGCCTATAAGAGGGGCAAGGATCTAGATCCGAATCACACCATCCTCCTTCCGCGAGTGTTGGAAGCGCCTCTGACAAAAGATCCACTCCATCATGGACAGTCGACGTGGCTCCTCCTCTCGCGCTCCCAGCCCTCAGCCAGGAGATTGGGGGAGATGTTCAGTCCCGCATAGCAAGCTAGTGACGCCCAAGCGGAGGATATCTTCCCCAGCCTTTATGGTTCGGTTCGAGCGGACTGGCCACCTACAAGGGTGGAAAGCAGCGGAGAGCGCCCCAATCCCTCAAAGGAGGCGGGTATGCCGTCCCTTATCTAATAAGGGGACTCGGATTCCCCATACATCCGTTTCTCCGGGGGCTCCTGGAGTTCTATGGGCTCCAGCTTCACCACCTTACGCCTGCCTCCATCCTGCACATCGCGGGCTTCGTGGCCCTTTGCGAGCTGTTCTTAGGCATCGAGGCCCATTTCCCCCTCCGCCCACTTGATATATCGACCCCTCATGTGAAGATCCTGTCTGGCTTGTACAAGGGGGATAAGAAGGAATTCCTCCGCACGAGTCCATTGAATGGATTCTCCATGAATAACCCTCGGAGCTGGGTAAGCGTACGTTTATCTATCCGATCCATATTCCCAAAGTTAAGTGTCTCACTTTGCGACTTCAACGCAGGAACTGCGCCGGGACGTAGAGGGCATACACAACCTGACTCCATAGCCCGAGGATCCGGAACGATCCCTTGATCCGGCCTCCAAAGAGGATCCGGACATAAAGGTGGAGCTGATCGATGGGGTGTTTCACCAACTTAGCATGGATAATGCTTTAGTCGCCATCACGGCCGACTACCCCGGTTTATCTCCGGCTTCCCAGGTAGCTGTGACCGGAGTCCTGAAATCGTTACTCATCCATCCTTATTTCTGACCACCATATACCAACGGTGCTCCGCAGGAGGTGCCTTTAAGGCGGGAAGCCGAACCTGCGGCGGCTGACCAGCAAGGGGCAGCTCGGCCCAGCAGGAGGAAAAGAAGTGCGGCGCGAATCGAGACGTCGCCGCAACGGTATGGCGCGCCCCATGTTTCCGGAAAAGATTCCTGGAAGGCATACTAACGCTCATGATTTTTCCAGGAGAAAGAGCGCTCGCCGGACTGTGTCCGGAGAGGTTGCCAATCGAGCCTCCGCCAGCCAGGCTCCAATACCAGGTCCGGAGGGGGAGGCGAACGCGAGGCGCGCGTCGGGTGCTCCTCCAACTGAGGACGCCGACAGGTTGTCCGCCACCAGATCTGAGGTGGAGAGGGCCATGAATCACAGGCACCGCCGGACAGTTCTTCGTGACGCATGCTTCTCCCACGAGGCGTTAAATGCCTTTAATTCGGGTGATGCGCACCTCCGTGCTGCTCAAGATGGTCTAGCCAGAGCCACGGAGCAGTATGTGAAAGACATACGGGTGAGGAATTTTGACCGTTATATATGCCAGTAGCCCCCGAGACTTAAAATAGTTAGAATAACTGATTTAAGGATCATTTGTTATGCAGGACCTCACGGAGAAGAATACCCACCTGTCCCAGGAGCTTCAAGAGTGCAAGGCCCAACTTGAGGCCGCACTAGCCGCCGCAGGGGGAGCCACAGAGACCCCCTCTGGTAATACATACTTCGAAAGATAAGTAGTTTGTGAAGTGCGGCGTGTGTATAAGTCTGGCAATAATATTGCAGATGGCGCCGGACTTGATCCGTACAAGCAACAGCTACTACGCCAGCTGAAGGCCGGCGAGAAGGTGCTTATGAGGGTGCAGCAAGAGAGGAACAAACTCCAAGATGCTAACACTCAGCTGGGCGAGGAACTAAAAGATGTTCGGGTCCAGCTGTCTGACTCCGTGAAGGAGAATCGGCGGCTTCGTCGCGGCATTTATAGTAAGTGCTTGAGCAAACTTTTTTGAAAAGAACAGTTCGGCGAGGAAGTCGATTGACAGGAAATATGTCTGTAGGCGTGCTCACAGGTCGTCCTGCGGAGGAAATGCCCGGTTCAACGGGTGACCTACTTCACGAGCTGCTGCAACTGCACGAACGAGTTCGACAGGTGATGAGCGGGGTCGCCCAGGCCTTGTGGCCTTCCGTGTCCCTGCCCGAAGGTCTTGGAGAGCTTGCGGAGAAGCTTCAGGGAGCACGGCAGCGCTTCCGTGTATGGAAGATATCGGCCTGCCGTCAAGGCGCCAGGGAGGCCTGGGCCATGGTGAAGACACGGTATGCGAAGGCTGACCCAAACCACATGGCCGAGGTCGGACCTGTGGGGCCTGATGGGAAGGAGATCCCTGTGAGCTTAGTGTACGACCAAGTAGAGTTGGCCGCAAAGTATTCTGGCGAGATTGTAAACTAGACAGTTTATTAGATGGTATCGAAGAGGAATACCGTCGATCGGCTTGTATGTAATTTAAAATGACATTGAAAATGCCTTCTAGCGGATTGTAGATCGTTTGTCTTTGCGGACCTTTTCGCTTCAACCTCGGGACCCGAGCGACCGAGTGTGTCCGAATACCCTCACGGTTATGTAAGAAACCGGGCATGCATGGAGACCAAAGCGTAGGGGTCATTAGTGCTTTATCGGACAAGTGCCCAACTAGTTATCTTATATTACATGGTTAGTAAGAAACATCTTCGGGAGAATAGTTCCGTTAGGGGTTCCTTTCACAGGAGGCATGCCCTAAAGTGCATGTCAGGGCTGCGAAAAAAGCAGGAAAGTATCTGGGGGCAAATAAATAAATAGGTAAGAAATCATCTTTCGATTCACCGACCGAATATTCCCTTAAGAACGCTAGCATTCGGCTTCACCCGGTCGAGGTACACATCCGGTGACACGGCAATAACAATCGCAGAGGTGCTCCTTTACCTCCTAGCCGAACAATCGGGAGCGAGGGGTAAGCACGAGAGCGAGCAACCCAGCTTGGCCAAAACTTAAGTCATATCGATGCATATAATGGTGAATAAAAGGCACATGCGGAAGTGTGACACATGTGTTGGGTATAAGGCTGTATAAATAAGCACATTAAAGAAGCCCCGTGTATAATGAGTGCGGATAGCACGTCAAGTGTGTCTGAACAATGCGCAGACGAGCCACCGAAGGCCCGTGATAAAGGAAGAAAAAAAAGGAAAAAGAGAGGGGGAAATAAAAGACAGTTAAATTATAAAATATAGATGGGGGAGGGAGACGAACTCAGAGTCCGGCGCTAGGCGTAGAATCTACGGAGACGGGTTGCGTTCCATGGATTTGGCTCGAGTCGGTTATCCGATGCATTTCGCAGACGGTACGCTCCACCGGTCAGGACCTGGTCTATGATGAAGGGACCTTCCCATTTGGGCTTGAGCTTGTCCTTTTTCTTGTCCGGCAGGCATAGAACTAGTTCGCCAACATTGTAAGTTTTGGCCCGTACTTCTCTGCTTTGATATCTTCGAGCCTGCTGTTGGTAGAATGCGGAACGAGCTTTTGCCACGTCACGCTCCTCTTCTAAGGCGTCCAAACTGTCCTGCCGATCCAGCTCGGCTTCTCTTTCTTCGTACATGCGCACGCGAGGTGAGTCATGAATTATGTCGCAGGGCAAAACTGCCTCTGCGCCGTATACCATAAAAAATGGTGTGAATCCGGTGGTTCAGTTTGGCGTGGTCCGTGGCCCCCAAAGTACGGAGTCAAGCTCCTCTACCCAGTGCGTGTTAGATTCCTTAAGGGACCGCACTAGTCTGGGTTTGATGCCGCTCATGATTAGACCATTTGCTCGTTCGACTTGACCGTTAGTTTGAGGGTGATAGACTGAAGCGTAGTCGAGCTTGATGCCCATATTTTTGCACCAGAGTTTAACCTCGTTGCCCGTGAAGTTCGTGCCGTTATCAGTGATGATGCTATGAGGGATGCCGTAACGGTGTACTACCCCAGATATGAAGCCTATCATAGGTCCGGATTCGGCCGTTTTAACTGGCTTGGCCTCTATCCATTTGGTGAATTTGTCCACCATGACCAATAGGTATTTTTGCTTGTGGGTTCCCCCTTTAAGGGGTCCAACCATGTCAAGCCCCGGACATGGCGGCGGTGATGGGTATAGTTTTGAGGGCGGTGGGTGGCATGTGGCTTTGATTAGCAAAGAGCTAGCAACCGATGCATCGTTGGACTAAGTCCTGAGCATCTGCCCGGGCCGTAGGCCAATAAAATCCTATACGGAAGGCCTTGCCTACAAGGGCCCGGGCTGCGGCATGGTGCCCGCCGAGTCCGGCGTGAATTTCAGCCAGAAGATTTCGCCCTTCCTCTTCGGAGATGCACCTTTGAAGGACTCCGGTTGTGCTTTTCTTATAAGGCTCTCCCTCATGGACCTTGTAGGCTTTAGATCGCCGAACTATGCAGCGGGCCTCGTTTTGGTCTTCGGGAAGTTCCTGCCTGATTAAGTAGGCTAGGAATGGTTCCGTCCACGGGGCAATGATTGCCATTATTTCGTGGGCTGAAGGTGTTATTTCATTGGCTGAGCCACCGATTGTGTCAGAATGTTCAGTGTTGGGCGGTGCGGTTGGTTCCGGGTTGTTGTTTCCGGACTCCCCTTCCCATAATACGGATGGCTTAAAAATCTGCTCCAGGAAGATGTTGGGAGGGACGGCGTCGCGCTTTGCGTCGATGCGTGCCAACACGTCGGCCGCCTGGTTATTATCCCGGGCTACATGGTGGAATTCGAGTCCTTTGAACCAAGCTGACATTTTTAAGACGGCGTTACGGTAGGCTGCCATTTTTGGATCCTTGGCGTCAAAGTCTCCATTTATTTGGGATATTGCGAGGTTTGAATCCCCGCGGACCTCTAGGCGTTGAATGCCCATGGAGATTGCCATCCGAAGACCATGTAGAAGGGCCTCGTATTCGGCTGCATTGTTGGAGTCCATGTACATTATCTAGAGTACGTATTGGACTGTGTCTCCGGCTGGGGACGTCAGGACGATGCCAGCCCCCAGGCCGGCCAACATTTTGGAGCCGTCGAAGTGCATGATCAATTGGAGTATCGCCGTACTCTTTAGGGAGTTCGCGGTCCATTCGGCGATGAAGTCGGCCAAAACTTGCGACTTTATAGCTCGCCGTGGTTTGTAGGTTATGTCGAATGGTAGGAGCTCAATGGCCCATTTGCAATCCTGCCGGTCGGCGCGCGTGATTGTTTATAATGTCGTTGAGGGTACTTGGAGGCTCTTGTTATCGAACACTCTTGAAAGTAGTGTCGCAGCTTCGGGATGCCATGAACACCGCGTCGCTATCTTTTGATAATGTGGATACGGGACTTGCATGGAGTTAGGACGGTGGATCGTAGTACATCGGGTTTTGAAGAGGGAATTTGTGTCCTTCCGTTTCTCGTTCGACGACGAGCACCGCGCTTACAACTTGATGTGTTGCCGCGATGTATAATAACATTGGTTCGCCCAAGTTGGGCGCGGCCAGGACCGGATTTGTTGCCAATATGGCCTTTATTTCTTCGAGTCCGGTCGTGGCGGCATCCGTCCATTCGAAGTGTTCGGTGCACCGACGGAGGCGATAAAGGGGTAATGCATTTTCTCCCAAGCGGGAGATGAAGCGGCTTAGAGACGCTACGCATCCAGTCAATTTTTGTATTTGTTTGAGGTCTTTTGGGATATCCAGGTATGACAGAGCTTGGATCTTGGCTGGGTTTGCTTCAATTCCTCTATCGGATACAATGAAGCCCAAGAGCTTTCCGGATGGTACGCCGAAAACGCATTTTTTTGGGTTGAGCTTAATGTCATATTCTCGGAGGTTGTCAAATGTGAGCCTCAAATCGTCTACTAGAGTTTCGACGTGTTTAGACTTGACAACCACATCGTCTACGTATGCCTCCACTGTTTTGCCGATCTGGGTTGCCAGACATGTCTGAATCATGCGCTGATATGTTGCGCCGGCGTTTTTGAGCCCGAAGGGCATTGTGTTGAAGCAGAATGGTCCGTATGGAGTAATGAATGCCGTTGCGGCTTAGTCTGTCTCCGCCATCTTGATTTGGTGGTAGCTGGAGTATGCATCGAGGAAGCACCATGAATTGTGCCATGCGGTAGCATCGATAATTTGATCGATGCGGGGAAGGGGGAAGGGATCCTTTGGACAAGCCTTGTTAAGGTCCTTGAAATCGACACACAGGCGCCAGGATTTGTCCTTCTTTGGTACCATTACCAGGTTTGCTAGCCAGTCCAGATGTTTTATGTCTCGATGAATCCGGCTTCTAATAGTTTGGCTAGCTCCTCTCCCATTGCTGTCTTTTGAGTTAGGAAAATCGCGAAGAGCCTGTTTGGTGGCTTGAATCCTTTTAGGATATTTAGGCTGTGTTACGCCAACTGCGTGGGATTCTGGCATGTCGAAGGGTGCGAGCAAAGATGTCTCGATTTTCGAAGGAATTCTCGTAGTCTGGCGTCTACATCGAGGTTTAATTGTGCCCCAATGGAGGCCGTCTTTGTGGGGTCCGTTGGATGGACTTGGAATTTGACTATTTCGTCCGCTGGCTTAAAAGAGGTGGACTTGGATCTCTTATCGAGTATCACATCGTCCCATTCCGTGGTGGAGCAAGAAGATGAGTTCGCTGCCGCTAGGGCTTCGGATAGTGCCTCTAGGGCTAGTGCGGCTGTCTTATTTTCGGTGCGGAGTGCTATGTCCGGATCACTGACAAGAGTGATGATTCCATTGGGCCCGGGCATTTTGAGCTTCATGTACTCGTAATGGGGTATAGCTTGAAAAATTGTGAATGCCTCTCGCCCTAATAAAGTGTGATATCCGCTGCTGAACGGGGCCACTTGGAACGTGACCTCCTCGGACCTATAATTGTCCGGCGAGCCGAACACCACATCCAGTGTAATTTTTCCTGTGCAGCGTGCTTCCCAACTAGGGATTATTCCTCTAAAGGTTGTGCTGCTTCGCTCAATGCGGCTCCAGTCTATTTCCATTTTTTGAAGGGTTTCCTCGTAGATGAGGTTTAATCCACTGCCGCCATCCATGAGTACCTTAGTAAGGCGAAAGCCGTCCACTATTGGACTGAGGACCAATGCGGCTAGTGCTCGGGCTGTTCGGAATTTAGGTTCATCACTGGCGTTGAAGGTAATAGCCGTGTCGCTCCATGGATTTATTGTTGCTACTTGGTAGACTTCGGCGAGGCTGCGGAGTGTTCGTTTCCGCATATTATTTGATGCGAAAGTCTCGAAGACTGCTAATACCATACTGGTACTGCTGGGCTGGTTCTCTGGGGCTAGAAGCTCTTCACCACTTTTGGCCACCTGTCGTAGTATCCAACATGCTCAAAGGCTATGTGTTGGAGTGGCGCCCTCTGTACTGTGGATTTTACAGGGTCCACTGAGCCATCCCTCCAGTACGGTTCCGTGCCCTTTAGGGGGGTTTTGCTTTTTAGTTTTTAACCCAGGTGCCTGAGTATGATGCACCCTTTTATTTCGGACTAGGGTTGTGTTCGGAGCCGGATTGTCCCAAAATTTGGTTTCGGTTTTCCAGGCACTCTCCATCGCACAGTACTTTCGTTCTATGGACACCAAGTCGGCGAAGCGTGTAATTTCACGATGACTTATGGCGTTCATGATTCCCTTGTCCGTGCAATTGTTGGAGAAAATTGAGATTGCGCTTTCCTCACGGCAGTCCTTTATCCTGTCCATAACCAGGAGGAATCTGGCCCAGTAATGATGTACTGTTTCAGCGGGCTCTTGCCGGATTCGAGATAGATCGCTTGTGTTTGGGTGGGCGGGTGGAATTAAATTCGGAACCCCTTCCAATCTAAGGCTCAAGGGCCGAAAAGTTTCCGAACTTGGAAGCTTGGATTGCTGGATGTTGTCCAACAAATCCGGCCTGCTGCCTGACTTTAGGTTCAGTGCTTGGTTGACGTCCGTCCCTTCGCGGGAATCCGGCATGGAGGGATCAGGAATCCGGACATAACTGGTCCTTAATATAGAAGAAGAGTCGCCGCATTGTTTCTCTACCATAGCAACGTGGTGGGTAGCCTGGGGAGAGTTGATCTCTCTCAGATCAGTTTTAAGCCCAATCTGATCATAGTTTGTAGCGACTCCCAGGGCGACGATGCGATCCAAGAGGTCGTTTACGAAGGAGAGCTCCATCAGATCTAGCTGCTCGGCGAATTCCGAGTTGACGTGAAGATCGCTTTTGATGACCCGAGAGGTCATTGTCGGAGCGGCGGCCGAACAGGCGGTCATAAGAAAACCACCTAGCCGGATAGTTTGGCCGGTGGCCAAAGCTCCTTTGGCAACGGTACCATCTTTAAAGACGGGACGAGCCATCCTTCCTCATTGCGACGGCACAAAGGAACTCTCAATGAAAGCACCAATGTCAGTGTCAAAACCGGCGGATCTCGGGTAGGGGGTCCCGAACTGTGCGTCTAGGCGGATAGTAACAGGAGACAAGGGACACGATGTTTTTACCCAGGTTTGGGCCCTCTCGATGGAGGTAAAACCCTACTCCTGCTTGATTGATATTGATGATATGGGTAGTACAAGAGTGGATCTACCACGAGATCAAGGAGGCTAAACCCTAGAAGCTAGCCGATGGTATGATTGTTGTTCATCCTACGGACTAAAACCCTTCGGTTTATATAGACACCGGAGAGGGCTAGGGTTACACAGAGTCGGTTACAATGGTAGGAGATCTACATATCCATATCGCCAAGCTTGCCTTCCACGCCAAGGAAAGTCCCATCCGGACACGGGACGAAGTCTTCAATCTTGTATCTTCATAGTCTTGGAGTCCGGCCAATGATGATAGTTCGGCTATCCAAACACCCCCTAGTCTAGGACTCCCTCAAGTAGCATCATCAATAACTTGCGACATATCAGAATTAATAGCATGTGGTGTTGTTGCAAGTTTACTTATAATAGAAGGTGAATCTAAGGCGGATCTGGATGGCAGTTCCTTACCCCCCCCCCTCATCTTTGAGGGAAAATTCTTAGTCTTAGCATCCTTCAGATTCTTCATAGTGATAATATCTTATATTTACTAATTGGAGGCACCATACGAGCCTCCACGTTAATCCACATAAGCAAAAGTAATTAGCCGTTAGATATAAAATTTAATGGTGAAGATCTATTAGAAAACGCTGCCTCATTAAAGGAAGGAAACAACACGAGTACATGCAAAAAAACAGTGTCCCAATGCCTACGTCAAAGCTATGAAAGGACATGCTTTTTAAAGAGTCCAGATCCCACTGTCCTACGTAAAAAGAAGAGACAGCAAGCCTCACGTTTAAAAAAGAAGAGTCTTGCCCCATGCAAGAAGGAAACAACACATACATACAAAGAATTTTTTTTGAAAAAACTACATATATAATAGGATTAAGCCCGAGCATACAAGAAAGAGTCCCCAACGCCCATGCCCAAGTTCTAGAAAAACGTACCATTTTTTCTTGAAAAGGAAAACAATGATGTGTAGAAATAAGAAGTTAGGTCCCAGGTTTTCAAAAAAAAAGTCCCACCTAATAAAAAAGACTCCACATCCCATGGTCCCGAAAAAAAGAAAATCCAGGAACGTCTAAAGAAAAGACATTGAGCCTCACGTTAAAAATAGGAGAATCCAAACCTGATTTTGAAAAATAAATTTCGATTGGGGGAGGAAGCCTAACGTGTTGTCAGCGCTATAGTAGTCCTCTCTATATAACTCAATGTTGTACTCGGGGGCCATACAATGGGCATTCGGAGTAGCGTAGCTGACCTTAACAAAATTACTGGGCAGATAGCCTATCTTCTACAGTGTGATCCTCATTCACGAGGGGCAGGGTTCACATTACACTTAGACGAGTTCATTGGTGATGTCAATAGCCAGGTCCCAAGGAGTGGATGTGCGGCGTGGTGCTGACACAATTTTCCATAGATTTGTACAACTATGCCAGAGGTACATCATGGAGTATGTATGCTGCTAGAATGTGCTCGCCCTTGATCATAATCTAAGAGTTGATAATAATTTTGTTAATTGTCAATAAAACTCAAACCGTAAATTATATTTGTGCATGCCTATTCAGTTCTATTCCTCTAATCTGTGACCAAAGTATATGTGAGCAACACATATGCATACACATATGCACGTGCATGCACACCCCTTAAGGTCCCTATTCACTAATGCATTTATTTCTGTACTACTCCAGGTTGACTAAAGTCAGGGAGCAGCAAGATATATGGTCTTTAATTCCTAATTTCCTCGGAGTTCTTCTCATTTTACCTCTTCCCTCCGAGTTATGTGTATTGATCTCGACTATATTTGTTCATCCAAGATCTTTGTCTTATTTGACCAATTACTTTACTTCTTCTATCTGTCGACCATATACTTTGCTTCTATAAAGCATATGCATTATGACAATCGAACAACACTTTACAAAAGTACGCGTCGATCATCCTTTGGAGCCAAGGTGCAAAGGAACTAGCCATCATACGAGTAATTTGTTTTACTTTGTTCGTTGCATTTGGTGCTGCTAAGAGTTCTAAGTCTTGGTAGAGAGAGTGTATTTGGTACCATCGAAATTTCGAGATATGTCAAGCATGAGGGGATCCAAATAATTTTGTTTCAGTTAAGAGATTTAAGTGCAAAATTTGTTTGTATCCTTAATGCATTAGGGCACAAAACTTTGCGTCGCACAAATCTCTCTGCGGTAGCAATGGCCACCGGTTGTGGCACATGTATTTGAGAAAATTAATGCATGTAAGACTAGAACATCATATTTAGGATGTAGGGATAGGAATGTCAACCATATTTTTTAATCTCTTGAAATTTTGCTTCTCTATTCAAGTTTGTTAATTAATTATATAAATATTAATATTAGCATTAAATGGAGTCAGAGAGAACATATTCATATGAAAAGTTTGATTGAGGAAGAGGTTCCCCTCCTTCTGGAAAAAAAATCATTCATTTATACTCTAAAGCATGGAGAATTAATGTTCTAATTATTAATGCTGAAATAGAATAGTTTCTAGCCCGTGCAGGCGCACGGGTTGATGACTAGTGATAATAATCCCGAGTGACTCAACAAATATAGCTATGCTCCCCGGCAACGGAGCCAGAAAAAGGTCTTGATAACCCACAAGTATAGGGGATCGCAACAGTTTTCGAGGGTAGAGTATTCGACCCAAATTTATAGATTCGACACAAGGGGAGCCAAACAATATTTGAAGGTATTAGCAGCTGACCTGTCAATTCAACCACACCTGGAGATTAATTATCTGCAGCAAAGTGATTAGTAGCACAGTAATATGATAGTTTCGATGATAGTAGCAGCAACAATAGTAACAGTAACAGTGCTAGCAGTGATTTTGTAGCAGTAGCAACAGTAGTACTTAGCAAGAACAATATAAGATAAATTCACACGCATTGGATCGGTGACACATTGGATGATATTCTTCATTAGACAGTCATAACCTAGGGCGATACGACACTAGCTCCAGTTCATAAATATAATGTAGGCATAACCCATAAGTTTTTTTATAGGCGACCCGTTGATACATCTCCAACGTGTCTATAATCTATGAAGTATTCATGCCATGTTTACAACAATTTTATATGGTTTTGGTATGATTTGAATGGAACTAACCCGGACGGGCGCTGTTTTCTGCAGAACTACCATGGTGGTGTTTTTTGTGCAGAAATAAAAGTTCTCCAAATGCAGCGAAACTTTTTAACGAATTTTTTGGAACAAAAGAGGCACTAGAAGCTTCGTGGGAGGACCATAAAGTGAAGGAGGTGGCCACTACCCACCAGGGCGCGCCCGGGGCCTTGGTCGTGGGCTGGTGGGTAGTGGGTACCCTGTGGCCCATCTTAGCGTGAGTCAGATGCCAAAAATCATATAAATAGAGAAACCATCAGAAATAACCCTAGAACTTTGACTCTGCCGTCGCACGCCTCTGTACATCAAAATACCATCTGAAGCCCTTATTCGGCACCCTATCGGAGGGGGAAATCATCATCGGGGGCCATCTTCGTCATCCCGGCTGCCACCATGATGAGGAGGGAGTAGTCCATTCCCTTCTTTTTTTTGTGCGGCGGCTACAGCCAGCGCCATCGAGGCAGCGAGCCTGCAACGGAGACAGGAA
Source organism: Aegilops speltoides (assembly GCA_021437245.1). Classification (NCBI taxonomy): domain Eukaryota; kingdom Viridiplantae; phylum Streptophyta; class Magnoliopsida; order Poales; family Poaceae; genus Aegilops; species Aegilops speltoides. The sequence goes on along the minus strand of CM038145.1, from coordinate 422,318,415 downwards.
TGCTTCAAGCAGAAGGCAGGAGTGCAACCGGCAGTAAGGCAGGGAAAGTTCGTTGTTCGTACAATCGCTGATTTCTCAAGCATCGTTGCGTTGACAGCCGGTCATTCCCTGAGCCCTTACAATGGATGTGAGTACCAATTTCGTTTCCGTATATAGTTTTGCTGAAACGCTTTCATCTAGTAGCATTGTAAGATGTGATTCATATCTTCATTTAAAAAACATGAATCTATTTACCAAAAGCGTTTGAAGAAAAAAAAATCGAGGACTTAACTCGGTGAAGTATTGGAGAAGATCGATTATGAGGATGTTATTGAAGATTGTATTTCAAAGAACACAAAGAATGATGTTATTTAACTGACGAATAGGTAAAATTGATCTTCACATTATTATTTAAATGAACAACAAAAAAAGTTACGATTTTTCATATTCCCCATTGCTATGCAAGATATTATGATCTTTACATTATTATATAGTTATATTTGTGTATTTTTTTGTGAGGTAGGGCCTATTTTAGAGTTTGGCACAGGGCCATGGATTTTGCCGACCCAGCCCTGGTCTAATCGTAGTAGTAGCAATCCTATACAATGATGGTTATAGCAAGGGTGAGTACATGACGTACTCAACAAGATTCACGAGGACCTAAACTATTGTATACAATAGGTTTCAAAGGAATTGGTGAATTGGTTTAGCGGCGCGAGCACCTAAGCATTCCACAGAGACATGCTAAAACTTTCATCTATTAGATATAATATGTGAGATGCATAAAAGTAAAATTGAACGTGCATCATCTACTCTATTCACCTACCTAGCGCAATCATAACACAGCCTTCCTCCCCCCTCGCATCCCACATGAGGAAGATCCCACAAGGCACTCGCACGGTTGGCAAGTTTTAATTATTATTGTAAAAGTTGCACTATGATCAAGTCAACAAGATCCAAGTCGTCCATAACCGCAGACACAACTATTCAAATAGATTTACCCCTGTAGGGTTGCATCAATGCACCCACACGCACCCCTGTCAAAACCAATTTTTGACCCATTATAGGCATGAACCTAAAGTTTTGAAATGACATGACGCGCCCCTAGTTATATCCAAGACCAGGAAAAACCGCTCGGCTCTCCGAATCAGACCCAAACGTCTACAACAGGTTCCAAGGTGGTTGTTGGCAAGACCAGGATCAACCCCTCGTAGATCCGCGGTTTTGGACCACATGTGGGATTTGGGTGGGCTCTTGCGCTAAGAGGAGAGAGGGAAGGGGCAGCCCTATCAGGCAATTTTTATTGGGAAAGTTTATTTATTTGATTAACTGGCTATAGTGGCTGCATATTTAATTGTTCGGGCATCAAACGAAACTCCAGTTAACACGAATTTTAAACATAGCCTTTCTAGACTATAACAAGGCCACGTAGATGTTTTGAGTCATTCAGACTTCGTTTAAATGCCCATTTTGAAAATAGGTTCACTTTCTAAAAGAAAGGGGTTTGAGCTAGAGGTGCAAGATAGGGGTGTGCTAAAATACCCAAATTTTTAGGGGATCTTTGGGTCGCAAGAGTCGTGTATCTTATTTTTTTCACTTTTGGGCATATTTTGTGATGTTTCCCAACATACCTCTTAGTTTCTCTTATGCACTTTGTGAATTTGTTCGAATGTGGTTGTGGTTGGTACTTTAAAAGCAGGACAAAAGCATATTTTGAGACTGTAAATCGTTGAGCTCGTTCGTAGTAGATAACCAAATGTTCTTTTTTAGGGAAGATGACCAAATGTTAGTATTAGAGCAACTCCAATGGGGTGACCCATTTCGTCCGCTGCTGTCTGTTTGGGTTGGCGCGGACAAAAGTGGAGGCCCAACGCGCCGGCCCAAACCCAAATCGTGTCCGCTTCGCGTCCGCGCTGACGCATTTGCGGCCCCAATTTGCACCCCAAATGTGTCGGCGCGGACGCTGAACGGACGCCATGCGTGCCTTCTCAGTGTCCGCCATGTCCCCACCTGACGGTCGTCGAACTACCCGCGGCCAACCTGGTCAGCTTAATTTGTAACTTCGGGCCTGATACGTCTCCAATGTATCTATAATTTTTTTATTATTCCATGCTATTATATTACCCGTTTTGGATGTTTATGGGATCTACTTTACACTTTTATATCATTTTTGGGACTAACCTACTAACCAGAGGACCAACCCGAATTGCTGTTTTTTTGCCTATTTCAGTGTTTCGAAGAAAAGGAATATCAAACAGAGTCCAAACGGAATGAAACCTTCGGGAGCGATCTTTTTGGAGCAAACGCAATCCAGGAAACTTGGAGTGGACGTCAAGAAGCAGCCGAGGCGGCCACGAGGGTGCCAGGCGCGCCCCCCACTCTTATGGGCCCCTCATGGCTCCCCTGACCAACTTCTTTCGCCTATATATATCACCATACCCTGAAAACATCCAGGAGCACCACGAAACCCTATTTCCACCGCCGCAACCTTCTGTATCCGCGGGATCCCATCTTGGAGCCGACGTCGGTGCTCCGCCGGAGGGGAATCGATCATGGAGGGCTTCTACATCAACACCATAGCCTGTCCGATGAGTTGTGAGCAGTTTACCACAGACCTTCGGGTCCATAGTTATTAGCTAGATGGCTTCTTCTCTCTCTTTGAATCTCAATACAAAGTTCTCCTCAATCTTCTTGGAGATCTATTCGATGTAACTCTTTTGCGGTGTGTTTGTCGATATCCGATGAATTGTGGGTTTATGATCAAGTTTATCTATGAGAAATATTTGAATCTCCTCTGAATTCTTTTATGTATGATTGGTTATCTTTGCAAGTCTCTTCGAATTATCAGTTTGGTTTGGCCTACTAGATTGATCTTTCTTGCAATGGGAGAAGTGCTTAGCTTTGGGTTCAATCTTGCGGTGTCCTTTCCCAGTGACAGCAAGACACGTATTGTATTGTTGCCATCGAGGATAAAAAGATGGGGTTTATATCATATTGCTTGAGTTTATCCCTCTACATCATGTCATCTTGCTTAATGCGTTACTCTGTTCTTATGAACTTAATACTCTAGATGCATGCTGGATAGCGGTCGATGTGTGGAGTAATTGTAGTAGATGCAGAATCATTTCGGTCTACTTGTTGCGGACGTGATGCCTATATACATGATCATGCCTAGATATCCTCATAACTATGCACTTTTTCTATCAATTGCTCGACAATAATTTGTTCACCCATCGTAATACTTATGCTATCTTGAGAGAAGCCACTAGTGAAACCTATGGCCCTCGGGTTTATCTTTTATCATATAAGTTTCCGATCTACTTTATTTTGCAATCTTTACTTTATAATCTATATCATAAAAATACCAAAAATATTTATCTTATCTTATTATCTCTATCAGATCTCACTTTTGCAAGTTACCGTGAAGGGATTGACAACCCCTTTATCGTGCTGGTTGCGAGGTAATTGTTTGTTTGTGTAGGTACGAGGGACTTGCATGGAGCCTCCTACTGGATGGATACCTTGGTTCTCAAAACTAAGGGAAATACTTACGCTACTTTGCTGCATCACCCTTTCCTCTTCAAGGGAAAACCAACGCAATGCTCAAGAGGTAGCAAGAAGGATCTCTGGCACCGTTGCCGGGGAGGTCTTCGCTGAAGTCAAGACATACCAAGTATCCATCACAAACTCCATCTCCCTCGCATTACATTATTTGCCATTTGCCTCTCGTTTTCCTCTCCCCCACTTCACCCTTGCCGTTTTATTCGCCCTTCTTTCGTTCGAACTTATGTTTGCTTGTGCCTCCATGTGCCTTCTATGTGCTTGCATCTTTGCTTGCTAAAAATCTATTGATATGGATCCACTTAAAGTGTTCTACTTGGATCATCATCAATCCTTATGTGCTCGTGCTGAAACCCCAACTAGCCTAGTTGATGGGAAATCTTTAGATGAGCATGCTCATTTTGTGCGTCACCGTTTGTCTGAAAAAGGGAGACTCTTATGGGATCAAATAAACAGATTGATGTGTTATGCTTGGAATCTTTGTGAAATTTATGATTTTACTTGTTGCTCTAAGAACCCTAAAAAACACCTTCCCTACCTATGTGAGTTTAATGAAAATGAAATCTTATCTTCTTATGCAAAGGGTGTTTATAGTTACGATGATATCGAACAAACTGAAGAATTTGTTGCTTTTAAGGGTGCTTATGAAGTTGCTTCTTTGATTGAAAAGTATGATATTACTCTCTACGAATCTAAATTTTTTGACATACTTAAATATTGCTATGAAAACTATGCTCATAATGTCTATGTCAAAGAATTTATTGAGAGAATGACTGTTGCTTTGGAAGAAAATAATGATATGCATGAATCTATAGATAATGATTCCGATGATTTGATTGAAATATCCCTTGATGAACATGATACTTGCTATTCTTGTGGCCATGATGCCAATATTTATTAAGATGAATTTGCTATTGTTCCTTATGTTAAACATGAGATCGTTGCTATTGCACCCATACTTGGTAGTTCCTTCGATGAAAAGCATGATTGCAATAGTGTTATTATAAATTCTCTTGATGTCAATTGTGCTAATAATATGCAAAACCCTAAGCTTGAGGATGCTAGTTTTGCTATGACTACTATTTGTTGCAATGATCATGATTGGGGTGATTCTTCTTTTGATCTTGAAAATTTATTTAAGCCCCATGATGAATATGAGATTGATAATAGTGTTTGCAATATTATTGAAAGTGGGTTTGGAAGAGTGTCAACTTTAGATCCCACATATTTGGAGAATGTTCAACCTTATGAAATTTTTGATAAAAGTGGGTTTGGAGAGGTCATGACTTTAGTTAATGTTAATCCCACTATTTTGGAAGAGTGTCAACTTTGCATGCATGTGGATCGTGTTGAAAATGTTTATGTGATAGCTATTTTGTTGAATTTCCTTATGATCCCACATGTAATTATTATGAGATAGGAAAATATTATTGTAGAAATTTTCATGTTACTAATTTACCTCTCGTTATGTTGAGATTGCTAATGTTTCTATCCGCTTCCTTGCATATGCTAGTTTTTGCTTGCCTTGGTAATTTGTTTGCTTATAAAATACCTATGCATAGGAAGTATGTTAGACTTAAGTGTGTTTGTAACATGTTTTATGATGCTCTCTTTGTGCTCCAATTCTTGTCTTTCATGTGAGCATCATTGAAATATCAATGCCTAGCTAGGGGCGTTAAACGATAGCGCTTGTTGGGAGGCAACCCAATTTTATTTTTGTCCCTTGCTTTTTGTTCCTGTTTAGTAATAAATAATTCATCTAGCCTCTATTTAGATGTGGTTTTTATGTTTTAATTAGTGTTTGTTCCAAGTAGAACCTATAGGATAACCTATGGTGAAAGTTAATTTGATCTTGCTGAAAAACAGAAACTTTTGCACGCACGAGAATAATTTTAATAAATCACAGATATGTGCTTTTGAGTTGATTATTTTTGAAGTAGATCAATAGACAAATTGCCTAGTACTTCCTATTTGGGTAGGATTTTTAGAGTTCTATAAGTATTCGAAATTTACAGATTGCTATAGACTGTTCTGTTTTTGACAGATTCTGTTTTTCGTGTGTTGTTTGCTTATTTTGATGAATCTATGGCTAGTATCGGGGGTATGAACCATAGAGAAGTTGGAATACAGTAGGTTTAACACCAAAATAAATAAATAATGAGTTCATTACAGTACCTTAAATGGTGGTTTTTATTTCTTGCACTAACGGAGCTCATGAGATTTCTTGTTGAGTTTTGTGTTGTGAAGTTTTCAAGTTTTGGGTAAAGATTTGATGGACTATGGAATAAGGAGTGGAAAGAGCCTAAGCTTGGGTATGCCCATGGCACCCCAAGATAATTCAAGGATGACCGAAATCCTAAGCTTGGGGATGCCCCGGAAGGCATCCCCTATTTCATCTTCGTCTATCGGTAACTTTTCTTGGAGCTATATTTTTATTCACCACATGATATGTGTTTTGCTTGGAGTGTCTTGTATGATATGAGTCTTTTATTTTTAGTTTACCACAATCATCCTTGCTGTACACACCTTTTGGGAGAGACACGCATGATTTGGAATTTATTAGAATACTCTATGTGCTTCACTTATATCTTTTGAGCTAGATAGTTTTGCTCTAGTGCTTCACTTATACTTTTTAGAGCACGGCGGTGGTTTTATTTTGTAGAAATAATTGATCTCTCATGCTTCACTTATATTATTTTGAGAGTCTTTTAGAACAGCAAGGTATTTGCTATGGTTATAAAATTGGTCCTAGAATGATGGGCATCCAAGTTGGGTATAATAAAAACTATCATAGGAAGTGAATTGGATGCTATGATCAATTTGATGCTTGATAATTGTTTTGAGATATAAAGGTGGTAATGTTAGAGTCATGCTAGTTGGGTAATTATGAAATTAAGAAATACTTGTGTTGAAGTTGGCAAGTCCCGTAGCATGCACGTATGGTAAAAGTTGTGTAACAAATTTGTTGCATGGGGTGCTCTTTTGATTGCCTTCCTTATGTGTGGAGGTCGGGAGCGCGCGATGGCTAACTCCTACCAACCTACCTCCTAGGAGCATGCGTAGTAGTACTTTGCTTCGAGGGCTAACAAAACTTTTGCAATAAGTATATGAGTTCCTTATGACTAATGTGAGTCCATGGATTATACGCACTCTTACCCTTCCATCATTGCTAGCCTCTTCGGTACCGTGCATTGCCCTTTCTCACCTTGAGAGTTGGTGCAAACTTCGCCGGTGCATCCAAACCCCGTGATACGATATGCTCTGTCACACATAAACCTCCTTATATCTTCCTCAAAACAGCCACCATACCTACCTATTATGGCATTTCCATAGCCATTCCGAGATATATTGCCATGCAACTTTCCACCGTTCCGTTTATCATGACACGCATCATCATTGTCATATTGCCTTGCATGGTCATGTAGTTGACATCGTATTTGTGGAAAAGCCACCATGCATAATTTTTTATACATGTCACTCTTGATTTATCGCATATCCCGGTACACCGCCGGGGGCATTCATATAGAGTCATATCTTGTTCTAGTATAGAGTTGTAATTCTTGAGTTGTAAATAAATAGAAGTGTGATGATCATCATTATTAGAGCATTGTCCATTATAAAAAAAATAGAAAGGCCAAATAAAAAAGGAAAGGCCAAAAAAAAGGCCCCCCCCCAAAAAGGGGGGGACAATGTTACTATCCTTTTCCACACTTGTGCTTCAAAGTAGCACCATGATCTTCATGATAGAGAGTCTCTTATGTTGTCACTTTCATATACTAGTGGGAATTTTTCATTATAGAACTTGGCTTGTATATTCCAGCGATGGGCTTCCTCAAAATGTCCTAGGTCTTCGTGAGCAAGCAAGTTGGATGCACACCCACTTAGTTTCTTTTGTTGTGATTTCATACGTTTATAGCTCCAGAGCATCCGTTGCATGGCAATCCCTACTCCTCATGTTAACATCAATTGATGGGCATCTCCATAGCACAGGGCCCCGGATTTTGCCGGCCCGGCCCTGTATATACATGATCATGCCTAGATATTCTCATAACTATGCACTTTTCTATCAATTGCTCGACAGTAATTTGTTCACCCACCGTAATACTTATGCTATCTTGAGAGAAGCCACTAGTGAAACCTATGGCCCCCGGGTCTATCTTTTATCATATAAGTTTCCGATCTACTCTATTTTGCAATCTTTACTTTTCAATCTATATCATAAAAATACCAAAAATATTTATCTTATCTTATTATCTCTATCAGATATCACTTTCGCAAGTTATCGTGAAGGGATTGACAACCCCTTTATTGCGTTGGTTGCGAGGTTCTTGTTTGTTTGTGTAGGTACAAGGGACTTGCATGGAGCCTCCTACTGGATTGATACTTTGGTTCTCAAAACTGAGGGAAATACTTACGCTACTTTGCTACATCACCCTTTCCTCTTCAAGGGAAAACCAATGCAGTGCTCAAGAGGTAGCAGGGCCCACGCGTCAGCGACGGCGGTCGTCCTTTTTAAGACGACCGTGCGGCGGGGTCGTCCTCATCCACTTCCCAGTCCACATCCAGCCCGCTCTACTCCCCCGTCGCCGGCAAACCCTAGCCACCACCACCATAGCGAGATGGGCCTCTTCTCCGGCGCTAGCAGCAGCAAGGCCAAGGGCAAGGGCCCCGCCGTCCCTTTCCCCGGGGAGTTCCTCTCGCCTCCGCCAGCGCCGGCTTACCGGTAGAGGCAGCGCGTGAATGTGCCAGTGCACCAGGCGGAGTGGCACTGGCAGCATCGCGTGCCGCTGTCGTACCCCGACGCCACCCTGCTGCACGACTGGCATTTGGATCCGGAGAGGATCCTGAAGGAAATATGCCCTAGAGGCAATAATAAAGTTGTTATTTATATTTCCTTATATCATGATAAATGTTTATTATTCATGCTAGAATTGTATTAACCGGAAACTTAGTACATGTGTGAATACATAGACAAAACAAAGTGTCCCTAGTATGCCTCTACTTGACTAGCTCGTTAATCAAAGATGGTTATGTTTCCTAACCATAGACATGTGTTGTCATTAGATGAACGGGATCACATCATTAGAGAATGATGTGATGGACAAGACCCATCCGTTAGCTTAGCATAATGATCGATAAGTTTTATTACTATTGTTTTCTTCATGACTTATACATGTTCCTCGATTATGCAACTCCCGAATACCGGAGGAACACCTTGTGCTATCAAACATCACAACATAACTGGATGATTATAAAGATGCTCTACAGGTGTCTCCGAATGTAGGATCAAAAGTATGTCTAGAGGGGGGGTGGTTAGACTACTTGACAATATAAAAATTCTACCTTTTGACAAAGAACAGTTTTTGGCAGATTCACAATTATGATCAAGTCAAGCATCACCCTACACATGCAATTCTAGAGTATAGGCAGCAGAAAGTAAATTGCACATGTAGTCAAGAGAGGTGGAGAAGAGCAAACGCAATTTTGAAGACGCGGTGATTTTTCTCGTGGTTCCGATAGGTGGTGCTATCGTACTTCCACGTTGATGGAGACTTCAACCCACGGAGGGTAACGGCTGCGAGAGTCCACGGAGGGCTCCACCCACGAAGGGTCCACGAAGAAGCAACCTTGTCTATTCCATCATGGCCTACGCCCACGGAGGGCTAGCCTTACTCGGGGTAGATCTTCACGAAGTAGGCGATCTCCTTGCCCTTACAAACTTCTTGGTTCAACTCCACATCTCCACGGTGGAGGCTCCCAAGCGACACCTAACCAATCTAGGAGGCACCACCCTCCAAAAGGTAATAGATGTTGTAGATGATGATGAACTCCTTGCTCTTGTGCTTCAAATGATAATCTCCCCAACACTCAACTCTCCTCACTGATTTGGCTGTGGTGGAAGAAAGGATTGAGTGGAAAGCAACTTGGGAAGGCTAGAGATCAAGCTTCATATGGTGGGAGTGGAGCAACTTGATCTCAACACAAGGGTAGGTAGTTCTCTTCTCGAGAAATGTAAGGTAGGAGTGGTAGTTCTTTCGATGGCTCTCTCCACGAATGAAGAGGGGTGGAGGGTATTTATAGCCTCCACACAAAATCCAACCGTTACACACACTTGACCAATCTCGGTGGGACCGAAGTTGACAACTCGGTGAGACCGAAAGTTCAAATAATGTGAGCGTTGGGATTTTCGGTGGGACCGAAAATACAATCTCGGTTAGTCCGATTAGTGCAATGACACGAGCATGCCAATTTCGGTGGGACCGACTTCATCATCTCGGTGACACCGATTTGATGTGAAGGTTCTGAAGCTTGGCAACTCATTTTTCGGTGAGACCGAGTTGAATCGGAAAATCCGAGTTTGCTAGGGTTTGGCTTTATGGCTGAGGTGGTTCATCTCGGTGTGGTGAGTTTGGAAAATCGGTGGGACCGAGACTACTTATGAGTGTATATGGCGGTGAAAGTTCTTGATAGTTTAGGAGATGTATCACTAAGCACTTGAGCAACCAGATCATCATCATAACCTCATCCCTTTTAATAGTATTGGCTTTCCTATGGACTCAATGTGATCTTGGATCACTAAACCAAAAATGGAGTCTTGGGCTTTTGCCAATGCTTGCCTTAGCATTTTGAGGGTCCACTTCTTGAGTCCTTGCCATACCCATATCCTTGAGCTTTCGAAATGATTCTCAAGTAACTATTAGTTCAATGATATATATGTTGTTATTAATTACCAAAACCACCCGGGATTAGTTGCACTTTCAATCTCCCCCTTTTTGGTAATTGATGACAACATATAGATCAAAGCTTCGACAAAGGATATAATCAATGAATAATATCGCCGCTTTGAGAAGTATGTGATAAGTAAGAGCTCCCCCTAAATTTGTGCATTATTTAAGATTTGCGTTTGAATGCAAATGCACAATCGATTAGGATCATGGGTCACTCTTCCATATCACATACATCTTGGTGGAGCGCACAAAATGATAAGAATGAATAGCATGCACCCAATCACCAAGACATGAGTAAATGGTCATACAAGATAGGAATGGCATATGATAAGCATTAAGCACACATTGAGGCATAATGCGACCAAGCACTCATTAAGGTAGAATCAAGCGTAGTATCAAACACCTTGAATGTCTCGAAAACCAAAAGTATCTCAAAGAAACCGCAAAAGAACGAAAGAGCAAAAGCGACAACAGCACTCTCTCTCGAAGTCCTATGATCTATACAATTTCTCCCCTTTGGCAACAAGTTACCAAAAGTTCGAAAAAGCATAGAGCTAAGCGCCTTTGGGGACTCTGTTGGCGGCTCCGTGCAGGTTGATGTCGGAGTGGATATGACAACATCGGCGAAGACTTGGTGATGTCTGTCTTTGGAGGAGTGGTCTTTGGAGCTGGAGCTGGAGTAGGAGTATGCTTGCTAGAAGCGTGGGAGGTCTTTGAAGCTGTAGTCCCGTGTCGATCCTTTGGAATAGCGGTGATCGGGGTCTGTGGGAACCGGAGCGATCTGTTGATAAGCATCTGGACTAAGTCATCCTACATCTCACGCATAAGCTCTTCCTTCTCCGCTTTGCTTCCTCAATGTCGCCTCGAGCTTGTTGGCGGTCACTTGCACTTGATCGACTTCACGTCCGGGCGTGGATCTTGTCCTCAACAATCCTCTCTAAGCTCTCCGAGGCTGTACAATCTGGGCAGCGTTGTTCAATCCTTTGGGTAGCTTCAAGAATTTGCTCTCGAAGCTCTTTGGTTTAGCTGCTCTCTGCTTTGCTTCCTTGTCGGCTTTGGCTTTCTTGGCAGCTTCGATCTTGGCTTGACCTTCAACAGATGTTGGATCCTCCTAATCCATCACAACAACATTGTCTTCATGCTCTGGCTGCCTTGGTAAATGTTCTCTATCCAACAAGAATGTGCCCGTGCCAAACTTGGCATTGATAAGCATCTGAATCATGGGCAAATCCACATGACCTTTTACGGTCATTGCAGTCCTCTTAATGGTCTCTACCATCAAGTCCATCACCTTGAAAGGTGCTTTCTCATCAAGTATGTGCAGCATGTTGATAGAGTATCCTCGATCATGCGATGATCTCGGACTTGGGCATCAAGGTATGCCTCAAAATGGTATTAGTGGTAGGTAGGCCTGCTTGGAGATAGTAGACTGAGCCGAGCTTCCAGATTCCCAAATCCTTTGCTGGAACCTCTTTGTACATGTTCTTCATGGATTCATGATTCTTCTTTGGAATCCCATATACTTCAATATCATCTTCTCGTTGCACTGGAGCATTCAGAATTTCTGCCCATTCTTCAACAGAAGAAGAAAATCTTTGACCTTCAGTCATCCACACAATCTTTCCATCAGGGTAGAAGTGAGTTGTGGCATAGAATTGCATTATCATCTCATCGTTCCAACTGGTCAATTTCTGACCTACAAAGTCTGCAACACCACATGCAGTGAAACTTTCATGCACATGTGGAAAGAAATCTCTGTGCTCTTCGCTGTCAATGTGCTTCCAGTCAACATATCTTGTGTCTGCGACTATGGGCTTCTTGTCCATCAAGACGGTCTCATAGAAGTCTGCTGCTCTCTCGGTGTGAAATCTGGGATCACAGCAGTTCTTCTCCTCACGGCATATGGGTCGACTTGTCTTCATAGCCCGAGACCTCTATCTTTCCTTGCCTTCATATCCTCGGCTTGAGGATGAGCATCATTATGTAGTGGCAGTTTTGGGCGAAGTTTCGCAAAACTGGTCCTTCATCATCGACACACTGGTGGCACATCATCCTTGTTCTTTTAGAATATTTGGAATGTTCTGTTGTCTTCTTGGGCTTGGCGGCGAGGCTTTCTTTGGAGCTGCCTTAGCTGGAGCAGATTGCTTGGGCTTTGATGTGGCTCCGGCCTTAATGGCATCACCCATGAACTTAGGCTTCGAGGAGGAAGCTGGGGTGCTTCCTCATCCTCATCTTCTTCTGCTGCATCATGCACTATCCTCTTTCTCTTGGAGGTTTTCTTCACTTTGCTTGCAGTTGCCTCTCCCAAATTCAGCTTCTTGGCAGCAGTGGACTGCTTGACTTTCTTTGGTGCCCTTCTTAGTTTCTTGACCTTGTGGCTCTTTGGCAACAACCTTCCTTTTGGGCTTTGAGGTCACCTCTTCCTCAACAACAAAATCGAATCCTCATCATCTGAATTCCTCTTCTTTCTAGCTCTGGTGGCTGCAGGAGGCAAGCCACTTGGTGTACTCCTCTCACCATCATCGGATGAGCTGCTAGGATCAGGACTAGTGCCTGCCTCTGGAATATCTGCAATGGGTGTCTCGACCTGTTACATCGATCCTTTGGCATCGACATGGTGACAACCTGTGAATAGATAAGGTGTAGGCAGAGAAGAAGAGTCATCACAAAATGCAGAAGTTTTTGCAAACAAATGAGTTCAAATTCTAGTATTAGGTTTTCACAGAAGACATTTCGGTCAGACCGAGTTTAAAATTCGGTGAATCCGAAGTGTTAAACAGAGGCTTTCACACCACTTTCGGTTTGACCGAAGTGGGTTTCGGTCCTGCCGAAAACACTAGGGTTTCACAGAATCCTCATTTCGGTCACACCGATTTGCACAACTCGGTTGGACCGAAGGGTGCAGTGCAATGGCCATAGGCCAAATCGGTCATACCGAAAATGTAAAATCGGTCTCACCGAGATGTGTTCGGCGGAAACCTAACCCTAAAACTTTTACTCGAATCTAGTCCAAGCGAACTAATCTCGGTGTACGGAGGATTTCAATCGTGGCAAGATAATAGGCAAACCAAGCGTGCATTGAATCGGAGATGGGAGCACGAGTGGGATCAAAACTCACCCTAACTTGGTGGAGTTTTTCTCTGGCGGCAACGGCGGCGGAGGAGATGTCCGTTGGCGGCGACGGAGACTGGCGAGGGCGCCTGGCGGCGGCGGCGGCGACGATCCGGAGACCAAGGCGGCGCGGCAAAGGGTGTGGGGCGAAAGCGTTTGAAGGAGAAATCAGCGCGGCCCTCGAGTATATATACCCTTTTTGTCGGTGGGACCGAGTTGTAAAACTTCGGTGGCACCGAGATGGATAACTGCTAAGCGTTATACACTTGATCACGCCGAAAATCACAACTTCGGTTTCACCGAGGTGAAAACCTAGATCGATCTAAATGCTTTCGGTTCGACCGAGTTTGAGTAAGTTAGTGCGACCGAAATCAATTAGAAGGTTTTGGAAGTTAGCCCTTGACGGATCGGTGGCTCGAAAGTGCTCCTCACCGGAGGGTCGAAAATGACTTGTTCAAAATTTGTGATGTAAGCATGAATAGAATTTGAGACAAGAAAGCATAGATAGCTAGGGGAGGTACTTAGGCATTCTTGTCCATCCATTTGGTCAGAGAAATCAAAATGACCAAAACAACAAATGGATGTCCTCGAATGGACAAAATCATGCATCCAACATGCTCACACAATAAGATAGCAAATGAAATATGTGTCAAACATGCACAACCAAAACTCTAGCTACTAACACACAATTTGTCGATGACTAGGTCATCTTTATATGAGTATATTGACTTAGGAGCCAAATGAGAACATTTGATCATAGGTCATACTCATCGTTTAAGCACAAGTGGGGTTACCACTTTTACATAAAGCATTGATGTGTTCACATCATTTGAAGATGCTTTAGCTCAATTTTTAGAGCAAAGCTCCCCCTAGATGTGAGAACCCCTTTTAAAGGGTCAAACTAACCTTGGGTTGTCGTAGAAGACTTCATGTAGATGTTGAAGATGTGGATGCTCAATGTTGATGAAGATCATCAAGAGTTTGGAGCTATCCTTTGGATTCGGGCACTTTCAATACCTACATGGGTTAGTCCCACAAGGAACAAACAAGGATATCCATGGACATAGATTGAAATTCACAATAGATGATGTCCATGGAAGCAATGATTACCTTGTCACTTGACTTACCAACAAGAGGGTTTGTGACTCCATGAACTAGTGCACGATGTGGAAGTTGATTGCACAAGTTTTTTGCCAAAATGAATGTGAGTGAAGTATGTTGGCGGAGTCACCCTCAAGAACTTTCTAGTTCTTCTTCTTCGGGATCTACATCATCTTGATGGGAATCCTTGGGGTTGTAGTTGAGCTTGACAAAGTAGAACTTGACGTTTCCTTGGGAACCCACTTGACCATGGCTTGAGGTGCTTCAACAAATGCATCAATCTCCTCTTGAAGCTTGTCCTTGCCTTTTAGCTTGTGGTCTTGTGGTGGAAGGTCATCTTGAGCTTGTTCCACATTGGAAGAAGTAGGATCATACTTCTCCTTTTGAGGAACAAACTGTGGAGTAGGATATTGACCTTCTTCCCATTCAACACCTTCGGCGTTGAACTTTCGCTCAAAACCAATTCCTTGATTCTTCCGGTGCCTTCCTTGCTTGCGAACAATTTCCTCAAAGTTCTTGCTTCCGGCAAGGCTCTTGTAGACACCTTTCTCTATGATCCCTTTCAATAAACTATTTTCTTGCTCAAGTGTAACTTGGCTTGAAACATTGTTAGTGGAATCAAGAGAACTACTAGAAGCAACAACATTGGATTTAGCATGGTTATTGTTACTACTAGAGAAAGAATTTTTCTTATGCTTGTCATGCTTAGTCTTAATGGGTGGCAAGAAATTAGACAAGAGAAGTCGTTTGGCAAGATATGAAGAACTCTTCTTTGAAGATCGTCATTGATTGCTTTTAGAAACTCATGTTCTTGCTCTAGAGTGAGCTTCTCGAAGCGTAGCTTCTCATGAGATCTTAGGAGCTCTCTATGATCTTCTTGAGTTGTTTCATGAGCTAACTTAAGAGTGTTTAGTTCTTTAGTTAGACGCTCAATCTCCTTCATAGCATTGTCATTCGACTCTTCTCGACTATAAAGACTACTAGCATGTTCATTGTTACTAGGTTCATTGGATTTATCATGTAAGAGCTCATCTTCACCAAGCAAGTCATCCTCATCACTATTGAAGTCAATGAATTCAGGGTGTGATACCTTGGGTCCTTTAGCCATGAAGCATCTTCCAATTCCCTCATTTGGTGAATCAAATAAGTCGTAGGAGTTGGAGTTGGAGGATACGAGAGCAAGACCGCAACACCTTCATCTTGGTTGTAGTCCGAGTTGGAGTGATAGCTTCCTTCGGATTGATTGTCGGAGTCGGGCGGAGACCCATTCACCTACATGAGCTTGATGTTTTCTTCTTGTGTAGCTCCTTGATGACTTGTCTTTCCTCTCCGAATCCTTGCTTCTCCGAGAGGATCTTCGTTCATAACGATCATCTCTACTCCTCTCTTTCCGAGGTGACTCATCTCTTGAGCTTCTTCTTGTTGGAGATTCTTCTCTTCTCTTGTGGGGAGCCGTACACTCATTTGAGTAGTGTCCAGGTCTTCCACAATTGTAGCAGTTTCGATCACGACTAGAAGATCTCTTTTCATCATATGATCTAGACTTTGAGCTTCTCTCTTTGCTTCTATTCTTGTAGAATTTGTTGAAGTTCTTGACCATTAGGCTTATCTCTTCATTGGAAACTAACTTGTCACTTGAGGTTGTGGGAGCATCACTTGTAGCTTTGTAAGCACCACTTGACTTGTTGTGAAGCTCTTCCTTATCCTTAAGTGTCATCTCATGAGCAACAATTCTTCCAATGACTTGGTTGGCTTGAGATTCTTGTAGTTTGGCATCATTTGGATCAAAGTGCACACGGTGTCATACTTTCCATCCAAAGCTCGAGAATCTTCTTGATGATGAATCGGTCGGTCATTTCTTCGCTTCCTAAGCCGGCAATCTCATTTGTGATGAGAGCAAGCCTAGAGTACATTTCAGCGACTCCTTCACCATCCTTCATCTTGAACTTGTCAAGTTGACCTTGAAGAATGTCTAGCTTTGATTCCTTCACGGACTCGGTACCTTCGTGCATTTCAACCAAAGTATCCCAAATCTCTTTTGCATTCTCAAGGCGGCTGATTTTGTTGAACTCCTCGGGACACAAGGCATTGAAGAGAATGTCACAAGCTTGAGCATTGTTTTGCAACATCCGCAATTCTTCCGTTGTAAGCCAGCGATCCGAACTTTTCCTTCCTCGAAGAATTCACCTTGCATACCAACACAAATAATGCCCCATGCGGGTGGGTTATGACCAAGAATATGCATTTTCATTTTATGCTTCCAACTAGCAAAATTTGTACCATCAAAGTAAGGACCTCTCTGAAAATTACCCTCACTAGGCGCCATACTCTCCTAGGTTGTGAAACCAAGCTTATGGAGTCAATGCAATGGAAACCAATACAATGGAGACCAAAGCTCGATACCACTTGTAGGATCGAAAGTATGTCTAGAGGGGGTGATTAGACTACTTGACAATATAAAAATTCTGCCTTTTGACAAAGAACATTTTTGGCAGATTCACAATTATGATCAAGTCAAGCATCACCCTACACATGCAATTCTAGAGTATAGGCAGCGGAAAGTAAATTGCACATGTAGTAAAGAGAGGTGGAGAAGAGCAAACGCAATTTTGGAGACGCGGTGATTTTTCTCGTGGTTCCGATAGGTGGTGCTATCGTACTTCCACGTTGATGGAGACTTCAACCCACGGAGGGTAGCGGCTGCGAGAGTCCACGGAGGCTCCACCCACGAAGGGTCCACGAAGAAGCAACCTTGTCTATTCCATCATGGCCTATGCCCACGGAGGCTAGCCTTACTCGGGTAGATCTTCACGAAGTAGGCGATCTCCTTGCCCTTACAAACTTCTTGGTTCAACTCCACATCTCGTGGAGGCTCCCAAGCGACACCTAACCAATCTAGGAGGCACCACCCTCCAAAAGGTAATAGATGTTGTAGATGATGATGAACTCCTTGCTCTTGTGCTTCAAATGATAATATCCCCAACACTCAACTCTCCTCACTGATTTGGCTGTGGTGGAAGAAAGGATTGAGTGGAAAGCAACTTGGGAAGGCTAGAGATCAAGCTTCATATGGTGGGAGTGGAGCAACTTGATCTCAACACAAGGGTAGGTAGTTCTCTTCTCAGAAATGTAAGGTAGGAGTGGTAGTTCTTTCTGATGGCTCTCTCCACGAATGAAGAGGGGGTGGAGGGGTATTTATAGCCTCCACACAAAATCCAACCGTTACACACACTTGACCAATCTCGGTGGGACCGAAGTTGACAACTCGGTGAGACCGAAAGTTCAAATAATGTGAACGTTGGGATTTTCGGTGGGACCGAAAATACAATCTCGATTAGTCCAATTCGTGCAATGACACGAGCATGCCAGTTTCGGTGGGACCGACTTCATCATCTCGGTGACACCGATTTGATGATGAAGGTTCTGAAGCTTGGCAACTCATTTTTCGGTGAGACCGAGTTGAATCGGAAAATCCGAGTTTGCTAGGGTTTGGCTTTATGGCTGAGGTGGTTCATCTCGGTGTGGTGAGTTTGGAAAATCGGTGGGACCGAGACTACTTATGAGTGTATATGGCGGTGAAAGTTCGATAGTTTAGGAGATGTATCACTAAGCACTTGAGCAACGGATCATCATCATAACCTCATCCCTTTTAATAGTATTGGCTTTCCTATGGACTCAATGTGATCTTGGATCACTAAACCAAAAATGGAGTCTTGAGCTTTTGCCAATGCTTGCCTTAGCATTTTGAGGGTCCACTTCTTGATCCTTGCCATACCCATATCACTGAACTTTCTGAAATGATTCTCAAGTAACTATTAGTTCAATGATATATATGTTGTTATTAATTACCAAAACCACCCGGGGATTAGTTGCACTTTCACCGAAGGTGTTTGTTGGGTTGGCATAGATCGAGAATAGGATTTGTCATTCCGTGTATCAGAGAGGTATCTCTGGGCCCTCTAGGTAATGCTCATCACTATAAGCCTTGCAAGCAATGTGAATAATGAGTTAGTTGCGGCATGAAGCATTACTGAACAAGTAAAGAGACTTGCCGGTAACGAGATTGAGCTAGGTATGATGACACCGACGATCGAATCTCGGGCAAGTAACATACTGATGACAAAGGGAACAACGTATGTTGTTGTGCGGTTTGACCGATAAAGATCTTCATAGAATATGTAGGAGCCAATATAAGCATATGTAGGAGCCAATATGAGCATCCAGGTTCCGCTATTGGTTATTGACCGGAGATGTATCTCGGTCATGTCTACATAGTTCTCGAACCCGTAGGGTCCACACGCTTAACGTTCGATGACGATTTGTATTATGAGTTATGTGTTTTTGATGACCGAAGTTTGTTCGGAGTCCCAGATGGGATTACAGACAATACGAGGAGTCTCTAAATGGTTGAGAGGTAAAGATTGATATATTGGAAGGTGGTATTCGGACACCGGAAGGGTTCCGGAGTGTATCGGGTACAAACCGGAGTACCGGAAGGGTTACCGGGACCCCCTGCTGGAAGATATGGGCCATATGGGCCATATGGGCCATATGGGCCATGGGAGGGAGGCTAACCAGCCCACAAGGGGCTGGTGCACCCCCCACAAGGGAGGATGCCGAATTGGACTAGGGAAAGGGGCCCCTTTCCTTCTCCTACTCCCTCTCCTTCCCCCTTTCCACCTCCGTAAGAAGGAAAAAAAGAGCGGGGAGGCGAATCCTAGTAGGAGTGGAGTCCTAGTAGGACTCCCCCTCCCTTGGCGCGCCCCTGGTGGCCGGCCTTCTCCTCCCTCCTTTATATACGGGGGCAGGGGGCACCCCAAAGGCACAACATTGTCTTAGCCGTGTGTGGTGCCCCCCTCCACCGTTTACTCCTCCGATAGTATCATCGTAGTGCTTAGGCAAAGCCCTGGGCAGATCACATCATCAACAATGTCATCACGCCGTCGTGCTGACGAAACTCTCCTTCGACCCTCTGCTGGATCAAGAGTACGAGGGACGTCATCGAGTTGAACGTGTGCTGAACTCGGAGTGTCGTACATTCGGTGCTAGATCGGTTGGATCATGAAGACGTTTGACTACATCAACCGCGTTAACATAACGCTTCCGCTTTTGGTCTACGAGGGTACGTGGACACACCCTCCCCCTCTCGTTGCTATGCATCTCCTAGATAGATCTTACGTGATCGTATGAAATTTTTTAAAATTGCATGCTATGTTCCCCAACAGATCCCAGTGTCGGCGGCGCCGTGGTCGGCTAGGCGCGACGGAGGAGGTGCGTCATTGGCAAAGGCCGCCGACGCCGAGCAAAGATCATGACCCGCTTACATAACCGACTCACCCAACTGGGTGAGATGGTTCGCGTTCGAGCACGAGAAGGTGAGGCGACGCGGCGTGCGCGAGGTCGACCGCAGCGTGCTGCCGCCGCCGCTCATCGTCCGCGAGGAGGACCAGGCGGCAGAGGATGCCTACCAAGTGGCCTTGCGGTGGTCTACCGGGAGAGTGAGGAGGACGAGCGGCGCAGGGCGGCGGCGGAGGAGGAAGAGGAGGCTCGATACGAGGTGGCCATGGCGCAGGCCATTGCCCTCTCCGCGGCGGGCGACTACGTGGTGCCGCCGG
Source organism: Aegilops speltoides (assembly GCA_021437245.1). NCBI lineage: Eukaryota > Viridiplantae > Streptophyta > Magnoliopsida > Poales > Poaceae > Aegilops > Aegilops speltoides. Next base: position 422,298,320 of record CM038145.1, on the reverse strand, counting down.
TGGCCCCGCCTTCCCCTCCCCGCCGCCTCGTCAAAGCCGGGCCGCAGATGGAGCTCATTGAGCGCTACTCCTGGACGGGAGTAGTGCGCGAGTGGGTCAGCGCCCCGCCGATCTGGATGGGGGCAACACCGGCGCAGTAGGCGGCGTACCTCGAGCGATGGCGCCAGCGACAGCTGGCCGAGGAGCGTCGTCGCGGCCAGTACGAGGAGATGCTCGAGCGCGACCTCGAGGAGGAGCAGCGCGAGGCCGAGGAGGAGGCGCGTCAAAGCCGCGGCAAAGACAGCGCCCGACTGACCCCTAACGCCGCAGACAAACCGCCGCATGCCCACATCGCCGCCGCCTGGAACACTGCGTTCCCCTGCGCCGGCCCTGCGCCGACACTCATTGACCTCACCGACCCCGAGGACGACGACGCCTAGGGCAGCGCGCCGCCTCGTAGTTTAGGTTGTTTTTACTTTTATTTAATGCTAATGTGTGGACGCGTGGACTCTTGCCGGCCTTCCTGGCCGGATTTATTGTTTAATTAAGTTGTTTTTATTTTAAATATGCATGCATTGTTTTTTTATTGTCAGCGCCGTCAAAATGGGTCGGGCCAGCTTTGGGCGCATAAGCCGATCCAAACGCGGAAGCGGACGTCCGTGTCCGCCTGGCCGACCCAAACGGACAACTAGCGGACAAAATCGCCGTTCGTTTGGGTCGGCCCGTTGGAGTTACTGTTACAGCGTGGAGGACGATGAAGCTGCACTTCCCACATGAGCTGTGGACTGGCGTGTCCGCTAGATAGGTTGCAAGTCCTGCAACAACGTTAATTCATTGGCACACCGTAACTGCACATTCATGCATGCAACAGCGCCACAGGCGATGATAAGCTGCCGCCTGCTACTGCTAGTATCGTCATATGCATCATCTTTTGTACCGCGGTAAAACGCTGAGCAGCCTCATCCTCATGGCACACCACGTGATGAAGGGGAGGCGAACAAAGAAAGCGCAGGTTGAGCCTCGTGTTCCAATCATACACAAATCCAGCAAAAGTTGCAGCTTTTGGCCTGCATGATTGTACTACCCTACCCCCCAACGATGCAGCAACAGTACAAGCAGAGGCCGGTGCTTTGCAATAGCAGAGGGTCCACATGAAACCTCCATGTAGTCTGACTGATAAAGGAGAACTCAATCATAGAGAGCAGCACTGCAGCAGAAGCTCGTAAATTACCATCGAATATACATATTATCAAAACACACTAGCCTCAAAAAGATACTCCCTCCATCCGAAAATACTTGTCATCAAAATGGATAAAAAGGGATGTATCTAGAGCTAAAATACATCTAGATGCATCCCCTTTTATTCATTTTGATGACAAGTATTTCCGGACGGAGGGAGTATGTTCATCGGCAACGAGCCACTGATCAGATGCAGGAATGCTCAAAACAAAATGAAATGAAGGAGTGAACATGTTTGTCACCAGAAATGAAAAATTAAGACTGCACAACAGCACAATCACTTGTTTCAGCGGTTAGAACAGCATACAAAGATGGCAAAACATAAGCAAAATCAAGAATGGACAACGCAACAACACCAATGACAGTCGGCAATCCGCAACCATGCACAATGGGAATGTCGAAACACGCCTGTCAACCTAGATGCACAATCTTTTTACCGGAAAAAATTATGTACGGAGATGAAGCCTGCACAGCTGGAGAAACGGCACACCAGGAACGAAACGGAACAGATCTGCCCAGGTCAGATTGGGAACGGTAGTATGTGCAGTCAGGCCTGCAACTCGACTTGCTTCCGGGCTTGGTTGGGCGCGTTCGCCCGTGGTTTCGGGTCAGACTTAGCACTGCTCGATCGGTTCATCGGATTCCTGTTAGTTGTCCCCTTTGCTGCTCCCCCGCCGACTGTTAGAAACATCAAAACTGGCTGGATTATATACTGCTGCTTCATGGAAATGCATGGCAGAAAAAAGGAGAGCTGTATATAGAAAGTGAGTGTCCAGAATGATGCATGGCATATTTGCAAGCATGCTAGAAGGTGAGTTCATGGAAATACAACTAACAAGACGAGAAATCCTTCTAGGATTCAAGCATGTATGCTAAGAAAACGATGAGAACGCTGGATGGATTGTGATTATTGTGCATTTTACCGTTATTCGGCAGGGACAGGCGCTTCTTGGCTGATGAACTCAGCTGCCCGCGCCTTTCTTTCTGATTGAGCACAGCCAAGGAAGCTATATCTGTGGGCTGGGAGCTGACTTCCTCAAAAGCCTCATCTTCCAGTTTCGGCTTCTGTTTGGATGTTCCCAGAGAGGTGGAAGGCAGTACACTTGATGACCGCCCAAATGAAGTGAAATTTATATCCGAATATGACTTCCTGTGGCTTGCACCTTTCTTCTTGCTCAGGCCATTAGGAGGAGTGCTTGAAGTTGGTGCTTTGCCCTTTGGTGTGACCTGAGATTTTATTTCCTCATCCTGATTATCATCACACACTGGCATGCTCTCTTTTGCATTATTGTCAAGCAACCTGTTCTCCCATGGACGTGCAGCCACCCATCTCTCTACCCAGTTTGATCCCCAGTGGTCGTCATCAAGTTCGGATCCTTGCAGATTCGTAGGTTTCTGTTGCCTTGAACCAGCTTGCCGCTGTTCAAGAGAAAAACAGAAGTTAATGACTTCGGAGAGGTTAAGAAATATCAAAAATTAGTACAGAATTTCCAGCATGCGCATTAATCATCATCCACATATGAAGATCGTTCTTAAATGCTACCTATAGTTACCTAGGTGCACTAACTCAAGCTAAATTGTAGAGTACACTGGTAAAACTTTGGCTGCATTATGTTAAACTAGCTACTGTACATCCCCCTGAAGAATAGAAATATTTTTTCGACTGTAACAATTGCACTTTCCATATTTAGTTGATGTAAACCATTTAATCTAGCCTCACCAGAATAAGAAGAGCAATACTTTCTCCTTTATCTCGACTATTGAGTGAGTTTATATGACCTTTTATAGTTTCTAGTTTATTATACAAATTTTAGTCCTCCAAGAGAAGGAAGTGCTTTTAATCTTACCAGTTGTTTATATTCGTAACATATCCTATTACATGACCGCCATCCAAACCGGTTGTGGTTTATCTCTTTTGGCTAGTTAGTGTATCTAGCCTTTTGGTTCTGTGTGAGCCTTTTGTCTTATCTTTCTTTACTTGCGGAGACATTGAGACCTTGTTGAACCTTTTTATTAATAAGATGGCCGTATGCATCATGCTGATGCAGAGGCCGGGGAGGCCCCCTTTTCAAAAAAATAATAATATTCGTAACATATGCAGCACCCAGTGAGAAAAATAACACCCCTCAGAGAAAAGCATAAGCACATTAGATATATGGAATTACTGTTTGGTAATTATCACAATAGTGGGTTTAGTCAGATCATAATTTTCTAAAACTTCGATTTACTATGAAACAGTTGATGTCTTCTTCACTAGACTGTTACATAATTCACTAGCAGAGCAAGCATGAAACATCTTCTAATTGACTTCTTGCTTGCGGCATTAACTTCCTGACCTGACTAATGGATCATGAACAAGTGTACATTCAACAAACAGTTTGATTCTAGATCATCAAGTTAACCTCAGTTAACAAGTTTCAGTTAGTTAAGGTGTTCTGGTATGGTACCCTCCAAAATTACCTGATGGGTCAATGCATACGCCATCGCTCTCTCGCGTTTTGCAGCAGCTTCCTGCCTTTTCAGTACTTTAGCTTGCATTTCTGCCACAGAACCAATACCGCCACACCAGCCTTCCTGCATTTGTTGTTGCAGAAGTAAACAAAGTTATCCCTTAAACAGCATCTATCCGATAAACAAAATTATGCCACCCATGTATGACCTGCCTTAATTTTCCATTTCAGAAAAAAAACTGGTGACCAAAACAATGTTAATGATCAACAGGTCTAATCGCAATGAATATATTATTGCTGCATTAATTGGCAGAATAACAAAGGGTTGAAGAGAAATGGCATTCATTCAGGGCATACAGCTGGGATAGATACACAATAACCGAATATTACATGGTTGGTGGTTAGGAGCAAGTCAACCCTTAAATAAAATATTTTCTTGTCCCTAACCCAAGTTCAATCCAGGTCAGCCAATGAACCGTGTTTAGTGCGACAGCATGTGTACTTCCATCCTTTAGCATACCAGTTATAATTAAATTTAATATGCTGAATTTGTAAAACTAAACTCTAATGTCCAGTTTCTCTCCTTCCATGACAAGTGTAGTTTGTGTAACTGAATGATAGATCGGGAGTTAGGGACATAGAGCAGCATATTTATTTCTAAGAGATTAGATGGCCTACCTCAATCTCTCGAACATGGTTCTCACAATCATCTTGCTCAGGGACCTTTTTCCGTGCCACTTGGTTTTCTAATGCAACACCGGCTTGCCTTGCTCTCACACGAGCTTCAGCTCTTACCAACTCATGCATACACTGAAGTGTTTCTGCTGTCTGCTTTCTCACAATATAGCCCCTCACAAGGGCCTGAAGTAGAACTATACCTTTGAGTGCTCGTAAAGCCCGCCTAGCCTATTATGTATAGAAGCAACATAAGAGATCAAGATGTCAGAACCAGCCAACTATGATGGATGCTAGCAACCATGAGCTAAAATATTACACGAATAAGAAATAACTACATATCTAGACAACTTATAATTTTAATTCAGGAGATAAAGATTTGTTTTCACTTTGTCATTTCCTGGTCATTGAAGAATTAACTATGAAACCCTAACAACAAATCTCTGTTTTTATGTTCTTCTTGGATTCTCTTAATAATGTATACCCGCTTGACCTTTGTATTGGCTGATAATCTCCGGGTTTAGTTAAATAAATAACAGAAACATGAATATGGGCACATTCACTATATGATGAGTGGTTACATTGCTTTCTCAACGTGCCAAAGAGAGTACATGATGCTATGCATTGTTTAACATAACGCAGCTCAAAGATATAGCATACCAAGAATGCCCGAAATGCAGACTGAATAACTGTTGCAGCCAAATCCCCTTCTCTAGGAAGTTCTTCGGTCTGAGAAACATGCACATCACGTGATGCACTTTCTGATGAAATTGAATTCGAACCGAACTGGGTGTTGGTGCCATCCGTCGATGCTTCACTAGGTACTGCAAGTTCTTCTAATGCGGGATCCACAGAATGCTTTCGTTTGTGTAGCTGTCGAGCAGAAGAGCTCTGCAATATTTATCAAAATCATCATGATCGAAAAGTAGAGCAGTAAGACTTGTAAGCCAAGTGGGAATTCAAAAAAAAATCAAAACCTTAATAGTGTACACTGCTAATTAGGAATTCATGCTTGCAAAGTAACACTATAGTATGAGGTGCACGACAGCCTATAATACATATCACACATTCACACTCATACTTAAGGTTGATTTAAGTAGAAATAAAATGAAGTAGTGTATCAGAACTCTTACAGCAGCTATATGTAAATAAAATGCAAACTCCTTCAATTGCTGGAAGTTTAGTTTGGTCAAATTTACAAACTGATGCTTTGAGAACTAAAAATAAATAAGATATTTCAAAATAAAATAAAAACATTACTTGAAAGAATAAAGGATAATGCAATCATCTAATGGTGCACAAATCAACCAGCTATCTGTTACAGACAATTGAAAAAAATAAAAAACTAAGTATCAAAGTTTGAACCACGGTTAGACAGGTTGAAGCCAGCCGTTTTTTGACAGCCCTACCCTTCTGCATGTTTTTTTATAGTGTTGATACAACACTGGCATACGCAGAGTAACTCTGATTTTGGAACTATTGACAGTGGAGCAGAGCTGTTGAGCAGCAAGCCCGTGACAAAGACATGCCAACAACAGCACTTGTTTGGCATCTGACAAACCAAATTTGGTACACCATCCACTTCTGCAGTTTTGTTCATTCGTTAAGATTTGTCATGTTCCCAAATCCCCCATAGAAAGACAAAAACCAAAAGCATGCGCACCTATCAAGCTGTGCTCATAAGAGAAGAAAACAAAAACAAAAGACAAACAAACTAATCATAGGTCCACACCTCATAGTTCAGCCATTCATTATGATTACACGCTATAAAACACAAGGCGGTTACGATGACTTACAGCTTCACTGCTCTCGGCATTTTGTGTGTTTTCTTGAGTTTCTGAATTCCGTCCCTTTTCCTGCTTTCTTATGCGAACCAGTGATTTAATCCACTTGGCTGAAATACCCATTATAACCCAACCTTTCCTTTCCTCTAATCAGAGAGCCTAAGACCTGCATTCAGAATATCGTAATGTTACTGAGCTGCACAAGCAAAGCTGCTTCTGCTTGAAACTTAAGTAAAAGTACAAAGATGACTCACAGCTTCAACCCAAGAAAAACTACATAACAATTGTTAGAATCTCGAGCAATGCATCCTACAATAAGAGCTAGCACATGCAAGTTGCTTCCAATGATTACTGGCAGTCCAGTAAAGAACCTAGGTTGTATGATAAGGTCAGTTGGAAGCAACAAAAAGATTCTGTCATTCCTTCGCTGATGGTTTGCCAGGAAAGTATACAATACCAATCAAGACTGCGGCAGCAGACTAGCAGAGATGCTGATGGGTAATCCTACTCCACTACCTAATATACGGTACACGCAAGAATGTTTCGCACGCCAGGCCGAAACAGAAGAACAGTTCAGCAGGCCATCCGGGGATATGCGCCATACAGACTAGTATCAAACCCACAAAGTAAGAGAAACAGAGTTTCAGAAGCTTTGGCATGGTTCTGCAAAAATTTAAGCAACATTTGAACTCTGCGAATGCGGCTAAAAACTGAGCAGAACTCACGAATAATTCCCAGCCAAGAGGGATGCATTCCAAGACGAAAATTTCAAGGGCTTCAGGCTACGCAAAACGTTCACCTTGAACGTTCTTCACTGTAAACTTTACAGCGCATGAAGACACGGCCAGCCCCCAAAAGAAACACAGCTTTGGTTAGCAAGAAAAAGAGGGGGCGGAGATTGTCAACAGACCCTCTTTACGGCACTCCGTATAAATCTTGCAGAAATGCAAGGACATCGATGGTAGCTCCAAGCAAAAAATCAACAAAAAAACACACCATGTGTACCCGCGACGGCAGTTCCAAGCCACCGAACGCGCGCACAAATCAGGAGTTCAGAACCACAGGCCGCGAGACGAGCGAGCAGAGGGAAGCAGAGCTCGGACGTCACGAAATTACCCCCAAAATCTGGCGAAAACGGGACTCGAATCAAAGAGCAGGCCCGTCAATCATTCAGTCCGGGGTCTCGAATCAGACCAAATCGCACCGGGGATGAACGCGCAGCACAGAGGCGCTCGTCGAAGTGCCTACGGGATGGGGGATTCTGGGCATGGGAAGGATGGGTTGGGAGGCTGGGGCTCACCTGGGAGCCGAAGACGAGAGCTTGAGACCAGGAAGCTGGAGAGTGGAGAGCATTCCCTCCCTCCCCTCCGCCGCTCGCCTCTTGTGTCGCGCGTCGTGAGCCCCTCTTCTTTTCTGCCTCGGGGTGTACTCTTCTTCTCTCCCTCTTGTTCGCACTTTTCGTTTCTTCGAAGCAAATAAAAAAAAGGACAGGAGCTCACATTGAAATGATCTGTTGAGTGCTGACATCGAAAAGTCTGAAACCTCAGTTTTATCTCTTGCCACCCATGAGTTGTTGAGTAAATATTTTTTACCCAAACCACACATGTACTCCATTTTTAATAAGACCTTTAAATTGCCAGCATACATCCGAACCGAGTTGTCCTGGCGCAGTTTGTTATCCAACACGGTTCTGTATTTGTCCGCGGACATGCCAGGCTGTCCAAAAACCAGCAAATCGGACACAAACTAGGAGGAGCTTTGCGGGAGTCCGAACCCCCGCCACATTGGACTCTGACAACCCCGACCCATCAAAAACGAAGCGGAGCCCGTGCTTTTGGAGCGGTCCGTACTATTTCTACGCCAAAACCCTATTCCTCACCCTCTCCGCTCCCGTTCATTGCCCCCCTCCTCCCTAATTCCTGCGATTTCACCTTTCGCCGCACCTGGACCCGTATGAAGAGCTGCCGGAGCCGGCGGAGGTGGAGGATCAAGAGAAGGTGGTCACCACACAAGATCAACACGGCAACACAGGAAGCCCGCCGCCTCAAAAAGAAGACAAAGGATCAAGAGGCGGGCCCCTAGTAGGGGTGGGGACAGGACAGGGGTCGGGCAGGGGTGAGATGATGGGAAGAGATGGGGCGAGCGTCGCCGCCCCCGTCCATGCACACGCGCCCTGGCCGGAGCAATTTCAACCGCCCTACTTCTAGGTCGCCAAGCAACTCAATCGCCAACCGTAGTACTCGGCCATCGCCGCCGCGTGTCGTATTGCATCGACGTCAACGCGGCGCCGTTCCATTTCATGGACTCGCCGTCGTTGCAGCTTGTCCGGTCGTGAACGCCGGGCGTGGATCAGCTTGGTGCTCGCTCTCTGTTCCCAGTATGAGTCAACTGGGTGAGACTGCATATGACGACGTGTACATGGAGTTGATGGGGATGATCCTCTAACATATGATCGATGAAGCAGTTGTAGCATACCATGGCTACTAGGTGTGACAAGCTGGTGGGTCGGCACAACGACCCATCTCGAGGCTAAGGCCCGAGCCTCGATCGCCATTTGTTGTTGCAGGGTCGTCGCCTTTCAAGCGAGAAGTGGTAACCAAGATGTTGAGGAATTCGGAGAGGCCGGCAGGGCTTCGATGTTGACGCCCACCTGGTGGCATAGGCGTGTCTACATCATATGTTGGTACGCTACTGTAGCATTCTGTAGCTCAAAGACACCTCCTAAACCGAGGGTCAGTGGTGGAAGGTGTTGTGGAGCTCAGTGAGGCCGCCTGTACGATCTGCTGTAGTGGTGGGACGCATACATGAAGGTCGTTGTAGTGGTCGCCAGTGCACCAAAGAAGACGGTGCGGGCGAGGGAGGTTGGTGGGATAATGTAGACCCAACCCATCTCGTCTGTCGTGAAGGTGAAGGAGCCAAAGGTGAGGCTTTCTCTTGGTGGGATGCCGCCGACAACGAGAGGAGATCCGGTGTGGGTTTGGTCTTCGGCCGACCTAGCCCATGCTTAACGCGCCAATGATGGTGCATAAACCCACCGGTGCCCTTAGTAGGGTGGCGAACATGGCTGGAGGTACCAGATCATAGATCACATGCGAGGAAGTTACCAGATTCGGGCCTCCGGGAAGGGGTAACAGCCTATGTCCTGCTTTGTGTTTCTATTCATGGTATAGTATCTCATGCGAGGGTTACAATGGGGATGAGGTATGAGACTACCGAGAGTATGGTTCTACGGATGTAGATGGTAACGAGAGCCCCTAGACACCTTATATAGATGGTGGGGCTAGGATTTTGTAGGGGGTAGATTCAATCCATCTGTTGTCGTCTTGACTTGAGGACCAAGACGATCCGTGGAGATATATCTGAAGCTTCGGGCTCCCTCCTGTCGCTAGAACCTTGTGGGCATAAGGTTTGCTGATGGGCTTCCCTTTGAGAAGCCACCCCCGGTGTACTGCACTATCACTTATCTGCGTGTATGGGTCTCTGGTCTCTCCTCCCATGGTTGGACCTTCACTGAGCCTCGTGGGCCCTGAGGCAAGCCTGCTGTCGGGCTCCCTCTAGGAAGCCACCTCCGGTGTATTACACCGTCAGCATAGTAGACGTCAAGCGCATAGGTAGTTGCGTAAGTGGCATAGGTTGAGTGATCGGGAAACCTACCTTTAGCTTCCTTTTGTTTGGCACTCCATATACTTCCACATCCAAAATGGATAGTGCAACAATAACTCCATGCACTTGGGGATTATCACAAGGCTTCAATTTGTTGGTTGTTCGCGACAGTTCTGTCCATAGCCCCACTCTTAGATAGTGTGATCTAAACGGTGCTGGTTTCTTCCTCGGTGTTCCCCGATGATCGAGGTCGATGGAATGTAACCATGTTCCTTGAGCGCAGATCTAGACAAGGACTATACTTGACGCACCCCTGTAATAAGAGTATCGAAATATAGTGTGCAATTATACATGTATAACTTTATAATTCTCTGGACCTTCTTAACAATAGATTACATCTACTGATATTCCTAGCTAATATGTATGCCTTGTTGATATAGTTGTTGGACCCTCAAGAGTAAGAGTTTGCGGTGAGCAGCAAAAATTTCTCTCCGAGACAAACAAGGGTTATCAATCCGATGGAGAACCTGACTTCAGTCAATAATCAACACCTAAACACAATTAGATAGGTTCTTCTTGGTCCCCAACTTAAATGGTAATGGAGATTGTCAGTCTCACTCACCTTGCTAGTTACAAGGATTAACGAATAATCTGTTGGGAATTGATGATTGTAAGCAAGTGAATGCAACGATTCAGATTGTAAAGAACTAGAACAGATTTTGATTGAGGTTATTACTCCTATAAAGGATGTTGGAGTACTGGCCTCCTTGGAGCCTTTGCGTGCGAGAGTGGCCTCTGCACCATTCATTTTGCGTGAGCGCGAGGCTCTCACAGATGGCTCCATGGCACTCTCCCATCTGTTCGATCTCCACGTATGCCCCGCACCCGACAGGTTTACCTCAGGGATCCATGACGTGTGAGCCACAAGCTCACACGGCGCACCCCCTGGGCTTGTGAGACCCCCGTAGCACCCCTTGACCTAATTCTACCTATATAAATTCAGAAATATTCCCAAACCAACAGAGAGCCACCTGAAACACTTTTTTCGTCACCTCAAGCTTCTATTCTTCCGTGATCCCATCCGGAGGCCTTTCCGGTACTTTGCCAGAGGGAGAATTGATCACGAGGGCTTCTACATCATCTTTTTCGCCTTCTGATGATGCGTGAGTAGTTTACCATGGACCTATGGGTCCATATCTAGTAGCTAGATGGTTTCTTCTCTCTCTTTGATCTTTAATACAATGTTCTCCTCGGTGTTCTTGGAGTTCTATCCGATGCAATCTTCTTCTGCAGTGTGTTTATTGGGATTCGATGAATTGTGGTTTATGATCTGAATATTCATGAGAACTAATTGAGTCTTTTCTGAACTTTATTATGCATGATTGTTATAGCTTTGTATTTCTCCCTGATCTATCCGTTTAGTTTGCCCAACTAGATTGATTTATCTTCAGTGGGAGAGGTGTTCTGTAATGGGTTCAATCTTGTGGTGCTCTATATCCCAGTGACAGAAGGGGACAAAACATGTATTTGTATTGTTGCCATTAAGGGTAAAACGACAGGATTTATTCATTTGGGTTTACTTTGTCTACATCATGTCATCTTTAAGGGGTTACCCTGTTTTTATGAACTTAATGCCATAGATGCATGTTGGATAGCGATTGACTGGTGGAGTAATAGTAATAGATGTAGGCAGGAGTCGGTCTACTTGTCTTGGACGTGATGCTTATATGCATGATCATTGCCTTGAATATCGTCATAACTATGCGCTTTTCTATCAATTGCCCAATAGCAATTTGTTCACCCACCGTATGCTATGTGTTCGAGAGAAAAGCCTCTAGTGAAAACTATGTTGGGGAACGTAGTAATTCAAAAAAAATTCCTACGACCACGCAAGATCTATCTAGGAGATGCATAGCAACAAGACGGGAGTGTGTCCACGTACCCTCGTAGACCGAAAGCGGAAGCGTTTAGTAACGCGGTTGATGTAGTCGAACGTCTTCACGATCCAAGTACCGAACGTACGGCACCTCCGTGTTCAGCACACGTTCAGCACGATGACGTCCCTCGAGCTCTTGATCTAGTAGAGGGTCGAGGGAGAGTTCCGTCAGCACGACGGCGTGGTGACGGTGTTGATGAAGTTACCGGTGCAGGGCTTCACCTAAGCACTACGACGATATGACCGAGGTGTTAAACTGTGGAGGGGGCACCGCACACGGCTAAGAGATTGTCTGTTGTGCTTTGGGCTGCCCCCTGCCCCCGTATATAAAGGAGTGAGGGAGGAGGCGGTCGGCCTAGAGGGGCGCGCCAAAGGGGGGAGTCCTAGTAGGAGTCCCTCTTCCTTTTCGGAGTAGGAGAAGGGGAAGGGAAAGAGAGAGGGAGAATGAAAGGGGGGCGCCCCCCTCCCCTAGTCCAATTCGGTTTGGCTAGGGGGGCGCGCGCCACCTCCTGGCTGCCGGCCTCCTCTTCCCACTAAGGCCCATGAAGGCCCAATACGCTCCCGGGGGGTTCCAGTAACCTCCCGGTACTCCGGAAAATGTCTGAACCTATCCGAAACATTTCCGGTGTCTGAACATAACCTTCCAATATATCAATCTTTATGTCTTGGCCATTTCGAGACTCCTCGTCATGTCCGTGATCTCATCCGGGACTCCGAACAGACTTCGGTCATCAAAAACACATAACTCTTAATACAAATCGTCATCGAACGTTAAGCGTGCGGACCCTACGGGTTTGAGAACTATGTAGACATGATCGAGACACATCTCCGATCAATAATCAATAGCGGAACCTGGATGCTCATATTGGCTCCTACATATTCTACGAAGATCTTTATCGGTCAAACCGCACAACAACATACGTTATTCCCTTTGTCATCGGTATGCTACTTGCCCGAGATTCAATCGTCGGTATCATCATACCTAGTTCAATCTCGTTACCGGCAAGTCTCTTTACTTCTTCTGTAATGCTTCATCCCGTAACTAACTCATTAGTCACATTGCTTGCAAGGCTTATAGTGATGAGCATTACCGAGAGGGCCCAGAGATACCTCTCCGAAACACGGGGTGGGAAATCCTAATCTTGATCTATGCCAACCCAACAAACACCTTCGGAGACACATGTAGAGCATCTTTATAATCACCCAGTTACGTTGTGACGTTTGATAGCACACAAGGTGTTCCTCCGGTATTCGGGAGTTGCAAAATCTCATAGTCTGAGGAACATGTATAAGTGATGAAGAAAGCAGTAGCAATGAAACTGTAACAATCATAATTCTAAGCTAACGGATGGGTCTTGTCCATCACATCATTCTCTTAATTATGTGATCCCGTTCATCAAATGACAACACATGTCTATGGTTAGGAAACATAACCATCTTTGATTAACGAGCTAGTCAAGTAGAGGCATACTAGGGACACTGTGTATTGTCTATGTATTCACACATGTACTAAGTTTCCGGTTAATACAATTCTAGCATGAATAATAAACATTTATCATGATATAAAGAAATATAAGTAACAACTTTATTATTGCCTCTAGGGCATATTTCCTTCAGTCTCCCACTTGCACTAGAGTCAATAATCTAGATTACAAAGTAATGATTGTAACACCCATTGAGTCTTGGTGCTGATCGTGTTTTGCTCGTGGAAGAGGCTTAGTCAATGGGTCTGCAACATTCAGATCCGTATGTATCTTGCAAAACTCTATGTCTCCCTCCGCAACTTGATGACGGATGGAATTGAAGCGTCTCTTGATGTGTTTGGTTCTCCTGTGAAATCTGGATTCCTTTGCCAAGGCAATTGCACCATTATTGTCACAAAAGATTTTCATTAGACCCGATGCACTAGGTATAACACCTAGATCGGATATGAACTCCTTCATCCAGACTCCTTCATTTGCTACTTTCGAAGCAGCTATGTACTCCGCTTCACACGTATATCCCGCCACGACGCTTTGCTTGGAACTGCACCAACTGACAGCTCCACCATTCAATATAATACGTATCCGGATTGTGACTTAGAGTCATTTGGATCAGTGTCAAATCTTGCATTGACGTAACCATTTACGACAAGCTCTTTGTCACCTCCATAAATGAGAAACATATCCTTAGTCCTTTTCAGGTATTTCAGGATGTTCTTGACCGTTGTCCAGTGCTCCACTCCTGGATTACTTTGGTACCTCCCTGCTATACTTATAGCAAGGCACACATAAGGTCTGGTACACAGCATTGCATACATGATAGAACCTATGGCTGAGGCACAGGGAATGACTTTCAATTTCTCTCTATCTTCTGCATTGGTCGAGCATTGAGTCTGACTCAACTTCACACCTTGTAACACAGGCAAGAACCCTTTCGTTGACTGATCCATTTTGAACTTCTTCGAAACTTTATCAAGGTATGTGCTTTGTGAAAGTCTAATTAAGCGTCTTGATCTATCTCTATAGATCTTGATGCCCAATATGTAAGCAGCTTCACCGAGGTCTTTCATTGAAAAATTCTTATTCCAGTATCCTTTTATGCTATCCAGAAATTTTGAATCATTTCCAGTCAATAATATGTAATCCACATATAATATTAGAAATGCTAAAGAGCTCCCACTCGCTTTCTTGTAAATACAGGCTTCTCCAAAAGTTTGTATAAAACCATATGGTTTGACCACACTATCAAAGCGTATATTCCAACTCCGAGAGGCTTGCACCAGTCCATAAATGGATCGCTGGAGCTTGCACACTTTGTTAGCACCCTTTGGATTGACAAAACCTTGTGGTTGCATCATATACAACTCATCTTTAAGAAATCCATTAAGGAATGCAGTTTTGACATCCATTTGCCAAATTTCATAATCATAAAATGCGGCAGTTGTGTTGACGACTGATTTTGGCAAAATACAGAGTAAAAGGTCGAGTGAAAACCTACCGATCGAGTAAAAGGTCGAGTGAAAACCTACCGATCGAGTAAAAGGTCAAAAACCTATCGATCGAGTAAAAGGTCGAGTGAAAACCTACCGATCGAGTAAAACGTCGAGTGAAAACTTATCGATCGAGTAAAAGATTGTCTTCCGACTAAAAATGTGGTCATCATCCAAGTGAAAGATTGTCTTCTGAGTGAAAATATAGTCAGCCGAGTGAAAAATTCTAAACATCCGTGTGAAAAAGTCCAGTCAAACCATCCGAGTGAAAGACTCTAATATCCGAGTGGATGAGCTCAAATCCGAGTGAAACTGAACATGTGCCCAAAAGTTTATCAAGATGATTTCGGATGGAGAAGTGTTCAATACGGAAGTTGTGCGTATCGTAAAAACGGTGAAATTTGGTTTTGGAGTCATCATCATCAGAGATAGCATATGGCATGCGAATTCACTACGAGACTCGGATAATCCAGTCTGCTGCAAGAACGAATCCGACTGGAACGTAAAGATGGCTTCGTGAAGTATTCAAGATGACCTTATTTGAAGAAGTGATCAACATGAGAGTTGTTCGTATCATCGAGGCGCACAAGTTTGATATTTGGGCCGTCTTGATTTGAGATCATATGCAAGCTCAGCGGCCCGCGCAAGAAGGAAGCCAACGTTCGGGCCAGATTCAGACTGAATCCGAGTTGGAATAGAACTAGGACTCTAGGACGTGAATTGATGTAATTTTTCTTGTACGGAAAGCCTAGATGAATCCTTTACTTGTACGGGAAGTCCATCCGCCTCTTATATATGTTGGGGGTGATGGCCGACTGAACAACACACAATCGAACAAATCAATATACTACTTTTTCATCTACGTTTTATCTCTCTATCGTTTTTCTCTCTCGTTCTTCGCTGTTCTTCGTGTTTGAGAGCTGCGAATCCCGAGGCTCTAGGGGCGAGCGAATCGACCTAGGGCAGCCCATAGCCGCCGCACTCCCTGACGGGGTCCCTCCCGGGGGTGTGGGGTTTCCAGGTCTTCAAAAGCGCCCGTCGACTGTCTTGCGTATCGCGCTGTCGGTCGGGTCTCCTTCGACGTGAGCTGCGGTGCATCACCCCCGGCGTCGAGGGTACACATGACGTGTTCGTGTGTCAACACACTTTTTGGCGACTCCACTGGGGAACGAAGATCAATCATCATCATCCATCATGTCCGATCTTCCCAAGCCATCTAAGGTAGACGCCGATAACATCATTAAGCCCAGTCTTGATGAGATATCGGCCGATCATCGCCAAGTCTATGAGGAGTACAAGAAGGCCCGTGAGGAGAAGGACTTGCAGGAGTTCCTTGCAAAGTTCAAGAAGGATCGCCAAGGCAACATCACTCTGATTGAAGAAATCAAGTTCCCTCCTCTTCAAGCCAAGCGGGTTAAACCCTCTGTAAGTATCGCCTTTTCTCCCGCGGTGGGCGAGATTGAAAGTCGTATTGCTGATGGTAACAATCTAGTCTATCAAACTTTCATAGAAAATACTAATGCTCAGAAGAATATATCTCAATCGTCTAGTGGTAATGATGGTGTAGCTGCTAGTGTGCAAAACCCTAATCTAGCTTTACCTATTGCATCGGTGCCTCCCATGCCGATGACTTATTATCCTACCCAAACAAATCAGATTGTGGCTGCACCCATCAACCCTATTATGAGCATGCCAGGTTCGGTGGCGACGCCGAACCAAACCCTACCTACGGCTACAACCACTCGACCACTACCAAATTATGGGTCGACATACATGCCACAATTCCTACCTACAACTAGTAACCCTACTCCTCCTATGCCACTGCCACAAGCTTCATCGTCCACTATGGATGATGGTTTAGCTAATCTTAGAGAGGAGATGGCTAAGATGCTTCGAGAGAATTTTGGAGTTGAGTTACCTCGGAATCGGATTTACCAAAAGCCGTACCCCGAGTACTTTGATGCTATCCAGTGCCCTCCAGGATATAAAATTCCAGATTTTGTTAAGTTTAATGGAGAAGGTACAAAAACCACATGGGAGCATGTTAGTCAGTATTTAGCACAATTGGGTGAGGCAGGCTCATTGAATGAATTAAAAGTGCGTTTATTTCCTTTATCATTAACCGGTACTGCATTTTCATGGTTTTCTTCTTTACCACATGGTTCCATTCGAGTTTGGTCGCAGTTAGAGCAGAAATTTCGTGATCACTTTTATAGCGGCGACAATGAACTCAAGTTGTCACATCTAACATCGGTTAAGCGAAGCATGATGAATCGGTTTCGATTACGTCAAGAGATTGAGAGAAACAAAAACTGGTGTTTTAGTTTGGTGATAACCGAGAGAGATTTAGCGGACCTAGTCTTGAGTGGTTTGAGAACTCCCATTAGAGAAAAGCTAGAAGGTTATGAGTTCTTAAATATCAACCAAGTCTTACAAAGGGCTTTGGCTCAGGAAAGCCGAAGCAAAGATCTCAAAGAAGTGCATAGGTACAAAGCCGATCGTCCAAAGATGAATATGGTGGAATATGATAGTGATCACTCGGACGATGAGGGTGATGTTTTTTCTACTGAGTTTGTTTGGCCATCTAAGGCCAAACCCTTTACTTGTAATGATCTGAAACCGATTCATAAGAATCGTGATGAAGAGATGAAATTTACTTTTAACACTGCTAAGTGTGATAGAATATTTGATGCTTTATTGCAGGCTAAGATTATTAGAATATCTCATACTTTACCACCGTTTAAAGAGCTAAAACGGCGTGCTTATTGCAAGTATCATAATTCTTTTTCTCATGCTACTAACGATTGCAATTTTTTCGACGACAGATACAATCGGCCATTAATGACGGACGATTGAACTTTTCTGAGATGCAAGTCGATAAGCAACCTTTTCCAATGAATACTATGGATTTAGAGGGAAAGAAGCTACTCATTCGGCCGGAGGTAGCCGAATCTGCTAATAAAGCTAATATCATTGTTGGTGAGCCCAGGAAAGACAAGGAAGGCAGCACGGTCTTAGGAAGACATGTTGTGCTTGATAAGCAACCCGATGGCAAGGAAGTGATCAAAATCACCATCAAGAACCCTACACTCGGGGGGCAACTACAAGTGCAAGAAAATGCTCGTGTTAGATTTGTCAAGCCTAAGAGTCCAGAAGTTGGCAAGTGGGAAAGGAATGAAGTTAAAATACAGCGCAAGCGGATCAAACCAACTTTTGATATGTTGCTGTCCAAATATGCCAATCAGTCGGCTGGTTCCAGCTCTAACCGGCCATCATACTTGAAGTGACCAAGGTCACCATCAGATGATATGTTCAGTCAGTATATGAAACCGAGTGGACCAAAGGCGTTATTTCCAAAAGAGCAGAGGCAAACTGTTTGGGACCGACTTGAATACTCGTATAATGGTCGACTGAACGTTGGTAACTATCGGTCGGCTGGTCAAAACATGCGACCGGATGGAAATTATCCGAGTGTAAGAATGCACCCAGGTGGAAGCTATCCGAGTGAAAAAATGTGGTCAAGTAGATTCCATCCGACTAAATTCCATCCGAGTGAATTCCATCCGAGTGGATTCCTTCCGAGTGACATCCATCCGAGTGGATTCCATCAGAGTAAAAAGGTGCGCCCGAGTGGAAATTTCATGCATTTGGAAAATCGAAAGGAATGGCGTGTTAAGTCACCCAAGTGTTGCAGTAGTTGAGTCAGGGAAAGGCAAGGAGAAAATGGATGCCGACTCACTTATCTTGGGCACCAAAACATTCCCCATACAGTAGCCGACTGTGCATAACCACTCGACTGAGCCAATACTTGCTATCGCGCCAAAACACTCTGCTAATGACCATGAAGCAAGCACCAGCCAAGTAAAAACGAGGGATCCTAAATACACTCAGCCAAAGTGGTGTCCTCCAGGGCTAACAAAGACACAAAAAAGGAAATTACAAAGGTTAAGGAGTCAAGAGATGGCAGAACAAGAGGCCGAGAAGCAAAGGGATAAGTTGTTCAATGACACTCGGCCTATGGTACTTACAAAACAAGTGTGGAGGCCCAAACAAATACAAGATGCAGTGGCTTCTACACCTATCATAGCGGCACCTGCAATACCAAAAGAGGACGACACAATCATTGCATCGTCTATGTTACCTATTGATTCCTCTTCACTCGGACAAATTTCAGAATCAGTGGATGCACTCGAGGAGGAGGCTGATATGTTGGACTATGAGTCTACACTGTTTCATGAAGGTATGGATATCAATATGGTGTATACTTACCTGCTGAGTTTCATGCTGTAAATGAGGAAGGGGAGGTGGCTCAGCTGGATTTTGGCCCTAAAAATGCAATATTTGAGAAGCCAAAAGAACCAGTAACGCATCTAAAACCATTATATCTCAGAGGTCATATCAATGGGTCGCCGCTCACTCGGATGCTTGTTGATGGTGGTGCTGTGGTGAATCTTATGCCCTATTCGGTCTTCAAGAAATTGGGTTTGCCTGATGAAGAATTGATCAAGACCAATATGGTGCTCAACGGATTTGAAGGCAAAGAGAAAACTGAAGCCAAAGGTGTAATATATGTGGAGCTTACAGTCGGAAGCAAAACTTTGGCTACTGCATTCTTTGTCGCTGAGGTGCAAGGTAACTACAACGTCATACTAGGCCGTGATTGGGTTCATGCAAACTAGTGTGTGCCATCCACTATGCACCACTTTTTGATTCAGTGGGTTGATGATGAAGTGGAAGTCATTCATGCGGATAACTCGGCCTGTGTTGCTTTGGTCGATGCATCGGTGGATTGGCAACATCCCAATGCTACTTGCTTAACGGGACGTGACTTATCAGAGTTTGATTTTCTCAGCGCGACCAAAAATGGTTTTGTGCCCGTGTCTTTAAAGCCGACTGAATGCAATCGGCTCCAAGGTATGATATGTTTAAATGGATTCTAGCTCCGAGTGGTTACAAAAACGTCTTGTAAAATATCGGTCCAGCGAGGACGATATGTATGAATCTATAGAGGAGTTGGATGACATGGATAAACTTGGACAAGGTTTTACATAGGCCGATCCATTAGAGGAGGTAGATATTGGAGATGGTTCAGTCACTCGACCGACGTTTGTAAACAAAAATTTGAAAGTCAATTGTAAAGCTAAGTTAATCGAGCTATTAAAAGAATATGTTTGTTGCTTTGCGTGGGAATATCATGAGATGCCAGGTTTAAGTCGAGAGCTAGTGGAGCATCGGTTACCTATAAAGGCCGGTTTTAGACCATATAAACAGTCGGCCAGAAAGTTTAATCCGAAAACATATGACCGGATCAAGGAAGAGATCGGTCGACTGCTTGAAGCTAATTTCATTCGACCTTGCAGGTATGCTGAGTGGATTTCTAACATTGTCCCATTGGAGAAGAAGGGATCCGGCAAGTTGAGGGTGTGCATTGACTTCAGAGATTTTGAATAGGGCTACACCCAAAGATGAGTATCCCATGCCAATAGCCGATATGCTTATTAATGATGCTTCTGGACATAAGGTTATTAGCTTTCTAGATGGTAATGCCAGATACAATCAAATTTTTATGGCCGAAGAGGACATGTACAAAACGGCTTTCCGGTGTCCTGGTTTCCTTGGTTTATTCCAGTGGACGGTGATGACATTCGGATTAAAAAATGCTGGAGCCACATATCAAAGGGCTATGAATTTGATTTTTCATGATTTACTCGGTATCATACTTGAAGTTTATATTGATGATATTGTTGTCAAATCGGATGCTTTTGAATCTCACTTGGCTGATTTGCGTTTAGCTTTTGAAAGAATGAAAAAGTATGGACTGAAGATGAATCCTTTGAAGTGTGCTTTCGGCGTGTCAGCTGGTAAGTTTTTGGGTTTCATTATTCAGGAAGATGGCATAGAGATTGATCCCAAAAAGATAGAGGCTATACAGAAAGTGGAGGCTCCAACATGCAAAAGAGATATGCAAAAGTTCCTTGGCAAGGTCAATTATTTGAGGAGGTTCATAGCTAATCTGTCAGGAAAAGTTGATGCATTTACTCCTATCCTTCGGTTGAAGAATGATGTTGATTTCACTTGGGGGGCAAAACAGCAAGAAGCATTTGATATGATCAAGAGTTATTTGTGCACTCCTCCGGTGATGAAAGCACCCAAGCATAGGGAACCCTTCAGGCTTTACATTGCAGCGGAGGAAGGAGTTATTGGTGCTATTTTGACTCAAGAAACCGAGGGAAAGGAGCATGCTATTACATATTTGAGCAGACGCTTATTAGACGCCGAGACAAGGTATACATTTATTGAGAAACTATGTCTATGCTTATATTATTCTTGCACAAAATTAAGACATTATTTAGTGTCGAGTGCTTGTATAGTAGCTTGTCAGACCGATGTCATTAAATACATGTTGCATAGGCCAATTCTTAGTGGTAGAATTGGCAAGTGGGCTTATGCTTTGATTGAATATGATTTGGCTTATGAATCTCTAAAATCCATGAAAGGCCAAATTGTTGCTAATTTCATTGTTGAACATCGGATTAATGACAAGCATGATGTTGATATGAACCTTGTTTCATTAGTACCATGGAGATTATACTTTGATGGTTCAGTTTGTAGCAATGGCCAAGGTGTTGGTATTGTTTATATATCTCCTCATGGTGCTATTTTTGAAGCCTCATGCCGCTTAGAATATTTTTGCACAAACAATCAAGCCGAATATGAAGCATTGTTATTCGGCCTAGAGATGTTACTTGCTATAGGTGTCACACATATTGACGCTTACGGTGATTCGTTACTAGTAGTGCAGCAAATATCCGGAGTCTTTCAGTGTTTGGACGAATCACTTAATGTTTATCTTGATAAATGTCTAGATATAATTTCTACTTTGGATTGTTTTAGCATTGCACATATATCTAGACATGACAATTGGAAAGCAAATGAGTTGGCACAGCAAGCATCTGGATATCATGTTGATCATGGCATGTTTCATATCTCTCAAAGACCGATGTCTTGTCTTTCCAATATGGGCGAGGCCGAACCTGAACCCACTGATTCGGCCATTAACAAAAAATCTAGTGCAGGTGACAATCCCGACTGGAGGAAGCCCATTGTTGATTACTTGTGCAATCCGAGTGAAAGGGTGGACAGGGCTGTTCGGCGTATGGCTTTCAAGTATACAATGAGAGATGATGGTCTTTATCGCCGAACAGTCGATGGTGTTCTTCTAAAGTGTTTGGACAAGGACCAGTCAAGAGTTGCTATGGGAGAAGTACATGAAGGTATTTGTGGCACTCACCAGTCGGCTCCCAAGATGAAATGGTTATTGCGACGTGCTGGCTTTTATTGGCCGACTATGATTAATGATTACTTCAGATATTATAAAGGGTGTGAAGCTTGTCAAAGGTTTGGTGATATTCAATTGGCTCCTGCTGCTATGTTACATCCTATTATCAAACCGTGGCATTTCAGAGGTTGGGGTTTAGATTTCATTGGACAAATCCACCCGTCTTCCTCAAAAGGGCATCGGTTCGTATTGGTGGCAACTGATTATTTCACAAAATGGTCTGAAGCAATACCTCTCAAGAACATGACACATACAGAGGTAATTCAATTCATAACCGAGCACATTATTCATAGATTCGGTATTCCTCAAACGTTAACTACAGATCAAGGTTCATCTTTTATGTCACACCAAGTCAGAGAGTTTGCCGAATCTTATAATATAAAGTTGCTCAATTCCTCCCCGTATTATGCCCAAGCTAATGGACAAGCTGAGTCTAGCAATAAAATTTTAATCAAGCTCATCAAGAAGAAGATTGAGGATAGTCCGAGGAGATGGCATGAGTTGTTGTCTGAAGCTTTATGGGCACACAAAATTTCAAGGCATGGTGCTACAAAGGTGACTCCATATGAGCTAGTATATGGTCAAGAGGCTGTTTTACCAGTGGAGGTAAATTTGAATGCTTTGAGAATAGCCAAACAAAATAATTTGTCGGCAGTAGACTTTTATAACTTAATGATGGACAATATTGATGAGGTTGCCGATAAACGTTTGGCTGCTTTAAAAGCCATAGAGAGAGAGATAAGTTGAGGGTGGCAAGAGCTTACAATAAGAAAGTCAAGTTGAAGAATTTTCAAGTTGGTGATCTCATCTGGAAAGTGATTCTACCGCTTGGTTCAAGAGATAGAAATTTCGGGAAGTGGTCTCCAAGTTGGGAAGGTCCTTTTAGGATTACAAGAGTTGTTCCCGGAAATTCATGTTTGGTGGAATCAATACAAGGGGCATTGTTACCTCGAGCTCTCAATGGCAAATATTTGAAAAAGTACCACCCGAGTGTGTGGCAGGAAGCCTAAGTAGGCAGTGGCCGATATACGATTATCGCCCTTAGCACAAACATGGCCGATACATAGTTATCGCCCTGAGAAAAATAAATGGCCGATGGAGTGTTGACATCGTCCTTAGAACGAACGCTATGCATATTATTTTTCGGCGTGCAAGCTTTGCCGAAAAACAGGGGGGCATGTGTTGACGACTGATTTTGGCAAAATACAGAGTAAAAGGTCGAGTGAAAACCTACCGATCGAGTAAAGGTTGAGTGAAAACCTATCGATCGAGTAAAAGGTCAAAAACCTATCGATCGAGTAAAAGGTCGAGTGAAAACCTACCGATCGAGTAAAAGGTCGAGTGAAAACTTATCGATCGAGTAAAAGATTGTCTTCCGACTGAAAATGTGGTCATCATCCAAGTGAAAGATTGTCTTCTGAGTGAAAATATAGTTAGCCGAGTGAAAAATTATAAACATCCGAGTGAAAAAGTCCAGTCGAACCATCCGAGTGAAAGACTCTAATATCCGAGTGGATGAGCTCAAATCCGAGTGAAACTGAACATGTGCCCAAAAGTTTATCAAGATGATTTCGGATGGAGAAGTGTTCAATACGGAAGTTGTGCATATCGTAAAAACGGTGAAATTTGGTTTTGGAGTCATCATCATCAGAGATAGCATATGGCATGCGAATTCACTACGAGACTCGGACAATCCAGTCTGCTGCAAGAAAGAATCTGACTGGAACGTAAAGATGGCTTCGTGAAGTATTCAAGATGACCTTATTTGAAGAAGTGATCAACATGAGAGTTGTTCGTATCATCGAGGTGCACAAGTTTGATATTTGGGCCGTCTTGATTTGAGATCATATGCAAGCTCAGCGGCCAGCGCAAGAAGGAAGACAACGTTTGGGCCAGATTCAGACTGAATCCGAGTTGGAATAGAACTAGGACTCTAGGACGTGAATTGATGTAATTTTTCTTGTAAGGAAAGCCTAGATGAATCCTTTACTTGTACGGGAAGTCCAGCCGCCTCTTATATATGTTGGGGGTGATGGCCGATTGAACAACACACAATCGAACAAATCAATATACTACTTTTTCATCTACGTTTTATCTCTCCACCGTTTTTCTCTCTCGTTCTTCGCTGTTCTTCGTGTTTGAGAGCTGCGAATCCCGAGGCTCTAGGGGCGAGAGAATCGACCTAGGGCAGCCCATAGTCGCCGCACACTCGACGGGTCCCTCCGGGGTGTGGGGTTTCGGTCTGCAAAGCGCCCGTCGACTGTCTTGCGTATCACGCTGTCGGTCGGGTCTCCTTCGACGTGAGCTGCGGTGCATCACCCCCGGCGTCGAGGGTACACGTGACGTGTTCGTGTGTCAACAAATTGCTAACAAGATTCAGACAGACTTGAGCATCTCTATGGGTGAGAAGGTCTCATCGTAGTCAACTCCTTGAACTTGTTAAAAACCTTTCGCAACAAGTCGAGCTTTGTAGACACATTACCATCAGCGTCGGTCTTCTTCTTGAAGATCCATTTATTTTCTATGGCTTGCCGATCATTGGGCAAGTCCACCCAAGTCCACACTTTGCTCTCATACATGGATCCCATCTCAGATTTCATGGCCACAAGCCATTTTGCGAAATCTGGGCTCATAATTGATTCCTCATAGTTCGTAGGTTCATCATGGTCTAGTAACATAACTTCCAGAACAGGATTATCGTACCACTCTGGTGCGGACCGTGCTCTGGAAGACCTACGAGGTTAGGTAGTAACTTGATCTGAAGTTTCATGATCATCATCATTAGCTTCCTCGCTAATTGGTGTAGGAATCACCGGAACTGATTTCTGTGATGAACTACTTTCCAATTTGGGAGAAGGTACAATTACCTCATCAAGTTCTACTTTCCTCCCACTCACTTCTTTCGAGAGAAACTCCTTCTCTAGAAAGGATCCATTATTAGCAATGAATATCTTGCCTTTAGATCTGTGATAGAAGGTGTACCCAATAGTTTCCTTTGGGGTCTATGAAGACGCACTTCTGTGATTTGGGTTCGAGCTTATCAGGTTGAAGCTTTTTCACATAAGCATCGCAGCCCCAAACTTTAAGAAACGACAACTTTGGTATCTTGCCAAACCACAGTTCATATGGCGTCGTCTGAATGGATTTCGATGGTGCCCTATTTAACGTGAATGCAGTTGTCTCTAAAGCATAACCCCAAAATGATAGCGGTAAATCAGTAAGAGACATCATAGATCGCACCATATCCAATAAAGTACGGTTACGACATTCGGACACACCATTACGTTGTGGTGTTCCAGGTGGCGTGAGTGGCGAAACTATTCCACATTGTTTCAAATGAAGACCAAACTCGTAACTCAAATATTCGCCTCCACGATCATATCGTAGAAACTTTATTTTCTTGTTACGATGATTTTCCACTTCACTCTGAAATTCTTTGAACTTTTCAAATGTTTCAGACTTATGTTTCATTAAGTAGATATACCCATATCGGCTCAAATCATCTGTGAAGGTCAGAAAATAACGATACCCGCCACAAGCCTCAATACTCATTGGTCCGCATACATCTGTATGTATTATTTCCAATAAGTCAGTAGCTCGTTCCATTGTTTCGGAGAACGGAGTTTTAGTCATCTTTCCCATGAGGCATGGTTCGCAAGCACCAAGTGATTCATAATCAAGTGATTCCAAAATCCCATCAGAATGGAGTTTCTTCATGCGCTTTACACCAATATGACCTAAACGGCAGTGCCACAAATTAGTTGCACTATCATTATCAACTTTGCATCTTTTGGCTTCAATATTATGAACATGTGTATCACCACGATCGAGATTCAACAAAAATAGACTACTCAACAAGGGTGCATGACCATAAAAGATATTACTCATATAAATAGAATAACCATTATTCTGTAATTTAAATGAATAACCGTCTCGCATCAAACAAGATCCAGATATAATGTTCATGCTCAACGCTGGCACCAAATAACAATTATTTAGGTCTAAAACTAATCTCGAAGGTAGATGTAGAGGTAGTGTGCCGACGGCGATCACATTGACCTTGGAACCATTTCTGACGTGCATCGTCACCTCGTCCTTAGCCAATCTTCATTTAATCCATAACCCCTGTTTCGAGTTGCAAATATGAGCAATAGAACCAATATCAAATACCCAGGCGTTACTACGAGCATTATAAGGTACACATTAATAACATGCATATCAAATATACCTTTCACTTTGCCATCCTTCTTATCTGTCAAATACTTGGGGCAGTTCCGCTTCCAGTGTCCAGACTTGGGCTTCTTCCCGGGAGTAGCAACTTGCTTGCTATTCTTCTTGAAGTTTCCCTTCTTCCTTTGCCCTTTTTCTTGAAACTAGTGGTCTTGTTAACCATCAACACTTGATGCTCCTTCTTGATTTCTACCTCCGCAGCCTTTAGCATTGCGAAGAGCTCGGGAATCGTTTTTGTCATCCCTTGCATATTATAGTTCATCACGAAGCCTTTATAGCTTGGTGGCAGTGATTGAAGAACTCTGTCAATGACACTATCATTAGGAAGATTAACTCCTAGCTGAGTCAAGTGGTTATGGTACCCAGACATTCTGAGTATGTGTTGACTAGCAGAACTATTCTCCTCCATTTTGCAGCTATAGAACTTGTTGGAGACTTTATATCTCTCAACTCGGGCATTTGCTTGAAATATTAACTTCAACTCTTGGAACATCTCATATGCTCCATGACGTTCAAAACGTCTTTGAAGTCCCGATTCTAAGTCGTAAAGCATGGCACACTGAACTATTGAGTAGTCATCAACACGCATCTGCCACGCATTCACAATGTCTGAAGTTGCTGCCGCAGGTGGTACACCTAGCGGTGCTTCCAGGACGTAATTCTTCTGTGCAACAATGAGGATAATCCTCAAGTTATGGACCCAGTCCGTGTAATTTCTACCATCATCTTTCAACTTAAATGCATTAAAATTTAAAGGAATGGTAGCACGGGCCATTGATCTACAACAACATAGACATGCAAAAACTATCAGGACTAAGTTCATGATAAATTAAAGTTCAGTTAATCATATTACTTAAGAACTCCCACTTAGATAGACATCCCTCTAGTCATCTAAATGATCACGTGATCCAAATCAACTAAACCATGTCCAATCATCACGTGAGATGGAGTAATTTTCAATGGTGAACATCACTATATTGATCATATCTACTATATGATTCACGTTCGGCCTTTCGGTCTCAGTGTTCCGAGGCCATATCTGCATATGCTAGGCTCGTCAAGTTTAACATGAGTATTCTGCACGTGCAAAACTAGCTTGCACCCGTTGTATGTGAATGTAGAGCTTATCACACCCGATCATCACGTGGAGTCTCGCCACGATGAACTGAAAGGATAGATGATACGTCTCCAACGTATCTATAATTTATGAAGCATTCATGCTATTTTATTATCTGTTTTGAATGATTACGGGCTTTATTATACACTTTTATATTACTTTTGGGACTAACCTATTAACCGGAGGCCCAGCCCATATTGCTGTTTTATTGCCTGTTTCAGTATTTTGAAGAAAAGGGATATCAAACGGAGTCCAAATGGAATGAAACCTTCGGCAACGTGATTTTTGGAATGAACGTGACCCAGGAAACTTGGAGTGCAAGCCGGGGAAGCATCAAGAAAGCCATGAGATAGGGGGCGCGCCCACCCCCCCGGGCACGCCCTCCACTCTCATGGGCCCCTCGAGGCTCCCCAGACCGAATTCTTTCGCCTATATAAGTCCACATACCCTAAAACCATCGAATATCAAGATAGATCGGGAGTTCCGCCGTCACAAGCCTCTGTAGCCACCAAAAACCTCTCGGGAGCCCGTTCTGGCACCATGCCGGAGGGGGAATCCATCACCGGTGGCCATCTTCACATCCCAGCGCTCTCCATGACGAGGAGGGAGTAGTTCACCCTCAGGGCTGAGGGTATGTACCAGTAGCTATGTGTTTGATCTCTCTCTCTCTCTCGTGTTCTCTCTATGGCACGATCTTGCTGTATCGCGAGCTTTGCTATTATAGTTGGATCTTATGATGTTTCTCCCCCTCTACTCTCTCGTAATGGATTGAGTTTTCCCTTTGAAGTTGTCTTATCGGATTGAGTCTTTAAGGATTTGAGAACACTTGATGTATGTCTTATCGTGTTTATCTGTGGTGACAATGGGATATCACGTGCCACTTGATGTATGTTTTGGTGATCAACTTGCGGGTTCCGCCCATGAACCTATGCATAGGGGTTGGCACACATTTTCGTCTTGACTCTCCGGTAGAAACTTTGGGGCACTCTGTGAAGTACTTTGTGTTGGTTGAATAGATGAATCCGAGATTGTGTGATGCATATCGTATAATCATGCCCACGGATACTTGAGGTGACAATGGAGTATCTAGGTGACATTAGGGTTTTAGTTTATTTGTGTCTTAAGGTGTTATTCTAGTACGAACTCTTGAATAGATTGATCTAAAAGAATAGCTTTGAGGTGGTTTCGTACCCTACCATAATCTCTTCGTTTGTTCTCCGCTATTAGTGGCTTTGGAGTGACTCTTTGTTGCATGTTAAGGGATTGTTATATGATCTATCTATGTTATTATTGTTGAGAGAACTTGCACTAGTGAAAGTATGAACCCTAAGCCTTGTTTCCTACCATTGCAATACCGTTTACGCTCACTTTTATCATTAGTTACCTTGCTGTTTTTATATTTTTTAGATTACAAAAACCTTTATCTACCATCCATATTGCACTTGTATCACTATCTCTTCGCTGAACTAGTGCACCGATACAATTTGCCATTGTATTGGGTGTGTTGGGGACACAAGAGACTCTTTGTTATCTGGTTGTAGGGTTGCTTGAGAGAGACCATCTTCATCCTACGCCTCCTACGGATTGATAAATCTTAGGTCATCCACTTGAGGGAAATTTGCTACTGTCCTACAAACATGTGCACTTGCAGGCCCAACAACGTCTACAAGAAGAAGGTTGTGTAGTATACATCAAGCTCTTTTCTGGCGCCGTTGCCGGGGAGGTGAGTGCTTGATGGTATATCTTTAGATCTTGCAATCGAATCTTTTTGTTTCTTGTTTTATCACTAGTTTAGTTTATAAAAGAAAAGTACAAAAAATAAATGGAGTTAAGTTTGTCTCATACGCTTCATCTTTATCTTTTGTGAGTTTGATGAAAAGGAAAATTGTGCTCAAGTGGTAGAAGAAGAAATCTATAGACTGTTTGATACTAAATCTTTGAATGATGAGCATGATTGCAATGTTGTTAGTATGAACTCTTTGAATATCCATATTGCTAATGATGATTGCACTAGTTATGATGAAAATATCTCCTATAAGTATGTCGATTTTTGTGGAGAGCATTGGGTTTGCATAGATACACCAAATAGAGAAGATAGATATTGCAAGAGGCATAAGTATTTAGAAACTAAATTGTTGCAAGAAAGACTTGATGATTGTGCTGAAAGATTCAATATGTTTCGCGCTCCTTGTGAACTTTGCAATGAACGTGGTCATTTAAATCTCCAATGCAAACTATTTCATGATCGAATCGTGTCCAAAAATTGTGATAACTTGATTACCCTTGGGCATCATAAAGAGCTTAGTCTTCTTTTGGGGTATGAAGAAATGAAACGTATAACTGAGGGTATTCCAAAATTTAATCTTGATAGATTTCTTGATTTTGATCTAGAGACGATTTATATGTTTTGTGCGGTGAATTGCATTGAAAATCCTTATATTGCCAATTACCGAAAGCAAATAGAAGAAGAAGAGAACACTAATGAAAGGGAAGAGATTTCCCAATATCCTCCTATTATTTCTTATGATGAATCAGGTAACAAGGAGAAGCTTTCTATTCAACAAATCTCGTCAATAAGGAGCTCAAAGGGGAAGGTTGAACCCACACATAATGTGAAGAAGAAAAAGAAAAGAAGGAGCAACAAAGGTAGAAAGGTACCCCTCCCAAATGATGTTGCTCCTACTACTCATTGTGATGATGATAATTGCTATACTATTGGTGCTATCCATATTTTTAGTGATGAGAGTGATTATGCTTATGAAATGAAAGGGCCCAAGCTTGGGGAAGCTATGTTTGATGAGGATGAAATATTTGAGAATATATTTGCTGAAATTAATGTTTGTCCCAAGCTTGGGGATGCTATGTTTAATGAAGATGATATTTTTAGCATCCCAAGTTTTGATATGCAAATGTGTTATGATGATAGCATGCCTCTTACCTATGATGATTATATTGATGAAAGTGGGTTTGGAAGAGTGTCAACTTTAGGAAGTAGTTATCCCACTATTTTGGAGGATATTGAATCCTATTGTGATGAATATGAAAGTGGATTTGGAAGAGTGTAAACTTTATTTAGTGATGATTCCACTACCTTGGAAGA
This sequence comes from Aegilops speltoides, assembly GCA_021437245.1. NCBI lineage: Eukaryota > Viridiplantae > Streptophyta > Magnoliopsida > Poales > Poaceae > Aegilops > Aegilops speltoides. The sequence continues at coordinate 422,267,897 of CM038145.1, read as the reverse complement.
GGTTTCAATCGATTATGATGAGAGCGAAGTTGCTACTTATGATGATTATTGTGATGAAACTTATGCTATAAAAAGTAGTGATGATTATATTTATGAAACTCGTCATGATTATGACTACCCTTTTTCTGAACATTACTATTTTAATGTGGAAACAATTTTTAGTGTTCAAGTCTCTTATGATACTCCCACTATTCTGAATGAGAAGAATTTTGCTTATGTGGAGAGTAGTAAATTTTCTATGCTTGTAGATCATGAAAAGAATGCTTTAGGTTCTGGTTATATTGTTGAATTCATTCATGATTCTACTGAACATTATTATGAGGGAGCAATATATGCTTGTAGGAATTGAAATAATGTCAAGTTTCCTCTGCATGTGTTGAAAATCTTGAAGCTATGCTTGTTTTACCTTCCTATGCTAGTTGATTGTTGTTCCCATAAGTTGTTTGCTCACAAAATCCCTATGCATAGGAAGTGGGTTAGGCTTAAATGTGCTAGTCATATGCTTCATGCTGCTCCCGTTATGTTTCAATTCTTATCTTTTATGTGAGCATCATTGTCATCATCATGCCTAGCTAGAAAGGCATTAAAGAAAAGTGCTTGTTGGGAGACAACCCAATATTTACCCTTACTGTTTTTGTGAGTTAACATGATTATGCTACTGTAGTAATCATGTTTTATAGTTTTTGTTTCAATAAAGTTCCAAGTAAGACCTTTGGGATAGCTTACGGTGATAGTTGTGCTGATCCTGCTGAAAAATCAGAAACTTTTGCACCCAGTAATTTAGTTTTGTTAATTCAAAGAAATGTTCTTCTGATCTGATTCGTTTTGCTCTGGATTGGTACACAAATTTCGTAGGACTTCCTAATTTTGTACGATTTTTGGAGTTACAGAATTATATGTTTGATATATATTACTACAGACTGTTCTGTTTTTTGACAGATTCTGTTTTCTATGTGTTGTTTCCTTATTTTGATGAATCTAAGAGTAGTATCGAAGGGTATGAACCATAGATAAGTTGGAGTACAGTAGATATTACACCAATATGAATTTAGAATGAGTTCATTACAGTACCTAAGTGGTGGTTTTATTTTCTTGTACTAACGGAGCTTACGAGTTTTCTGTTGAGTTTTGTGTTGTGGAGTTTTCAAGTTTGGGGTAAAGATTCGATGGACTATGGAATAAGGAGTGGCAAGAGCCTAAGCTTGGGGATGCCCAAGGCACCCCAAGGTAATATTCAAGGACAACCAAGAGCCTAAGCTTGGGGATGCCCCGGATGGCATCCCCTCCTTCGTCTTCGTTCATCGGTAACTTTACTTGGAGCTATATTTTTATTCACCACATGATATGTGTTTTGCTTGGAGCGTCATTTTCTTTTGCTAGTATTTGCTTGCTGTTATTTAGAATAATGTTTTGCATCTTTAGTTTCAATAAAAATGTTAAGGATAGCCTTTACCATGCTTATTTTGCTAGTATACATGTTGCTGTTTGAAAACAGAAAGTTTACTGCTGTTGCAAAAATTCCCTAGAAAAGTAAGAGAATGGTATAATGTTGAAACTTTTTTCATATTGAGCTCTGATAAATTTATTACAGTGGTAATTTTCTTTCATAATTTTTGGAGTTAGGGAAGTATGATGAATCTTGCATTCTTTACAAACTATACTGTTTTGACAGATTGCTGTTATGGTTGCATTGTTTGCATATGTTTGCTTGTTTAATGATTCTATTTGAGGATAGGAGTGTTAAATATGCAGAGGCATTTAGTATGCAATGTTGAATAATATTTTTAGTGATTTTTTACAGTAGAAAATGATAAGGTTTTGCATTGGTTTATACTAACCTATCTCACGAGTTCTTGTTGAGTTTGTTGTGGATGAAGCTTTTGATAAAAAGAGAAACCATGATATGAGAGGAATTAAGGATACACAAAAGCTCAAGCTTGGGGATGCCCAAGGCACCCCAAGATAATATTCCAAGAAGTCTCAAGCATCTAAGCTTGGGGATGCCCCGGTAGGCATCCCACCTTTCTTCTTTAACAACTATCGGTTAGCATCGGTTGAACCTAAGTTTTTGCTTCTTCACATGAGTTGTGATATCCTTGCAATGTCATTTTATTTTGTTTTGCTTGCTGTTTGAATAAAGTACCAAGATCTGAAATTCTTAAATGAGAGAGAGTCTTCACATAGTTGCATAATTATTTAGCTACTCATTGATCTTCACTTATATCTTTTTGGAGTAGTTTGTCATATACTCATGTGCTTCACTTATATCCTTTGAGTAAATGGTTGAATGAGTTGAATGTCATAAATCTGAAATTATATATGTCTCATTTGCTTATCCCATGGGGAGTAATGACTTCACATCTAAGAAGTAGAGGTTATAAATTTATTGAATGTTAGCAAGCATTGTATTGGTCATTTGAACAATTCATGAAAGAATATTGAAGGAAGAGAGATTGCACATATAAATATACTATCTTAGACATCTTTTATAATTGTGAGCACTCATTAAGTATGACATGCTAAAGAGTTGATGTTGGACAAGGAAGACAACGTAATGGGTTATGTTTTCTCACATCTTAGTTAAAGTACATTGTCATGGATCATTCAAACATGTTGAGCTTGCCTTTCCCCCTCATGCTATCCAAATTCCTTGCACCAAGTAGAGATAGTACTTGTGCTTCCAAATATCCTTAAACCCAGTTTTGCCATGAGAGTCCACCATACCTACCTATGGATTGAGTAAGATCCTTCAAGTAAGTTGTCATCGGTGCAAGCAATAAAAATTGCTCTCTAAATATGTATGATTTATTAGTGTGAAGAAAATAAGCTTTATACGATCTTGTTATGGAAGCAATAAAAGCGACGGACTGCATAATAAAGGTCCATATACAGGTGGCAATATAAAGTGACGTTCTTTCACATTAAGATTTTGTGCATCCAACCCTAAAAGCGCATGACAACCTCTGCTTCCCTGTGCGAAGGGCCTATCTTTTACTTTATGTCTTTTGCTTTATGCTTGAGTCAAGGTGATCTTCACCTTTCCCTTTTTCATTTGGCAAGCACCTCGTGTTGGAAAGATCCTGATATACATATCCAATTGGATGTAAGTTAGCATGAACTATTATTGTTGACACACCCAAAGGTGAATACGTTGGGGGGCAACACTATAAGCCCCTATCTTTCTCAATGTCCGATTAAAACTCCATAAGCATTAGTATTGCGTGAGTGTTAGCAATTGTAGAAGACTTTATGATAGTTGAGTATGTGGAGTTTGCTATTCCTGAAAATAAGATGAATTGCAATTGTTTGATGACTAACAATGAAGTTTGCTAGTTTTCAAGAAAGTTTTTGGTCTATGCTTTCAACATGTGAAATTGCTTGTTACTTGTTCGTGAGAAGTTTTATGAGATGAACTACTGTTATGACTTATAATCATGCTAGGAAAGGTGATTGAAATTTTCATTGATCAAACTTGTGCACCTGCTAGCATTCACACTTCATAAATTCTTTCTTTTATCATTTACCTACTCGAGGACGAGCAGGAATTAAGCTTAGGGATGCTGATACGTCTCCAACGTATCTATAATTTATGAAGCATTCATGCTATTTTATTATCTGTTTTGAATGATTACGGGCTTTATTATACACTTTTATATTACTTTTGGGACTAACCTATTAACCGGAGGCCCAGCCCATATTGCTGTTTTATTGCCTGTTTCATCATCCCGGCACTGTCCATGACGAGGAGGGAGTAGTTCACCCTCGGGGCTGAGGGTATGTACGAGTAGCTATGTTTGTTCTCTCTCTCTCTCTCTCTCTCTCTCTCTCTCTCTCTCGTGTTCTCTCTATGGCACGGTCTTGCTTTATCGCGAGCTTTGCTATTATAGTTGGATCTTATGATGTTTCTCCCCCTCTACTCTCTTGTAATGGATAGAGTTTTCCCTTTGAAGTTGTCTTATCGGATTGAGTCTTTAAGGATTTGAGAACACTTGATGTATGTCTTGCCGTGTTTATCTGTGGTGACAATGGGATATCACGTGCCACTTGATGTATGTTTTGGTGATCAACTTGTGGGTTCCGCCCATGAACCTATGCATAGGGGTTGGCACACGTTTTTGTCTTGACTCTTCGGTAGAAACTTTGGGGCACTCTTTGAAGTACTTTGTGTTGGTTGAATAGATGAATCTGAGATTGTGTGATACATATCGTATAATCATGCCCACGGATACTTGAGGTGACAATGGAGTATCTAGGTGACATTAGGGTTTTGGTTGATTTGTGTCTTAAGGTGTTATTCTAGTATGAACTCTTGAATAGATTTATCCGAAAGAATAGCTTTGAGGTGGTTTCGTACCCTACCATAATCTCTTTGTTTGTTCTCCGCTATTAGTGGCTTGGGATTGACTCTTTGCTGCATGTTGAGGGATTGTTATATGATCTATCTATGTTATTATTGTTGAGAGAACTTGCACTAGTGAAAGTATGAACCCTAAGCCTTGTTTCCTACCATTGCAATACCGTTTACGCTCACTTTTATCATTAGTTACCTTGCTTTTTTTATATTTTCAGATTACAAAAACCTTTATCTACCATTCATATTGCACTTGTATCACTATCTCTTCGCCGAACTAGTGCACCTATACAATTTGCCATTGTATTGAGTGTGTTGGGGACACAAGCACTACAAGAAATATGTCAACTTGTGACCCTCACTATTGGTCGCTGAAAGGTCACAAATTTTCATTTGCGACCTTTTTGTGACCAAAAACAGAAGGTCAAAAGCTGAGGGTCATTAACTGACTATAGCGACCTTTCTTCTGGAATGGTCGCAAACGTTTACGACCAAAACAAAAGGTCGTAGATTTAACGACCAACTGTTTTGGTCACTAGCAATCCGACCACACCACGCGGATCCACTGTGGCAAGTCGACGTGGCGTAATTCTGACCAAATGAAAAGGTCGTAAAATGGAATCACCGGTCCATTTCAGCCGTCTTGATGGGCCAAGCCCAATAATTCAGCCCATTTAATTTTAATTTTTTTCTCTTTATTTTGCTTATCTGCATGGGCCTGGCCCAATAATTTGGCCTTTTAATTTTCGGGAATGGAGCCTTTTTACGATGAAATTGTTTTTTATTCCACTATTGTTTTGGGCCTGACCTTTTTAGTCTAGTTCGAATTGGGCCTTGGCCTTTTTATTTTCTGTTATGAAGCCTTTTTATAAATTTTTTCTTACAGTCATTTCTTTTTTTAGGCCCAAGCCTTTTTGGTCTAATTCTTGTTTGGGCCATGGCCTTTTTAGAGCCCATTTCTCATTTTGCATAACTATAGACAGAAAGGGCACTAGTGATCCACAAGCCCAGGTGCACTAGTGATCCACATAACTTAACAGAAAATAAACAAAATGATCCACAAGATCACATAACTTCACAAGTGGTCACATAACTTCACAGGTTCACAAGATCACATAACTTCACAGGTTCACAGGTTCAAAATGCTCTCAGCTCAGACTCCCTGTGTTCACGAGTTCAAAATGCTCTCGGCTCTCAACAAAATGCAACATTGTCAACAACATGCAATAGCTCCCAGCTCAAAGACAAAGAGGTTCACAAGACAGCTCAAACTACCTTAGCTCGAAGAGCGCCATCAAGTGGGCTAACTGCTCTTCCTGCTCTTGAGACTTCTTGCGCAGCAACTCAAGTTCCTTGTCGCGTGCGACTTGATTCTTCCGCCTTCATCTTCATTGCCGCCAATTCTTCTTGCATCACTTCAGCTTGAAGCTCAGACCTCTCCGACTTTGCTCAAGCTCACGAACATGAACAGCAACTTTAGTTGTTGCTTTGCCGAGTAGTTCCTAGATTTGCTCGCTCAAGCCCAACATTCCGAGGAATGTGCTTTGCTTGACTTCGGTCTTGAGGACTTGTTCGACAATTTGAAGCAGCAGACTTTGGCTCTTCACCTTACGGTACCGTAGCGTCCTTCATTTTTTTCCATCTCAAGCTAGCATATGGAGGAAAATGATAGGCATTAGTGGGAGATCTATTTCACATTTTGCAAACCAAACCAAGCGGGAGAAACCAAACCAAAGACACAAATGGATTATTTGAAATAACCAAACCAGCACACAAAATATATACAAGAAGATCACTAGTGACACGGAGACATGCAATTGGAACAATATGATCACTTCATTAAGCCTAGAATGGTGGTTCTATATAAGATGGCTTCCGAGTGAGCCGATCATCAAACTAACATTCAGATCAAATTTCATCATATCATAAAAATGCATCAAATAGCTACTGACAAGTTACGATATATTTGTTGAAGTATCAAACAACATCAAAGCATGGAACATAGCGTGTGTTCTTGGTAGCTCGAATCAAACAACATCAAATCATGAAAGCATCAAAGCTGGCTGTGAATCAAACAGGCAAAGCATGGAGTGACTTACTATAGCAGTCTTGGTCGGCTCAAAACCCGTGCTTCTTCTTTGTTGTGGGTGGCCTTAAACAAGTCAATCGCAGACAGCTCCTCACCCTTACGCTCTTCTTTCTCAAATGTTTTTCAACAAAAATCAAAATGTTATTCAGCAAGAATCGAAATGTTATTCAATGAGGATCAAGCGGTAAGGTCTCTAGAGAAGAGTTCTCACGATGGCAAAAATGTGTCTTTGTGTAGTGCACGGAACCGATTACGTGATTGTACACGACTTTTCTCGATTCATCTTGTTCGACACACGGGTTTCCTACAAAAAACACCGTTGTCGGCATGATCTAGCACTAGCATATCATGTGCGTAACATAAAGCATCAAACAAAGCTGAGACAAACCTTGTGTCTTGGGGTAGACCACATCTCCACGAGCTTGCCATTCACCATCCGTTAGATCGTGCACAGGAGACTTAATGCTGACTTTATTTGCGGCTACGGTATCAAAATACTTCTTCTTGATCGATGGCGTCTGTTCTTTGAATGTTTTCGCAGAATATCTTTGCACGAGGTCTTGATGGTCTCCGAGTCCGTGTTCATCTCAAAATTTGCCTACCAACATAGCAAACAAGGTAGGAACAATATTAGTGATCATGCATAGGTGTAACAGAAAATAGATAGTGCATTAACTATGAAACAAGTAGCTTACAAACAACTTTCCCAATGTAGTTGTCAATAGAGAAGCATCTCTTTTGTATAGCTTGAAATGAGGAAGAACCGAAGATGGCTTTTTGCAATGAGTCCACACTCGAAGCAAGCTTTCTTTCTGCAGAGGCTTCTCTCGACGAATCATCCCTTCGCAATTTGGATAGGCACCTTGCTACCAAGCGACTTGGTGATCCTCTCTAGCCCTCCGCCCTTTCTAAGTCTAGTCTTGGGATTCATTGCATCGAAAATGAATCTGAACTCATAAATTAGAATAGAAATCGACAAATGCAGGAATCGACAAAAGCATACATGATCATTCCATTTGGAAAATGCACTAGTAAAAGATAGCATTGCAAAGGTCAACTTGCTCGATTGAAGCACAAGCTGCTGTTCTTCTTCATTGATGACGCTTCTGTCAATAGAAGGTGCAACAGGCTGAGGTGCGTGTGGACGATGCTCGCTTCATCAATGCAGATGGTTCTGCTTCATCTAGGCGACAGGCCACTTCCATCCATCTTTGAGAGTGGTTCCTTCATCCATGGGCGGCAACTCATCACCCGTTTGCACCGAGGTCTGAGAGTCCATGCGCAGCATACTTTCCTGATGGTCCGTCGCAGTCGCCATCATTGCTTTCTGCCTTGTGACTCTATCAAGGGCTGGTTCATCAGGTTCCAGGATCCTCTTTTTTTGTCCTGGAGCGGGGGCCATCACCCTTCCTGGAGGCATTGCAGCAGATGTTTCTAAGCTCTTGTTCTTCTTCTCGTCGTCTTCTTAACACGGGCCTCTTCTTCCTAGATTCCTTGATTGCCTCGTATGAACAAGACGGAAAAAGCATTAGATCACAAGATAAATATGTGAGCACAAGGAATAACATAGAATAACAGAACCCCAACCCTCCAAGCAAGACAGAGTTTGCACCTTAACAATCTTGTTGACTACAACATCATCCACTTCCTCTCCATCAATAACTTCATCCTCTTTAGGATTGTACTCTGGGTCATCAGTGATAACTCCACTACCCTCTTGAACCTCATCACTTCTACCTTCTTCTACACCCTTTGTTTTCCTAATCATCGACGCTATTGCACCGATGCCAAGGGACCGGAACACCTGATTGTTCCTCATGATATTTCTAGCCCTAACCTTCTCGTACTCGGTGAGAGGCTCTTCTTTGCATGATACAGGAAACATAACTATTAGGTGAATGTTTGGAATGCATGGACAGCAGCCAAACATATCTTATGAAATTTTATTATCATTTAATCCTAGTTATTCAGGTAAGGAAGACTAACAAAGACACAGGCACAATTAAGCCAGACTTATTGATTGCGACAATACATTTCACTTAGCATATTAAGACCGATTTGATGAAACTGGCAGTATAACCACAAGGAGCAAGTTGCATACCAACGGTTGGCCTCATGCTTGACCTTGTCACCCTTGCCATGGATGATCTTGAGGTGGTGCTTGCAAAATAGAATAAACAACAGTCATATACAACAGGGATAATGTAAAATGATGCACTTGTATCAATAAAGGAAAGCATTTGGACCATCATGCACATACAGTGATGTACTGTTATTAATTAAGTGCACTAAACAAGCATGCATGTACAGTGGAAATATATGTACACTAAACAAGCAAGCAAGCAAAGTGCTACTAATAGAAACAAGCAAGCATTGAAGGAAATTGAAAAGAAGCAAGCAAATACTATTGATACAAACCCTAATTAATAAGAAAGCAAGTAGCTTCTTCTCCATGTGCTACTGATACAAGCAAGTACTGCTAATGGAAACCCTAATTAAGCATGTATGCTTGCAAGCAATATGTATGTTAGCAAGCAAGGAACATGAACTAGTGAATTAGTGTCATGTACACATGCTTAGACAGTCTGACAGCAAGCATGAAACAACAGTACTTGCGAGTAAAGCATGAAACAACGAGATGAAACCAGATGTTTCCACTAGATGTTTCCACTATCGACGAGTATATCATGAGGACCTTCAAAACAACTAGATGTTTCCACTAGTAAAGCATGAAACAACAAGTACTTGCGAGAAGTACAAAAGCAGATCATGGGCAGCCATAGAGCGATATTACAACATCTTGGGCGGCACAAGGCATCATTTTCGATGAAATCAAAGGAAATAAACAAGCAACATCATCCACCTCCTCATCCATCCCCATCCCTAAAATCATGCACTTCCTCTCCATCAACATGAACCCTAAACCATGAGGGGATCAAACACTACAAGTGCACAAGGACACGCATGCAACATAACCAAGCTGTGACCCAAGCCAAGCACCATGAGTGAATCTGGCGCACGTTCGGATCGAAGAGGGTTCAAGCAGGAGGAGGAGCCGACGCGAATCCTAACCCTAGATCGACAAGAAAACGAATCCTGGCCCTAGATCGACATGAACAAGAACCAGGAGCTCCAATGAACATGAACAAGAACCACCAGAGCTCGTAGATCAGCGAATCCTAACCCTAGATTGACCGAATCCTAACCCTAGATCGACGAATCCTAACCCTAGGTCGACCGGAGGGGATCTACCGAACCATAGGGGAGAGGGGGAGAGAGAGGGTACTGTCGTCGTCGTCGATCGTTGATGATGTGGATGATGTCGCTGCCGCCACCGTCGTCGACCAGGAGGGATCTACCGAACCGTCGTCGAGTGGAGGGAGAGGAGAAGGAGTGGATTCGTCGGCGTGAGGCGGCTCGTGGCGGTCTTGGTCTTGGCGTGGCGGTGCTTGATCTTGGCGTGGCGGTGCTTGGCGTGGCGTGGCGGAGCGAGGGAGGGAGTGGTCGTCGTGGGCGGCTCGTGGGAGAGGGAGGGAATGGGGAGGAATGGGGAAATTTTGGGAGGGATCCAGCGTGCTAGTGGGAGAGGTAGGGGTGGGTCCCTTTGATAGTGGGAGAGGAGTGGAGGAGTGGAGGAAATTTTGGGAGAGGGAAATTTTGTGGAGGGAAAATTTTGGTGTGGGGAAATTTGGGTTTGGGTGTAGAAAAAATAGGGTTTTTTGTAAACTTTGTAGAAATCATGGTTAAAATCATACCGAGTAGCTCAAGAAAATGCCGGTATTGCAAGTTTGGTATTTTTGCTAGTTGGTAGGCCACATTTGATGATGTGACACGGAGGTCTGCCATTTTTTGAATTTTTGAGTTTTTATTGTATTTTCAAAAACCGGCCGATTTCGTTCTTGGTGGCCGTCCGTGGCTAGGGTTTGAGTCATGTTTTAAACAACAACAAAGCCTTTAGTCCCAAACAAGTTGGGGTAGGCTAGAGGTGAAACCCATAAGATCTCGTGATCAACTCATGGCTCGGCACATGGATAGCAAGCTTCCACGCACCCTGCCCATAGCTAGTTCTCTTGTGATACTCCAATCCTTGAGTCTCTCTTAACGGACTCCTCCCATGTCAAATTCGGACTACCCCGACCTCTCTTGACATTCTCCACACGCTTTAGCCGTCCGCTATGCCTTTGGGGCTTCGGAGGCTGCGCTGGTTCACATCTTCATCAATACCCCATCCTCCTGCAAAGCATTGACCCCAAATATCGAAGGTGTTCTTCCGAGGCACCATATGTCCATCAAGGCTAACCTCCTCCTCCTCACACCTAGTAGTCTTGAAACCGCACATCATGTACTAAGTTTTAGTTCTACTAAGCTTAAACCCTTCGATTCCAAGGTTTGTCTCCATAACTCTAACTTCCTATTTACCCCCGTTCGACTATCGTCAACTAGCACCACATCGTCCGCAAAGAGCATACACCATGGGATATCTCCTTGTATATCCCTTGTGACCTCATCCATCACCAAGGCAAAAAGATAAGGGCTCAAAGCTGACCCTTGATGCAGTCCTATCTTAATCGGGAAGTCATCAGTGTCGACATCACTTGTTCGAACACTTGTCACAACATTATCGTACATGTCCTTGATGAGGGTAATGTACTTTGCTAGGATTTTGTGTTTCTCCAAGGCCCACCACATGACATTCCATGGTATCTTATCATAGGCCTTCTCCAAGTCAATGAACACCATATGCAAGTCCTTCTTTTGCTCCCTGTATCTCTCCATGAGTTGTCGAACCAAGAAAATGGCTTCCATCGTCAACCTCCGGGTACTAATATACTCCGTCTCCATTCCTCCGCATCTTGTTTGCCGGAAAATGAGGTTGAAAAGCTTGGTTAGCCATACTATCGCTATGTCCCGAGGCCTTTCCACACCTCAATGGGGATACAATCAGGCCCATTGCCTTGCCGCCTTTCATCCTTTTCAAAACCTCGCTCCTTGACCTCGGACTCTGGATTCGCCGCACAAAACGCATGCTTTGGTCTCATCAAAGGACTCATCAAGTTCAACGGTAGAACTCTCATTCTCCCCATTGAACAGCTTGTCGAAGTACTCCGCCACCTATGCTTAATCTCCTCATCCTTCACGAGGAGTTGGTGCGCTCCGTCCTTGATGCATTTGACTTGGCCAATATCCTCCTCTTCCTCTCTCGGATGTTGGCTATCTTAGGTGGCGTTTGGTTCGGGCAAGGTTGAGTTGGCTAAGGATATCCTCAACCACGTGGTTGGGGATGGCCAATTTTGTTGTTTGGTTGAGAGGGATGGGGTAGGTTGGATAACCACATTTTATTGTTTGGATAGAAGGATAAGAAGTGGCTAGCTAGGGAAACAACATCAATTGTGTCAATTTAAGTAGTTCAAAGTCGGACAAGTGGCAACTACTTACATGGCCCAACTCTTAATTAGGATATAGATATTGAGTACTGATTCCATCGTTACATGGCATGGTTCAACATAATCACTTCAGTAGCATACACAAGAAAACATGCTGAACTATCTCTCCTCTGTAAACAAAGCAGAACTGCAGAACCGAACAAGCTGCAGTTCAGAGAGAAAAGCAAATCAAGGGGAGATGAGAAACAGCTGCAATTCATCCGTAGTTGATAGAGTAGAGGAACAAGTGGAACAGATCATAGGGTAGAAATTCAGAGAGGGAAACCGGAGGATGCGCCCGAGCTGTAGCCTCCACGCCGTCAGATGCCGAGGCCGCCGCCTCCACACCGCGCATGGGACGGGTGATAGAGCCCAGGTAGACAGGGAAAAGGTGAGAGGACGAGGACTGCCGTCTTTGTGCTTCTCCGGCCGGCGCCGCAAAGAAATCGCGTGAGACGCGGGCGAGGCGAAGCGCGCATGGCTGCCCTCGTCCAGGCATATTTTGGCGGCTCTTGTTAACCAGTTTTAGAGGAATATTCCAAGCATCTTAGCTATCCATATCCTTGGTTGCCTTCAAACCAAACAGGTGGTATCCTTCAAAAAACTGGCTATCCCCATCCCATCTAGGAATAGCCACTGAACCAAACGCCCCCTTATAGATGTCCCTTTCCCCTACCTTCGTGCCTAACCGTTGGTAGAGGCCCTCATCGCCCTACCCTTGCTTCAAGAGGGCACGACGCCTATCTTGTCTTCAAGAGGGCACGACGCCTATTGAGTCATGTTTTAGCATTCAAAAAAATGAAACTTATATTGTTTCATACAGAGCATGCACAAAACCCATAATTTTATCTTTCATCCATGAACATGCATAAAAATTCCAATTCTCATCAATTACCAAACTGAATATTCATTGTTAAAAACATGACTTGTTTAGATGACTTTGTCATACAACATCCATGAGCATGCACAAAATTAAACTCGACATACTTAACATTGACATGTTCATATTACACTAACAAGCTTCACTCCTCCTTCACTCCTCCTTCTTCTCCTTCATCAACCTCGATCTTGAGAGTGGCGAATCCCAGCGGATGTACTCCTCTACCACAATTGGCATGGTCCTGCCGCCTGTGGGATTGCAGCGCCGCCACCATCGCGAGGTCGCCGTCCGCCACCACCATCGCGAGGTCGCCGTCCGCCACCACCATAGCAAGGTCGCCGTCCGCCACCACCATAGCAAGGTCGTCATCCGCCAACACCATAGCAGGTCGTCCTCGGCCACCACCATAGCATGTCTGCCGTCGGCCGAATAGGCTGCTCCTCCTCATCCCGCTCTGCTCCTCATCGTCATCCCGCTCTGCTCCTCGTCATCCCGCTCTGCTCCTCATCGTCATCCCGCTCTGCTCCTCGTCATCCCCGCTGCTGCTCCCATTGCTCGCCAAATGCAACAAAGTGTGAACATGGTGTTGTCGTCGTGCGGTAGAGGAAGCCAAAAGGACAGGAAGAAGAGAGGAGAGCTTCTTGGCATCGTCGTCGTCTTTGGTAGTACATGCGGCACATGGTGTTGTCGAACATCTTCACGGTGAACATGGCGTCGCCGTCGTAGCGGAAGACAAGGAAGTACCATTTGTAGCTCATGGGCGTGGCGAAATGCTCCCAGCAGGCCCTAGGTACATGTGGCCTTCACCATCGAACACCACCAACACTTCCCTTGCGACGTGAAGCCCATTGCCGGCCTCCCGCAGCTTCACTTTGTGGGGCTCACTACCGCGAGCATCTTCGCACACTTGTCGGGCAGCCTCTGCGGCGAGGTCAGCGGTGGTTAATTGTGGCAATCAAGCACTAGACAACAGAGTGATGATAAATAAATGAGTGATGATAAACATACCGCCTCCGCAAGATTTCTCAATTATGATCTCGAAGAACTCGAAACCGTCCAAGCCAGCCATCTCACTTATCTGAAAAGTAGCATTGTAAATTAAACAAGCACATCAACATCAATAGCATAGTAAACTAACACTAAAACAAGCACATCAACATCAACAACAACAACATCATCATCAGGTGACCACCAACAGCAACAACACTAAAATCTACTATAAATTGACCAGAACCATATCTATTATAAATGGACCAATAGTGTACTGACAAAACAACAGTTTCAATATTACACAAGAAAGAAGTCTTAGGTTTATCAAGCACAAACAAAACAACAAGCAGGATGAAGAAAATTATAGCAGAAATACTTCATGCATCATCAATAGAACCATCTGAATTTTTATGATGCCTCCGGTTTCTCAAGATAAAACTAGAAGCATCCAACATGATGAGATGAGATGTAGGATATCATGCCCATACACAAGACAACAGAGAGAAATTGTAAAACTAGGATATCATAGTGCGCCTCTATCGGTTGTAAAACTTGCTCCATCAAACCACTCATGCAAAACCTTCAGAGGCAGTTTTATACAGAGCATCTTTCCAACTCGAGTCACACTCAATTGGATTCAACATCCAATGTCGAGAACAAAGCCTATAAATTCTGAGTTACGAACGGATGGAAATTCAAGAAAACACGCGAAATGGGTCATCACGAACATGTTTTGCAAAATCACACCACTAATGCAAAAGGTTTGCTTATCTCAACACGCAACGGCAGATCCAAGCTAACATTGCCCTTTCACTGGTTTACCTATCCTTGTTCCGATCACAAGAACCGAAACTATTTATCTTTTTCCTTTGCCAGGAATAACAAGTGAGACCTTTTCATTTCTTCAAAACTAACTCACGATATTTCAAATGTTAGCCAACTCATCAAATCCTACATCTCATCTCAAAGGAAACAAGAAGAAGAAGCATGCCAGTAGCAAAATAAACCATACAGAATTCCACAAAAAAAATCAGAGACCACAACCCATGATTCTAGGCAAAATAAACAACAATGTGTACAGAGACAAGCTTCTTTTTCACTTAATATTCAGAACATCGTGAGGAAACATAATCCAATCCTAATAATCCAACCTAATCTAATCTAATGCAGTCCCAATCAAACCCTAACCAAATCAAACCCTAATCTAATCCAATCCATATCTAATCTAATCCAATCTAGGCGGCGGCAAGAACCCTAATCTAACCGAGAGCGTAAAACTAATCCAACCAGAAGGAGAGAGAGAGGAAGGATGCATACCTCGAGAGAGAGAGGAAGGAGTCGGCGGTGGGAGAGGAAGGAGCCGGCGGTGGTGGGGAGGCGGCGGTGGGAGAGGAAGGAGCGGCGGCGGTGGGCGCGCGTCGATGGAGAGGAGGAGCGGGTTGAGTGGTGAGGAGAAGTGGGGAAAAGAGAGGAGCGGGTCCACTTATCGTGAGTTCGGTGTTTGCTACCGTTGGTTTGATATATTAAAAAGTGGGCATAGATTACAAAAGCAACAGCCTCTTCCTAGCCCGATGGTGAAACACATTGAAATAAGCGTCACGGTCGTGGGTTCGAGTCCGCTTGCACATTTTTGGGCAAATTAAGCGCATATTTTTTGGTGTGAAATAAGTGAAATAAGTATTTTCAAGCAGAGTAGCAAACTGGTCCACATGTCAGCGAGTGGGTCGAGTGGCGCACTTGCCAGAGTTAAATACTTGCCTGGTTTAACAGAAAAGAGATGGCATAGAGTAGATGATCAGTAACCTCTTCCTAGCCCAGTGGTACAAACACAGTGAAGCGAGCGCACGGTCGTGGGTTCGAGTCCCCGCTCGCGCCTATTTTTTTGCTCATAGTGAAATGATGCAAAATTCAGTTGCTCTGACCAAAACATCTTCAGTTCGAAAAAACATGAATTAAACATCTTCAGTTCTGAAACTTGAACTAAACATCTTCAGTACAAAAACAACCAAAAACTTGAACTAAACATATTCTGTCTGTATCACAACCAAAAACAGCATCTGCTACAACATCTTCAGTTCACCAAAAACAACATCACATCACACCTTCAGTACAACCATCAGGATCACATCCAAAATGTGTTTTGCATCCAAAATGCTTACAAAATACTACAACCATCAGGATCACATCAAATGCTTACACAAGGAAATCAAATGTTTTGCATTTTTCATCACCATTTTGTCACAGGATCACACCACTACAGCCATCAGGATCTTCAAGCATTTTGCTACCTGGAGATAATTGTAGTACATCAGGATCACCATGCATATGCACAAGAAGGATCACTACAGAGAGTTAGAAGGATCACCAAGGAGACCAAATTTACCTTCATGTCCATTCGCTACTCATAAATCGTCGTCGAAAACAAGGAACTCTATGCCCACTCCTGTTTTCCTCGTCATCACTACAATATTGCAGCATAGTATGATCAGTCCGGTTTTCCTCATCCTCGCTTTCGTGTCCATCCTCTACCACCTTTCTTCTTTTCTTGATGCCTTCAACTGTTGCAAAGCACCAACGATCACACGTTCTGGTCCTTCGCACTCTGCTTTGCACGGAACTTCCATAGGGTCATCATCGACTTGCAACGGAACTTCCGAGAGTCATCATCTTGGTATGTTAGTCCACCATCACGGGGCCCTTTTCCACTTCAGTTTCAGTCACACTCCACAAGTGTCATCTTTGAAAGTTTTGCACAACTCGCCATTTTCCGTGCAAAAGAGTGTCCGCAGATAAAACACCATTGTTGCTTGTGTTGTTAGAATAAAGGATCACTCTTATACCAGCACCTTGCGGTGTTGATGCTTTTGAAGTGGCCATCATATTTGACAAAAGAGTCTCTCCTCTTCTTGCTACCAAGCTCAAACCATCCACAATGAAATAAGACAACCGAGCGATGGATGCCTCCACTAGAGTTGTCTTGCAACTCTCGATGCTTCTCAACCGACCATAGAAGTCAATGATCTCACCATCATGTGACCCCTCGGTGGCGATTCCACTATTCTCATGTCTTCCTTTTTCCTCGCGGTCAACGGTGTGGTACGGACACGTCGCAATGCATCTTGAATACACTCTCACTCGCTTATCCGGTAAGCATGCCAAAGCAAATAGATCATCAACGACCTTCTTCTCCTCATGCAACTTTCCAATCTGCACAAATAAACCATTTAGCAAACAATGGTATTTAACAATGGGTAAATAACACGAAAACATAAAACATGTGGCTAAAGATCTCACATGATTCTTAAACCACTTAGCAAACACCTTGGCAACCCTTTTATCAACATTGATATTGCTTTCTTCTGGTTTAACTCTTCCTTGCATTTCTGCAATGCCAACAAAACATGTGAATTAAAACATTAGGCTGGTGCCAACCAAGCAAAAAAATTATTTAATGAGTGCAGAAGATATAACATACTCGATATATGGTAGAACCTCGGCGCGATTCTTTGAGCACAAACAAAACCATCTGTCATACTCATCACCAGCCTCCAAGTATTGTGAGGCTCCAAGAAAGTTCACACCATGGTTGAAAGCAGAGACATCACCACTTTGCGAATCGATCGCTCTCTATTTACGCCCGGCGGTTCCATCTTGTTTCCACATCACCAAGTATCTAGAGCAAAAGTCAAGCACTCGTCAGCGACATATGCTTCACAATAGAACCTTCGTGTCTTGCCGTGTTTAGCACATAACGCTTACAAGTAAGCAGCCTTCGTTCGATTGGGTACATCCAACCGTATTGCCAGGCCTCTAAGCATTGCCTCTTTGGGTAAGTGCACCGCCAAATGGACCATCACGGTGAAGAAAGTGGAGGAAAATCTTCTCGAGCTTGCAAAGAATAATTGGGATTTCTTTTTCAAGTCTTTCCAGATGCTTAACTTCGTGGTTTTGCAAAGACAGTTCTCTAAAGAAATTTCCTAGCTCAAGAACCGCTTCATATATATCCTTGTCCATGATTCCTCGGAGGCCCGCCGGTAAAATCCTTTGGAGGAGGATGTGACAATCATGGGTTTTCAGTACTGAAAGCTTGAATCCATCAGAAGTAACACACTTTGCTAGGTTAGCAGCATAACCATCTGGAAATTTCACCGCTCTTAGGAATTCACAGAATGCAAGCTTTTGTTCTTTATTCATTGTATACCATGCTCGTGGAATTTCAAATGAATCTTCATCTTCATTGTCTTTGTAGATGCAAATCTTCTCTTATGCCCATGTCCTCCAAATCAAGCCTAGAACTAACCGTGTCCTTTGTCTTCCCTTCAATGTTGAAACGTCCCTAGCGATTCTCGCATATGTTTTTCTCAATGTGCATTACATCGAGATTATGCCTTAATTTCAGATCAGCCCAAGATGGCAGGTCCCACAAACAAGACCTCCGGTCCCAACATTGACCTTCCTCACGCTTTCTTTTCTTCTTGACTTTCTGGTCTCACATCTTTCACCTTTTCAAGTTGTTTGCTCGGCTCTTCTTTAGTGAATTCAGCTGGCTTGTCACGGGTTTCATTCTCACCATTAAAATCTTTGCTTCTTCGCTTGTGATGGTTTCGG
This sequence comes from Aegilops speltoides, assembly GCA_021437245.1. Lineage (NCBI taxonomy): Eukaryota > Viridiplantae > Streptophyta > Magnoliopsida > Poales > Poaceae > Aegilops > Aegilops speltoides. The sequence goes on along the minus strand of CM038145.1, from coordinate 422,249,556 downwards.
GAAGAAAGCGGCGGTGCCCAATATAGCAGATCTTGTTCCTTATTCTCTTTGAGCAAGGGTCTTTGTCACAATGGACACAAGCACGATAACCCCATTGTGATCCTCCTGACGAGTGTGCGAGCCGGAAATCATGGATGGACCATATGATCGCAGCAGACGTAGATTGAACTTTTCTTCCGGACTCAAGGCATCGTATGTAGGTACACCAGTCCAGAGTGGAGCAGTTCTTCACGAGGGCTCCATAAAGACATCAAAATCCTTTCTGGAGAATCTGGACCGGGATAAGCAATGACATCATGAAGTTGGACTGATCCATGCATGCCCATGGTGGCAGGTTATGCGGCACCACAAAAGCGGCCACATGCTATAAGGCGTGCTCATGTTCCCAAACGGATTAAACCCATCGTGGCAATGCCAAGTTTTATGTTCCTTGGATCTGCAGCAAAATCTAAATGTATCTTGTCAAACACTTTCCATGCCTCTCCATCCGCAGGATGGCTCACTCATTGTCCACAGGTTGCCGCTTGACTTGTGCCATTGTACTTCACGCGATGATTTCTTGAGATGAACATCCGCCGCAGCCTTGGTATCAAGGAAAGTGCCTCGATACCTTCTCCGGTATTAACTTCTTCCCATCGGCATCTTTCCACCTAGATGCATTGCATTTTGGACACTTGTCATGCTTTGCTAAATCCTTAGAAACAAGACACAATTATTTGGGCACACATGTATTGACACATAACCTACCCCTGACTGCGGATTATGCTCAATGCTTCATCATAAGATCTGGGAACACAACTATCGTGGAATTGCAAGCTCAAAAGATGGAGGTTGCGTTGAATGCGGCATTGCTAATCCGGTAGAAAGACTTGATGTGGAGTAACTTCACGGTGAAGGTAAATCTTGAAAATTTACCCCTTCATGAGCTGGCGCCGCCTCCTCTAACACCTCGGCAAACAACGATTTACGTCCATCAAGACGATCTTGACATCGTACAAATCCTTCAATAGGTCAGGAATCCTATCATCTTCATGGCCATCCTCTTCCTCCAAAACAGCATTATCTCGCAAAACCTTTTCCATGAAATCAATGCCAGCATCACCACCACCCATCATATGAGGGGCCTCTGTATCGACTTCAAAATGTTGAGGTTATGCATCTAAAGGTTCTCCATGATATATCCATCTATCATATGTGTTGGACATCCCATTAAGAAGCGATGATCTTCCACTCTTCCTTGAGCCATTCTTGGACGGTTGAGGCATTCACAACATGGGCAAAGGATGTGAGCATCGTTGGCAAAATTTGCCCGAATAAATGCCATGAAATCATCAACTCCTTTCATATGTTCTTTCGAAAACTTTCTAACTCCTCGTCTAATCCAGCTTCTATCCATCGCTAAAGACAACAAATTGTTGCAACTTAGCAAATCAATCTAAGTGCATCAACATTAATTAATGAAAATGGATGGAAGTAATGGAAGCTAAAATTCGAGAAAATAAGGTAGGCACCCAAGTTTATATGCTAGCGCCTAAGCACAACATTCAGCTATTTCCAATTCCTCACTACTTTAGTCCAGTTCACATGGTTTCTGATTTCACATGGGAGCAATAAAAGTAGTTCAAATGGAAATCTGATTTCACATGAGAGAAAAGAAAAGCTAACTAAAACATGATGGTTCACAAAAAGCAGAGGTGGTTAAACAACCAACAATAACAATATATGCTGCCACTAAGAACTATTTTGGTTAAACCACCAACAATAACACCCTTGTCAATTTACATGAATGCCATTTCCAAGATTGCATCAAATCTACATCAATGAGAGTTTTCCTAGTTTACATCTAATCTACATCAATATTCAGGTCCTTTCACGGATCCGAGGCTGAAATTTCAGAGGTGTAACATCAAATCTACATCAACCCAGGATCTGTTTGGGGAAAGACCAACTCGAGCTCTGTTCTATTGATTCTTGACAACATAATTTACCGGTAACAATTGACTGAATTCCAAAAGAATTCTTAACAATTTCATCAACAACAATTCTCCTAATAATTTCATCAATGAAATTCTCTTCACAATTTCTACCAAATTCATCAATGACATTTCCAAGAGATTTTTCCAAGCTTACAACAAACCTACATCAAATCACTCTGAAGATTCTCCTAACAAATCTACATCAACAGAGAGGAGAGGGGAAGAGGAGGGAATGAGAGGGTGCATCGTGGGCGAGTGCGCTTGCGGCGGTGGCGACTCCCCATGCTCGGCGGCGAGTCCCCATGCGTGTGACGCGAGCGGGCGAGGTCGCTGTTCTGTCCCCCCCTGCTGCAAGCGTTGAGCCGCCGCCCGCTCTGCGGAGGTCGTGGGCAAGGCGAGCGGCCCCTCTTGGTTGCTTGACCGGCCGCCGCCGCCCGCCTCATCCGAGCGGCGCTTGCTGGTTGCTTCGCCGCCGCCGCCGCCGCCACTGGTCGGAAGACCTAGAAAACGATAAGTGTTGCTCTGTTCGATGCCACCCGCCGCCACCGGGTGGAAGGCCCCACTTGTCACCGTCACGAGAGAGCCTGGTTTTGTATAGTATATAGAAAACTACCCATACATTAGCAACAATCCCCTCTAGCCCGGTGACGACCGAACGAGCGAGCGGCGCCGGTCGTGGGTTCGAGTCCCGCCTCGTGCATCTTTTTGGGCGAATTAAGCGCTCGGCACCACTGTCAAATGGGTCCCTTTGTCGAGTGTGTGCCCGTCTGTCTGTTGAATATTAAAACTCAAGCAAAAATGACACCTAGAGCGGTGACACATAAGAGAGGTTCTTGAGGTGGCTGCCTAATCATCCCAATTCATTCAAACTCAAGTGTAGTGACCATTTTATATTGGTCGTTATCGTAGGCATGAGGCGGTGGACAATGCTACTAGCTTTACGACCATTTCCTCTAATGAAATTATGACCTTTCTGACCAAAATGGTCGTTATGGTTTAGGGTTTAGAGCCCCCCAGGCAGCTTTTGACCAATTGGTCTAAAATGGTCATAAATTTATGACCAATTCTTCCAGGGTCACTAACAAAAGGTCATAAGTTGACATATTTCTTGTAGTGAAGGGACTCTTTGTTATTTGGTTGCATGGTTGCTTGAGAGAGACCATCTTCATCCTACGCCTCCTACGGATTGATAAACCTTAGGTCATCCACTTGAGGGAAATTTGCTACTGTCCTACAAACCTGTGCACTTGCAGGCCCAACAATGTCTACAAGAAGAAGGTTGTGTAGTAGACATCAATTGAGAAGAGGTGTCTAGAGGGGGGGATTAGACTCTAAGTGAGAAAAGGTGCAATTTTTAATTTCTTTAAGTTGAAGTGTAGTTTTGGCACAAGTTTAGCAATCACAATACATATCAAGCAAGCATGCAAGAGTATATGAGCAGCGGAAAGTAAAGCATGCAACTTGCAAGAATGTAAAGGGATGGGATTGGAGTGTGCAAACGCAATTTGGAGACACGGAGATTTTTGAGCCATGGTTCCGATAGGTGGTGCTATCGTACATCCACGTTGATGGAGACTTCAACCCACGAAGGGTAACGGCTGCGCAAGTCCACGGAGGGCTCCACCCACGAAGGGTCCACGAAGAAGCAACCTTGTGTATTCCACCATGGCCGTCGCCCACGAAGGACTTGCTTCACTAGGGTAGATCTTCACGAAGTAGGCGATCTCCTTGCCCTTACAAACTCCTTGGTTCAACTCCACAATCTTGTCGGAGGCTCCCAAGTGACACCTAGCCAATCTAGGAGACACCACTCTCTAAGAAGTAACAAATGGTGTGTTGATGATGAACTCCTTGCTCTTGTGATTCAAATGATAGTCTCCCCAACACTCAGCTCTCTCTCAAAGGATTTGGATTTGGTGGAAAGAAGATTTGAGTGGAAAGCAACTTGGGGAAGGCTAGAGATCAAGATTCATATGGTAGGGATGGAATATCTTGGTCTCAACACATGAGTAGGTGGTTCTCTCTTAGAAAATGAATGCTAGAAGTGTAGGCACGTTTTGATGGCTCTCTTTTTTAATGAAGAGTGGGTGGAGGGGTATATATAGCCTCCACACAAAATCTAACCGTTACACACAACTTGCCAATCTCGGTGGGACCGAACCGTCAAACTCGGTCAGACCGATTTAGCAAATAATGTGACCGTTAGGATTTTTGGTGGGACCGACATGCAACTCGGTAGGACCGATATGGTTAGGATTAGGGCATAACATAATCTCGATGAGACCGATTACTCAAACTCGATGGGACCGATTTTGGTGATCAGCTAACCAGAGAGTTGGTCAGGCAAACTCGGTGGGACCGATTCGCTCATCTCGGTTGGACCGAAATGTTACGAAGAGGAACAGAGAGTTTGCATTGTAATCTCGGTAGGACCGATTACACAAACTCAGTGGGACCAATTTTGGTAAAGGATACATACAGAGAGATTGCAATCCCATCTCGGTGAGACCGAAATCCCTATCGGTGAGACCGATTTGCCTAGGGTTTGTGGCAGTGGCTATGGCATCTGAACTCGGTGGCGCCGGATAGAAAGAATCGGTGGGGCCGAGTTAGACTTTTGGTTTATGTCATATGTGGATGTGAGAAGGTAGTTGAGGGCTTTGGAGCATATCACTAAACACTTTGAGCAAGCAAACCATTAAGCAACACCTCATCCCCTCTTGATAGTATTGGCTTTTCCTATAGACTCAATGTGATCTTGGATCACTAAAACAGAAAATGTAGAGTCTTGTGCTTGGAGCTTGAGCCAATCCTTTGTCCTTAGCATCTTGAAGGGGTTCCACATCCTCTAGTTCATGCCACTTCATTGTTGAACTTATCTGAAACATACTTGGTAAAAGTGTTAGTTCAACGAGAGATATGTTGTCATTAATTACCAAAATCACCCAGGGAGCACTTGTGCTTTCACGAACTATAGCAATGGTGCATACTCAGGGAGAACACTTATATCGTGAAATCTAGTAAGAGATCATATTATGATGACACCGCCGTACTAAGCAAAATAAGATGCATAAAAGATAAACATCACATGCAATCAAAATATGTGACATGATATGGCCATCATCATCTTATGCTCATGATCTCCATCACCGAAGCATCGTCATGATCTCCATCGTCATCAGCTTGACACCTTGATCTCCATCGTAGCATCGTTGTCGTCTCGCCAACTATTGCTAGTACGACTATCGCTACCGCTTAGTGATAAAGTAAAGCAATTACATGGCAATTGCATTTCATACAATAAAGCGACAACCATATGGCTCCTGCCAGTTGCCGATAACTCTTACAAAACATGATCATCTCATACAACAATTTATATCACGTCATGTCTTGACCATATCACATCACAACAAGCCCTGCAAAAACAAGTTAGACGTCCTATACTTTGTTGTTGCAAGTTTTACGTGGCTGCTACGGGCTTCAAGCAAGAACCGTTCTTACCTACGCATCAAAACCACAACGATTTCTCGTCAAGTGTGTTGTTTTAACCTTCAACAAGGACCGGCCGTAGTCAAACTCAATTCAACTAAAGTTGGAGAAACAGACACCCGCCAGCCACCTATATATGTGCAAAGCACGTCGCTAGAACTAGTCTCATGAACGTGGTCATGTAATGTGTGTTGGGGAACGTAGTAATTTCAAAAAAATTCCTACGCACAGGCAAGATCATGGTGATGCATAGCAGAGAGGGGAGAGTGTTGTCCACGTACCCTCGTAGACCGAAAGCGAAAGCGTTAGCAAAACACGGTTGATGTAGTCGTACGTCTTCACGATCCGACCAATCAAGTACCGAACGTACGACAGCTCCAAGTTTAGCACACGTTCAGCTCGATGACGTCCCACGAACTCCGATCCAGAAGAGCTTTGCAGGAGAGTTCCGTCAGCACGATGGCGTGATGACGGTGTCGATGATGCTACCGACGCATGGCTTCGCCTAAGCACCGCTACGATATTACCGAGGTGGAATATTGTGGAGGGGGGCACCGCACATGGCTAAGAGATCAAGAGATCAATTGTTGTGTCTAGAGGTGCCCCCGTGCCCCCGTATATAAAGGAGCAAGGGGGGAGGCTGCCAGCCAAGAGGAGGGCGCGCCAAGGGGGGAGTCCTACTCCCACCGGGAGTAGGACTCCTCCTTTCCATGTAGGAGTAGGAGAAGGGAAGGAAAAAGGAGAAGGAAGGAAGGGGGCGCCCCCTCCCTAGTCCAATTCGAACCAGTCCATGGGGAAGGGTGCGTCCACCCTTTGAGGCCTTTCTCTCCTTTCCCGTCCGGCCCATTAAGGCCCAATACGAATTCCCGTAACTCTCCGGTACTCCAAAAAATACCCGAATCACTCGGAACCTTTCCGATGTTCGAATATAGTCGTCCAATATATTGATATTTACATTTTGACCATTTCGAGACTCCTCGTCATGTCCCCGATCTCATCCGGGACTCAAAACACAAAAAACTCATAATACCGATCGTCACCGAACTTTAAGCGTGCGGACCCTACGGGTTCGAGAACTATGTAGACATGACCGAGACACATCTCCGGTCAATAACCAATAGTGGAACCTGGATGCTCATATTGGCTCCCACATATTCTACGAAGATCTTTATCGGTCAAAACGCATAACAACATACGTTGTTCCCTTTGTCATCGGTATGTTACTTGCCCGAGATTTGATCGTCGCTATCTCAATACCTAGCTCAATCTCGTTACCGGCAAGTCTCTTTACTCGTTCCGTAATACATCATCCCGCAACTAACTCATTAGTCACATTGCTTGCAAGGCTTATAGTGATGTGCATTACCAAGAGGGCCCAGAGATACCTCTCCGACAATCGAAGTGACAAATCCTAATCTCGAAATACGCCGACTCAACAAGTACCTTCGGAGACACCTGTAGAGAACCTTTATAATCACCCAGTTACGTTGTGACGTTTGGTAGCACACAAAGTGTTCCTCCGGTATTCGGTAGTTGCATAATCTCATAGTCATAGGAACATGTATAAGTCATGAAGAAAGCAATAGCAACATACTAAACGATCAAGTGCTAGGCTAATGGAATGGGTCAAGTCAATCACATCATTCTCTAATGATGTGATCCCGTTAATCAAACGACAACTCATGTCTATGGCTAGGAAACTTAACCATCTTTGATTCAACGAGCTAGTCTAGTAGAGGCATACTAGTGACACTTTGTTTGTCTATGTATTCACAGATGTACTAAGTTTCCGGTTAATACAATTCTAGCATGAATAATAAACATTTATCATGAAATAAGGAAATAAATAATAACTTTATTATTGCCTCTAGGGCATATTTACTTTAGTCTCCCACTTGCACTAGAGTCAATAATCTAGTTCACATCACCATGTGATTTAACACCAATATTCACATCTGTATGTGATTAACACCCATAGTTCACATCGTCATGTGACCAACACCCAAAGGGTTTACTAGAGTCAATAATCTAGTTCACATCGATATGTGATTAACACCCAAAGAGTACTAAGGTATGATCATGTTTTGTTCATGAGAGAAGTTTAGTAAACGGGTCAGTCACATTCAGAGCCGTATGTATTTTGCAAATATTCTATGTCTACAATGCTCTGCATGGAGCTACTCTAGCTAATTGCTCCCACTTTCAATATGTATCCAGATTGAGACTTAGAGTCATCTGGATCAGTGTAAAAGCTTGCACCAATGTAACTCTTTACGACGGGCTCTTTTATCCCCTCCATAATCGAGAAATATTTCCTTAGTCCTCACTAAGGATATTCTTGACCGTCGTCCAGTGATCTACTCTTAGATCAAAATTGTACTCCCTTGCCAAACTCGGAGTAAGGTATACAATAGGTCTGGTACACAACATAGCATACTTTATAGAACCTATGACTGAGGCATAGGGAATGACTTTCATTCTCTTTCTATTTTCTGTCGTGGTCGGTGTTGGTGTCAAAACCGGCAGATCTCGGGTAGGGGGTCCCGAACTGTGCGTCTAGGTGGATGGTAACAGGAGACGAGGGACATGATGTTTTTACCCAGGTTCAGGCCCTCTCGATGGAGGTAAAACCCTACGTCCTGCTTGATTAATATTGATGATATGGGTAGTACAAGAGTGGATCTACCACGAGATCAAGGAGGCTAAACCCTAGAAGCTAGCCTATGGTATGATTGTTGTAATGTATGTTGTCCTACGGACTAAAGCCCTCCGGTTTATATAGACACCGGAGAGGGCTAGGGTTACACAGAGTCGGTTACAATGGTAGGAGATCTACATATCCGTATCGCCAGGCTTGCCTTCCACGGCAAGGAAAATCCCATCCGGACATGGGCCGGAGTCTTCAATCTTGTATCTTCGTAGTCTTGGAGTCCGGCGGACGATGATAGTCCGGCTGTCCGGACACCCCCTAGTCCAGGACTCCCTTAGTAGCCCCTGAACCAGGCTTCAATGATGATAAGTCCGGCGCGCGTAATGTTCGGCATTGCAAGGCGGGTTCCTCCCTTGAATAATCCAGAGAAGATCATGAACACCAGGATAGTGTCCGGCTCTGCAAAATAAATTCCACATTCCACCGTAGAGAGCATAAAATGTGCACTTAGTTCAATCTGCTGACGTATTACGCGGCGTGACATTACGCCGCTACCAAGCCACTGTTTTGAATCATTTTTACTATACCACCTCAAAGACGCGTTTAGCGAAGCGGTTTCCTTGGCACGTCTTGTCGAGCGAGAGATCGTGTTCCCCTTATTTCCGGATTCTCATCAATACGGTCGTGGGTAACCCAACCGTTCCCGTCGCCACGCCTCCTCTATCGAAGGCGAATCCCAAATGGTCACGGAGACGGCTCTTGGTATTTTTTTCCCTTTATAAGAGGACCAAGGCTTATCCTTGTTCTTCAATCTCGCATCGAATCTCCTCCTCGCTCCCAGTTCCAACACCCAGAGCCCCATATTCGAGCGCTTCGGATCCTCAACCATGTCCGGCTCCGACCTCCAGGGCCGGTGGATGCCCTCCTCCGTCACGGAGGAGGGCATTGAGAATACGTGAGGCCAAGTGCACAGCCCACGAGGTTTCAAGACAGGTTGCCTGCCCAAGGGCAGGCCGTGCCCGCCCCCGAGCCCGGTGAATACGTCGTCTTTGTATCCCACCTCCGTCGGGGTTTAGGCTTCCCGACGGACCCCTTCGTGATAGGGCTCATGTTCTATTATGGGCTGGACTTTCACGACTTGACTCCGGAGTCCATCCTCCACATCTCCGCATTCATTATTGTCTGCGAAGCCTTCCTCCGCGTCACTTCCCACTTCGGCCTGTGGCTGAAGACCTTCAAGGTGGAGCCGAAGATGATCGGGGGGCGTCAAGCGGAGTGCGGCGGGGCGGCCATAAGCAAAAAGGCCGATGCCCCGTGGCCCGAGGGTTCCTTCTGAAGGAAATATGCCCTAGAGGCAATAATAAAGTTATTATATATTTCCTCATATCATGATAAATGTTTATTATTCATGCTAGAATTGTATTAACCGGAAACATAATACATGTGTGAATATATAGACAAACAAAGTGTCACTAGTATGCCTCTACTTGACTAGCTTGTTAATCAAAGATGGTTATGTTTCCTAACCATGAACAAGGAGTTGTTATTTGATTAACAAGGTCACATCATTAGTTGAATGATCTGATTGACATGACCCATTCCGTTAGCTTAGCACACGATCGTTTAGTATGTTGCTACTTGCTTTTATCCATGACTTATACATGTTCCTATAACTATGAGATTATGCAACTCCGCCATCGGAGGAACACTTTGGTGCTACCAAAGCGTCACAACGCGAATCGGGTGATTATAAAGGAGTACTACAGTGTCTCCAAAGCGGATGTTGGGTTGGCGTATTCGAGATTAGGTTTTGTCACTCCGATTGTCGGAGAGGTATCTCTGGGCCCTCTCGGTAATACACATCACTTAAGCCTTGCAAGCATTACAACTAATGAGTTAGCTGTGAGATGATGTATTACGAGCGAGTAAAGAGACTTGCGTGCGAGATTGAACTAGGTATTGGATACCGACGATCGAATCTCGGGCAAGTAACATACCGATGACAAAGGAACAACGTATGTTGTTATGCGGTCGACCGATAAAGATCTTCGTAGAATATGTAGGAGCCAATATGGGCATCCAGGTCCCGCTATTGGTTATTGACCGGAGGCGTGTCTCGGTCATGTCTACATTGTTCTCGAACCGTAGGGTCCGCACGCTTAAGGTTTCGATGGCGGTTATATTATGAGTTTGTGTATTTTGATGTACCGAAGAAGTTGAGTCCGGATGTGATCACGGACATGACGAGGAGTCTCGAAATGGTCGAGACATAAAGATTGATATATTGGAAGCCTATGTTTGGAGTTGGAATGGTTAAGGGTGAAATCGGGATTTCTAGGAACACCGGGGTTCTGGAACCCTCCGGGGTTAATGGGCCTTAGTGGGCCATGAGGGAGAAGAGGAAGGGCGGCCAAGGCAGGCGCGCCCCTCCCCTAGTCCGAATAGGACAAGGAGAGGCGGCGCCCCTTCCCTCTTTCCCTCCCCCAAGTCCTAATCCAACTAGGAGGGGGAGTCCTACTCCCGGTGGGAGTAGGACTCCTCCAGCGCCTCCTACTAGGGCCGGCCGCACCCCCTTGCTCCTTTATATCTGAGGCAGGGGCACCCTAGGACACACAAGTTGATCCTTGAGATCGTTCCTTAGCCGTGTGCGGTGCCCCTCCACCATATTCCACCTCGGTCATATCGTGGCAGTGCTTAGGCGAAGCCTGCGTCGATAGAACATCAAGATCGCCACCACGCCGTCGTCTTGTGGAACTCTCTCTCCCGAGCTTTGCTGGATCGGAGCCCGAGGGCGTCACCGAGCTGTACGTGTGTCAAGAACTCGGGCGCCGAGTAATGGCGCTAGGATCGGTTGGATCGCGAGGAGAACGTCGACTACTTCCTCTACGTTGTGATCGCTTCGCCCGGTCTCACGAGGGTGCGTAGACAACACTCTCCCTCTCATTGCTATGCATCACCATGATCTTGCGTGTGCGTAGGAATTTTTTGAAATTACTACGTTCCCCAACGGTGGTATCGAGCCAGGTTTTTATGGTTTGATGTTTTGCACGAGTAGAACACAAGTGAGTTGTGGGCGATACAAGTCATACTACCTACCAGCATGTCATACTTTGGTTCAGCGGTATTGTGAGATGAAGCGGCCGGACCGACATTACGCGACGCTTCTACGCGAGACTGGTTTCACCGCCACGAGCACTCGTTGCTTAAAGGTGATTGGCGGGTGCTGTCTCTCTCACTTTAGTTGAATCGAGTGTGGCTCGCCGGTCCTTGTGAAGGTTAAAGCGGAGTCTATTTGACAAACTATCGTTGTGGTTTTGATGCGTAGGTAAGAACGGTTCTTGCTAAAGCCCGTAGCAGCCACGTAAAATTTGCAACAACAAAGTAGAGGACGTCTAACTTGCTTTTGCGGGGCATGTTGTGATGTGATATGGTCAAGGCGTGATGCTATATTTTATTGTATGAGATGATCATGTTTTGTAACGAAGTTATCGGCAATGGCGGGAGCCATATGGTTGTCGCTTTATTGTATGAAATGCAAATGCCTGTAATTGCTTTACTTTATCACTAAGCGGTAGCGATAGTCGTAGAAGCAATAGATGGCATAAGCGACAACGATGCTACGATGGAGATCAAGGTGTCGCGCTGTGGCGATGGTGATCACGATGGTGCTTGGAGATGGAGATCACAAGCACAAGATGATGATGGCCATATCATATCACTTATATTGATTGCATGTGATGTTTATCCTTTATGCATCTTATCTTGCTTTGATTGGCGGTAGCATTTTAAGATGATCTCTCACTAAAATTATCAAGTAGTGTTCTCCCGAGTATGCACCATTGCCAAAGTTAAATCGTGCCCGGACACCACGTGATGATCGGGTGTGATAAGCTCTCGTCCATCTACAACGGGTGCAAGCCAGTTTTGCACACGCGGAATACTCAGTTATACTTGACGAGCCTAGCATATGCGAGATATGGCCTCGGAACACGGAGACCGAAAGGTCGGCGTGAATCATATAGTAGATATGATCAACATAATATGTTCACCATTGAAAACTACTCCATCTCACGTGATGATCGGTTATGGTTTAGTTGATTTGGATCACGTGATCACTTAGATGACTAGAGAGATGTCTGTCTAAGTGGGAGTTCTTAAGTAATATGATTAATTGAACTTAAATTTATCATGAACTTAGTCTGGTAGTATTTTGCAAATTATGTTGTAGATCAATAGCTCGCGTTGTTGCTTTCATATGTTTGTTTTGATATGTTCCTAGAAAATTGTGTTGAAAAATGTTAGTAGCAATGATGCGGATTCGATCCGTGATCGGAGGTTTATCCTCATTGCTGCCTGTAAGAATTATGTCCTTAATGCACCGCTAGGTAGCGGACCTATTGCAGAGCGGATGCAAACATTATGAGCGTTTGGCTAGCTCAATATGATGACTACTTGATAGTTTAAGTGCACCATGCTTAACAGCTTAGAATCGGGACTTCAAAGATGTTTTGAACATCATGGACCATATGAGATGTTCCAGGAATTGAAGTTAATATTTCAAGCAAATACCCGAGTTGAGAGATATGAAATCTTTAACAAGTTCTATAGCTAAAAGATGGAGGAGAATCGCTCAACTAGTGAGCATGTGCTCAGATCGTCTGGGTACTTCAATTGCTTGAATCAAGTGGGAGTTAATCTTCCAGATAAGATATCGATTGACAGAATTCTCTAGTCACCATCACCAAGTTAGTAGAACTTCGTGATGAACTATAGTATGCAAGGGATGATGAAAATGATTCCGAGTTTTTCATGATGATGAAATCGATGAAGGTAGAAATCAAGAAAGAACATCAAGTGTTGATGGTTAACAAGACCACTAGTTTCAAGAAAAGGGCAAAGGGATAGAAGGGAACTTCAAGAAGAAGCGGCAAGCAAGTTGTTGCTCAAGTAAAGAAGCCCAAGTCGGACCTAAGCACGAGACTAAGTGCTTCTACCGCAAAGGGACTGGTCATGGAAGCTGAACTACCCCAAGTATTTGGCGGATAAGAAGGATGGCAAAGTAAACAAAGGTATATTTGATATACATGTTATTGATGTGTACTTTACTAGTGTTTATAGCAACCCTCGGTATTTGGTACTGGTTAGGTTGCTAAGAGTAGTAACTCAAAGCGGAGTTGCGAATAAGCGAAACTAGTTAAGGGTGAAGTGACGATATATGTTGAAAGTAGTTTCAAGATTGATATGATCATCATCGCACACTCCCTATACTTTCGGGATTAGTGTTGAACCTAAATAAATGTTATTTGGTGTTTGCGTTGAGCATGAATATGATTTGATCGTGTTTATTGCAATACGGTTATTCATTTAAGTAAGAGAATAAATTGTTGTTCATTTACATGAATAAAACCTTATATGGTTACACACCCAATGAAAATGGTTCATTGGATCTCGATCGTAGTGATACACATATTCATAATATTGAAACCAAAAGATGCAAAGTTAATAATGATAGTGCAACTTATTTGTGGCTTCGCCATTTAGGTCATATTGGTGTAAACGCATGAAGAAACTCCATCTGATGGGATTTTGGAATCACTTGATTATGAATCACTTGATGCTTGCAAATCATGCCTCTTGGGCAAGATGACTAAAACGCCGTTCTCGGAACATTGGAGCGAGCAACAGATTTGTTGGAAATCATACATCGATGTATGTGGTCCGATGAATATTAAGGCTCGCGACAAGTATCATTATTTTCGACCTTCACAGATGATTTGAGCAGATATGGGTATATCTACTTGATGAAACATAAGTCTCAAACGTTTGAAAAGTTCAAAGAATTTCAGAGTGAAGTAGAGAATCATCGTAACAAGAAAATAAAAGTTTCTACGATATGAGCGCAGAGGTAAAATATTTGAGTTACGAGTTTGGCCTTCAGTTAAAACAATGTGAAATAGTTTCACTACTCACGCCACCTGGAACACCACAGTGTAATGGTGTGTCCGAACGTCATAACCGTACTTTATTGGACATAGTACAATCTATGATGTTTCTTACCGATTTACCAATATTGTTTTGGGATCATGCATTAGAGACAGCTGCATTCACGTTAAATAGGGCACTATCTAAATCCATTGAGACGACACTATATGAACTGTGGTTTAGCAAGAAACCAAAGTTGTCGTTTCTTAAAGTTTGGAGCTGCGATGCTTATGTGAAAAAGTTTCATCCTGATAAGCTCAAACCCAAATCGGAGAAGTGCGTCTTCATAGAATACCCAAAGGAAATTGTTGGGTACACCTTCTATCACAGATCCGAAGGCAAAACATTCGTTGCTAATAAATGGATCTTTTCTAGAGAAGGAGTTTCTCTCGAAAAAAGTGAGTGGGAGGAAAATAGAACTTGATGAGGTAATTGTACCTTCTCCCTTATTGGAAAGTAGTTCATCACAGAAATCTGTTCTTGTGACTACTATACCAATTAGTGAGGAAGCTAATGATGATGATCATGTAACTTTAGATCAAGTTACTACCGAACCTCGTAGGTCAAACAGAGTGAGATCCGCACCAGAGTGGTACGGTAATCCTGTTCTGGAGGTTGTGTTACTTGACCATGACAAACCTACGAACTATGAAGAAGCGATGGTGAGCCCAGATTCCGCAAAATGGCTTGAAGCCATGAAATCTGAGATATGATCCATGTATGAGAACAAAGTATGGACTTTGGTGGAGTTGCCCGATGATCGGCAAGCCATAGAAAATAAATGGATCTTCAAGAGGAAGACGGACGTTGATAGTAGTGTTACTATCTACAAAGCTAGACTTGTCGAAAAAGGTTTTTGACAAAGTTCAAGATGTTGAATACAATGAGATTTTCTCACTCGTATCGATGCTTAAGTCTGTCCGAATCATGTTAGCAATTGCCACAATTTATGAAATTTGGCAAATGGATGTAAAAACTGCATTCCTGAGTGGTTTTCTGGAGGAAGAGTTGTATATGATGCAACCAGAAGGTTTTTTCGATCCAAAGGGAGCTAACAAAGTGTGCAAGCTCCAGCGATCCATCTATGGACTGGTGCAAGCATCTCGGAGTTGGAATATACGCTTTGATGAGTTGATCAAAGCATATAGTTTTATCTGAGACTTATGGTGAAGCTGTATTTACTAGAAAGTGAGTGGGAGCACTACAACATTTCGATAAGTATATGTGAATGACATATTGTAGATCGGAAATAATGTAGAATTATTACGCAAAGCATAAAGGAGTGCTTGAAAGAAGTTTTTCAAAGAAAGACCTCGGTGAAGCTGCTTACATATTGAGCATCAAGATCTATAGAGATAGATCAAGATGCTTGATAAGTTTGTTTCAATGAGTACATACCTTGACAAGATTTTGAAGTAGTTCAAAATGGAGCAGTCAAAGAAAGAGTTCTTGCTGTGTTACAAGGTGTGAAATTGAGTAAGACTCAAAACCCGACCACGACGTAAGATAGAAAGAGAATGAAAATCATTCCCTATGCCTTGGCCATAGGTTCTATAAAGTATGCCATCTGTGTACCAGATCTATTGTATACCCCTGACTTTGAGTTTGGCAAGGAGTACAATAGTGATCTAGGAGTAGATCATCGGACAGCGGTCAAAATTATCCTTAGTGGAATAAGGATATGTTTCTCGATTATGGAAGTGACAAAAGGTTCGTAAGTAAAGGGTTACGTCGATGCAAGTTTTGACACCGATCTGGATGACTCTAAGTCTCTATCTAGATACATATTGAAAGTGGGAGCAATTAGCTAGAGTAGCTTCAATGCGAGCATTGTAGACATAGAAAATTGCAAAATACATAACGGATCCGAATGTGAAAGACCCGTTGACTAAGACTCTCTCACAAGCAAAACATGATCACACCTTAGTACTATTTGGGTGTTAATCACATAGCGATGTGAACTAGATTACTGAATCTAGTAAACCCTTTTGGTGTTGGTCACATGGCGATGTGAACTATGGGTGTTAATCACATGATGATGTGAACTATCGATGTTAATCACATAGTGATGTGATCTAGATTATTGACTCTAGTGCAAGTGGGAGACTGAAGGAAATATGCCCTAGAGGCAATAATAAAGTTATTATATATTTCCTCATATCATGATAAATGTTTATTATTCATGCTAGAATTGTATTAACCGGAAACATAATACATGTGTGAATATATAGACAAGCAGTGTCACTAGTATGCCTCTACTTGACTAGCTTGTTAATCAAAGATGGTTATGTTTCCTAACCATGAACAAGGAGTTGTTATTTGATTAACAAGGTCACATCATTAGTTGAATGATCGATTGACATGACCCATTCCGTTAGCTTAGCACACGATCATTTAGTATGTTGCTATTGCTTTTATCCATGACTTATACATGTTCCTATAACTATGAGATTATGCAACTCCGTTTACGGAGGAACACTTTGGTGCTACCAAACGTCACAACGAATCGGGTGATTATAAAGGAGTACTACAGGTGTCTCCAAAGGCGGATGTTGGGTTGGCGTATTTCGAGATTAGGTTTTGTCACTCCGATTGTCGGAGAGGTATCTCTGGGCCCTCTCGGTAATACACATCACTTAAGCCTTGCAAGCATTACAACTAATGAGTTAGCTGTGAGATGATGTATTACGGAACGAGTAAAGAGACTTGCCGGTAACGAGATTGAACTAGGTATTGGATACCGACGATCGAATCTCGGGCAAGTAACATACCGATGACAAAGGGAACAACGTATGTTGTTATGCGGTATTACCGACAAAGATCTTCGTAGAATATGTAGGAGCCAATATGGGCATCTAGGTCCCGCTATTGGTTATTGACCGGAGACGTGTCTCGGTCATGTCTACATTGTTCTCGAACCGTAGGGTCCGCACGCTTAAGGTTTCGATGACGGTTATATTATGAGTTTGTGTATTTTGATGTACCGAAGAAGTTTGAGTCCGGATGTGATCACGGACATGACGAGGAGTCTCAAATGGTCGAGACATAAAGATTGATATATTGGAAGCCTATGTTTGGAGTTGGAATGGTTCGGGTGAAATCGGGATTTTCTTAGGAACAGGGTTACTGGAACCTCCCGGGGTTAATGGGCCTTAGTGGGCCATGAGGGAGAAGAGGAAGGGCCGGCCAAGGCAGGCGCGCGCCTCCCCTAGTCCGAATAGGACAAGGAGAGGGGCGCCCTTCCCTCTTTCCCTCCCCCCAAGTCCTAATCCAACTAGGAAAGGGGGGGAGTCCTACTCCCGGTGGGAGTAGGACTCCTCCGGCGCGCCTCCTACTAGGGCCGGCCGCACCCCCCCCCTTGCTCCTTTATATACGGGGGCAGGGGGCACCCTAGGACACACAAGTTGATCCTTGAGATCGTTCCTTAGCCGTGTGCGGTGCCCCCCTCCACCATATTCCACCTCGGTCATATCGTAGCAGTGCTTAGGCGAAGCCCTGCGTCGGTAGAACATCAAGATCGTCACCACGCCGTCGTGCTGACGGAACTCTCTCCCCGGAGCTTTGCTGGATCGGAGCCCGAGGAGCGTCACCGAGCTGTACGTGTGTCAAGAACTCTGAGGCGCCGAGTAACGGCGCTGGATCGGTTGGATCGCGAGGAGAGCGTCGACTACTTCCTCTACGTTGTGATCGCTTCGCCTTCGGTCTCACGAGTGCGTAGACAACACTCTCCCCTCGTTGCTATGCATCACCATGATCTTGCGTGTGCGTAGGAAATTTTTTGAAATTACTACGTTCCCCAACACCTTCCAAGAGGAACTCGGACTGTGGCAGCAGGAGTGGTTCTATATCACCGCCCGAAGGGCGCGAGCAAAAATCGCCGCCTTCCTTCCGGGACCTCCACGCCGGTGATGTCGTGGGTCAACCAAGGGCTCAATTGGGGTCCGTCAAGAGCGTGCCTTCACCGCAGAGGCGGATTCGAGACCTCCAAGCGAGGAGATCGACTGATCATGGTGATGCGAGTTATGCTAATCAGGCATCTTCTGCCCTACAAACGCCGTCCTCTCCGTCTATGGGAGTTCAACCCGGAGGGACCTCGGATTCTCCAACACTTTATGGGTGCGACACCCGTGGAGATGTACAAGTTGTTCTTCGGACCGCAGGTGACGTGTCCGAAATCAGCCGAGGACGCAGGCCTAAGCCGCAATCGCCCGGACACTCAGGTAAACAGCTCCGAATCCGGACATTCCGTTTATATGCCTTTCTAGAGTTCGCCTCCTGACCCATTATTCTTCACAGGAATGGGTGGCGCGATCAAGGCTGATAAGGTGTCCGGCCCCCCCTCGAGACCGTGACTTGGAGCCCGTCTTTGGTCGAGAATGTTGGAGGTCGCGCCCACAGAAGGGGGCGAAGGGGAAAATAGAGGAACTAATATTTTGCCCAAAGGGGCGTCTGAAGAGGGGGGAATCAAGAACCCCTCCCTTCGGGGGGAGAAGAGGACCGCCTCCGAGGATCCGGAGGCCAAAGCCCCTAAGCGTGGGAAGAGATCTTCACCGGGGGGTCCGGCGTCCGGAGAGAATCCAGACGCACAATCATCGCCAAAGGATCGGCCCTCCAGCGAGCCGTGAGTATGAAAGAGGGAATTAATTAGTAAGGAAATACCTTCATTTATGCTTCTGTGGGTAACCGAGATATTTATATTGCAGTTCGGATCTGCAGCCTTCCCAGATGAGTTCATCTTCGGGGGACCTTCTTCCGGAGATGATGGAGAGCGAAACGCCTCCGTCTGCCGCGCCGCCAGATAAGGCAGGCGAGCCCGAAGTATCGTCACGGAGGGTATCCCCGAGTCCGGAGGGGCCAGAGAGTTCGGCACCCACTAGTATCCGGCGGGGGCGAAGAATCTGCTTGAGAGGCGCCCATTTTAGAAGATCACCGTCGTTGATCGTATGGTGGTTGGAAGGATTTAAATCCAAAGCGGATTGCACAATGCCGCCATGAGTTTGCTGGCGGGGTTTGAGGTATGCGAGGATGACGCACCCTTTTGTCTTTTAACAGTTTTGCACATAAAAACGTGCCCTGTATAGATAGTAGCCCCTGGGACTCGGCAGGTTGTCGGAAACGATAGCGTGCCGAGGATCAAAATTGCAAGTAATGAATGCCGCAGTTCCTATGCAGGTGGCGGATAGTCCGAGGGCTAGCCGGACTAGTGAATTTGCCGAGTTAAATCGGCAACTTGACTTGGCAGATGCGGACATCGCACTTGTCAACCGGTGACTTGACGAGTCGCAAGGTAAATGAGTTCTCCGCAGTCGCTTTATGAAGGGGGTCGAAGCCCTCCTCTAATAAATTATATGTTGTTGTACAGACGGTGCTGCTGTAGTGGAGAGCCTTCGGGCCGAACTTGCTCTAGCTAAGGAGCAAGCCCGAAGGAGTGACGTGGCTGCCTCGAGGGCGCCGAGGAGTTGAAAGCGAAAGGGGCTGCGACTACCTAAGCATAGGCGTAGGTGGCGAATTGGCCATGAAAGTAAAGGATCTTGCCGACCGCAATGAGGCTCTTGAAAAGGAGCGCTTATCGGAGCGGGAAGACCTAAAGAAGGCCACCGCCGAAGCCAAGGATGCCCGCTCTGCAATGCGGGCTATGAAGGAGGAACTGCGCCAGGCCGGAGATATCGTGGTGGCAAGCCTTTTTCGCTGCGTCGCGGTTTATGGATGGAAAGTATGCTCAATTTGAGCGGTGTGGAGTCCGGAGGATCCGTATATGGACTTAAGCGCAAGTGCGGCCGATGCCGTTAAGCACTTCCGGAGCCAGAAGGATCACAAGACGGAAGAGCTATATTGGTCTCAATTCCACAGTCCGGATCGCTCACTTCCGTTGACAGACCGGTTGGCCGAATGGGCCGAGCTAAATAGATTGTCCGGACTTGCCATGACTGACATCGTGGCCCATGTCTGGCCAGAGAGGTCCAAGGCGACGAGCTACTTCGGCTTACTGCAGCAATTCCTTGGAGCGGTGCCGCATATAAAGGAGATGAAGCGGTCGGCCTGCATCAAGGGCGCGCGGATGGCTCTTGCCCGTGTGAAGGCGCATTGTCCGGAGATGGATGCCACCACTGTTGCCGCCCAGGGTTCGGATGAAAGCCGGATCCCCGCCGAGCACTATTTCGGGGAAGTTATGCGTGGCGCTCGTATAATAGAGTCGCAGTGCTCGAAAAATGTCACGTTCAAATGGACGTATTAGCTTGTACATCGATGATTATGTTATAACTACTTTTTATACTTGTGCGTCCCAAGTAGTAAAACTTCTCCTGTGCGGCCGTTTACGTATATAGTTGTATAACTTGAAAGATGGCAGTCTTCGGCTTCAGCCCCCACGCACAAGGTGTGTGGGTGTTCGCAAAAATAGCGCGTTTTCACACTTAATCCGACGTCTCGGTCCTGTTTTAAGGAGGTGGTAGCGTAGCGAACGAGGCAATCCGGACTATAATGCTTTATCACTTTCACTTAGCCAGTGGAGCTCGAGGGTGGGGCTACGATATAGCCCCTGGTGGCACCGCACTTCTCCGGAGTCGGAGCGCGTATGTGCCTGACCGGGAAACGGTCCTTCGTCAAAGCGGGGAATTCTAAACATTCCGATAGTCGATCGAGTGGTTGACCAGTCTCTCGCTGCATCATGACAGTCAGTTTTTGGCTTTCTCTACTCAGGTGCTCGCCCGGCCGGCCGGGGCACAATCGCATAGTTCTCCGGTGCGCGTTAGCCGATGATCTGAGCGTAAGGCAGCAAAACACGAGAGCCGCAAACCCAACATTTGACCAAAGACATGATTCGAGTCGATGCATATAATGCCTAACTCGAGACGCCGAACACTCCCTAAGGTGTTCGGTCTTTATAATAATGGGTAGAATGATGCCCTAAGCCCCTAGTGTCCGTGCGGGCATGGTCTTCTAATCGCCGATGCCAAAGCGTCAGCTCGCTTTGGCTATAGGAAGAAACCAAGGAGAATAACAACAAGAGACAAGAAAAAGGTTTACGCAGGTCTTAATCGAAAAGAATCCTCAACGGGTCCCTCTTGCGTCTGCTACTGTGTCTCCGTTGCGTTGTTTATCCTGGACGGGTGTGCACGTTGTTCATCTATAGAAAGAGAGGAACATTTAGTTCGAAAACAAGTCGTGCGAAAAATATGTGTAAAACAAGAAATATAAATAATTAAAGCGGGGTTTAAATGAACCCGCGGTTGTTTGTGCGCGCAGCCCCCTGTGAAGGGGTATGCGGCTAGGGAGCCCCTAGCCTGTTGAAGCCGGATTCGTCTATCCGAGTCCGGGGTCTTTAAGTGACCCTCGCACTAAAATGACGCCATGCGGACCGGGCATCTTGAGTGTAAGAGACGCGTAATGCGGTATGGCGTTAAAGCGGACAAAAGCCTTTCGTCCCAAGAGTGCTTGATATTCACTTTCAAATGGGACGATGTGAAAAATTAATTTTTCTCGTCGAAAATTGTTCGGCGATCGAACACGACTTCTAGTAATATGGAGCTGTGCACTTGGCGTAAGGGCTGGCGTCACTCCTTTGAAGGAAGTGCGGCAGTGTCGGATTTTGGCAGGGTTTATCCCCATCCTACGGATTGTGTTTGAATCTGCGAGTTTAAGTCGCTGCCTCCGTCCATTAGGACGTTAGTAAATTGTAATCCGTCTATTATGGGATTCAATATCGTGAGTCCGTCCCGCGTTTCAACGCTTCGGAATAGTCGGTGGTCGAAAGTGATTGGTTTTGATATCCAAACTCTGCGGTCATTGGGTTGGACCGCATAAAGCTCTTTTAGAAAGTGCCGCACTATTTTTCCGTACTATCACATGAAGTGAGTTTACTACTTTAACCCCTTGTGGGAAAGTCTTTTGTTTTCGGTGCTTTGTGGTGGGGTTTATCGTCTTCGCTGACGCGTCGAGCCCCTTGTGTTCGGCGTTTAGTCGGCGGACCGTTTAAAACCCAACAATCCGGTGGGTGTGATTTGCGAGCCTTAGAAGGTTGTGTATTTGACATATCCGACCCAAAATCCTGTTTAAGTTGGACAATTCGTCATTGTCATCCTTTAGAGGCTGTGTTTTGTTGTTATTGGGCCGCGAGCTTTTGAATCCGGCGTTGATTGCGATGCTCTTTGGGCTTTTCTCTTTATTCGGCGCTGCTTTTTTCTGCGCCGTGATTTACCGCTTCCATCTCTTATCTCGGATGTACTTGGGTCGCTGGGTCTTGCATCTTGCTAGTCACTATCCTCCCCGCATGAAGCGAGGTCATGAGGCTTGTTAGTGCGGACATTATCCTCGGTTTCTCTTGACCGAGGTGTCTCGCAAGCCATTCGTCTCGGACATTGTGCTTGAAAGCTGCTAGGGCTTCGGCGTCCGGACGATCGACTATTTGGTTCTTTTGGTAAGAAACCTGTTCCGAACTTCCGCTGATTCTCCGGCTGTTGAGTTATATGACTTAGATCATCGCATCCGGAGGGCGGACATAAGTCCTTGAAAATTTGCTCTAAACGCGTCCTCGAGCTCTTCCCAACTTCCAACAAGTGTTTTCGGGAGGCTTTTAAGCCAATGACGGGCTGGCCCTTTGAGCTTGAGGGTAGGTATTTTATGACGTGGAGATCGTCTCCTCTCGCCATGTGTATATGCAATATATAATCTTCTATCCAGACTCCAGGGTCTGTTGTTCCATCGTAGGCCTCTATGTTTATGGGTTTAAATCCTGCTGGGAATCCATGTTCCAGCACCTCATCAGTGAAACATAGTGGGTGTGCGGCGCCCCTGTATCTGTGTGTGCCGCTATCACCGGACACTTGACATGTTGCCTTGCTTCTTGGGGCCTTCTCTTTTGGCCCGTAGATGGACCTGGCTGGGCCATCTATCCTTCCAAGTTCATTGGTTGATTTATGTGTGGCGCCACTGTCAGAATTTGGCATGTCATCTGGCCGTCTATCCAACCAGGCATCACCTTTATTTTTGGATGGTGGAGGCTCTATGGCCTCCTCGTCGAATTCCGGTAGCAGCTTGCGCTTCGGGTAGCTCTTTGATTGGTGGCCATTGCCGTACTTATCTGCGGTTTTGAGCACTTTGCTCCATCTCATTCGAGTGTGTCTTCCGCTGTTTTGAGCCTTCGTTTTCCTTCTTGAGCTTCTTGCGATCTTGTGAGTCTTTTGAAGGTTCTTACTCTCCGTGGCGTGTCCGGCATGAGGTCGTCGGATTGTTGTTTTCACCGGCTGGGTGATTATCGACTCGTCATGTTGGACGGTTGCTTAATTGCATGTTCGTCGTCCACTTGTGAGCCCTGCCATATTGCGGGCTCCTTGGTAGTGTTGTTGTCGTCGAGGCGGGACTTAGGGCGGCGTCTGCGCCGCCGTTTTGGTCGTTTATCGGCGGGGTCGTCTTCTGCCGCGGCCTGTTGGTCCTCGTTATCGCTCTCCTTTGGGGTGTCCACCCTATATATGTCATGTGACGAGGTAGTCCTCCCGTGCCTTATAGGCTCTGTTTCTTGTTCGTCTCCAGCATTGTCGTCTATTCCGTCGATGTCTTCGGAGTCGTAGTCTAGCATGTCGGTTAGGTCGTCGACAGTGGCTACAAAGTAGGCGGTGGGTGGGCTCTGAATTTCTCCGTCGTCCGTACCCCAACCATCCTGGCCATAGTCCGGCCATGACTCTCCTGATAACGAGAGATGTTTTAGTGAATTCAGGATATCGCCAAAAGGCGAGTATTGGATGATGTCCGCGGTGGTGAATTCCATAACCGGCGCCCAATCCGGATCGATTGGTAGGGGCGCGGGAGGTTCGGAGTCCGGCGAGGAGTCCGGCGCCTCGGAATCACGAGTTTTGCAGGGGACAAGATTAGTGTTCGGCTCCATCGCCGTGGGCGTTGAAGCCCCCGGGGCGGCGTCTATCCACCGGCCCTCGATCTGGGCGATCGGCTCCGGGCTAATGGCTGAAGCGGATCCGTGTGCGGCCACCAAGGCACTGTTCGGTGGCAGAGCTAGATCATGCCCATCGTCACAGTGCGGCGCGCTTGGCTGTGGCTCGAGTCCGTCGAAGATCAAGTCTCCGCGGACATCGGCCGTGAAGTTTAAGCTTCGAATCGACCGACGGCGGGGCGTAGCTTCGATCTGCTCGGATGGCCAAGTGAATTGGCCCGCGATGCGCGGCCGCCGAATCTGAAGATCTGTCCGGGAGAAAAGTCTCACCACGGACAGCGTTGTTGGTTGAAGATGCCATCAAGCCTATCGGTGGCGACTACGGAGGAACTCTCAATGAAAGCACCAATGTCGGTGTCAAAACCGGCGGATCTCGGTAGGGGGTCCCGGAATGCGTCTAGGCGGATGGTAACAGGAGACGAGGACACGATGTTTTACCTGTGTTCGAGCCCTCTCGATGGAGGTAAAACCCTACGTCTGCTTGATTAATATTGATGATATGGGTAGTACAAGAGTGGATCTACCACGAGATCAAGGAGGCTAAACCCTAGAAGCTAGCCTATGGTATGATTGTTGTAATGTATGTTGTCCTACGGACTAAAGCCCTTCGGTTTATATAGACACCGGAGAGGGCTAGGGTTACACAGAGTCGGTTACAATGGTAGGAGATCTACATATCCGTATCGCCAGGCTTGCCTTCCACGCCAAGGAAAATCCCATCCGGACACGGGCCGGAGTCTTCAATCTTGTATCTTCGTAGTCTTGGAGTCCGGCGGACGATGATAGTCCGGCTGTCCGGACACCCCCTAGTCCAGGACTCCCTCAGTCGGGATTTGAGTCTTACTCATTTTCACACCTTTGCAACACAGGCAAGAACTCTTTCTTTGACTGTTCCATTTTGAACTACTTCAAAATCTTGTCAAGGTATGTACTCATTGAAAATCTTATCAAGCGTCTTGATCTATCTCAATAGATCTTGATGCTCAATATGTAAGTAGCTTTAATGAGGTTTTTCTTTCAAAAACTTTCTCAAATACTCCTTTATGCTTTCCAGAAAAATTCTACATTATTTCCGATCAATAATATGTCATTCACATATACTTATCAGAAATGCTTGTAGTGCTCCCACTCACTTTCTTGTAAATACAGGCTTTAGCGCAAGTTTGTATAAAACTATATGCTTTGATCAACTTATCAAAGCGTATATTCCAACTCTGAGATGCTTGCACCAGTCCATAGATGGATCGCTGGAGCTTGCACATTTTGTTAGAACCTTTAGGATCGACAAAACCTTCTAGTTGCATCATATACAACTCTTCTTTAAGAAATCCATTAAGGAATGTAGTTTTGATATCCATTTGCCAGATTTCATAAAATGTGGCAACTTGCTAACATGATTCGGACAGACTTAAGCATCGCTATGAGTGAGAAAATCTCATCGTAGTCAACATCTTGAACTTTGTCGAAAACCCTTCTTCCGACAAGTTGAGCTTTGTAGATATTAATACTACTATCAGCGTCCGTCTTCCTCTTGAAGATCCATTTATTTTCTATGGCTTGCCGATCATTGGACAAGTCAATCAAAGTCCACACTTTGTTCTCATACATGGATCCCATCTCAGATTTCATGGCCTCAAGCCATTTCGCGGAATCTGGGCTCATCATCGCTTCCTCATAGTTTGTAGGTTCGACATGGTCAAGTAACATGACCTCTAGAATAGGATTACCGTACCACTCTGGTGCGGATCTTACTCTGGTTGACCTACGAGGTTCGGTAGTAACTTGATCTGAAGTTTCATCATCAATATCATTAGCTTCCTCACTAATTGGTGTAGGAATCACTGGAACTGATTTCTGTGATGAACTACTTTCCAATTCGGGAGAAGGTACAATTACCTTATCAAGCTCTACTTTCCTCCCACTCACTTCTTTCCAGAGAAACTCCTTCTCTAAAGGATCCATCTTAGCAACGAATATTTTGCCTTCGGATCTGTGATAGAAGGTGTACCCAACAGTTTCCTTTGGGTATTTTATGAAGACGCACTTCTCCGATTTGGGTTCGAGCTTATCAGGTTGAAACTTTTTCACATAAGCATTGCTACCCCAAACTTTAAGAAACGACAACTTTGGTTTCTTGCCAAACCACGATTCATAATGCGTCATCTCAACGGATTTTGATGGTGCCCTATTTAAAGTGAATGCAGCTGTCTCTAATGCATAACCCTAAAATGACAGTGATAAATCGGTAAGATACATCATAGATCGCACCATATCCAATAAAGTGCGGTTACGACGTTCGGACACACCATTCTGTTGTGGTGTTCCAGGTGGCATGAGTTTGTGAAACTATTCCACATTGTTTTAACTGAAGGCCAAACTCGTAACTCAAATATTCATCTCCACGATCAGATCGCAGAAACTTTATTTTCTTGTTACGATGATTTTCCACTTCACTCTGAAATTCTTTGAACCTTTCAACTGTTTCAAACTTGTGCTTCATTAAGTAGATGTACTCATATCTGCTCAAATCATCTGTGAAGGTCAGAAAATAACGATACCCGCCACGAGCATCAACACTCATTGGACCGTATACATCGGTATATATTATTTCCAATAAGTCAGTAGCTCGTTCCATTGTTCCGAAGAACGGAGTTTTAGTCATCTTGCCCAAAAGGCATGGTTCGCAAGCATCAAATGATTCATAACCAAGTGATTCAAAAAAAATCCATCTTTATGGAGTTTCTTCATGCGCTTTATACTGATATGACCCAAACGGCAGTGCCACAAATAAGTTGCACTATCATTATCAACTTTGCATCTTTTGGCATCAATATTATGAATATGTGTATCACTACGATCGAGATCCAACAAACTATTTTCATTGGGTGTATGACCATCAAAGGTTTTATTCATGTAAACAGAACAACAATTACTCCCTGACTTTAAATGAATAACCGTAATGCAATAAACATGATCAAATCATATTCATGCTCAACGCAAACGCCAAATAACATTTATTTAGGTTTAACACTAATCCCGAAAGTATAGGGAGTGTGCGATGATGATCATCAATCCTGGAACCACTTCCAACACACATTGTCACTTCACCCTCAACTAGTCTCTGTTTATTCTGTAACTCCTGTTTCGAGTTACTAATATTTAGCGACCGAACAAGTATCAAATACCCACGGGATACTATAAACACTAGTAAGGTACATATCAATAACTTGTATATCAAATATACTCTTGTTCACTTTGCCATCCTTCTTATCCACCAAATATTCAGGGCATTTCCGCTTCCAGTGACCATTTCCTTTGCAGTAGAAGCACTCAGTTTCAGGCTTTGGTCCAGCTCCGGATAAGATAGTGATTGACAGAGTTCTCTAGTCACCATCACCAAAGTTAGTAGAACTTCATGATGAACTATAGTATGCAAGGGATTGTAGTACCCAGACAATTTGAGCACATGCTCACTAGTTGAGCAATTCTCCTCCATCTTTTAGCTATATAACTTGTTGGAGACTTCATATCTGTCAAGTCGGGCTATTTTCTTGAAATATTAACTTCAACTCCTAGAACATCTCATATGGTCCATGACGTTCAAAACGTCTTTGAAGTCCCGATTCTAAGCCGTTAAGCATGGTGCACTAAACTAGCAAGTAGTCATCGTATTGAGCTAGCCAAACGTTCATAACGCGCAGACCGCTCTCGCAATAGGTCTGCATCACCTAGCGGTGCATCAAGGACATAATTCTTCTATGCAGCAATGAGGATAAACCTCAGATCACAGACCCAGTCCGCATCATTGTTACTATCATCTTTCAACTTAGTTTTCTCTAGGAACACATATAAAACATAGGGAAGCAACAACACGAGCTATTGATCTACAACATTATTTGCAAAATACTATCAGGACTAAGTTCATGATAAATTAAAGTTCAATTAATCATATTACTTAAGAACTCCCACTTAGATAGACATCCCTCTAATCATCTAAGTGATCATGTGATCCAAATCAACTAAACCATGTCCGATCATCACGTGAGATGGAGTAGTTTTCAATGGTGAGCATCACTATGTTGATCATATCTACTATATGATTCACGCTCGGCCTTTCGGTCTCCAGTGTTCCGAGGCCATATCTGTATATGCTAGGCTCGTCAAGTTTAACCTGAGTATTCCGTGTGTGCAACTATTTTGCACCCGTTGTATTTGAACGTAGAGCCTATCACACCCGATCATCACGTGGTGTCTCAGCACGAAGAACTGTCGCAACGGCGCATACTCAGGGAGAACACTTATACCTTGAAATTTTAAGTAAGGGATCATCTTATAAAGCTACCACCAAACTAAGCAAAATAAGATGTATAATAGATAAACATCATATGCAATCAAAATATGTGACATGATATGGCCATGATCATCTTGCGCCTTTGATCTCCATCTTCAAAGTACTGTCATGATCTCTATCGTCACCGGCGCGACACCTTGATCTCCATCGTTCCATTGTTGTCATTTCACCACCTACTGCTTCTCGACTATCGCTACCGCTTAGTGATAAAGTAAAGCAATTACAGGGCGATTGCATTGCATACAATAAAGCGACAACCATATGGCTCCTGCCAGTTGCCGATAACTCGGTTACAAAACATGATCATCTCATACAATAAAATATAGCATCACGTCTTTGACCATATCACATCACAACATGCCCTGCAAAAACAAGTTAGATGTCCTCTACTTTGTTGTTGCAAGTTTTACGTGGCTGCTACAGGCTGAGCAAGAACCGTTCTTACCTACGCATCAAAACCACAACGATAGTTCGTCAAGTTAGTGATGTTTTAACCTTCTCAAGGACTGGGCGTAGCCACACTCGGTTCAACTAAAGTTGGAGAAACCGACATTCGCCAGCCACACTGTGTGCAAAGCACGTCGGTGGAACCGATCTCAGCGTAAGCATCTGGCGTAATGTCGGTCCGGGCCGCTTCATCCAACAATACCGCCGAACCAAAGTATGACATGCTAGTAAGCAGTATGACTTGTATCGTCCACAACTCACTTGTGTTCTACTCGTTCATATAACATCTACGCATAAAACCAGGCTCGGATGCCACTGTTGGGAACGTAGTAATTTCAAAAAAATTCTACGCACACGCAAGATCATGGTGATGCATAGCAACGAGAGGGGAGAGTGTTGTCCATGCACCCTCATAGACCGAAAGCAGAAGCTTTAGCACAACGCAGTTGATATAGTCGTACGTCTTCACGATCCGACCGATCAAGTACCGAACGTACGACACCTCCGAGTTCAGCACACGTTCAGCTCAATGACGTCCCACGAACTCCGATCCAGCAGAGCTTTGCGGGAGAGTTCCGTCAGCACGACGGCATGATGACGGTGTCGATGATGCTACTGACGCAGGGCTTCGCTTAAGCACCGCTACGATATTACCGAGGTGGAATATGGTGGAGGGGGGCACCGCACACGGCTAAGAGATCAAGAGATTAATTGTTGTGTCTAGAGGTGCCCCTGCCCCCGTATATAAAGGAGCAAGGGGGGAGGCGGCCGGCCAAGAGGATGGCGCGCCAAGGGGGGAGTCCTACTCCCACCGGGAGTAGGACTCCTCCTTTCCTTGTAGGAGTAGGAGAAGGGAAGGAAAAAGGAGAAGGAAGGAAGGGGCGCCCCCTCCCTAGTCCAATTTGGTCTAGTCCATGTGGAGGGGTGCGGCCACCCTTTGAGGCCTTTCTCTCCTTTCCCGTATGGCCCATTAAGGCCCAATACGAATTCCCCTAACTCTCCGGTACTTCGAAAAATACCCGAATCACTCGGAACCTTTCTGATGTTCGAATATAGTCGTCCAATATATCGATCTTTACGTCTTGACCATTTCGAGACTCCTCGTCATGTCTCCAATCTCATCCGGGACTCTGAACTACCTTCGGTATATCAAAACACAAAAAACTCATAATACCGATCGTCACCAAACTTTAAGCGTGCGGACCCTACGGGTTCGAGAACTATGTAGACATGACCGAGATACATCTCCGGTCAATAACCAATAGCGGAACCTGGATGCTCATATTGACTCCCACATATTCTACGAAGATCTTTATCGGTCAAACCGCATAACAACATACGTTGTTCCCTTTGTCATCGGTATGTTACTTGCCCGAGATTTGATCGTCGGTATCTCAATACCTAGCTCAATCTCGTTACCGGCAAGTCTCTTTACTCGTTCCGTAATACATCATCCCGCAACTAACTCATTAGTCACATTGCTTGCAAGGCTTAAAGTGATGTGCATTACCGAGAGGGCCTAGAGATACCTCTCCGACAATCGGAGTGACAAATCCTAATCTCGAAATACGCCAACTCAACAAGTACCTTCGAAGACACATGTAGAGCACCTTTATAATCAGCCAGTTACGTTGTGACGTTTGGTAGCACACAAAAGTGTTCCTCCGGTATTCGGGAGTTGCATAATCTCATAGTCATAGGAACATGTATAAGTCATGAAGAAAGCAATAGCAACATACCAGACGATCAAGTGCTAAGCTAACGGAATGGGTCAAGTCAATCACATCATTCTCTAATGATGTGATCCCGTTAATCAAATGACAACTCATGTCTATGGCTAGGAAACTTAACCATCTTTGATTCAATGAGCTAGTCTAGTAGAGGCATACTAGTGACACTTTGTTTGTCTATGTATTCACAGATGTACTAAGTTTCTGGTTAATACAATTCTAGCATGAATAATAAACATTTATCATGAAATAAGGAATAAATAATAACTTTATTATTGCCTCTAGGGCATATTTAATTTAATGTCGGTCCGGGCCGCTTCATCCAACAATACCACCGAATCAAAGTAAGACGTTGGTGGTAAGCAGTATGATTATTATCGCCCACAACTCTTTGTGTTCTACTCATGCATATAACATCTACGCATAGACTTGGCTCGGATGCCACTGTTGGGGAACATAGTAATTCAAAAAATTTCCTATGACCATGCAAGATCTATCTAGGAGATGCATAGTAACGAGATAGGAGAGTGTGTTCATGTACCCTCATAGACCGAAAGCGGAAGCGTTTAGTAACGCGGTTGATGTAGTCGAACGTCTTCACGATCCAACCGATCCAAGTACCGAATGTACGGCACCTCCGTGTTCAGCATACATTCAACACGATGACGTCCCTCGAGCTCTTGATCCAGTAGAGGGTCGAGGGAGAGTTCTGTCAGCACGATGACGTGTTGACGGTGTTGATGAAGTTACTGGCGCACGGCTTCGCCTAAGCACTACGACGATATGACTGAGGTGTTAAACTGTGAAGGGGGGCACTCGGCTAAGTGATTGTCTGTTGTGCTTTGGGGTGCCCCCTGCCCCCGTATATAAAGGAGGAAGGGAGGAGGAGGCCGACCTAGAAGGGCGCACCAAAGGGGGGAGTCCTACTAGGACTCCCGGTCCTAGTAGGAGTCCCCCTTCCTTTTCGGAGTAGGAGAAAGGGGGAAGGGAAAGAGAGAGGGAGAAGGAAAGGGCCGCACCCTCCCTAGTCCAATCTGTTTATTAGGCGCGCAGCGCCACCTCCCCGGCCGCCTCCTCTTCCAACTAAGGCCCATGAAGGCCCAATACTCTCCCGGGGGGGGGGGGTCCGGTAACCTCCGGGTACTTCGGAAAATGTCTGAACCTATCCGAAACCTTTCCGGTGTCCAAACATACTCTTCCAATATATCAATCTTTATATCTCGACCATTTCGAGACTCCTCGTCATGTCCGTGATCTCATCCAGGACTCTGAACAAACTTCGATAATCAAAAACACATAACTGTTAATACAAATCATCATCGAACGTTAAGCGTGCGGATCCTACGGGTTCGAGAACTACGTAGACATGATCGAGACACATCTCCGATCAATAACCAATAGCGGAACCTGGATGCTCATATTGGCTCCTACATATTCTACGAAGATCTTTATCGGTCAAACCGCACAACAACATACGTTGTTCCCTTTGTCATCGGTATGTTACTTGCCCGAGATTCGATCGTCGGTATCATCATACCTAGTTCAATCTCGTTACCGGCAAGTCTCTTTACTTGTTCTCTAATGCTTCATCTCGTAACTAACTCATTAATCACATTGCTTGCAAGGCTTATAGTGATGTGCATTACCGAGAGGGCCCAGAGATACCTCTCCGAAACACGGAGTGACAAATCCTAATCTTGATCTATGCCAACCCAACAAACACCTTCGGAGACACCTCTAGAGCAACTTTATAATCACCCAGTTATGTTGTGACGTTTGATAGCATGCAAGGTGTTCCTCTGGTATTCAGGAGTTGCATAATCTCATAGTCTGAGGAACATGTATAAGTCATGAAGAAAGCAGTAGCAATGAAACTGTAACGATCATAATGCTAAGCTAACGGATGGGTCTTGTCCATCACATCATTCTCCTAATGATGTGATCTCGTTCATCAAATGACAACATATGTCTATGGTTAGGAAACATAACCATCTTTGATTAACGAGCTAGTCAAGTAGAGGCATACCAGGGACACTATGTATTGTCCATGTATTCACACATGTACTAAGTTTCCGGTTAATACAATTCTAGCATGAATAATAAACATTTATCATGATCTAAGGAAATATAAATAACAACTTTATTATTGCCTCTAGGGCATATTTCCTTCAAACTATGGCCCGCCGGGTCTACTTTAATCATATTATAAAAACCTAAATTCCTTTGCTGTAATTTTATTTATTTTAGTTTGTTTTGTAATTTATCTATCTACCACTACAAGGTTTGATCCTTGCAAGTGACGAGTTCAAGGGGATTGACAACCCTCTTGCTCGCGTTGGGTGCAAGTATTTGTTTTTGTGTGCAGGTGCTGTTCACGAGGCTTTGCGTGATTTTCCTATTGTTTCAATACACCTTGGTTCTCACTGAGGGAAATACTTATCTCTACTGTACTGCATTCCTCTTTCTCTTCGAGGAAAAACCCAACGCAGCTCACAAGTAGCAGAGACCACCACTGTCGGAGCTCAATCTGCCAGGTCCTTCGGTATGGTATCTCGGCTAGGCGATTGGGTTGGATGGTAACAAGAAGCACTGGCGGAGCGTAGTGGAGGCGAAACTGGGTCATGGCCCCCCCTTCCGTAATTGCAAAACAAAAAATACTAGGTATGTTCAATAGTTTAGCCCAGCCCATTCGAAGATAAATCCCAGCAGCGGGCTTGGAACACACGATCGAGCAGCGTTCTCGCGTGGTCACGCATGTGAGACATGACTCATCCGCCTCCAGCCAGCCTCCGCTACTCCAGGACTCAACCACGACCAGGCCCCAGGCATGGTGACCTGCCCACCACGACCAACCGTCTACGATCTACAACCATGAAATCCTCCGTCCATCTAACCTCCTCCGGTCCTCTCAATCAGTCAATCTCCTTCGTCGCGGACGCCAGCAAGCCCTTTTGTACGTATTTATTTCCGCATATTGTCTGCTTTTATATAGAGTTGGCCCCTCCTTGTACTATGGCCACGCTCCGCCACTGACAAGAAGCAAGGTCTTACCTAGGTTCGAGCTCTCCCGAAGGAGATAATACCTTACGCCCTGCTCGTGTATACTGCGTTGGGGTGTGTACAAAGTATATATGAGTACTGTGAGTTTATATCGTGTCTATCTACGAGCCCGACCCCCGACTTATATAGCATACTCGGGATCCTAAGGTTACATATCCTAATCGACTACGTAGGTGGGGGTAGAGTCCTCAACGACTTCGTCTTCTTGCCTTGTAAGCGAAGTCTTCGGATGTCTTTGTGTAAATGCCCAATGTGGTCCACGATGGAACCGACCAAGTAGTCCTCAGCCTGGCCCTCCAGGGCAGGAATTGGCGTGGTGAGAGATCCCTCAACCAGGACACAGTTAGGTGGTACACACACACAAAAGGTTTCATGGGCATGCTAGCAAACACTGTTTGCACGCATTCACGCACATACTGGGATCATATTAGTCTAGTCCATGAAAATGTTTTTTTTACCAAACACACAAAATAGTTAACTACCTTGTACTGTATTTTCTCTAGCTAAGGTACATTTCTCTGAGTTGAGTTTAAGAACATGGAAGCATGTGCATAAAAATGAGCCTTTCATCAAATCAACATGTGGTTGGATGGTTAGCAGGACAATGGTATCCCAGCCCAGAAGAGTTTAAGTCTTAGACTGTGCTCGCATTTTCTTTATTTATTTCTGAGTTGAGTTTAAGAGGGGTCCGTTGGCTTTTGTTTTTTGGAACTGTTCCTGTCCAGCTGGCCTCCTGCCTGAATCAGCCGGCGGGGACACAAGTGCAGAGCAGCCACTATGCGGGTGGGCCCCGGTGCTAAACCGTCAGGGATCTGGACGTACGACGCTGGCCGATCAAGGAGGAGTTCTGGCCCATACGATGGCGCATTTGGGCTGGAATCTCTATCCAGCGACCGCACCAGGTCCAACAATCCAGGGCCCGGGCTCCCCTCGAGAGCAGTAAACAATTCGGGTCCGCGTCGCGGCCCGCGACACAGAATACGCCTCCGCAGCCAGCTCACGCACTCCGGTCTCTACATTAGCCCTGGCGTATCCAGCGGGGCCAAACCCTCTCTCTCTCTCACTCGCTCCGCCCGGCCGCCCGACTTTGACCGCCTCCTCGTCTCCGCTCCCACGCCCGCGGGAGAGAGGCGACCGGCGGCGCGCGAGGAGGGCCTGCCCATCCCACCACCCCGCCGGCGAAGATGTTCGGCCGCGCCCCCAAGAAGAGCGACAACACCAAGTACTACGAGGTGCTCGGGGTGCCCAAGAACGCCGCCCAGGACGACCTCAAGAAGGCCTACCGCAAGGCCGCCATCAAGAACCACCCCGACAAGGGCGGAGACCCCGAGAAGGTCCGATCCCCCCCCTCCTCCCCTGCGATCATCGCGCATCTTAGCTGCTACTTTTCGGGTCCGTTCGGGCGCGATCTGGTGTGATCTGATCTGCTATGGCAAGGTAGAACTAGATAGATCGGGCGCGGGAAGTCCGTGCGGCGCAGGGAGTCAATTCGCGTAGGGGCATCTGTGATGTGGCCGAGCTGCGAATTCTCTGTGGATTCATGATGATCTGCTTCTGCTGGGGTTTGTAGCTCCCGTTGCGTCTTGGAGGATTTGCTGTGGCGATTCGCAGAAAGAAAAGAAGAGGATTTGCTGTGGCTTGTCAGGGAGTGCTTGCCCTGCTTGTTGTGGTTTGATGTGAAGTGGTCATGATCGCGATCTTTGGGTGGCGGGTATTGCTTTCTGCAGAGTGCTGGCTACTGATACGTATAGGAAAGTTTCCCTGGGCGTGAATTTTGCTAGATTCGGGGGACAGAAGTATACTTGTCTGCATGTTTTTTTGCAGGGCCAGTTATTCTGCATCTGCATTGTCAAGTAAGATTTAGTAGTTTAAAAAATGCTCCTGGTTGGATGGTACTCATTTGGTGATTCATCTAGGGATAATGCATACTTTTAGACGTCTTTTGTAGTCTAGTTATAAGTTGGGCTACCGTTTTGTTAGTGTCATGGGAAGACATCTCATGATTCTTGTTTATCTGATGTCCCCACGAGTCATACATGAGAATGTCACCTCACACACCACAATTCCACCACCCCTCGACATCGACTGTACCCAGTTGTTATTTGTTAGGAGGGCATCAATAGGGCAGCAGTGTGGGACATGCAACATTCCCCTATCATGGAAGCCCATCTTTCAGCTAGCTTATCTCATGGTGTGGTTATACATTCCATTGGTCATCCACGTTGTCCCTGCTGATAATTGTGTATGGGAGTGTCAAATCCAATGCTGATGGCAGAAAATAATATGTCTCTAGTCTGTATTTCATACCAAGGATCCTTCACCCTTTCTGTTTTTGGACTTTTATTATGCTTATCATATGACATCTATGTCGAACTTTTGATTTCCTACAGCACCCCCATTTCACCTCTGATGCAAATTCCCTTACTAAATGTGGGCAGTTTGTTTGGACAATGTTCGCCGGTTTATTTATTATATGAATGTTCGCCGGTTTATTTATTATATGCTTCTTGCTTATCTGTGATATATTGGGTAATCGATCTGCTTGACAACTCTAATCTCTTTATTCTGCTATACTCTGCTGTAGTGGAGTGATACAATTTTTTTTTGTTGCCTATGTTGTGTAATAGATATTTCTTGCTTTGCTGTAAATTTAACAAATTTTACTATTTGAACTGTTCAAGAACTTACTGAAATGTATCTAGTGAGCGCAAATATATCATTGTTGTTTTTCTGTACTATTTTAGTACTCATGCTAAATTCATTTGCTGATTTGCCATGATCTGCAGAATGAAAGGCTTATTTCAGGTGTATCTGTTGTTTAAATTTTATTTCAGTTCAAGGAGCTGGCACAAGCCTATGAGGTTTTGAGTGACCCTGAGAAGCGTGAGATATATGATCAGTACGGCGAAGATGCTCTCAAGGAAGGAATGGGTGGAGGAGGTGGTGGCGGAGTTGATCCATTTGACATCTTTTCATCATTTTTCGGGCCCTCTTTTGGAGGTATTGTTTGAAGGCAACCTATTTTCCTGTTTGACCGTCAAACTCTGTTATATAGTGCATGACGTCTTGATGTAATAAATTGCATATGTATATTTTGTGCACAGGTGGTGGTGGTGGCAGCAGCAGGGGCAGAAGGCAAAGGAGGGGAGAGGATGTTGTCCATCCACTAAAAGCTTCTCTAGAAGATCTTTACAATGGTACCTCGAAGAAGCTCTCTCTTTCCCGCAGCGTCCTCTGCTCCAAGTGCAAGGGGTAAGTCTGGTTTGTTCCTTCCCAGTTAACCCAGTTGACCATGTGTTTTCTGCGGTGCTGCTCTTGAACATAGTTCCTTGTTTATTTCAGCAAGGGCTCCAAGTCTGGTGCTTCCATGAGGTGCCCAGGTTGCCAGGGGTCAGGCATGAAAGTGACTATTCGTCAGCTGGGGCCTTCCATGATACAGCAGATGCAGCAGGCCTGCAATGATTGCAAGGGCACCGGGGAGAGTATTAACGACAAGGATCGCTGCCCAGGCTGCAAGGGTGAGAAGGTTCTTCAGGAGAAGAAAGTTCTGGAGGTTCACGTTGAGAAGGGGATGCAGCACAACCAGAAGATCACCTTCCCTGGTGAAGCTGATGAGGCGGTATGTTTGTTCAGTCAATGACATTCTTTACTCTTTATTATTATAGCTTTGCTTTGATGTCGACAAACTAACAGTGTGTTTTGTTTTCAGCCTGACACTGTTACTGGAGACATTGTATTTGTCGTCCAGCAGAAGGAACACCCAAAGTTCAAGCGAAAGGGCGATGATCTCTTCTATGAGCATACCATATCTCTCACTGAAGCTCTTTGTGGGTTCCAACTCGTCCTGACCCATCTGGACAACAGGCAGCTGCTCATTAAATCAAACCCTGGTGAAATTGTCAAGCCTGGTAAGGCCTCGTAGATCACAGTGACCAATCTGTATACTTATGTGCAAAATTGTACTTGTTGATAACTTTGGTTTCAAATTCCGATCAGATTCATTCAAGGCAATCAGCGACGAGGGGATGCCGATGTACCAGAGGCCGTTCATGAAGGGCAAGCTCTACATTCATTTCACAGTGGAGTTCCCCGACTCGCTGGCACCGGATCAGTGCAAGGCTCTTGAGGCTGTGCTTCCACCAAAGCCTGCATCCAAGCTGACCGACATGGAGCTCGACGAATGCGAGGAGACGACGATGCATGACGTCAACATGGAGGAGGAGATGCGTCGGAAAGCCCATGCTGCTGCTCAGGAGGCGTACGATGAGGACGACGAGATGCCCGGAGGCGGTGCCCAAAGAGTGCAGTGCGCACAACAGTAAGCTAGGTTGGGCAGCAAGCATTTTTGGGACCCAAGAACAAGATGCCTGCCCGCTCTCTTCTGGGGTTTTGGTGGTGTTATCGATGAAGCTGATTTTTGCCCGTATGGCGCCGGGACTGTATCCATCCATGTCTTTTGAAAATTGCTACGTGGCTACTCTTAATGTAGTGTGACACTCGTATAAAAGCAAAATCTGTTTGTGAAAACTAACGCACGCTGTCTCTCTGTCTGTCTGTCTGAATACGTTGTCTAAGCAGAACCGTGGACAATTTTGCAAATCATGTTTGTGGCTTTTAATCAGGTTTTTTGCCTGGCATCATCCATCATCATCATGCACATTATTATGCACTTGCATTATTGTCGATCTAAGCACAATTCCATTACTGGAGTAACATACTAGAGAAAATAGTAGCAGTTGAAAGGAGTTTATTACTGCAGAGATTGCAGGGCGAGAAGGTGTGTGGTTAGGCCTGCTGGACCTGGACGTAGAGCTTGACGCCGAGGGAGCAGTAGTTGGCGATGGTGCAGACGTAGTAATTGGCGTCGGCGAAGAGGAGGTGGAACACGGCGGGGCTGCTCTTGAGGGTGTCCGAGTAGGGGTCCTCCCACGAGCAGCGATTGTACTCCCACCGCCCCACCTGCACCACGTCGTACATCCCCGTGTCGAACCTGAAAACTGCACGCACGCACGCACGCATTCTCGTCGTGAGAGATCAAACACCAACAGCACTTGCACTCGAGAGGGACGGTGGTGGCCCGGCTCACCGAGGTTGTCGCCGGCGAAGATGGTCCTGTTGCCCGCCCAGTTGCTGTAGTGGTCGCTGCTCGTGGGGATGGTCCAGAGCGAGCCCCCGACGACGTGGTCCGTCGCCGTCACCGCGCACCGCGGCGCCGGCACGGCGAGGAGGACGCAGCCGGCCAGCAGCGCCGCGAGCAGGGACCGGATCGCCATCGCCATCCCCATCGCCAACGGTGATCCGCCGGAGGGACACGGAACGGAAGACGAGTCGCGAAGGAACGAGCAACCGCTCTCTCCCTCTGCAACTGCAACGTGCAACAGCGGGCGTTATGCTCTCGCCCTCCAGCGAGCCGAGGGAAAAAAAACATAACGAAACGCAACTCATGGGCCTTAGAAGCGGACCGAAAGAGGCCCACCCATTCCGGGGCGACTCGCACCGCGGCCCAGCAATCAGTCAGGCCCGCCCCCTCGTATATACAAAGCGCCACCACGCTGCCTCCCATCATCCCTTGCCCTTCCGCCCGCCCGCCCGCGCCGCCGCCGCCTCCTTCCGCAGGAGGCTCCCTCCCCGCAGGCGCGATGGTACGTCCGATCTCCCCGCCTCCTCTTCCTCCATGGCTGCTGCTTCGGTCCGCGCGCGCGTTGCTGCCCGTGGCGTCTGCCTTCCGTGCGCCTCCGCCGCAGTGGTCGTCGCCTAGGTTTTTGATTTGCCTTCATAGCTTGTGACTCGGGGCTTAAGGGTTTAGCACTTCCTAGCCAGATCTGCGGTGTGCTTGCTCCGTGCCAGATCTGGATTTCTGCCGCTTCATGAGATTCTGCTGCTCGGGAATCATGCTTCACTAGTATTATTGCCTGCTCTAATTGCCTTACAACTGCTGTGAAAAGAAGTTTCCCATTTCGTAGACCAGCTTACGAGGGATGACATTAGAGTGCGGGTTTTGTTTCTGCGCGCGACAGTAGACTCGGTTGTATCTAGGAAATACTTGTGATTACTCTAAGTTGGCAGATTCAATGTTTCGCGTCATCGAATACAACTATGAACCACTTTGATATCTTATCCTAAAAATGTTTTGTTTGTGCCGCCTGATTGATTGCTAGTGTTACCTGGATAGCATCCATGTTCCAAACCCAGGTATACTCATATGCTTCTCTTGGATATGTCTTGTAGGTGTACATCAAGAACCAGAAGACAAGGGCGTACTCCAAGCGTTTCCAAGTCAAGTTCAAGAGAAGGCGCCGTATGTCTAACACCATGAATCTGCTACTTCTGTTATTTGACAGCGATTCTGATTGCCTGATTTTCCCTTTTCCCTTGTTTCCTCAGAGGGAAAGACCGACTACAGGGCCAGGCTGAGGCTCACCAACCAGGACAAGAACAAATACAATACCCCCAAGTACCGTTTTGTTGTGCGATTTGTATCCTTCAAAGTTTCTTCATTATAATTTATGCACTTGTCAATCATCAGTGTTCTGCTTATTATTACCTTGGAGGCATGTTGTATCTCTTAACAATACTACTTTAGACCAACAAGGATGTCACTGCACAAATTGTGTATGCTACCATTGCTGGTGATATCGTGATGGCCGCTGCCTACTCCCATGAGTTGCCTCGTTACGGTCTTGAAGTTGGCCTCACCAACTATGCTGCAGGTTGATTTTAGCTACTGAATGAATGTGCAAATGCATGCTGTGATCTTATGCATGCCTCTTTTCTAATCTAATTTTCTGAATGCATGATGTAGCCTACTGCACTGGTCTCCTTTTGGCTCGTCGTGTGCTCAAGAACCGTGATCTCGATGAGGAGTATGAAGGCAATGTTGAGGTATAATTTGGCTTCAATATTATTTTTAGTCTAAATATCCTGATTTGCTGCTTCTGATGGACACAACTAATATATGTCTGTGCTCAGGCCACAGGTGAGGACTTCTCTGTTGAGCCTTCTGATGAGAGGAGGCCTTTCCGTGCGCTCTTGGATGTTGGTCTTATTAGGACCACCACTGGAAACCGTGTGTTTGGTGCCCTTAAGGTATGCGATGTTATTACCGCACAGTTTTATAAGTGCAGGCATGAAACTATTGGCAAATCATGATTGGTCGTTCCTCTTTAGCTACCTTAGATAGACTTGGGAGTTTAATTGCATGATTGCCCTGTAACTTGTTTATAGCTGCTCTGCTTTATCGTGTCAAGTTTCTAAAGCAACTATTTATGCTATTTGACCTAGTGAAGGCATTGTTATTGCTTTTTGTTCTCATTTTTTATTTGCATCAAGTGATATGTTGCTCCCTATTCGGCTGAACTTCAGAACTTGTTTTTGAAATGCATTGGTTTTATCCGGAGCTTTTTTGCTGCTGGTGTAATTTTTTTTGGTCCTGCAGGGAGCTTTGGATGGTGGTCTTGACATTCCCCACAGTGACAAGAGATTTGCTGGTTTCAAGAAGGATGAGAAATCGCTGGATGCTGAGATTCACCGCAAGTACATCTTTGGTGGGCATGTTGCTGACTACATGAGGGTGAGTTGGAAGCCATTGCTCTCTTGATTTTGTATTACTCTTGTTCATGCTCTTGTACGTGGAGCAATGAAATGACCCTAGTTTGTTGTTCATCTGTTAATGAACTTTTGCCTTTCTCTTATTCCAGTCACTAGCAGATGAGGAACCAGAGAAGTTCCAAACTCATTTCAGTGAGTACATCAAGAGGGGAATCTCAGCTGATGACATGG
This sequence comes from Aegilops speltoides, assembly GCA_021437245.1. Lineage (NCBI taxonomy): Eukaryota > Viridiplantae > Streptophyta > Magnoliopsida > Poales > Poaceae > Aegilops > Aegilops speltoides. The sequence goes on along the minus strand of CM038145.1, from coordinate 422,208,149 downwards.
AAGCAGTTTACAAGAAGGTTCATGCTGCCATCCGTGCTGATCCCACCATGGCCAAATCAACCAAGGCGCCTCCCAAGACTCACAAGAGGTACAAGTCGGCAAGCTCTTTATCATACTGTCTTGAGTTCATTTACTCCTGACTGATGTTTCGTTTCCACCTTGTTGTGAGCTGCATTGTGAACTTTGTCTTTTGGATGCAGGTACAACCCCAAGAAGCTGACCTATGAGCAGAGGAAGGCCAGCCTAGTTGAAAGGCTCAACGCCCTCAACAACTCTGCCGGTGCCGCCGATGATGACGAGGACGACGACGAGTGAAGAGCGTTCTTGCCCACCCCAGTGTAGTCTTGCAACGTGCATTTTTGTTAAAGTCTGGCACCCTGCACAACGTACCTGTTCCTTTGAGTTTTGGTTATTATCTTGCTGGAGTTATAGATTGTGTTATCTGGATTATGTGCCGTGCTGGCATTTGGATATTGATCTTAATCCGTTCGTCTGGCACCCTTATGTTGTTTTTGTGGCTGTGTCGTGCTGGTTGGCCTTGGGTCATGGCCTAAAACTCCTAACCAATGTAGGAATAGATTTTACTATGGTATCGACCTTAAGTCGCCTGCAGTTCGCTCTCATAGTGGCTGCGAATTCACTGATGGTGCGGTCTTGAATCCCTAGTCAGGAAAATCTAATGTAAACTTGTTATGTTTTAAAATGGCAATATAGTTATTTGTGATGTTTTAAAATGGCATGCCGGGGGAATGCTCGGCCGGACGCTCCCGCTCTCGCGCCTAGGGCTGTAGGAAAAGCTCAAGGCTCGCGAGCCGCTTGAGATCGACTCGTTTTTTGACAACACGCGAGATCGACTAGAAAGAAATGAGTTACGTTTAAACACTTTATATAGCTCGACCAACAAACGAGCCAATCTTGAGACAATATTGACTCGCTAGATTTTAGCTTGATAGCTTGTTAAATGATCATTGCCATATAGTAAATGGAAATAAGGTAATTTGTCACCATATATGTTGCCCATGATGTTTTTGGAAGCTTAATTAAGTGTAGAGAAAATTTAGGATTAATTATGGTTCGTGGTCAACTATATGTTAAATATGATGTTGTTTTTCGAAAAAGTTCTCAGCATATGCATCTTCATTTTCTAGTTCAAGTCCTACAACAACCATCTCCGGCCTGCACTACATTGCAACTTTTTATGATCTTTGGACAATAATTTATTTTTCCAATTATATGTCTATCGTGAATCATTATCTTATATTGATACTAGACTTTCGGTTGTAAGATAATAAGTCAAACTACTTTGAAGAAGTTAATATTAACATTATCTTAATTGGAATAATACTTTAGTGCTTTCTTATGCGATAAATCACGAGTGGACATAGTGCCACGCGAGGATGTAATCACGCCCGTCCGATCCCACATGATTCGTGCAGTTTTAATACAACTAGCATGTATATTGAAACCTCTGGACCGAATCAATGTTGTATAGTTTGCGTATTCTCTCTGATGTCTCAAACACCTGTCCCACATGGCAGTCACATGCAAGAAAACAAGGCTCAATCAACGCGCATTGATTGGTGGGTCAGTCATAATGGCTAACCTGCAGTGCTCCTCTTCTTTTAAAAACAGCCAACCTTCTTGTTTTGGCTTCCCAACTCTTCTCCTGCACGTTTGTTCTCCTCTCTCTTGCCACCATAGACTCACAGCAGTTGAGAACCATGTGTTCGTCCATGTCCTAGGCAGCTCTACACCACTTTTCATCTCAAGTCATCTTCCAGTAAGTGATGTTGTGATTCAGACGTATCGTCTAGCAATAATTAAGATTGATGTATTGTTGTTATCCATCATCATTAGTGTTAATTTTGTGTTTGCCACAACCAGAAACCATGTGAGTCTCATGATAAAGATCATTCTTCTCACACCAAACAACAACAGATCAAACATCAATAAGCATAGTACAAATGAGGGGTGTCCAACACAAAGCAACAGCCATAAATGACCCACATGCTGCCACCATTCGATTAACTGGTCGCCAGGGCCGTGGTACTACATGAGAATGCATGCATTCAAGCCACCCATGATGGAATTAAAGCTCCATTCATCACACCATGCTACTCAACCGGGGAGCTGTCAGTCTCTACCAAAACCCAGGACATGCTAATAACAAAGAGCAAACAAAAGACATGGAACTAATTGAGTCAAGCACGTACGTCCATACCAAAAAAAAACCACATGATCTAATCGAGTTTTAAATCCTAACCTCTGTACTTCTATGTCTGCTGATTTTTCCTACCCTCTACTTTTTCACATGATAGCCTAGATGAATCAACATTGTCAACACACACATAATAATCCATCATTAATATGAACGCAGGGCTCTGAATTGATACACCAGTACACCACAATTATACAGACATAAAATGAGATTTGGCAGAACAAACCACAACAAAAACGGCAGCCCCACACTTGCTAAGTGATATTCAAGGCGTGCAGGCTCGAGCCAGACACATTTAAACGCCCGACCAGTGGCTAGCCCACCATCCCATTCAAGATGTCTATCACATACGCGTATTCGCCAAATTAACCCACAGTATCATTTTGGTATTCATTAATTCACTATATTAAGTGCTAATCTCACAACATGCATGGACGCCCAGGATAACGGCATCGCGTGGCCGCATGTCCCAAAAATTCACGTCCTTTCTTATGTCGTTTTGTGCCTTATCTAGTTGAAATAATCACCGTTGATTTATAACTTTACCATCTCATTTAGCTGAAACTAACTCGAGATCGTTGCAAGCTGAGCACGAGTCATGTTCTACAGCTCGACCTTGAGCTTCACTTAGTTTGAGCTCGCTCGAATTTTAATATGAGTTGAGCCGAGCCAAGTCCAACTCGCTTGAACTCGACTCGTTTGCAGCCCTACGTGCGCCTGATTTGTTGCACCCTTGCATGGGGCCCGCGGGAGGCCCACCCACGGGCCTTATCTTCTCCACCTCGCTCTCGTCTTCACCTCCCCAAATCTCTCTTACCAGCGCCCATCCCCACACACCCTAGTGCCGCTCCAACCGGCGAACCATGGGGCACCAGTGCTCCAACCGGCGAGCGGCGATGGCAAGCGGGGACAGCGTGGCATGAGGTGGCTATAGCGTGGCGGGCTCCCGCCCGGCGGTGCTCCACCGATGGCTGCTGCAAAACGGGGACAACTGTACATGACCACCGGCAATAGCTGGGAGCGATGACCAGTGGCCGCTGCAAAACGGGGCAAACGTACATGACTGGAGCATGAACGCTGTATGGCACAAGAGGCGAGTCGATGTGCTTCAACCGGCATAACAAGGGCTACAACCGGCAAGAGTTTTGCTGGGATCGGCGAGTTTCATTTTGTGTCGTCGGAGAACGGCGGAAGCTGCTGCCATGAAAAAAGTTGGAACCGGCTATCGAAAATGTTACAACCAGCAAACAAAAAAGCTTCAATCGCCATCATGGGGGTGCATTGGTGGTGACCGCGAGCTACATCGGCGGTGACCACGAGCTGCGCATTTGCTGGAAGCGACATCATGGGTGCTGCACCGGTGATGGCATAAGCGTCCACCTGTGATGGGAAAGCTGCAATGGCAACCGGGCGGAAAGCATGACCGGTAATCGCAAATGCTACAACCGGCATGGCGGAAGCTGCGATCGGCGACACGAAAATGCAACCCAAGGCAAAAAAAGTTGCCACCGGTGACCGGGGTGGGCGAGAAGGAGATGTTACAATGGTCTTTTTGCTGGAAACCATGATGAGAAAAGCTTCAACCGGCGACGAGAAAAGCTTCAACAGAAGTTATGAACGACGACTAAAAGCTGCAATTGTCGGTGACAAAAGCTTCAACCCTAATTTTGAAAAGCTTCAACCAAAGACCGTGACAAAAAGCTGGAACCATTGATGCAACCGAATACTATGGTGGCTTCACGACGGAGCTGCAACAGCGATGAACTCCAGGGACCGGCGGGGTTTGATTTTTCTTTTTTGCTAGGTCCATTTTTTTACTGCATAAGAGGGGGCGGGCCATGGGGCACCAGTGCTCCAACCGGCGAGCGGCGACAGTGAGTGGCGGCGGCATGGCGTGCGTTTGCGACGGTGCGAGCCGGCGGTGCTTCATGGTCGCGCATCCATGGCGGCCTTGACTGGCTCGCCCTTCTCTGTGTGCTGGAGGCGAGGATAAGGTAAGGAAAATGTAGAAGAGGAGCTGTGATCTGACGGTCTCGCGCAGCCTGATCGGACCGCTGGGGTAGACCGGCCGAAACTTTTGGCCGGCGCACCAGCGCCCAGTGCTGCCCAAAGAAAAACGACGCACGCACAAGTAGATATTGTATATCTGAAGATTCTAATGTAATAGAATTGTTCACTGGAAGAAGGAACATGTTATTCTTGGGAATGGCCAGCCGTACAGAAAGCAGAGCAAGAGCTGAGTGAGGGGAGACATGGAAAAGAAGGCCGCCGAGATGCCCCGTGATTTTTTTTGGGCAAAGCAACAAACAAGCTTTATGTTGTGATTAATTAGCACATGTAATTAGGGAAAATCTCCACTTTCCCAAACGGTGTGCGGTTACAACCGCAACAGACGCCTCTCGCGTCTCTCTCCGGAACTGATGCATTCTTTCCCATCGTGACTCTCCGGATAGTATAATTGCAATCTGCAACTCCCGATCAATACAAGTTTTCCCATTCGCTTCAAAACACGTTATCACACACGCTAGAACAGCCAGCGAGAGCAAGAGGGCAAGAAAAACAATAGAGAAAGAGAGAAGGGAGGGAGCACTCGCCGCCGGTGAGATGCCTGGCCTCGTCTCCTTCCTCTGCCTGATCCGCGAGGATGGTCGCCGCTACCGACTCGTTGCCCTTCGCTGCCATTGAGTTGGTGGCCTCCGTTATTCTCGTCACCGGATGCAAGCCATCCGTTGGTTCGGCCGTAGTGCCGCTAGACGTGGTGCCTCTGACAGCCACCGCGCCACTGGACAAGCCCTCCCCCCCCCCCCCGACGCTCACCACGCCCCGACACAGGGTAACCGCGCTCCTGGACGCGCCCACCGTGGTGCTCCCCGCGCCCGTGGCCAGGCGCCCATGGGGTTCGACCCCTGGCTAGTGGCCGGCCCGAGTGCCCCCATGGTGTACAGGGCTGCAGTCGCGCCTGCACTGCCCCCTGGGTACCCGCCTCCACCCCCTCCTCCGCCGGCCGAGTGGCTCGCACCGTCGACGCCGACGCCTGCCGCTGAAGCCGCCGGCCCGCCCGGCTACGTCCCCATGCCTATACGCACCGTCGTGGATGAGGAGGAGGCGCTCGCCTTCGTTTCAGCGCTCGCCGTCCGGCGTCATCCGCCTCGGAGCAGCGATGGAGGGCACCGACGCCAACGCCCCGCCGCCGCTGGAGGCAACCACGGGCTCGAGCAACCACGCGGAACGGCGCTTCGGGCGCCTCTTTGGGCACGTCATCGCTGCAATCGACTGCCGCCCCGGTTCGTGGGCTCCGGCGAGCCTCGGCCTCACCAGCGTCGTGCCACAGGGTGCTCGCCTGGACCCCGTCGTCGTCGACTCTTCTTCGGACGAGGAGGGCTCGTCGGTGCTGCGCTGGTGACCACTGAAGTCGCGAGGGGTGGCGGCGGCCACTCCAATCCATCGGCGGCGCTGTCTAGAGTGGGGATCGACATGGTGGTGTGGGTGTCGGATTATCCAACCCTTATCCGACCCACCCCTCTCTGTGTTATTGTTGGGAAACGTAAAATGCAATTTCAAAAAAATTCCTACGCTCACGCAAGATCTATCTAGGAGATGCATAGCAATGAGAGGGGGAGAGTGTGTCCACGTACCTTCGTAGATCGAAAGCGGAAGCGTTTGACAACGCGGTTGATGTAGTCGAACTTCTTCTCGTTCCGACCAGTCATGCACCGAACGTACGACACCTCTGAGCTCTGCACACGTTCAGCTTGATGACGCCCCTCGAACTCTTGATCCAGCAAAGTGTCGAGGGAGAGTTCCGTCAGCACGACGGCGTGGTGATGGTGATGATGAAGTGATCGGCGCAGGGCTTAGCCTAAGCACTACGTGAATATGACCGGAGGCGTAAACTGTGGAGGGGGGCGCCGCACACGGCTAGGAATCAATGTTGTGTGTTCTAGCGGTGCCCCCCCCCCCATATATATATAGGTCCTCCCGAACTCGAAACTGGCAGAGAAAAAGAAAACAAAATCCCTCCCGACCTTAGGGCATCTCCAGCCGCGCTTCAACAGCCCCCAGCCACTTTTTGGCGCCGGCAACAAAAACCCGATCGCCCGGGCCCCAGACGCCAAAATCGCCGGTTCGGACCTTTTTCCGCCCGCGGTCACAGTCGAACCGGTAAGGCTGGGAGCGGTGGGGCTCGGCGCTAGGGAAAAGCACGCTGGCCCACACCGGCAGGGAAAAGTCAAGGTTTTCTTCCCGACTCGTCTCGCACCCTCTGCGCCCTCGATCACCACTAGCTATATCCGGCGACGGCCGCCGCTTACTCGCTAGATAGCCATTCCCGCGGAAAATAGCGGCGCTTTCTTGCGGTAGCCCTCCGCGCAGCGGTGGGCGTTTCCGCCGCCGTTTACGGCAGCGGAGGCGCGGTTTAACGGTGGTACACGCCCACCGAGCGCAAGGTGTTCGTGTTTTTACTGTCTCGGCGATGGACTCGGATGAGGAGGAAGAGCTCGCTTGCTTCTTTGGAGGAGGAAGCCGCGCCGGCGCCCGTGAAGAAGAGCATCGATGGTCTTGGCCGCCCTCGCCCATTCTTTGGCGAGCAATGAAAAGCAGCGTCGAGGTGGCTCGGCGCCGGCGGTGAAAGCAAAAACCGGCATCGTCTCGCAAGGCTCTGCATGCTCTACTCCAACTACTTCGCCGATACTCCACTTCATGGCGAGAGAACATTTCGGCGCCGTTATCGGATGAGCGAAAGCTCTTCCTCGAGATTGTGAATTCCATCCGGAGTTCGACAACTACTTCAAGTGCAAGATGGATTGCATTGGCGCTCTTGGATTCACCTCCATCCGAAGTGCACGACGGCGATGAGGATGCTTGCATATGGCGCCCCAAAGTGATTCACTCGGCGACTATGGGCGCATGGCCGAGTCCACCAAGCATAGAGTGTTTCTACAAGTTCGTCGAGGCGGTGGTGGCGGTGTTTGGGCCACAATACTTGAGAGCACCCAATGCGGAAGACACCGCTCGGATCCTAGCCTGAATGCAACAAGAGGATTTCTGGGATGCTTGGAAGCATCGATCGCATGCATTGAAATGGAAGAACCGCCCATTTGGTTGGCGGGGATGTACAAAGGCACCAAAGGCGGTTGCGATTGTGGTGCTTGAGGCGGTAGCCACAGGACCTCTGGATTCGCACTCCTTCTTTGGTATGCCAGAACTCACAATGACATCAACGTCTTTGCGGTGCTCTCTGTTTTTGCCAAGCTCGTTGAGGGCCATTCTCCTCCGGTGAACTTCGAGATCAATGGGCACCAATACAACAAGGGTACTATCTAGTCGACGACATCTATCCGAGATGGTCGACATTTGTGAAGACGATCTCAAACCACGTGGCGAGGCAAGAACGCTGGTTTGCGAAGCTTCAGGAGGCTTGCGGGAAGGATGTCGGCGGGCATTTGGTGTGCTCCAATCTCGATTATTTGTTGTTCGGTACCCTTTCGAGACCTAGTCGAAAGATCAAATGTGGGAGATCATGACTTGTCGTGTCATCTTGCACAACATGATCATCGAGAGCGAGCAAGAAGACCCAGTGTTTGACATCGAACCATACTACATGCAGGTCCTCTAGCGAAGTTGATCACCACCACGGCAGACTTGGACCGCTATCTCGGTATGTGTCGGGAGATCCGAGACCCACAGTGCATCATCAAGCTGCAGAAGATCGATTGAGCACCTATGGAGGCTCAAGGGGACGCCAGCGTGATGAAATCTGAGTTTTTATTTGTAGAACTATATAATTTGTATTGAACTATTTGTTGTTGTAGTATTTTGTTGAAGTATTTGATTTTTACGTGATGAAATATGTGATAAGGAATAATTGTGTTGATAATTGAATGCCGAGACACGGCGAAACCACGCCGAATATGGCTATTCTCGCCGTATATGGGCTGTTTATTCATTAGAAATTGAAGAACAGAAAGTGGCCAATTTCGGCGCAGAACGACACCTAAAACCGCCGTCAGCCGAGTGTATCGCCGGCTCGCCCCCAGGGGGCGATTTGTATGCGTCCTGGGGGGGGGGAGGGGCAATAGCCGGAGATGCACTTATCCCCATTCTCTCCTCTAACCTCCCACCCATCAGCGCCGCCCGCACCTCCCTCCACGGGCAGACGCGCCGCCGCCGCCCCCACCTTCCTCCACCGACAGAAGCTTCGCCGCCCCCACCTCCCTCCCTGGCCGAAGCGCCCCAGCCCCACCTCCCTCCCCAGCAGAAGCTCCACCCCCGCTGCCCGTGACCTGCCCCGGGCGCCGCCGCCGGGACCTGCCCCGGGCGCCGCCGCAGCGACCTGCCCCGGGCACCGCCGCCGCGACCTGCCCCAGGCGCCACCGCCGCGAACTGCCAAGGCCGCGGCCGCGACCTTCCTCAGGCCACCGTCGCACGCACACACACCCCCTCCCCACGCTCGTGCTCCTCTCGCCATACCCCGCCTCTGCCCCCGCCTCTCCCACGCGCATCTCGAGCCGGTCTTCCGCCCCAAACGACGACGAGAGGCACCCGTGGCTCATCGTGACGATGCCTCCAGGGATGCAGGGGATGGCATAGCCGCCGCCAGACGTATCTATTTCCGCTGGCCGCCCCTCCGCCATGGCTGTTGCCACTGGCTGCCGGCCCAAGCATTGCCGCGACGAGCCCCCCTCTCCCTGCTGCACCTCTCCATCCAGAACCTCACCAGCACTCGAAGAAAACAAGAATCATGGCTGGCGGCAGAACCACTCGGCGTTCGTGCATGTGATGGGTGTGTGCGTGTGCGTTCTGTGTGTTCTTGTGCAAAATGGGTGGTTTTTTCTCTTCTTTTTGTGCATAAAAGATGTAAGAAATGATCGAATACATTCCGGTCTCCTGCTGGCCCCGCCATGGACCCTCAGATCCATCGCCGGACCCGACAAAAATACTCTTTCTGCTATCGTGAATTTGGAAGTGAAGTTCAGATGGAACTGGGAATGAAAAATTCAAAGTTTTCGCATAAAATTCCAGAAAAATGTTGTTCAGATAGTGGTGGACCTTCAGATCGCTACTACTTTGTATTTTCTCCTGTAGCAGAAATCTCGCTTCCCTGCTGCTGTTATGACCATGTACTATTTCAAAATGACTTTTTGTCTGAAGTTCAGTAGTATTTGTTGGTGCAAAAAAGTTGCTTTAGTTTCATGGGTCCTTCAAAAACTGAATGGGAAAAAGGAGTTTTCTTCTCCAAAATGCACCACCGCTCTGAAGTGCTAATTCTTCTTGTGTGCTTCTATCGAGGCTTGTGTTCCATGGAGAGAGAGACATAGAAATTGTGGAAACCGTTAATGTGTCATTTCTGTCTATGTACTTCGGAGACATTTTGTGTGAGAAAAAATGGTTAACGACACATTCTTTTGAGAGATACAGAGTGCTTTGGGATCCGATGTTTTCTACACAAAATTATGCATTTGTGTCTCACCAATGTAGCTGGCAACACATACTTTGTACAATGAAAATATTAGTTTCATAAGTTCAAATATAAAAATAAGGACAAGTTCACGTATAGTAAAATTAGTGCAAATAAAAAAATGTAGTGAGCCATGTGTTGTTGATGTTTTTTAAACAAAAATTAAAGTAAGAAAGGTGTTTGATGTTGTAACAAAGATATATTTTTCCAAATTCTAAAAAACCCCAAGAAGGTCAAAACGAAATAACGGAATAGTTCAATTTTTTAACAAAGAAAACAAAATTTCCTCATTTCTAAAAAAAACCTAGGAGTCAAATTTCAATAACGAAGCAACTCAAATGTTATTAAAAAACTATGTTTCCATCATTACCAGTGAATAAACCAAGAAGTTCAACTTGAATGAACAGAGCACTTCAAAAAATATAGAGAAAATGGATTTTACTCATTTCTACGGAAAAATCTAAAAGTTCAAGTTATAATAACAAGAAATTCAATATTTATTAGAATATCAAGATGGTGATTTGAAAAAATAGTGTAGTTTAATTTTTTAAAACCAAATTTTCCTTTTTCTAAAAAATCTAGAAGTAAAAAAGGTAGATCAGTTCACTGTCTATAAAAAACTCAGATATTTTCACGTAACCCGAGAGAAGTGCGGTTTGATAACTGCCAGAAGTTCACGTACTACACAGTGTGCATTTGTATGAAAACGCAAAGACTAAAAGTTTTGTTACTAGAAGTTCAAGTGCTCGGCCCGAGAAAGTTCAAAAATTCTTGTGAGATAGGTTGAACAAAAATACGTGACAGAAGTTCAAGGTGAAAACAACGAGAAGTTCAACTACTGCAAGGAATGCATTTCAGGTGAGAATAAAAGTATAGAAAAAATAAAAGCTTAAAAGGTTTGTTGAAAGAAGTTCAAGTGCTTTGTCCGGGGTGGTTAAAAAATCCTTGCGAGAGAGGTTCATCTTGTATTTTCATGTTCGAACTTTGATGTATAAAAATCGAATACAATTATTTAATCAAAATATAAAAAGGTGAAGTTCAAATTGAAATAACATAGAAGTTCGGAGTTTATTAAAACCTAGGATTTACCCGTTCAAAAACTAAAAAACACAACGCCATTTTTTGCACTTTTAAAAACAACCTCATAAACGAAAAAATGGTTGCTAGAAGTTCAAGTGCTCGGCGAGGAAAAGATCGAAAAATTCTTGTGAGAGAGGTTCACCATGTATTTAGATGTCCAAAATACGTAAAAAAATATGTTGGTTTGTGTGTTTTAAAATAGCTCTCTCAAAGCAGAGAGAAGTTCAACGTGGTAACAACCGGAATTTCACCTACTACATGGTGTGTCTTTCATATAAGAAAAATACAATAAAGTGAAACAGAGTGAAGTTCAGACAGACATGCCCCAGAAGTTCAACTACTTCATGCAGTGCAAAAAATAGCACGTCAAAAACAAAGTGAAGTTCAAACAGACATGCCCCAGAAGTTCTACTACTTCACGCAGTGCGTTTCCGTTCGCAATGAACGCAGAAATCATGATCTCGCCATTTTCTAATTTACCTTAAAATGGCAGGAATATTATTATTATAAGTTCAAGTCCTCGGTCGGAGAAAGTTAAAAAAATATTGTGAGAGAGGTTTGTACAAAAAGAGTATCATTTGTGTAACACTGGCGAAATGGATGATAAAATTAGGAACGAAAATACTTCACAGAAGTTCAACCTGAAAACTGTAGGAAGTTCACCTACTACGCTGAATGAATTTCAGATGAGAAACTTTTAAAATCGTCGCGAGTATGAAAAAATGATCAACATGGGAAAGTTAAGTGCTTACAGCAGCTTTCCACCGGTATATCACTTGCTCAATTCCGGTGAGTGGATGGAGAGTTACAAGCAGTGGATGGAGATCTACGAGCAAACAAATCACGTGAAAAACAGAGTGAAGTTCAGGTACACGCACCGAGAAGTTCAGGTTCTTCACGCGGTGCATTTTTGAAGAATCTGTTTCGCGGTATAGGCAGAACGAATGATCCCGCCGTTTTCGGAATTAATTGAAAACAGCTAGGAATCAGAGAAAACCATCAACATGAAAAAGTTTCGCATTTTCCGTAGCTTTTCAACCGTATATTATTTACCCAATTCCGATAAATTTTTTAGAAATTACGGTGAAAATACGTTTTTCACCATTTTTGAAACTGACTTAAAACCGTAAAGAATTGGGAGAAACAATACATACCAAAAATTTTCTCATTTGTTCAAGCTTTCCAACGCCATATCATTTGCTGCATTCGGACTCACGGTTAAAAAATTAGCTCGAAAATACGAACTCGGTAGGACTTGGACCATTTTCTAAATTACTCTTAAGCCATTCATAATTAGAAAAAAAACTTTCAAGATGAAAAAGTAGCGCATTTTCGTAAGCTTTCCAACACCATATCATATGCCTCCATTGGATTAGCCGTGTAGAAATGACATCGAAAAAACGAACTCAGTTGTTCGATTTACGAAATTTTACGTTTTTTCAAATTACTCTTAACCATAGGGAATTAGAAAAAACTTTCAATATGTGGAAGAAGTGGTTTTGCAGCAGCTTTCCAACGCCATATTATATGCCTCATTTCAATAAACGGTTTAGAAATGCGATCGAAATTATGATTCATGTTTTTTGTGTGAAGAAAAAACGGTTTTCAAAATTGCTCTTAAACTGCTTACATTTTGCGAAAAAATTAACTTGGGTCATGATACTCGTGTCCATAGCTTTCCAACGCTATATAGCAAGCCCTATTTGGGCAATGTTGCGGGAAGTTCAACCTAGCATAGGGGGAAGTTCAGGTCGAACAACTCAGGCAGTAAAATCGCAAAAACGCGAGTTCTTCACGACCCGAGTGCAAAATCCGCCTATGAGCGAGATTCCTATCTAAAACGAGTATTTAGTTGCTAAAAATCGTTTGAAAATTACACTTACATCACATGGAACACGACTAACCAGAAAAACTCGCGGTAGAAGGCACGTTGCGAAGATAGCCCAAGGTCGGGGTTCTGAGAGAGAGAAGTTCAGCGTTACTCAGGCGATTCGAGGTTGTGATCGAGAATATTATTACGATCCGTGATCGTAATAGTGTTTATGTGTGTGTGTGTATATATATATATATATATATATATATATATATATATATATATAGAGAGAGAGAGAGAGAGAGAGAGAGAGAGAGAGAGAGAGGTGGGAGAGGGAGAGGGGCAGCAAAGGGGTGCCTCAAGTAGGAGTAATCCTGCTACTTGGGCGCCTCCCACAAGTCGGCCTCCCCCCTTCCATAAGTGTCATAGGGGGAAGGAAAGAGAGGAGGGAGAAGGGAAGGGGGAGGCCGAATCATCCCCTTTCTTTCTCCCTTCCCCTCCTTCCTTATCCTCCTATTCGGCCTATATGGGGGCACACGAGCCCACTAGGGGCTGGTTTGTCCCGCTCTTGGCCCAGTAAGGCCCATATCTTTGTCGGGGGTTACCCGAAACCCCTTCCGGTTACCCGATACATACCTGGTACCCCTGGAACACTTTCTGGTGTCCGAATACTATCGTCCTATATATGAATCATTACCTCTTGACCATTTCGAGACTCCTCATCATGTATGTGATCTCATCCGGGATTCCAAACAACATTCAGTCACCAATCACTTAACTCATATAATACAAAATCGTCATCGAACATTAAGCGTGCGGACCCTGCGGGTTCGAGAACTATGCAGACATGACCAAGACACCTCTCCGATCAATAACCAACAACGGAACCTAGATGCTCATATTGGTTCCCACATATTCTACGAAGATATTGATCGGTCGTACAGTAATGACAACATACGTTATTTCCTTTGTCATCGGTATGTTACTTGCCCGAGATTCAATCACCGGTATCTTCATACCTAGTTCATGAAGGAAATATGCCCTAGCGGCAATAATAAAGTTATTATTTATTTCCTTATTTCATGATAAATGTTTATCATTCATGCTAGAATTGTATTAACCGGAAACATGATACATGTGTGAATGCATAGACAAACAATATGTCACTAGTATGCCTCTACTAGACTAGCTTGTTAATCAAAGATGGTTATGTTTCTAACCATGAACAAAGAGTTTTATTTGATTAACAAGGTCACATCATTAGTAGAATGATCGATTGACATGACCCATTCCATTAGCTTAGCACACGATCGTTTAGTATGTTGCTACTGCTTTTATCCATGACATATACATGTTCACGTAACTATGAGATTATGCAACTCCGTTTACGGAGGAACACTTTGGTGCTACCAAACGTCACAACGAATCGGGTGATTATAAAGGAATACTACAGGTGTCTCCAAAGGCGAGATGTTGGGTTGGCGTATTTCAAGATTAGGTTTTGTCACTCCGATTGTCGGAGAGGTATCTCTGGGCCCTCTCGGTAATACACATCTTTGAAGCCTTGCAAGCATTACAGCTAATGAGTTAGCTGTGAGATGATGTAGTATGGAGCGAGTAAAGAGACTTGCCGTAACGAGATTGAACTAGGTATTGGATACCGACGATCGAATCTCGGGCAAGTAACATACCGATGACAAAGGAACAACGTATGTTGTTATGCGGTCCGACCGATAAAGATCTTCGTAGAATATGTAGGAACCAATATGGACATCAGGTCCGCTGTTGGTTATTGACGGAGGCGTGTCTCGGTCATGTCTACATTGTTCTCGAACCGTAGGGTCCGCACGCTTAAGGTTTCGATGATGGTTATATTATGAGTTTATGTATTTTGATGTACCGAAGAAGTTCGAGTCCGGATATGATCACGGACATGACGAGGAGTCTCGAAATGGTCGAGACATAAAGATTGATATATTGGAAGCCTATATTTGGAGTTCGAATGGTTAGGGTGAAATCGGATTTTACCGAAGCCGGGGTTACCGAACCTCCGGAGGCTATTGGGCCTTAGTGGGCCTCGAGAGAGAAGAGGAGGGGCGGCAGGGCAGGGCAGGCGCCCTCCCCTAGTCCGAATAGGACAAGGGGGCGGCGCCCTTCCTTCTTCCCCTTCCCCAATCCTACTCCAACTAGGAAGGGGGAGTCCTACTCGGTGGGAGTAGGACTCCTCCCGCCTCCTCCTAGGCCGGCTGCACCCCCTTGCTCCTTTATATCTGAGGCAGGGGCACCTAGAACACACAAGTTTGATCTACGGATTGTTCCTTAGCCGTGTCGGTGCCCCCTCCACCATATTCCACGTCGGTCATATCGTCGCAAGCTTAAGCGGCTCGCTACGATAGAACATCAAGATCGTCACCACGCCGTCGTCGTCTTGTGAAACTCTCCTCGACACTCGGCTGGATCGGAGTTCGAGGGACGTCATCGAGCTGTACGTGTGTCAAGAACTCTGGGCGCCGAGTAACGGCGCCGGATCGGTCGGATCGTGAGGAGAACGTCGACGACTACCTCTACGTTGTGATCGCTTCGCTTGGTCTCACGAGGGTGCGTAGACAACACTCTCCCTCTCGTTGCTATGCATCACCATGATCTTGCGTGTGCGTAGGAAATTTTTGAAATTACTCGTTCCCCAACAGTGGCATCCGAGCCTAGGTTTTTATGGTTTGATGTTTTGCACGAGTAGAACACAAGTGAGTTGTGGGCGATACAAGTCATACTACCTACCAAGCATGTCATACTTTGGTTCAGCGGTATTGTGAGATGAAGCGGCCGGACCGACATTACGCAGACGCTTACGCGAGACTGGTTTCACCGCCACGAGCACTTGTTGCTTAAAGGTGGTGGCGGGTGTCTGTCTCTATCACTTTAGTTGAACTGAAAGTGTGGCTACGCCCGGTCCTTGAGAAGGTTAAACGGAGTCTATTTGTGAAAGTATCGTTGTGGTTTTGATGCGTAGGTGAGATTGGTTCTTGCTTAAGCCCGTAGCAGCCACGTAAAATTTGCAACAACAAAGTAGAGGACGTCTAACTTGTTTTTGCGGGGCATGTTGTGATGTGATATGGTCAAGACGTGATGCTATATTTTATTGTATGAGATGATCATGTTTTGTAACCGAAGTTATCGCAATGGCGAGAGCCATATGGTTGTCGCTTTATTGTATGAAATGCAATCGCTACGTAATGCTTTACTTTATCACTAAGCGGTAGCGATAGTCGAGAAGCATAAGATTGGCGAGACGACAACGATGCTACGATGGAGATCAAGGTGTCGCGCCGGTGACAATGGTGATCATGGTGGTGCTGCGGAGATGGAGATCACGAAGCACAAGATGATGATGACCATATCATATCACTTATATTGATTTGCATGTGATGTTTATCTTTTATGCATCTTATCTTGCTTTGATTGACGGTAGCATTATAAGATGATCTCTCACTAAATTATCAAGAAGTGTTCTCCCTGAGTATGCACCGTTGCCAAAGTTCGTCGTGCCCAGACACCACGTGATGATCGGGTGTGATAAGCTCTACGTCCATCTACAACGGGTGCAAGCCAGTTTTGCACACGCAGAATACTCAGTTATACTTGACGAGCCTAGCATATGCAGATATGGCCTTGGAACACAGAGACCGAAGGTCGAACGTGAATCATATAGTAGATATGATCAACATAAGATGTTCACCATTGAAAACTACTCCATTTCACGTGATGATCGGTTATGGTTTAGTTGATTTGGATCACGTGATCACTTAGATGACTAGAGAGATGTCTGTCTAAGTGGGAGTTCTTAAGTAATATGATTAATTGAACTTAAATTTATCATGAACTTAGTACCGATAGTATCTTGCTTGTTTATGTTTAATTGTAGATAGATGGCTCGTCTTTGTTGTTCCGTTGAATTTTAATGTGTTCCTTGAGAAAGCAAAGTTGAAAGATGATGGTAGCAATTACGGATCGGGTCCGTAACTTGAGGATTATCCTCATTGCTGCCTGTAAGAGTTACGCCCTGGATGCACCGCTAGGTGCAGTGCTCTTCCGCAGGAGCAACACCGGATGTTATGAGCGTCTGGCGAGCAAAGCGATGACTACTCTATAGTTCGATGTGCCATGCTTTACGGCTTAGAACCGGGACTTCAACGACGTTTTGAGCGTCATGGAGCATATGAGATGTTCCAGAGTTGAAGTTAATATTCCAACAGAATGCCCAGATTGAGAGATATGAAGTCTCCAATAAGTTCTATAGCTGCAAGATGGAGGAGAATAGTTACATTAGTGAGCACATACTCGTAATGTATGGGTACTACAATCACTTGACACAATTGGGAGTTAATCTTCCGGATGATTGTGTCATTGATGTAATTCTTCAATCACGCCACCAAGCTACAAAGGCTTCGTGATGAACTATAATATGCAAGGGTTAGTAAAGACTATACCGAGCTCTTCGCAATGCTAAAGGCTGTGGAGGTAGAAATCAAGAAGGAGCATCAAGTGTTGATGGTCAATAAGACCACTAGTTTCAAGAAGAAAGGCAAAGGGAAGAAGAAGGGAACTTCAAGAAGAACAGCAAGCAAGTTCTTTGCTCAGAGAAGAAACCCAAGTCCGGACCTAAGCACTGAAATCGAGTGCTTCTACCGCAAGCGGATAGTCTTCGAAGCGGAACTGCCCCAAGTATTTGGCGGATAAGAAGGATGGCAAGGTGAACAAAGGTATATGTGATATACATGTTATTGATGTGTACCTTACTAGAGCTCGCAGAGCACTGGGTATTTGATACTAGTTACATTGCTAATATTTGCAACTCAAATAGGGACTACGGATTGCGAACACCGGCAAAGGGCGAGGTGACGATGCGCGTGGGAAATGGTTCCAAAGTCGATGTGATCGCGGTCGGCACGCTACCTCTACATCTACCTTCGGATTAGTTTTAGACCTAAATAATTGTTATTTGGTGCTGCGTTGAGCATGAACATTATATCTGGATCTTGTTTGATGCGAGACGGTTATTCATTTAAATCGAGAGAATAATGGTTGTTCTATTTATATGAGTAATATCTTTTATGGTCATGCACCCTTGAAGAGTGGTCTATTTTTGATGAATCTCGATAGTAGTGATACACATATTCATAATGTTGAAACCAAAAGATGCAGAGTTGATAATGATAGTGCAACTTATTTGTGGCACTGCCATTTAGGTCATATCGGTATAAAGCGCATGAAGAAACTCCATACTGATGGACTTTTGGAGTCACTTGATTATGAATCACTTGGCACTTGCGAACCATGCCTCATGGGCAAGATGACTAAAACACCGTTCTCCGGTACTATGGAGAGAGCAACAGATTTGTTGGAAATCATACATACAGATGTATGTTGTCCGATGAATGTTGAGGCTCGTGGCGGATATCGTTATTTTCTCACCTTCACAGATGACTTAAGCAGATATGGGTATATCTACTTAATGAAACATAAGTCTGAAACATTTGAAAAGTTCAAAGAATTTCAGAGTGAAGTTGAAAATCATCGTAATAAGAAAATTAAATTTCTACGATCGATCGTGGAGGTGAATATTTGAGTTCTGAGTTTGGTCTAGATTTGAAACAATGCGGAATAGTTTGCAACTCACGCCACCGGAACACCACAACAGAATGGTGTGTCCGAACGTCAGAATCGTACTTTACTAGATATGGTGCGATCTATGATGTCTCTTCTGATTTACCGCTATCGTTTTGGGGTTATGCTCTAGAGACGGCCGCATTCACAATGAATAGAACACCGTCAAAATCCGTTGAGGCGACACCTTATGAACTATGGTTTAGCAAGAAACCAAAGTTGTCGTTTCTTAAAGTTTGGGGATGCGATGCTTATGTAAAAAGCTTCAACCCGATAAGCTCGAACCCAAATCGAGAAATGTGTCTTCATAGGATACCCAAAGGAGACATTTGGGTACACCTTCTATCACAGATCCGAAGGCAAGACATTTGTTGTTAAGAATGGATCCTTTCTAGAGAAGGAGTTTCTCTCGAAAGAAGTGAGTGGGAGGAAAGTAGAACTTGATGAGGTAATTGTACCTTCTCCCTTACTTGAAAGTAGTTTGTCACGTAAACCGGTTTCGAGACATCTACACCAAGTAGTGAGGAAGTTGATGATGTTGATCATGAAACTTGAGATCAAGTTATCGCAGAACCTTGTAGATCAACCGAGTAAGATCCACACGAGTGGTATGCGGTAATCCTGTTCGGAAATCATGCTACTAGATCATGATGAACCCACGAACTATGAAGAAGCGATGGTGAGCCCAGATTCGCAAAATGGCTTGAGGCCATGAAATCGAGATGGGATCCATGTATGAAAACAAAGTATGGACTTTGGTTGACTTGCCCGAGGGTAGGCAAGCAATAGAAAACAAGTGGATCTTCAAGAAGAAGACCGACGCCGACGGTAATGTTATTGTCTACAAAGCTCGACTTGTCGCAAAGGGTTTCGACAAGTTCAAGGGATTGACTACGATGAGACCTTCTCACCAGAGCGATGCTTAAGTCTGTCCGAATCATGTTAGCGATTGCGCATTTTATGATTATGAAATTTGGCAAATGGATGTAAAGACTGCATTCTGAATGGATTTACGGAAGAAGAGTTGTATATGATGCAACGAGAAGGTTTTATCGATCCAAAGGAGCTAACAAAGGGTGCAAGCTCCAGCGATCCATTTATGGACTGGTGCAAGCATCTCGGAGTTGGAATAAACGCTTTGATAGTGTGATCAAAGCATTTGGGTTCATCTGAGACTTTTGGAGAAGCTTTGTATTTACAAGAAAGTGAGTGGGAGCTCTGTAGCATTTCGATATTATATGTAGATGACATATTGCTGATCGGAAATGATATAGAATTCTGGATAGCATAAAGGGATACTTGAATAAGAGTTTTTCAATGAAAGACCTCGGTGAAGCTGCTTACATATTGGGCATTAAGATCTATAGAGATAGATCAAGACGCTTAATTGGACTTTCACAAAGCACATACCTTGACAAAATTTTGAAGAAGTTCAAAATGGATCAAGCAAAGAAAGGGTTCTTGCTGTGTTACAAGGTGTGAAGTTGAGTAAGACTCAATGCCCGACCACCGCAGAAGATAGAGAGAAAATGAAAGATGTTCCTATGCTTCACCATAGGCTCTATCATGTATGCAATCTTGTGTACGGACTGATGTGTGCCTTGCTATAAGTCTAGCAGGAGGTACCAAAGTAATCCAGAGTGGATCATCGACAGCGGTCAAGAACATCTGAAATACCGAAAAGGACTAAGGATATGTTTTCGATATGGAGGTGACAAAGAGCTCATCGTAAACGGTTACGTTGATGCAAGCTTTGACACCGATCCGGACGATTCTAAATCGCAGACCGGATACGTATTTACACTAAACGGAGGAGCTGTCGGTTAGTGCAGTTCTAAACAAAGCGTCAGCGGGATCTACATGTGAAGCGGAATACATAGCAGCCGGAAGCAGCTAATGAAGGAGTTCATATCCGATCTAGGTGTCATACCTAGTGCATCGGGTCCAATGAAAATCTTTCGTGACAATTTGGAGCAATTGCCTTAGCGAAGGAATCCAAATTTCACAAGAGGACCAAGCACATCAAAAGACGCTTCAATTCCATCCAGGACTTAGTCCAGGTGGGAGACATAGAGATTTGCAAGATACATACGGATCTGAATGTAGCGCACCGTTGACTAAGCCTCTTCCACGAGCAAAACATGATCAACACCAAGACTCCATGGGTGTTAGAATCATTACTATGTAATCTAGATTATTGACTCTAGTGCAAGTGGGAGATGAAGGAAATATGCCCTAGAGGCAATAATAAAGTTATTATTTATTTCCTTATTTCATGATAAATGTTTATCATTCATGCTAGAATTGTATTAACCGGAAACATGATACATGTGTGAATGCATAGACAAACAATATGTCACTAGTATGCCTCTACTAGACTAGCTTGTTAATCAAAGATGGTTATGTTTCCTAACCATGAACAAAGAGTTGTTATTTGATTAACAAGGTCACATCATTAGTAGAATGATCGATTGACATGACCCATTCCATTAGCTTAGCACACGATCGTTTAGTATGTTGCTACTGCTTTTATCGATGACATATACATGTTCCTGTAACTATGAGATTATGCAACTCCGTTTACGGAGGAACACTTTGGGTGCTACCAAATGTCACAACGAATCGGGTGATTATAAAGGAGTACTACAGGTGTCTCCAAAGGCGATGTTGGGTTGGCGTATTTGAGATTAGGTTTTGTCACTCCGATTGTCGGAGAGGTATCTCTGGGCCCTCTCGGTAATACACATCACTGAAGCCTTGCAAGCATTACAACTAATGAGTTAGCTGTGAGATGATGTATTATGGAACGAGTAAAGAGACTTGCCGGTAACGAGATTGAACTAGGTATTGGATACCGACGATCGAATCTCGGGCAAGTAACATACCGATGACAAAGGAACAACGATGTTGTTATGCGGTCTGACCGATAAAGATCTTCGTAGAATATGTAGGAACCAATATGGGCATCCAGGTCCCGCTGTTGGTTATTGACCGGAGACATGTCTCGGTCATGTCTACATTGTTCTCGAACCGTAGGGTCCGCACGCTTAAGGTTTCGATGACAGTTATATTATGAGTTTATGTATTTTGATGTACCGAAGAAGTTCGGAGTCCCGGATATGATCACGGACATGACGAGGAGTCTCGAAATGGTCGAGACATAAAGATTGATATATTGGAAGCCTATATTTGGAGTTCGGAATGGTTCGGGTGAAATCGGGATTTTACTGGAAACCGGGGTTACCGGAACCTCCCGGAGGCTATTGGGCCTTAGTGGGCCTCGAGGGAGAAGAGGAGGGGCCGGCCGGGGCAGGCGCGCGCCCCTCCCCTAGTCCGAATAGGACAGGAGGGGGCGGCGCCCTTCCTTCTTCCCCTTCCCCAATCCTACTCCAACTAGGAAGGGGGAGTCCTACTCCGGTGGGAGTAGGACTCCTCGCGCGCCTCCTCCTAGGCCGGCCGCACCCCTTGCTCCTTTATATACGGGCAGGGGGCACCCTAGAACACACAAGTTTGATCTACGGATTGTTCCTTAGCCGTGTGCGTGCCCTCCTCCACCATATTCCACCTCGGTCATATCGTCATGAAGCTTAAGCGAAGCTTCTGCCGATAGAACATCAAGATCGCCACCACGCCGTCGTCTTGTGAAACTCTCCTCGACACTCGGCTGGATCGGAGTTCGAGGGACGCCATCGAGCTGTACGTGTGTCAAGAACTCGGGCGCCGAGTAACGGCGCCGGATCGGTCGGATCGCGAGGAGAACGACGACTACTTCCTCTACGTTGTGATCGCTTCGCCAGGTCTCACGAGGGTAGATAACACTCTCCCCTCTCGTTGCTATGCATCACCATGATCTTGCGTGTGCATAGGAATTTTTTTGAAATTACTACGTTCCCCAACAGTTCAATCTCATTACCGGCAAGTCTCTTTACTCATTCCGTAATGCATCATCCCACAACTAACTCATTAGTCACATTGCTTGCAAGGCTTATTATGATGTGCATTACCGAGAGGGCCCAGAGATACCTCTCCAATACTCGTAGTGACAAATCCTAATCTCGATCTATGCCTACCCAACAAACACCTTCGGAGATACCCGTAGATGATCTTTATAATCACCCAGTTACGTTGTGATGTTTGATCACACACAAGGTATTCCTCCGTATACGGGAGTTGCATAATCTCATAGTCAAAGGAATATGTATTTGGCATGAAGAAAGCAATAGCAATAAAACTGAACCATCAATATGCTAAGCTAACGGATGGGTAATGACCATCACATCATTCTCCTAATGATGTGATCCCGTTATCAAATGACAACTCATTGTCCATGGTTAGGACACCTTAACCATCTTTGATCAATGAGCTAGTCAAGTAGAGGCTTACTAGGGACTCACTGTTTGTCTAATTATTAACACATGTATTAAGGTTTCTGGTCAGTATAATTCTAGCATGAATAATAAACATTTATCATGATATAAGGAAATATAAAATAACAACTTTATTATTGCCTCTAGGGCATGTTTCCTTCAGTCTCCCACTTGCACTAGAGTCAATAATCTAGTTCACATCGCCATGTGATTTAACACCAATTATTCACATCTTTATGTAATTAACACACACAGTTCACATCGCCATGTGAATAACACCCAAAGGGTTTACTAGTGTCAATAATCTAGTTCACATCGTTATGTGATTAACACCCAAAGAGTACTAAGGTGTGATCATGTTTTGCTTGTGAGAGAAGTTTAGTCAACGGGTCTGACACATTCAGATCCGTATGTATTTTGCAAATTTCTATGTCTATAATGCTCTGCATGGAGCTACTCTAGCTAATTGCTCCCACTTTCAATATGTATCCAGATCGAGACTCGGAGTCATCCGGATCGGTGTCAAAGCTTGCATCAACGTAACTCTTTACGACGAACTCTTTATCTCCTCCATAACCGAGAAATATTTCCTTAGTCCTCTAAGGATAACTTTGACCGCTGTCAAGTGATCAACTCCTGGATCACTACTGTACCCCCTTGCCAAACTCATGGCGAGGTACACAATAGGTCTGGTATACAGCATAGCATACTTCATAGAACCTATGGCTGAGGCATAGGGAATGACTTTCATTCTCTTTCTATTTTCTGTCATGGTCGGGTTTTGAGTCTTACTCAACTTCATACCTTGCAACACATGCAAGAACTCCTTTTTTGACTATTCCATTTTGAACTACTTCAAAATCTTGTTAAGGTATGTACTCATTGAAATTTTTTATCAAGCATCTTGATCTATCTCTATAGATCTTGATGCCCAATATGTAAGCAGCTTCACCGAGGTTTTTCATTGAAAACTTCTTATCCAATTATCCTTTTATGCTATCCAGAAATTCTATATCATTTCCAATCAGCAATATATCATCTACATATAATATTAGGAATGTTACAGAGCTCCCACTCACTTTCTTGTAAATACGGGCTTCACCATAAGTCTGTATAAAACCATATGCTTTGATCACCTTATCAAAGTGTATATTCCAACTCTGAGATGCTTGTGCCAGTCCATAGATGGATCATTGGAGTTTGCACACTTTGTTAGCACCTTTAGGACCGACAAAACCTTTTGGTTGCATCATATAAAACTCTTCTTTAGGAAATCCATTAAGGAATGCAGTTTTGACATCCATTTGCCAGATTTCATATAATGCGGCAATTGCTAACATGATTCAGATAGACTTAAGCATCATTATGAGTGAGAAAATCTCATCGTAGTCAACACCTTGAACTTGTCAAAAACATTTTGCGACAAGTCGAGCTTTGTAGATAGTAACACTACCATCAGCGTTCGTCTTCCTCTTGAATATCCATTTATTCTCAATGGCTTGCCGATCATCGGGAAGTACACCAAAGTCCACACTTTGTTCTCATACATGGATCCTATCTCAGATTTCATGGCCTCAAGCCATTTGCCGGAATCTGGGCTCATCATCGCTTCCTCATAGTTCGTAGGTTCGTCATGGTCTAGTAACATGATTTCCAGAACAGGATTACCGTACCACTCTGGTGTGGAACGTGCTCTGGTTGACCTACGAGGTTCAGTAGTAACTTGATCTGAAGTTTAATGATCATTATCATTAGCTTCCTCTCTAGTTGGTGTAGGCATCACAAGAACTGGTTTCTGTGATGAGCTACTTTCCAATTCGAGAGAAGGTACAATTACCTCATCAAGTTCTATTTTCCTCCCACTCACTTCTTTTGAGAGAAACTCCTTCTCTAGAAAGGACCCATTCTTAGCAACAAAGATCTTGCCTTCGGATTTGTGATAGAAGGTGTACCCAACAGTTTCTTTTGGGTATCCTATGAAGATGCACTTCCCCGATTTGGGTTCGAGCTTATCAGGTTGAAGCTTTTTCACATAAGCATCGCAACCCCAAACTTTAAGAAACGACGGCTTAAGTTTCTTGCCAAACCACAGTTCATACGGTGTCGTCTCAACGGATTTAGATGGTGCCCTATTTAACATGAATGCATCTGTCTCTAATGCATAACCCTAAAATGATAGTGGTAAATCGGTAAGCGACATCATAAATCGCCCCATATCTAATAAAGTATGGTTACAACATTCGGACACATCATTACGCTGCGATGTTCCAGGTGGCGAGAGTTGTGAAACTATTCCACATTGTTTTAAATGAAGGCCAAACTCATAACTCAAATATTCGCCTCCGCGATCAGATCGTAGAAACTTTATTTTCTTGATACGATAGTTCTCCACATCACTCTAAAATTCTTTGAACTTTTCAAATGTTTCAGATTTGTGTTTCATTAAGTAGATATACCCATATCTGCTCAAATCATCTGTGAAGGTCAGAAAATAATGATACCCGTCGTGTGCCTCAACACTCATCGGACCGCATACATCGGTATGTATTATTTCCAATAAGTCATTAGCTCGCTCCATTGTTCCGGAGAACGGAGTTTTAGTCATCTTGCCCATGAGGCATGGTTCGCAAGTATCAAATGATTCATAATCAAGTGATTCCAAAGATCCATCTGCATGGAGTTTCTTCATGCGCTTTACACTAATATGACCTAAACGGCAGTGCCACAAGTATGTTGCACTATCATTATTAACTTTGCATCTTTTGGCATGAATATTATGAATATGTGTATCACTACGATCGAGATTTAATAAACCATTCACCTTGGGTGTATGACCACAGAAGGTTTTATTCATGTAAACTAAACAACAATTAATCTCTGACTTAAATGAATAACCGTATTGCAATAAACATGATCTAATCATATTCATGCTTAACACAAACACCAAATAACATTTATTTTAGGTTCAACACTAATCTTGAAGGTAGAGGGAGTGTGCGATGGTGATCGTATCAACCTTGGAATCACTTCCAACACACATCGTCACTTTGCTCTTAACTAGTCTATGTTCATTCTGCAACTCCTGTTTCGAGTTACTAGTATCAGCAACTGAACTGGTATCAAATAGTGAGGGGTTGTTATGAACACTAGTAAATTACACATCAATAACATGTATATCATATATACCTTTGTTCACTTTGCCATCCTTCTTATCCGCCAAGTATTTGGGGCAGTTCCGCTTCCAGTGACCATTTCCTTTGCAGTAGAAGCACTTAGTTTCAGGCTTAGGTCCATGATACGACTCCAATGTATCTATAATTTTTTATTGTTGCATGATGTTACATTATCATTCTTGGATGTTTCACAATCATTTTATAGTCATTTTATATCATTTTTTGGTACTAACCTATTGACATAGTGCCCAGTGCCAGTTGTTGTTTTCTGCATGTTTTTTACATCGCAGGAAATCAATATCAAACGGACTCCAAACGCAGCGAAACTTCTTGAGGATTTTTTTGGGCTAGAAACAGTGGGCCAAGCAAGCACTTGGGGGTGCCTCGAGGGGGGCAACACCCACCAGGGCGTGCCAGGAGGCCCAGGCGCGCCCTGGTGGGTTGTGCCCACCTTGGGTGTCCCCTGAACCGCCTCTTTGCTCTATAAATACCCCAATATTCTAGAAACCCTAGGGGAGTCGACGAATATCAATTCCAGCCGCCGTAGATTCCAGAACCAGATCCAATCTAGACACCATCACGGAGGGGTTCACCACTTCCATCGGTGCCTCTCCGATGATGCGCGAGTAGTTCTTTGTAGACCTACAGGTCCGTAGTTAGTAGCTAGATGGCTTTCTCTCTCTCTCTCTCCTCTCTCTCTCTCTCTCTTGATTATCAATACAATGGTCTCTTGGAGATCCATATGATGTAAGCCTTTTTGCAGTGTGTTTGTTGGGATCCGATGAACTTTGAGTTTATGATCAGATCTATGTTTTTATCCATGAAAGTTATTTGAGTCTTCTTTGATCTCTTATATACATGATTGCTTATAGCCTCTTATTTCTTCTCCAATATTTGGGTTTTGTTTGGCCAACTTGATCTATTTATCTTGCAATGGGAAGAGGTGCTTTGTAGTGGGTTCGATCTTATGGTGCTTGATCCCAGTGACAGAAGGGGAACCGACACGTATGTATCGTTGCTACTAAGGATAAAACGATGAGGACTATCTCTACATAGATAGATCTTGTCTACATCATGTCATCGTTCTTATTGCATCACTCTGTTTCTCCATGAACTTAATACACTAGATGCATTCTGGATAGCGGTCGATGTGTGGAGTAATAGTAGTAGATGCAGGCAGGAGTCGGTCTACTAATCTTGAACGTGATGCCTATATAATGATCATTGCCTGGATATCGTCATGATTATTCGAAGTTCTATCAATTGCCCAACAGTAATTGTTTTCCCACCGTTTGCTATTTTTCTCGAGAGAAGCCACTAGTGAAACCTACGACCCCGGGTCTCTTTTCATCATATTTGCCTTTGCCATCTATTTTCCTTTGCATTTATTTTCAGATCTATTAAACCAAAAACACAAAAATACCTTGCTGCAATTTATTATTTCCGCTATCTATTTATCCTATCTACCACTTTTACCTCACGTTATTTGCCTATCTTGAGGCGCCGTACCCGAAAGGGATTGACAACCCATTTAACATGTCAAGTTGCGAGTATTTCTTATTTGTGTGCAGGTGATGTTTACGTGGTGTGAGGAGGTTCTCCTACTGGTTCGATAACCTTGGTCTCATCACTGAGGGAAATACCTACCGTTGCTATACTCCATCATCTCTTCCTCTTTGGGGAAATACCGACGTAGTTCTAGAAGACATCAAAAGGAATTTCTAGCGCGGTTGTCGGGGAGGATCTTGAACATCAACCAGGTTCCTTAGCACAAATCTCATCTCCTCGCAATTTACGTTATTTGCCATTTGCCTCTCGTTTTCCTCTCCCCCACTTCACAAAAAATGTCGTTTTATTCGCCCTCTTTTTTGTTCGCCGTTTTCTTGTCAGATTTGTTTTTGAGTGCAATCTTGTTGCGTAGTCATCATGACTCAAGAGAACACCAAGTTGTGAGATTTATCAAATACCAACAACAATGATTCTATTAGCACTCCGATTGCTCCTCCCACCACTAGTGCGGAGTCTTATGATATTAATACTGCTTTACTGAATCTTGTCATGAAAGATCAATTTGGTCGGTACTTGATGTCTACTACACAACCATCTTCTTGTAGACGTTGTTGGGCCTCCAAGTGCAGAGGTTTGTACGACAATAGCAAATTTTCCTCAAGTGGATGACCTAAGGTTTATCAATCCGTGGGAGGCGTAGGATGAAGATGGTCTCTCTCAAACAACCCTTCAACCAAATAACAAAGAGTCTCTTGTGTCCCCAACACACCCAATACAATGGTAAATTGTATAGGTGCACTAGTTCGGCGAAGAGAAGGTGGTACAAGTGCAATATGGATGGTAGATATAGGTTTTTGTAATCTGAAATTATAAAAACAGCAAGGTAACTAATGACAAAAGTGAGCACAAATGGTATTGCAATGCTTCGAAACAAGGCCTAGGGTTCATACTTTCACTAGTGCAAGTTCTCTCAACAATAATAACATAATTAGATCATATAACAATCCCTCAACATGCAACAAATAGTCACTCTAAAGTCACTAATATCAGAGAACAAGCGAAGAGAGTATTGTAGGGTACGAGACCACCTCAAAGTTATTCTTTCCGATCAATCCATTGGGCTATTCCTATAAGTGTCACAAACATCCCTAGAGTTCGTAGTAAAATAACACCTTAAGATGCAAATCAATGAAAACCCTAATGTCACCTACATACTCCAATGCCACCACAAGTATCCGTGGGTATGATTATACGATATGCATCACACAATCTCAGATTCATCTATTCAACCAACACAAAGAACTTCAAAGAGTGCCCCAAAGTTTCTACCGGAGAGTCAAGACAAAAACGTGTGCTAACCCCTATGCATAAGTTCACAAGGTCACTGAACCCGCAAGTTGATCACCAAAACATACATCAAGTGGACCACGTGAATATCCCATTGTCACCAAGGATAAGCACATGCAAGACATACGTAAAGTGTTCTCAAATCCTTAAAGACTCAATCCGATAAGATAACTTCAAAGGGAAAACTCAATTCATTACAAGAGGTAGAGGGGGAGAAACATCATAAGATCCAACTATAATAGCAAAGCTCGCGATACATCAAGATCGTGCCATATCAAGAACACGAGAGAGAGAGAGAGAGAGAGAGAGAGAGAGATCAAACACATAGCTACTAGTACAT
This sequence comes from Aegilops speltoides, assembly GCA_021437245.1. NCBI lineage: Eukaryota > Viridiplantae > Streptophyta > Magnoliopsida > Poales > Poaceae > Aegilops > Aegilops speltoides. The sequence goes on along the minus strand of CM038145.1, from coordinate 422,179,182 downwards.
ACCCTCAGCCCCGAGGGTGAAATACTCCCTCGTCATGGAGAGCGCCGGGATGATGAAGAGGGTGATACGTGTCACAGCCCTAGCTTAGTCTAGCTAGTCATGTGATCATCATGTTTAAATTTCAAGGAATTTGAAATGGGGATTGTTTCAAACCCTAGCATCAAAGGAATTCAATAGGTTCAACTAAAATATTTTTAGTGAACCCAAAGTGACTTTAAAAAACTGTTCATCATTTTTGGAAAATGCTGGAAACAGTAACCAGAGATGATGCATATTTTTCTAGAACATTTTGGATTTTTGAACTAACACATATTGTATTTGAGTTGGAGCAAATATATATTATAAATATATTTAATGCTTCAATAATTCTGTTATTTTGTGAGGTGCTCTAGACTATTCCTTTTAGTCCCTGCAAAAATTATCAGAAGAAACAAAACTGGTTTAGTGCTTGAACTAAATCAAAATAGATTGAAATAAACAGAAAACAGAAAACAATAAAAAGGAGAGAGAGAGAGAGAGAGAGGAACCTCACTTGGGCTTACCTGGTGGCCCAGCAGAGGCCCAGCCCACTGGCCTATGCCAGTCACCACCTACCTCCCGCAAGGAGGACAGCGCGCGTGTGCCCGCCGCGCGCCGGCACGCGCTGGCCACCTCCTGCTTACTTGCTTGCAGCTGGAGGCACCCGAGGGTGCCACGCACTTCTCCCCGACCCCCCTTGACCGCTCCTCTCTCTCCCTGCCTCACCTCTCTCGATCTCTCTCACGAAGCCGAGCGAGCTCGTTGCCACCGCTCGCCGCCACCGCGTCCACCGGCCACCCCTCGATCCCTCTCCGTCTCTTGGAGCTACGCCATCGTCTCCTACGTCTCCCCGACGAAGGAAGCAAGCCCAGACGCCCGGAAGCGTCGGCATCGAGCTCGTCCCCGCCACCTCTGCCTGGAGATCGCTGGCGTCAGTCCGCCTCGTCCAAGCCGTCCCTGAGCCCACCGACCTACCCTACGGAATCAATGTGAGCCCCTGTGCCTCTCGCCGCTCTCCCCGTCGACGCGTTCGCCCCCTAGCCGCGATACCCACCTTGGCCGAAGCTCGCCGCCGCACAGCCATGTCGCCACCGTGTCCAACGCTGCTGCCACTCGTGTTGGAGCACGTCAACGTGGTCACCGCGACTCCAGGAATCTGGAGAGCCCCTCGACGAGCTTCCCCGCGCTCTGTAGGCCTGCGCCGCTCAAGGCCGTACTCTGGCCGCCGCCACGGACTCGCTTCCGGCGAACTCCGGCCACCCCGCACCTCCCGTTGGTCTCCTTATATGCGCACGGGCCCGGGCTACCTTCTAGTGCCCCTGGCGCGTCGATTCATCGCCTCTAGCGAGTTCCGAGCGAACTCCGCCGCGGTTCGAGGTCACCACCGGCAAGGCTCCGGCGACTGTCGACGTGGCCACCTAGTTAGCGCTAATCACCCAACTTAATTACCCCCTGACCCACTTACACATGGGCCCCATGCCTTAATTAATATCAGTTTATTTTCTGTTTAGGTTTAACGAATCCTAGTGGGCCCACGCATCAGCTTTGACCAAGCTGACGTGGTCGTTGACCGGACCCACATGCCAGTGACACTAAATAACACTGGGTCACTGACCAGTGGGCCCTACTGGTCAGTTTTGAGTCGGGGCAGCCTTTTTGACCTGCTGAGGTCAGCATGACGCAATGCTGATGCAGTAATAGGTTTTTCTGGATTTATTCTTATTCAGGAAATTCCAGAAAATGTCCCAAACTTCTAAAATTCATAGAAATTCAACCATAACTCCAAATGAAACAAATTATATATGAAAAATGATCAGAAAAATCCAATCTATCCATCTACACTAGTTTCATGCATGTTAAAGCAACTTAAACCTGCTGTTTATATCAAAACATGATAATGCACTTTATAAGTTCATTGGTTGAGTTTGAACTTGAACCTTGGGTTCAAAATAACTCAAACCCATCTGGTTGTAATTGCATTAGGCCAACACACTCATGTTGCCATGTCATGGTCATGCATCATATTGTGCATTGCATTGATTGTGTTTCCTTTTCTGTTTCCGGAACTTGTCCCCTCTCGATAGACGTAGTTTCGATGATGTGATCGATGACACCGATGAAGAACTATACTATCTTCAGAAGTGCCAGGCAAGCAAAACCCCCTTGTTCATTCCGATACAATCCCACTCTCTCGCTCCTGCTCTCTTTTACTGCATTAGGACAACAACGACTCATGTGTTACTTGCTGCGGTTGTTGAACCCCCTTTTCCTCTGCATGACCTGTCATTGCCACAGTAAATAGATGAAACCCACTAGCATGAGTGGGAGTTGTTTGAGCCCTGATGTGCCTACTCATTCATGTTTGTTGTCATGCCTGCTACTGCTTAGAGTTGAGTCAGGTCGGGTTCATCGGGGATGAACTGGAATGTTGTGAACATGTCCTTCTATGTGTGAGCATGATTTGGTAAAGGTAGCGGTGAGAGGCCATGTAGGAGTACATGGTGGGTTGTCTCATTGAAGCCCTCCTCAGGAACTGAGTTATATGTTTGTGATCAATGAACAACTAGTACCACTCATTGGGATCCTTAATTAACCCTCTCGGCTTCTTAACCACCCTTGTCCTCTATCCAGGAGTTTCAAGTAGTTCCTGGTGTTTGTAGTATGTTGGAGGCCGTGGGCAGCGCTGACCCGAGGGGTGGGCTGTGATGCGGTAGGCATGTGGCCGGGTATGCCGGGCGCCCGTTTGGTGTCGCGGAACCTTGTACACATCGTTCGGGGCCGTATGTGGAAACCTCGGCCGGACTCCCTACGGATGGAACCTGAATAGGCGATAAACCTGGACTAGAGACTTGAGTGTTTAGGTAGGCCGTGGCCGACACCCTCGTTGGGCTTCCGCTTGAAGGTTGCCGAGTACATGTCGTGTAAACGACGGTAAGTGGTGAGAGCCTTTGTGAAGTACACCCCTGCAGGGTTAACATCATCTATTCGAATAGCCACGTCCATGGTAAAGGACCTCTGGGTTGCCTATACAATTCATAGACAAGTGAAAGTGGATACTATAAAATACGCAAGATAAGCATGAGTGCTATGGATGGCGTTCTCATAGGGAGACGGGAGAGGATCCTTAGTGGTGTATTGATATGGTGAATATGTGGACTCATGTGCGCCACCTCAAAAGAGTTACTTGCAGTCGTAGTTCAGGATAGCCACCGAGTCAAAGTTGGCTTGCTGCAGTTAAACCCCACCGTCTCCGTTGTTGATAATGATGCATATGTAGATAGTTCTGATGTAAGTCTTGCTGGGTACATTTGTACTCACGTTTGCCTATTTTATGTTTTTGCAGAGAGACTTCAGTCTCACTAGTAGTTCCGCGAGGACTTCGACGTTTAGCTTTTACCTCAGCTATGATCTTGTGCCCTCGGCAGGATTTGGTAGATAGTCAGGCTTCGCTGCCTTTTTCATTTATAGATGTCTGTACTCAGACATGTTAAGCTTCCGCTTGTGTTTTGACTTGTATGCTCTGAATGTTGGGTCGAGAGACCCATGTTTGTAATATCTCGCTCCTCGGAGCCTATTGAATAAAATACTTGAGTTGTAGAGTCATGTTGTGATGCCATGTTGTATTTGCACATATCGAGCATATTGTGTGTATGTTATTGAAATGCTTGGTATGTGTGGGATCTGACTATCTAGTTGTTTATCCTTGGTAGCCTCTCTTACCGGGAAATGTCTCCTAGTGCTTCCACTGAGCCTTGGTAGCTTGCTACTGCTCCGGAACACTTAGGCTGGCCGGCATGTGTCGTTCTTCGTTCTCGTGTCCGCCTTCGTGGAAATGTCACGCGATGTTCATCGGAGTCTGTTAGCCTGCTACAGCCCGGTTTATCGAAGTCCTGCTAGCCCAGTTGCTACAGCCCGGATTCACTCGCTGATGACCGACACGTTTGTTGCTGGGTCATGTATGCCTGTCCCTGTAAGTTAGTGCCACTTTGGGTTCACAACTAGCCATGTCAGCCCGGGCTCCTTGTCATATGGATGCTAGCAACACTGTCATATACGTGTGCCAAAAGGCGCAAACGGTCCCGGGCAAGGTAAGGCGACACCCGTGGGAATACCGTGCATGAGGCCGCAAAGTGATATGAGGTGTTACATGCTAGATCGGTGTGGCTTTGAGTCGGGGTCCTGATAGTTTTGGTATCAGAGCCTGACTGCCTGTAGGATTACCAAGCCAAACTGGTCAAAGTTGAGTTTAGAAATTCCTTAGTTATATAAGGGAATTGATTGTGGGATGGAACGTAAGGCTCTTTTTACTCCTTATACCTTATGTCCTTCTGATATGAGTCATCCTATCTTTCCTACGGGGTTAAGGAACTAGGCTTGTTCTTCTTTCTATCAGGATCACGTGTAACTAATCCGTATACTTATAGGATTGATGGTTCTAAGCTTCTGTTCGGTTCCTACTACTTCCGTGTATTCATAGTTGGTCTCGGAACCTTGACATTGTGATGTTCAGTGGCTATGCCACCATTCTGTAGGATGTCTCAAATCCTTTTCGAGCATTTTCAGCCATTATGCTGTCCGAGTCATCCCAGGTTTCTAAACAGTCCGATGCATTTGCAAATCCCTTCTTACCGTTCCTAAGTTTCTCTGTGCCAGATTAACCACACTAGTTAGTGTGTTGAGGTACTTCATTGCCTCGGCATTTATGTTGGAGCTATTATTATGACCCTAGGTGTCTAGAGTATCACCTAGTAATCTACCCATGCTTTGTGTTCTCAGTGTGATGATTCTGGCCATCATTCTCGAAAGCATCCCGTGATGCCATTTAGTTAGTAGGCATTCTACTCCTAGGTTTTTGAACCCGAGATTCACCCTACTTACCTCGTGTTGATAGTGTTTTTCTCGTTCCTAAGGTTATTAGTAATCTTAGTGATAGTCCTCGAGGTTCATGGTATAACATTCTTCCAAATACCATGAACTACTTATGGCAGAAGTTCCTCGTTGAACCGAAAGATCACAACCAGAGTGCTCTTGGCGAGTTCTCGATTCTATGTTGTTACTCTGCCAGTTCTACCTTTCTGCATGGGTTATCTGGAAGGAACCTATTGAACCTGGTTCGACATACTAATCTATGCATACACAACTCAGAAAAATCGTATGTTCCCTTGAGCTGTTCCTTTTTAGTTACCTTCTGACCTCGTCTGTCAATTGATAGTCAAGAGTATGTGTGTATTGGTTCATCAATACCTATTACTCTTGTGGTCCGTCAAGCCATTCTATTTCGAATGACTAGGAGAAACAAACTCCAGTACCTCATCCATATCCAGGATTGGGTCAAAGTAGTTGTATCTCGCAGATCAAAATGCCAACCCAGCTTTTGTTCTGTTCTACCTTGGAGTATTAACATCTTTTATATCGGGATTATCATAGGAATTGCACACCATCCTATGAACTCTTGGTGCAGTGATACTTCTCACCATCATTATTCATTTCTCGGTTCCCGTGTTGCTGCAACCGGAATGCCGACAGGTGAACTATGATGTGTGAAACCAATACTCCTGGCAACTTTGTTGCTTGGTAGTTAAAGGACAATAATTTCATTCTTAGCATGTTGGTTCTTGAATCATCATCCTAAGATAGATTGTGCAACCTAGCCCCTATTTCCGGTGCACTTTCCAATCAATGAGTTAGGATTGTGTCAATCCCTCGCTCTTTTGATCATATCGTCTTGCCCTGAAAAGCAAGATTGTTCTCGAGCTTAGTAACATATTGGTGGTTTGTGATTTTTTGAATATCTTCTCGGAAGTATCACCAAGTCGTCACCTGACCGCTATGTTGAGTTCGTGATCAAGTTGGTTTTCTTGTAAACCACCCTTTCTCCAAGAATCTGTGTCGGATACCCGAGCGAGTTGGTTAGGCTAAACAACAAATTGGAGAGTTGGAAGATGAAAGCTTGTCCGACTTAGTTCATTTTAAGGGATATCTTGTGTGTGTGTTGAAGATAGATGATATCTTCCTTGATTGAACCTCGTGGTCAGTTATAGAATCTATTGTCTTGCCAAAACTTTGATTTGAGTAGGGGTTATCCTCAAATCAAATCATAACCAATGATGTTCGTAATGTTGTCTTACTCGTGGTTGATTCCTCGGGCATACACCATTTTATCCTTTCGTCTGACCAATGCTATCACCTTGTTCACATAATTATGGAATTCCATTTACATGGAAATCGCGATGACTTGTTGTTGAGCTCATCAGCAGCATCGTGTCTCCTCCATGATTCGTGTTGAACATCCAACTAGTATTGGAAACTTCTATAAGCATTTCTTCATTCTAGCTCATGAAGCATATGTTCGGATGTAAGAAGTGACTTTCTCCAGTGCATGTGCATGTGATGCAAGTTGCCACCATGAATCCAAGAAATTCAATGTTGCTTCCTCTGGAATCACCCCAAATCAGTCATGCATACGTGTGAAGTATTCTGTGGTTTCAAGACTTGCAACCTTCATTCTATACGTATCCCTAGCACACCAAGCCACTGATTGATTTGTTCATGGAAAAGGAGTTGTTGTGCTAATCCTAGGTCATGCGCAAGACTTCGTTATCCTCGTTGATGGTTCCACCTGAACTCGGTAGTGTTTTGTTGTAAGACTACCATGTGATCATGTTTTTGTGGGACAACATGTTCACATGTTTGTAGCAGAACCAGCTCATGTTTTGGAGCTTGCTATCGCAGTTCATTTCCCGAGAATCTTGCAACGTCATCTCGTCGATTTGTGTTGCAAAATTTAATTTTTCTTTCTAGACTTGATGAGTCTGGAATATTCTGACACCAACCATATCTGAATCTCAGGCAGATATGATGGTTGGAACATCTCCCAAGAACTATAATATTGGTCTCTCGATAACCGGTAAAGTGGATGTTGTGGCCAACACACCCAGCCGTAAGACCTATTATTGTAGTATCTTGATTGAGGAAGTTGGCCACCTCCCCATAAGGATTTCGTAGGATTTACTCCCTAGTTGTCCCTTATGGATTTTTGTGTTCCCGAAGTCCGACCTGTTACTTGATGTTCTAGATACCAAACCATATCAATAAATGTGTTATGCTAGCACATCAAGGAGAACGTTAGAAGCGGAGTGCTAAATGTCTCTTGGTCGATCATTCAGATCTTGCCCCTTGGCTCCGCTAAGGTGAAATCTGAGAAAGTGTTATCTTCCTTTGCATCTGCATCCTCCACAGGTATTCATCATGGTAGTATGACGTGTTGCCAGGATCCTTGTCACAGATATTGGTAAAACCTTGATGAATATGGTAATGCTCAAGTTCTTGAGAGGACGCTCAAGCACTAGGTGCTATCATAGGCACTATCTGGAATTGCTCCCAGTTTTCTCGGTTATGCTATAAATTTTCAATAGTGGACTCACTCTCTACTGTTGAGCCTCTCCCCAGTTATTAGAATCATTCCCAACATTTGCATTTTGTTCCCAGCTAGCACCCGTCATTGTACAAGTCTACCATGGGCCTCATCCATTTCTGGTGATAAGCAAAATCATCCATTGCGTTGTCTTCAACAAGGTAATCCACATCATCCATACTAGTCCGAGTGTGCCATTCTACCAAACTCCTCCAAACGATCACTCGAGATTTCCCTAGGCCGATATAGAGAGTCTCAATGATCTCTATATCAAAGGTAATTCTTTTTGCCACTTAGGGTAATAATTCTGCAAATCACCCTCCTCCTAGATGTCTCATTATGGTATCATGGCAACTCAACTCCTCGCTACGTTGACAACTGTCCACCACCTTCTCAAGTGTGGAATTGTTGCCTACCTAGTGAACCTTCGTCATCTATTCCACTCCATTACTCTAGAGGTATGCTTCGTGTCTCAGCTCGAGAGATGTTGCTATGTCTCATTCCGTGAGTTGATCCTGAGTTGTTCGATCTTCGAGAAGATTGATCCTTCTAGAGTTTCTTTTACCTCTTGTTGTCATGTTGGCTGAAGTTTCTAGAGCAAGACGACGAGACAAAGATGATGAAGGAATCAACGTTCCTATGAAGTGCAAGTTGGATCATGAAGTTTGTGTTAGTTGTGTCCCCCCCACCCCTTCATCTTACCCTATGCTTGAATCTCGGGACAAGATTCTCGTTTAGTGTGGGTGAGTTGTCACAGCCCTAGCTTAGTCTAGCTAGTCATGTGATCATCATGTTTAAATTTCAAGGAATTTGAATGGGGATTGTTTCAAACCCTAGCATTAAAGGAATTCAATAGGTTCAACTAAAATATTTTTAGTGAACCCAAAGTGACTTTAAAAAACTGTTCATCATTTTTGGAAAATGCTGGAAACAGTAACCAGAGATTATGCACATTTTTCCAGGACATTTTGGATTTTTGAACTAACACATATTGTATTTGAGTTGGAGAAAATATATATTACAAATATATTTAATGCTTCAATAATTCTGTTATTTTGTGAGGGGCTCTAGACTATTCCTTTCAGTCCCTGCAAAAATTATCAGATGAAACAAAAATGATTTAGTGCTTGAACTAAATCAAAACAGATTGAAATAAATAGAAAACAGAAAACAATAAAAAGGAGAGAGAGAGAGGAACCTCACTTGGGCTTACGTGGCGGCCCAGCAGAGGCCCAGCCCACTGGCCTCTGCCAGTCACCACCTACCTCCCGCCAGGAGGACAGCGCGCGTGTGGCAGCGCGCGCCGGCATGCGCTGGCCACCTCCTGCTTACCTGCTTGCAACTGGAGGTGAGGGAGTCCTGGATTAAGGGGTCCTCGGACGGCCGGACTATATACTTTGGCCAGACTGTTGGACTATGAAGATACAAGATTGAAGACTTTATCCCGTGTCTGGAGGGGACTCTCCTTTGCGTGGTAGGCAAGCTTGGATATTCAGATATGTAGATTTCCTTCTCTGTAACCGACTTTGTGTAACCCTAGCCTCCTCCGGTGTCTATATAAACCGGAGGGTTTAGTCCGTAGGACAACAACAATCATAATCATAGGCTAGCTTCGAGGGTTTAGCCTCTACGATCTCGTGGTAGATCAACTCTTGTAATGCGCATATCATCAAGATTAATCAAGCAGGAAGTAGGGTATTACCTACATCAAGAGGGCCCGAACCTGGGTAAAACATTGTGTCCCCTGCCTCCTGTTACCATTAGCCTTAGACGCACAGTTCGGGACCCCCTACCCGAGATCCGCCGGTTTTGACACCGACATTGGTGGTTTCATTGAGAGTTCCACTGTGTCGTCCCGATAAGGCTTGATGGCTCACCTCACTGTCAAGGATAACATCACCTTTGGAGGATCCCTGGCTGTAGGACAAACTCTCCGGCTGGGCGGTTTCGTCATGGCCGCCCGTTTGGCCGCCACACCGACGATGACATCTCAGGTCATCAAAAACAACCTCCGTGTCAGCCCGGAATTCACCGAGCAGATGGATCCAGTGGAGCTCTCCTCCTTAAACGAGCTCTTGGATCGCATCGCCGCCCTGGGAGTCATTACAGATTATGATCGGATCGGGCTTAAACCCAACCTAAGGGAGATTAACTCTCCGCCGGTCATCCATCAGATAGCGGTGGTAGAGGAACAAAACGGCAATTCTTCCTCTATTTTGAGGACGAAGTATGTCCAGATTCCCGAGCTCTCTGAGCCGGATAGCCGTCTACGGGAGGACGTGGCCCAGGCTCCGAACTTATAATCAGGCAGCGGGCCACAAATATTGGGCAATATCCTGGAGCCCGAGCTGCCAAGCTCAGGAGCTCCTTTGCCCCTGAGTTCCAGAATGTGTCAGGACATGGACTTAATTCCACCCACCCACCCAGACGCAAGCGATCTTTCCCACATCAGACAAGAGCCCCAAGAGACAGTACACCACTTCTGGGCCAGATTCCTCCTTGTAACGAGCAAGGTTAAGGACTGTCACGAGGAAGACGCAATCTCATTCTTTTGCAAAAATTGCACGGACAAGGGAATTCTCAATGCCATAAGTCGCCATGACATAGCACACTTTGCCGACCTGGCAGCCATAGTACAGAAGTACCGCGCGATGGAAAGCGCCTGGAAGACCCAATCAATATTTTGGGATCCTCCAGCCCTAACTAAACCCCTCGTCCGAACTAAAAGGGCGCGCTCTCGCAAGTCACCCAACCCAATTACAAAGAAGCCAAAGCCCTCTACGTAGGCGTGGAACTCAGACCGAGGGATGGCTCAATAGGCCATGCAAAATTCACAGCACACCGGACACCATACCAACACACAACCTTAGAGCATGTTGGATACTCTGGCAGGTGGCCAAGAGCGGCGAGGACCTTCTCATCGACAATACCGCAGAGCACCATCCCGCAAAAAATAACAATACAGTACTGACCGTCTTTGAGACTTTCGCCTCAAACAACAGGCGCAAGCGAGTGCTCCACAGCCTCGCCGAAGTCTGCCACATCGCAGCAATAAAAACGTGGAACGATACGGCCATAACCTTCAGCACCGGCGACGAACCTCAATTTTGAACAGTCCGAGCACCAGCCGCTTTGGTCCTTAGTCCAATCGTCGATGGATTTCGGCTTACTAAAGTGCTCATGGACGGCGGCAGCGGATTAAACCTCATCTATGAGGAAACTCTTAACAAAATGGAAATTGATAAGAGCCGCATTAAGCAAAGCAGCACGACCTTCAGAGGAATCATCCCTAGCCGGGAGGCGCGATGCGCAGGGAAAATCACAATGGATGTGGTATTCAGAACCCCGGAGAATTATAGGTCCGAAGAAATCACATTCCAAGTGGCCCCATTTAGCAGTGGATACCACGCCCTCTTGGGACGAGATGCATTCACAAGCTTCCAAGCTATACCCCATTACGGGTACATGAAGCTCAAGATGCCGGGGCCCAATGGAATCATCACTCTAGCCAGTGATCTGGACATAGCACTCCGGGCCGAAAATAAAACTGCCGCACTAGCCCTGGAGGCATTACGTAATCCTCGCGTCAAGAGTTAATCACACAGTTGCACTCCGCAAGAGACAGCAGGGACGACGTGACACTCGACAAACGACCCAAGTCTACCTATTTTTAACCAGCAGACGAAATAGTCAAATTTTAGTTCCACCCAACGGACCCCACAAAAACAACATCAATTGGGGCACAGCTGAACCCCACAATAGACGCGGCACTACGAGAGTTCTTGCGTGAGAATTGGGACATTTTTGCCTAGCATCCTTTAGACATGCCAGATATCCCACGCAGGCTGGCCAAACATAGTCTAAACATACTAAAGGGATACGAGACGGTCAAGCAGATTCTTCGGCGCTTTTTAGAACCCAAGCGACAAGCCATGGGAGAGGAGCTAGCCAAGCTACTTGAAGCCGGATTCATCAGAGAAATAAAACATCCAGACTGGCTAGCAAACCTGGTGATGGTACCAAAGAAGGACAAATCCTGGCGCCTATGCGTCGATTTCAAATACCTTAATAAAGCTTGCCCTAAGGATCCCTTCCCCCTCCCCCGCATCGATCAAATTATTGACGCTACTGCAGGACACGATTCATTGTGTTTCCTCGACGCATACTCCGGATACCATCAAATCAAGATGGCGGAGTCCGATCAAGCCGCAACGGCATTTATCACTCTATACGGTCCCTTCTGTTTTAACACCATGCCTTTCAGACTCAAAAATGCCGGTGCAACCTATCAACGCATGATTCAGACATGCATGGAAACACAAATCGGCAAAATAGTGGATGCCTACGTAGACGATGTGGTCATTAAAACCAGACACATCGAATCATTAATAGACGACTTGAGGCTCACGTTCGACAATCTCCGAACATACGACATCAAGCTCAACCCGAAAAAATGCGTTTTTGGCATACCAGTCGGAAAACTCTTGGGCTTTATTGTCTCCAATAGAGGAATCGAAGCAAACCCGACTAAAATCCGAGCCCTGTCACAGTTGGCTACCCTAACAGACCTCAAGCAAATCCAGAAACTAACTGGATGCGTGGCCGCCCTAAGCCGCTTTATCTCCCGATTAGGAGAAAAGGCGCTACCTCTTTACCGCCTTCTTCGACGCACCGAACACTTCGAGTGGACGGATGCGGCTACGGCTGGGCTGGAGGAAATAAAATCCCTCTTGGCCACCAATCCAATTCTGGCAGCGCCAAATGTTGGCAAACCCATGCTACTATACATAGAGGCAACACACCAGGTTGTAAGCGCAGTGCTCGTCGTCGAATGAGAGACAGATGGACATAAATTCCCATTACAAAAGTCGGTATACTACGTATCCACTGTCCTCACTCCATGCAAGTCACGGTACCCACATTATCAAAAAGATAGCATACGCAGTCTTCATGGCATCCCGAAAACTACGACACTACTTTCAAGAGTGTTCAATCACGGTGGCCTCCGAAGTACCACTCAATGACATAATAAATAATCGCAACGCCACGGACCGGATTGCAAAATGGGCCATGGAGCTCCTCCCATTCGACATAACATACAAACCACGACGGGCCATTAAGTCGCAGGTACTGGCTGACTTTGTCGCCGAATGGACAGAAGCCGAACTCCCTAAAGAGTACGGCGCGTACTCCAATTGGATCATGCACTTTGATGGCTCTAAGATGCTAGCTGGTCTAGGGGCTGGCGTCATCCTGACGTCCCCCACCAGAGATACAGTCCAATACGTACTCCAAATACTTTACACAGATTCCAACAATGCAGCTGAGTATGAGGCATTGCTGCACGGTCTTCGGATGGCGGTCTCCATGGGTATTCAACGTCTAGAAGTACGTGGAGACTCAAATCTCGTAACATCTCAAATAAATGGAGACTTTGACGCCAAGGACCCGAAAATGGCGGCCTACGATAATGCCGTTCTCAAAATGTCAACTCGATTCGAGGGGTTCGAATTCCACCATGTGGTTCGAGAAAACAATCAAGTGGCGGATATCCTAGCCCGCATCGGCGCTAAACGTGACCCCGTCCCACCAAATATTTTTTTGGAAAGGTTGTTCAAGCCATCCGTGGTATGGGAAGGGGAGTCCGACAATACTAGCCCGGATCCGCACACAACCCCAGACCCTGAACAATCCGGCATAATCGGAGGCTCCACCACCGAAATCACACCTTCGGCCCACGTGATTATGGCTGTCATTGCCCCATGGAAGGAACCCTTCCTAGCTTACTTAAATAGGCAGGAACTCCCGGAGGACCAAAATGAGGCACATTGCATTGTGCGGCGCTCTAAAGCCTACAAAGTCCACGTGGGAGAGCTTTATAAGAAAACCACGACAAGAGTGATCCAAAGGTGCATCTCCGGAGAGGAAGGGTGGCAGCTCTTGGCCGAAATTCATGCCGTACTCGGCGGCCACCATGCCGCAGCCCGGGCGCTCGTAAGCAAGGCCTTCTGTACAGGTTTCTACTGGCCGACAGCCCGGGCAGACGCTCAAAACCTTGTCTAACACTGTGTCGGTTGCTAGCATTTTGCAAATCAAAGCCATATGCCGCCCACCGCCCTCCAAACAATGAGGCCCTTCGTGGTCTGGGGGCTCGATATGGTTGGACCCCTTAAAGGAGGAAGCCATAAGAAGAAATACTTGTTGGTCATGGTCGATAAATTCACCAAATGGATAGAAGCCAAACCAGTTAAAACGACTGAATCCGGACCAGTGATAGACTTTATATCCGGGGTCGTACACCGCTACGGTGTCCCACACAGCATCATCACCTATAACGGCTCAAACTTTATAGCCGATGAGGTGAAAACCTGGTGCAGCAAAATGGGCATAAAACTTGATTACGCCTCCATCTATCACCCCCAAACAAACGGTCAAGTCGAATGAGTGAACGGTCTTATTATGAGCGGCATTAAATCCAGACTAGTGCGATCCTTGAAGGAATCAGATACGCACTGGGTCGAGGAGCTTGACTCCGTATTATGGGGGCTGCCGACCACGCCAAATCGCACAACCGGATAGACACCATTTTTTATGGTGTACGGCGCAGAGGTAGTGCTACCCTGCGATATCATCCATGATTCACCTAGAGTGCGCATGTACGAAGAGAGAGAAGACGAGCTGGATCAGCAGGACAGCTTAGATGCCCTGGAGGAGGAGCGTGACGTTGCGAAGGCCCGTTCCGCATTCTATCAACGGCAGGCTAGAAGGTATCAAAGTAGAGAAGTGCGGGCCAAAACTTATAACATTGGCGAACTCGTTCTACGCCTACCAGAGAAGAAAAGGACAAGCTCAAGCCCAAGTGGGAGGGCCCCTTCTGTTGGGGAACGTAGTAATTTCAAAAAATTTCCTACGCACACGCAAGATCATGGTGATGCATAGCAACGAGAGGGGAGAGTGTTGTCTACGTACCCTCGTAGACCAAGCGGAAGCGATCACAACGTAGAGGAAGTAGTCGACGTTCTCCTCGCGATCCGACCGATCCCAGCGCTGTTACTCGGCGCCCGAGTTCTTGACACACGACAGCTCGATGACGCTCCTCGGCTCCAATCCAAGAGAGCTTCATGGAGGAGAGTTTTGTCAAGACGACGGCGTGGTGACGATCTTGATGTTCTATCGACGCAGGCTTCGCCTAAGCACCGCCACGATATGACCGAGGTGTATTATGGTGGAGGGGGCACCGACACGGCTAAGGAACGATCTCAAGGATCAACTTGTGTGTTCTAGGGTGCCCCCTGCCTCAGATATAAAGGAGCAAGGGGTGCGGCCGGCCCTAGGAGGAGGCGGCGGAGGAGTCCTACTCCCACCGAGTAGGACTCCCCTTTCCTAGTTGGATTAGGACTTGGGGGAGGGAAAGAGGAAAGGGGGCGCCGCCTCTCTCCTTGTCCTATTCGGACTAGGGGGGGGCGCGCCTGCCCTGGCCGCCCTTCCTCTTCTCCCTCATGGCCCACTAAGGCCCATTAACCCCGGAGGGTTCAGTAACTTCGGTGTTCCTAAGAAAATCCCGATTTCACCCGGAACTATTCAACTCCAAACATAGGCTTCCAATATATCAATCTTTATGTCTCGACCATTTTGAGACTCCTCGTCATGTCCGTGATCACATCCGGACTCAACTCCTTCGGTACATCAAAATACATAAACTCATAATATAACCGCCATCGAAACCTTAAGCGTGCGGACCCTATGGTTCGAGAACAATGTAGACATGACCGAGACACGTCTCGGTCAATAACCAATAGCGGGACCTGGATGCCCATATTGGTTCCTACATATTCTACGAAGATCTTTATCGGTCGACCGCATAACAACATACGTTGTTCCTTTGTCATCGGTATGTTACTTGCCCGAGATTCGATCGTCGGTATCCAATACCTAGTTCAATCTCGTTACCGGCAAGTCTCTTTACTCGTTCCGTAATACATCATCTCACAGCTAACTCATTAGTTGTAATGCTTGCAAGGCTTTAAGTGATGTGTATTACCGAGAGGGCCCAGAGATACCTCTCCGACAATCGGAGTGACAAAACCTAATCTCGAAATACGCCAACCCAACATCTGCCTTTGGAGACACCTGTAGTACTCCTTTATAATCACCCAGTTACGTTGTGACGTTTGGTAGCACCCAAAGTGTTCCTCCGGCAAACGGGAGTTGCATAATCTCTTAGTTATAGGAACATGTATATGTCATGGATAAAAAGCAGTAGCAACATACTAAACGATCGTGTGCTAAGCTAATGTAATGGGTCATGTCAATCAGATCATTCTTCTAATGATGTGACCTTGTTAATCAAATAACAACCCTTTGTTCATGGTTAGGAAACATAACCATCTTTGATTAACAAGCTAGTCTAGTAGAGGCATACTAGTGACACTCTGTTTGTTTATACTCACACATGTATTATGTTTCCGGTTAATACAATTCTAGCATGAATGATAAACATTTATCATGAAATAAGGAAATAAATAATAACTTTATTATTGCCTCTAGGGCATATTTCCTTGAGCCTCCCACTTGCACTAGAGTCAATAATCTAGATTACATAGTAATGATTCTAACACCCATGGAGTCTTGGTGTTGATCATGTTTTGCTCGTGGAAGAGGCTTAGTCAACGGTCTGCTACATTCAGATCCGTATGTATCTTGCAAATCTCTATGTCTCCCACCGGACTAAATCCGGATGGAATTGAAGCGTCTCTTGATGTGCTTGGTCCTCTTGTGAAATCTGGATTCCTTTGCTAAGGCAATTGCTCCAAAGATTGTCACGAAGATTTTCATTGGACCCGATGCACTAGGTATGACACCTAGATCGGATATGAACTCCTTCATCCGCACTCCTTCATTAGCTGCTTCGAAGCTGCTATGTATTCCGCTTCACATGTAGATCCCGCCACGACGCTTTGTTTAGAACTGCACCAACCGACAGCTCCTCCGCTTAGTGTAAATACGATCCGGTCTGCGATTTAGAATCGTCGGATCGATGTCAAAGCTTGCATCAACGTAACTGCCATTTATAAGCTCTTTGTCACCTCCATATACGAGAAACATATCCTTAGTCCTTTTCGTATTTCAGATGTTCTTGACCGTTGTCGATGATCCACTCTCGATTACTTTGGTACCTCCTGCTAAGCTTATAGCAAGGCACACATCAGTGTCAGTACACAAGATTGCATACATGATAGAGCCTATGGTGAAGCATAGGGAACATCTTTCATTTCTCTCTATCTTCTGCAGTGGTCGGGCATTGAGTCTTACTCAACTTCACACCTTGTAACACAGTGCAAGAACCCTTTCTTTGCTTGATCCATTTTGAACTTCTTCAAAATTTTGTCAAGGTATGTGCTTTGTGAAAGTCCAATTAAGCGCCTTGATCTATCTCTATAGATTTTGATGCCCAATATGTAAGCAGCTTCACCGAGGTCTTTCATTGAAAAACTCTTATTCAAGTATCCCTTTATGCTATCCAGAATTCTATATCATTTCCGATTAGTAATATGTCATCTACATATAATATCGAAATGCTACTGAGCTCCCACTCACTTTCTTGTAAATACAAAGCTTCTCCAAGTCTCAGATGAACCCAAATGCTTTGATCACACTATCAAAGCGCTTATTCCAACTCCGAGATGCTTGCACCAGTCCATAAATGGATCGCTGGAGCTTGCACACTTTGTTAGCTCCCTTTGGATCGATAAAACCTTCTCGTTGCATCATATACAACTCTTCTTCCGTAAATCCATTCAGAATGCGTCTTTACATCCATTTGCCAAATTTCATAATCATAAAATGCGGTAATTGCTAACATGATTCGGACAGACTTAAGCATCGCCACGGGTGAGAAGGTCTCATCGTAGTCAATCCCTTGAACTTGTCGAAACCCTTTGCATAAGTCGAGCTTTGTAGACGAGAATATTACCGTCGGCGTCGGTCTTCTTCTTGAAGATCCACTTGTTTTCTATTGCTTGCCTACCCTCGGCAAGTCAACCAAAGTCCATACTTTGTTTTCATACATGGATCCCATCTCAGATTTCATGGCCTCAAGCCATTTTGTGGAATCTGGGCTCACCATCGCTTCTTCATAGTTCGTAGGTTCATCATGATCTAGTAGCACGACTTCCGTAACAGGATTACCATACCACTGTGCGGATCTTACTCGTTGATCTACGAGGTTCAGAGTAACTTGATCTCAAGTTTCATGATCAACATCATCAACTCCCTCACTATTTGGTGTAGATGTCTTAGAAACCGTTTCACGACAAACTACTTTCAAGTAAGGAGAAGGTACAATTACCTCATCAAGTTCTACTTTCCTCCCACTCACTTCTTTCGAGAGAAACTCCTTCTCTAGAAAGGATCCATTCTTGGCAACAAATGTCTTGCCTTCGGATCTGTGATAGAAGGTGTACCCAACTGTCTCCTTTGGGTATCCTATGAAGACACATTTCTCCGATTTGGGTTCGAGCTTATCAGGTTGAAGCTTTTTCACATAAGCATCGCATCCCCAAACTTTAAGAAACGACAACTTTGGTTTCTTGCTAAACCATAGTTCATAAGGTGTCGTCTCAACGGATTTTGAAGGTGTTCTATTCAGTGTGAATGCGGCCGTCTCAAGAGCATAACCCCAAAACGATAGCGGTATATCTAGTAAAGTGCGATTACGACGTTCAGACACACCATTACGTTGTGGTGTTCCAGGTGGCGTGAGTTGCGAAACTATTCCGCATTGTTTCAAATGTAGACCAAACTCGTAACTCAAATGTTCACCTCCACGATCAGATCGTAGAAACTTAATTTTCTTATTACGATGATTTTCAACTTCACTCTGAAATTCTTTGAACTTTTCAAATGTTTCAGACTTATGTTTCATTAAGTAGATATACCCATATCTGGCTTAAATCATTTGTGAAGGTGAGAAAATAACGATATCCGCCACGAGCCTCAACATTCATCGGACCACATACATCGTATGTATGATTTCCAACAAATCTGTTGCTCTCTCCATAGTTCCGGAGAATGGGGTTTTAGTCATCTTGCCCATGAGGCACGGTTCGCAAGTGCCAAGTGATTCATAATCAAGTGACTCCAAAATTCCATCAGTATGGAGTTTCTTCATGCGCTTTATACCGATATGACCTAAACAGCAGTGTCACAAATAAGTTGCACTATCATTATCAACTCTGCATCTTTTGGTTTCAACATTATGAATATGTGTGTCACTACTATCGAGATTCATCAAAAATAGACCACTCTTCAAGGGTGCATGACCATAAAAGATATTACTCATATAAATAGAACAACCATTATTCTCTGATTTAAATGAATAACCGTCTCGCATCAAACAAGATCCAGATATAATGTTCATGCTCAACGCAGCACCAAATAACAATTATTTTGGTCTAAAACTAATCCCGAGGGTAGATGTAGAGGTAGCGTGCCGACCGCGATCACATCGACTTTGGAACCATTTCCCACGCGATCGTCACCTCGCCCTTTGCCGTTGTTCGCTAATCCGTAGTCCCTGCTTCGAGTTGCAAATATTAGGAGCAGAACCAGTATCAAATACCCGGTGCTCTGCGAGCTCTAGTAAGGTACACATCAATAACATGTATATCACATATACCTTTGTTCACCTTGCCATCCTTCTTATCCGCCAAATACTTGGGGCAGTTCCGCTTCAAAGGACTACCGCTTGCGGTAGAAGCACTCGATTTCAGGTTTAGGTCCAGACTTGGGTTTCTTCTCCGAGCAGCAACTTGCTTGCTGTTCTTCTTGAAGTTCCTTCTTCTTCCCTTTGCCTTTCTTCTTGAAACTAGTGGTCTTATTGACCATCAACACTTGATGCTCCTTCTGATTTCTACCTCCGCAGCCTTTAGCATTGTAAGAGCTCTGTATAGTCTTTACTAACCCTTGCATATTATAGTTCATCACGAAGCCTTTGTAGCTTGGTGGCGTGATTGAAGGATTATGTCAATGACACAATCATCCGGAAGATTAACTCCCGGTTGAGTCAAGTGATTGTAATACCCGGACATTTTGAGTATGTGCTCACCGATGTAACTATTCTCCTCCATCTTGCAGCTATAGAACTTATTGGAGACTTCATATCTCTCAATCCGGGCATTCTGTTGGAATATTAACTTCAACTCCTAGAACATCTCATATGCTCCATGACGCTCAAAACGTCGTTGAAGTCCCGGTTCTAAGCCGTAGCATGGCACATCGAACTATAGAGTAGTCATCAGCTTTGCTCGCCAGACGTTCTAACGTCATCGGTTGCATCAAGAAGAGTCTGGCACCTAGCGGTGCATCCAGACGTAACTCTTACGTGCAGCAATGAGGATAATCCTCGTTACGGACCCAATCCGTAATTGCTACCATCATCTTTCAACTTTGCTTTCTCAAGGAACGCATTAAAATTCAACGGAACAACAAAGACGAGCCATCTATCTACAAACAAACATAGACAAGCAAGATACTATCAGTACTAAGTTCATGATAAATTAAAGTTCAATTAATCATATTACTTAAGAACTCCCACTTAGACAGACATCTCTCTAGTCATCTAAGTGATCACGTGATCGAAATCAACTAAACCATAACCGATCATCACGTGAGATGGAGTAGTTTTCAATGGTGAACATCTTATGTTGATCATATCTACTATATGATTCACGCCGACCTTTCGGTCTCCGTGTTCCGAGGCCATATCTCGCATATGCTAGGCTCGGCAAAACTGGCTTGCACCCGTTGTAGATGGACGAGAGCTTATCACACCGATCATCACGTGGTGTCTCGACACATTTAACTTTGGCAACGGTGCATACTGTGGAGAACACTACTTGATAATTTTAGTGAGAGATCATCTTAAAATGCTACCGTCAATCAAAGCAAGATAAGATGCATAAAGGATAAACATCACATGCAATCAATATAAGTGATATGATATGGCCATCATCATCTTGTGCTTGTGATCTCCATCTCCAAGCACCGTCGTGATCACCATCGCCACCGGCGCGACACCTTGATCTTCATCGTAGCATCGTTGTCGCTCACGCCATCTATTGCTTCTACGACTATCGCTACCGCTTAGTGATAAAGTAAAGCAATTATGTATGCTTGCATTTCATACAATAAAGCGACAACTATATGGCTCCGACCGATTGCCGATAACCGGTTACAAAACATGATCATCTCATACAATAAAATATAGCATCATGTCTTGACCATTTCACATCACAACATGCCCTGCAAAAACTAGTTAGACGTCCTCTACTTTGTTGTTGCAAATTTTACGTGGCTGCTACGGGCTTAAGCAAGAACCAATCTCACCTACGCATCAAAACCACAACGATACTTCGTCAAATAGACTCCGTTTTAACCTTCTCAAGGATCGGGCGTAGCCATACTCGGTTCAACTAAAGTGAGAGAGACAGACACCCGCCAGCCACCTTTAAGCAACGAGTGCTCGTAGCGGTGAAACCAGTCTCGCATAAGCGTACGCGTAATGTCGGTCCGGGCTGCTTCATCTCACAATACCGCTGAACCAAAGTACGACATGCTGGTAGGTAGTATGACTTGTATCGCCCACAACTCACTTGTGTTCTACTCGTGCAAAACATCAAACCATAAAAACCTAGGCTCGGATGCCACTGTTGGGGAACGTAGTAATTTCAAAATTTTCCTACGCACACGCAAGATCATGGTGATGCATAGCAACGAGAGGGGAGAGTGTTGTCTCACGCCCTCGTGAGACCAAGCGAAGCGATCACAACGTAGAGGAAGTAGTCGACGTTCTCCTCGCGATCCGACCGATCCCAGCGCCAAGCACTCGGCGCCCGAAGTTCTTGACACACGACAGCTCGATGACGCTCCTCGGCTCCAATCCAAAGAGAGCCGTGGAGGGAGAGTTTCACAAGACGACGGCGTGGCAGGCGATCTTGATGTTCTACGACGCAGGCTTCGCCTAAGCACCGCCACGATATGACCGAGGTGTATTATGGTGGAGGGGGGCACCGCACACGGCTAAGGAACGATCTCAAGGATCAACTTGTGTGTTCTAGGGTGCCCCCCTGCCCCCGTATATAAAGGAGCAAGGGGGGTGCGGCCGGCCCTAGGAGGAGGCGCGCCAGAGGAGTCCTACTCCCACCGGGAGTAGGACTCCCCCCTTTTTCCTAGTTGGATTAGGACTTGGGGGGAGGGAAAGAGGAAAGGGGGGGCGCCGCCCCCCTCTCCTTGTCCTATTCGGACTAGGGGGAGGGGGCGCGCGGCCTGCCCTGGCCGGCCCTTCCTCTTCTCCCTCATGGCCCACTAAGGCCCATTAACCCCCGGGAGGGTTCCGGTAACCCCCCGGTGTTCCGGTAAAATCCCGATTTCACCCGGAACTATTCCGAACTCCAAACATAGGCTTCCAATATATCAATCTTTATGGCTAGACCATTTCGAGACTCCTCGTCATGTCCGTGATCACATCCGGGACTCCGAACTCCTTCGGTACATCAAAATACATAAACTCATAATATAACCGTCATCGAAACCTTAAGCGTGCGGACCCTACGGTTCGAGAATAATGTAGACATGACCGAGACACGTCTCCGGTCAATAACCAATAGCGGGACCTGGATGCCCATATTGGTTCCTACATATTCTACGAAGATCTTTATCGGTCAGACCGCATAACAACATACGTTGTTCCCTTTGTCATCGGTATGTTACTTGCCCGAGATTCGATCGTCGGTATCCAATACCTAGTTCAATCTCGTTATCGCAAGTCTCTTTACTCGTTCGTAATACATCATCTCACAGCTAACTCATTAGTTGTAATGCTTGCAAGGCTTTAAGTGATGTGTATTACCGAGAGGGCCCAGAGATACCTCTCCGACAATCGGAGTGACAAAACCTAATCTCGAAATACGCCAACCCAACATCCGCCTTTGGAGACACCAGTAGTACTCCTTTATAATCACCCGATTCGTTGTGATGTTTGGTAGCACCCAAAGTGTTCCTCCGCAAACGGAGTTGCATAATCTCATAGTTATAGGAACATGTATATGTCATGGATAAAAGCAAGAGCAACATACTAAACGATCGTGTGCTAAGCTAATGTAATGGGTCATGTCAGTCAGATCATTCTTCTAATGATGTGACCTTGTTAATCAAATAACAACCCTTTGTTCATGGTTAGGAAACATAACCATCTTTGATTAACAAGCTAGTCTAGTAGAGGCATACTAGTGACACTCTGTTTGTTTATACTCACACATGTATTATGTTTCCGGTTAATACAATTCTAGCATGAATGATAAACATTTATCATGAAATAAGGAAATAAATAATAACTTTATTATTGCCTCTAGGGCATATTTCCTTCACCTTCATCATTGACAAAGTTCTCACTGGAGGTGTGTACCGTCTGCGTGATGCATCAGACAATTGACCCGAGCCGAACCCATGGAACGCGGCCAGACTTCGAAGATTCTACGCCTAGTGCTGAACTCCATGTTTGTCTCCTTACCTTCGTCTCCCTTTTTAAATTATATCCTCTCTCTGCCTTTTACATTTATGGCCTTAAAAGCTTCAAGTATGCTTTGACCGCACACTCTGGCTGCGCTATGCGCGCTCAATGTACCTGGGGGCTTCTTACACAGAAGCTTAATTGTCTTCTGGGCTTTATGCCCACCACATATGCGTCACTTCTCCGTATGTGACTTTTTTCACCACTATATGCATCGATATGACTTAAGTTTTGGCCAAGCTGGGTTGCCTGGCTCTTGTGTTTGTGCCCTACGTTCCCGTTAATTCGGCTAGGGCATAAGGGGAGCACCTCTGCGATTGTTACTGTCGGGTCAGCCGGATGTGTACCTCAGACTGGGTGAAGCCGAAAGCAAGCGTTCTTAATGGAATATTCGGTCGGTGAACAAAAGATGTATTTTACCTATTACAAAACATGCCCCCAGATGCTTATATCCTGCGTAAATTTTCGCAGTTCGGACATGCACTTCAACGCATGCACACCTAGGGAAAGGAACCCTTAATGGAACTATTCTCCCTGGAAGATGTTTCTTACTACCCATGTAATATAACATAACTAGTTGGGTACTTGTCTGGTCAAGCACTTATGACCCCTACGCCTGGTTTCCACGCGTGCCCTAGTTTTCACGTAACCGAGCGGGTATTCGGATACACTTCGGACTGTCAGGTCTAGAGTTGAAGTGAAAAGGTCGGCCAAGACAAATGATTTACAATCCGGCTAGGGACAAAATATGTCCTTCGAAGTACAATGTCACTTAGTCTGACTAAGTTCTTCTTCTATACCATCCAACAGGCTGTCTAGCCTACAGTCCTATTGGGAATACTTAGCGGCTAATGCTACTTGGTCATACACCAGATGTACAGGGATCTCCTTCCCATCTGACCCTATAGGTCTGACCTCGGCCATGTGGTTCGGGTCAGCCTTGGTGTACCGCGTCTTCACCATGGCCCAAGCTTCCTTTGCGCCTTGTCGGCAGGCCGATATCTTTCATAATCGGAAGCGCTGCCGCGCTCCCTTGAGCGTCTCCACAAGACCCCCCATGCCTCCTGGCAGGGAGGCGGATGGCCACAAGGCTTGGGCAATGCCCTGCATCACCTGCCGAACTTGTTTGTGCAGTTGTGAGAGCTCCGGCAGAAGATCGCCTGCAGATCCGGGCATCTCCTCCTCGGGACGGCCTGTTAGCATGCCTACAGACATAATCCTGTTAGCACGCTTCTTTGCCGAACTTTATAATGGTTCGTCAGAGCACTTACTGAATATGCCGCGCCGTAGCCTCTTATTCTCCTTTACGGAGTCAGCAAGCTAGGCCCGAACATCCTTTAATTCAACGTCCAGTCGGACGTTCGCGTCTTGGAGAGTATTCTTCTCCTTTATAACCTTCGTAAGCACATGCTGGCCAGCCTTCAGTTGTCGCCGAACATGTTGCTCATCCTCTGGTACGATCTCCGGATTGCCTCCGGGATTGTCTGCAGATTCTATAGTTAGAATCGCATTCATGCCGAATATTTAACTGGTACATGCCATGACATTATTTTCGTTTAAAGCAAATATTACCAGATGGGGCCTTTGTAGACTCCTCCATCACGGCAATTGTGGCCCGCAGTTGAGCCCTGCACTCCTCCAGCTCTTTGGATAGCTGGGTATTCTTCTCTGTCAGAATGTATGCACACGAGGATCCTTAAATCAGTTCTGCCAACTGTTTCAAGTCTCAGGGGCTACTGATATACATACTTATCAAATTTTCTTACCCATATATCCTTTACGTAGTGGTCTGTGGCCTTGGCAGGGCCACCTTGAGCAGCCCGGATGTACGCGTCCCCTGAGTTGAAGGCATTGAACACCTCTTCAGAGAAATTATGGTCGCGTAGTGCGGCCCGACGGCGCCTATGATTCATAGCGCTCTCCACTTCGGAGTTTGTAGCGGAAAATCTATCCGCATCCTCTGTTGGAGGATCGTCCATGTTGACCTCCGGACTTAAGTCCGGCCTTGGAGTCCGGCTGGTGGAGGTGTGACCGGCAGGCTCTCCGGATATAGTCCGGCGAGCGCTTGTTCTGTTAGAAGACAGTGGACGTTGTTATATCTTAATAATGATGAATTCGTGGCAGGTTTTTTAACATACCTTTGCAACGGCATCTCGGTCCTGAGCACCTTCCTTTTAAGCCTACCTGACTTCGGTGCCCCTTGTTGGCGAGTCGCTGCGGGTTCGGCTTGGCGCCCCGATGGCCTTCCCTGTAAGACACGGTACATGTGTGGTGGGTGAAGTGTGAAGAGGGAACCCTTTTTGGAAGTTGGGACTCTGGCTTCACTTACCTGGGATACAGGGAGTAGGCCAGGATAATCAGCTATGATGGCCACCATCACACCATCGCAGCTTAATTGATAAAAAATCATGTCAACAAGCTCCACAAATGTGTCCGGATCTTCTTCGAGTCTGGGGTCAAGAGCCCGGTTGGGATCCTCCGGCTGAGGAGATGGGCTGTGAACATCCTTCATGGCTCTGCGCAGTTCCTGCTATGAATAGATGAAGTAAACATCTGCACTAAAAATGAGGGAAAGACTGGAATAAAAGATAGCGACTCACCCAGCTTGGGGGGTTGTACATGGAGAATCCATCCCGTGGCTTGATATGGATGAACTCCTCCTCTTCTCCTTTGTACAAATCAGACAGCATCTTCGCCAGAGCAGCGGGAGAGTCCAGACCATTACGGCCGCAACGGGTGGCATCGTCTTCTCCATTGAAGTGCCACATGGGTTTTCCCCGATATTGAAGTGGCTGCACTCCCCGCATTATACATATGGACATGACTTCAATAGTGGTCAGTCCTGATTTGGCCAATGTATTTATCCTGTCCATCAGGAAAAGGATCTCTCTGTTATCTTCCTCCTGGGGGCTCCTGGGGCGCCAGCTGTGGTGTTTCTTCAACGGGGCATTTACAAACTCGGGAAGGCCCTTCCGAACAGGGTCCGGAAGAGGGACGTCCTCCACGTAGAACCATTTCGAGGGCTAGTCCTCGGATGTCTTCTTTGGGGTGCCGGATAGATATTCGGTCCCGGCGATGCGCCATATTTCGGCTCCGCCCACTTGATATACCGACCCCTCCTGAGTACGGGGTACGAGACAGAATAGCCTCTTCCACAACTCAAAATGAGCTTCACAGCCCAGAAAAAGCTCACAGAAGGCAACGTAGCCTATGATGTGCAGTATGGAGGCTGGGGTAAAGTTATCTGTTGGAGGCCGAGAACTCCTGTGAGCCCATGGAGGAAAGGATGGATTGGAAATCCGAGCCCCCTCACCAAGTAGGGGACGAAGCATACCCGCTCTCCCTTGGATGGATTTGGAAAGCTCTCCGCTTGCTCCCCGCCATTATAAGTGGCTAGTCCAGTTCGGACGGGGACCATGTATGCGGGTGGGAGAAACCCCTTGGTCTGCAACTCTACTAGTTGGCTGTGGGGAACAGAACATCTCTCCCAATCGCCTGGCCTAGTGCTATGGGAGCGAGAGGAGGAACCGCGACGGCTGGCCATGTTGGTATGGATTTGTCCGGGCGCGCTCTGATGAATACTCGCTGGGAGGAGGTGGTGTGATTTGGATTTGAGAATCCCCGTCTCTTTTATAGATGATTTACTCGCATGGTTGGGGTGGCAAATGTAAAAATGCCACGACTTCTCGCATTCGCTCGACACGTGGAAACAGCCGTTATTAAAGCACAAAAGCCGAGGAGCACGACATTGAAGAGGAGCCGGACACTGCTTGTTACAACAATGCTCTGGAGGATTTGGAGAAGAACCCGCCTTGCAATGCCAAAGACAATCTACGCGCCGGACTCATCGTCATTGAAGCCTGGTTCGGGGGCTACTAAGGGAGTCCTAGATTAAGGGGTCCTTGGACAGCCGAACTATATACTTTGGCCAGACTATTGGACTATGAAGATACAAGATTGAAGACTTCGTCCCGTGTCCGGAGGGGACTCTCCATTACGTGGAAGGCAAGCTTGGATATTCGGATATGTAGATTACCTTCTCTGTAACTGACTCTGTGTAACCCTAGCCTCCTCCGGTGTCTATATAAACTGGATGGTTTAGTCTGTAGGACAACAACAATCATAATCATAGGCTAGCTTCTAGGGTTTAGCCTGTACGATCTCGTGGTAGATCAACTCT
Organism: Aegilops speltoides; assembly: GCA_021437245.1. Classification (NCBI taxonomy): domain Eukaryota; kingdom Viridiplantae; phylum Streptophyta; class Magnoliopsida; order Poales; family Poaceae; genus Aegilops; species Aegilops speltoides. The sequence goes on along the minus strand of CM038145.1, from coordinate 422,152,002 downwards.
TGTAATACTCATATCATCAAGATCAATCAAGCAGGAAGTAGGGTATTACCTCCATCGAGAGGGCCCAAACCTGGGTAAAACATCATGTCCCCTGCCTCCTATTACCATTAGCCTTAGATGGAAAGTTCGGGACCCCCTACCCAAGATCCGCCGGTTTTGACACCGACAGGAGGCACCCGAGGGCGCCACGCACTTCTCCCCGACCCCCCTTGACCGCTCCTCTCTATCCCTGCCTCACCTCTCTCGCTCTCTCTCCCGAAGCCAAGCGAGCTCATTGCCGCCGCTCGCTGCCACCACGTCCACCAGCCACCCCTCGATCCCTCTTTGTCTCCGGGAGCTACGCCATCGTCTCCTACGTCTCCCCGACGAAGGAAGCAAGCCCAGACGCCCGGAAGCGTCGCCATCGAGCTCGTCCCCGCCGCCTCTGCCCGGAGATCGTCGGCGTCGATCTGCCTCGTCCAAGCCGTCCCCGAGCCCACCGACCTACCCTACGGAATCAATGTGAGCCCTTGCACCTCTCGCCGCTCTCCCCGTCGACGCGTTCGCCCCTAGCCGCATCATCCCTTCCTCTTTGGGGAAATACCGACATAGTTCTAGTAGACACCAAAGGAATTTCTGGCGTCGTTGCCGGGGAGGATCTTGAACATCAACCAGGTTCCTAATCACAAATCTCATCTCCTTGCAATTTACATTATTTTCCATTTGCCTCTCGTTTTCCTATCCCCCATTTCACAAAAAATTGCCGTTTATTCGCCCTCTTTTTCATTCGCCGTTTTCTTGTCAGATCTGTTTTTGAGTGCAATCTTGTTGCGCAGTCATCATGACTCAAGGGAACACCCAGTTGTGTGATTTCTCAAATACCAACAACAATGATTTTATTAGCACTCCGATTGCTCCTCCCGCCACTAGTGCGGAGTCTTGTGATATTAATACTGCTTTGCTGAATCTTGTCATGAAAGATCAATTTGTCGGTACTTGATGTCTACTACACAACCTTCTTCTTGTAGATGTTGTTGGTCCTCCAAGTGCAGAGGTTTGTAGGACAGTAGCAAATTTACCTCAAGTGGATGACCTAAGGTTTATCAATCCGTGGGAGGCGTAGGATGAAGATGGTCTCTCTCAAACAACCCTGCAACCAAATAACAAAGAGTCTCTTGTGTCCCCAACACACCCAATACAATGGTAAATTGTATAGGTGCACTAGTTCGGCAAAGATAAGGTGATACAAGTGCAATATGGATGGTAAATATAGGTTTTTGTAATATGAAATTATAAAAAGAGCAAGGTAACTAATGATAAAAGTGAGCACAAATGGTATTGCAATGCTTCGAAACAAGGCCTAGGGTTCATACTTTCACTAGTATAAGTTCTTTCAACAATAATAACATAATTAGATCATATAACAATCCCTCAACATGCAACAAATAGTCACTCTAAAGTCACTAATATCGGAGAACAAATGAAGAGAGTATTGTAGGGTATGAAACCACCTCAAAGTTATTCTTTCCGATCAATCCATTGGGCTATTCCTTTAAGTGTCACAAACAGCCCTAGAGTTCATAGTAAAATAACACCTTAAGATGCAAATCAGCCAAAACCCTAATATCATCTACATACTCCAATGCCACCACAAGTATCCGTGGGTATGATTATATGATATGCATCACACAATCTCAGATTCATCTATTCAACCAACACAAATAACTTCAAAGAGTGCCCCCAAAGTTTCTACCGGAGAGTCAAGACGAAAACGTGTGCCAACCCCTATGCATAAGTTCACAAGGTCACTGAACCCGCAAGTTGATCACCAAAACATACATCAAGTGGATCACGTGAATATCCCATTGTCACCACGGATAAGCACATGCAAGACATACATAAAGTGTTCTCAAATCCTTAAAGACTCAATCCGATAAGATAACTTCAAAGGGAAAACTCAATTCATTACATGAGGTAGAGGGGGAGAAACATCATAAGATCCAACTATAATAGCAAAGCTCACGATACATCAAGATCGTGCCATATCAAGAACACGAGAGAGAGAGAGAGAAAGAGATCAAACACATAGCTACTAGTACATACCCTCAGCCCCGAGGGTGAACTACTCCCTCCTTGTCATGGAGAGCGCCGGGATGATGAAGATGGTGATACGTGTCATAGCCCTAGCTTAGTCTAGCTAGTCATGTGAGCATCATGTTTAAATTTCAAGGAATTTGAAATTGGGATTGTTTCAAACCCTAGCATCAAAGGAATTTAGTAGGTTAAACTAAAATATTTTTTGTGAACCCAAAGTGACTTTAAAAAAATGTTCATCATTTTTTGGAAAATGCTGGAAACAGTAACCAGAGATGATGCACATTTTTCCAGGACATTTTGGATTTTTGAACTAACACATATTGTATTTGAGTTGGAGCAAATATATATTATAAATATATTTAATGCTTCAATAATTCTGTTATTTTGTGAGGGGCTCTAGACTATTCCTTTCAGTCCCTGCAAAAATTATTAGAAGAAACTAAAATGGTTTAGTGCTTGAACTAAATCAAAAAAGATTGAAATAAATAGAAAACATAAAACAATAAAAAGGAGAGAGAGAGGAACCTCACTTGGCTTACTCATGCCCAACAGAGGCCCAGCCCCTCGGCCTCGCTGGCCACCACCTACCTCCTGCTCGAGGACAGCACAGATGTGTGCGCTTGCCAAGGCACGCTGCTGGCCACCTCCTCGCCACTTTCTTGCAGCTGGAGGCACCCGAGGGCGCCACGCACTTCTCCCTGACCCCCCTTGACCGCTGCTCTCTCTCTGCCTCACCTCTCTCTCTCTCTCTCCCGAAGCCGAGGGAGCCCGTTGCCGCCGCTCGCTGCCATCGCGTCCACCAGCCACCCCTCGATCCCTCTCCGTCTCCGGGAGCTACGCCATCGTCTCCTACGTCTCCCCGATGAAGGAAGCAAGCCCAGACGCCCGCAAGCGTCGCCATCAAGCTCTTCCTCGCCGCCTCTGCCCGGAGATCGCCGGCATCGATCCACCTCGTCCAAGCCGTCCGCGAGCCCACCGACCTACCCTATGCAATCAATGTGAGCCCCTGCGCCTCTCGCCGCTCTCCCCGACAACGCGTTCGCCCCCTAGCCGTGATACCCACCTTGGCCGAAGCTCACCGCCGCACAGCCATGTCACCACCACGTCCAACACTGCTGCCACTCGTGTTGGAGGGCTTCAACGTGCTCACCGCGACTCCAGGAGTCCGGAGAGCCCCTCGATGAGCTTCCCCATGCTCTGTAGGCCTGCGCCGCTCGAGGCCGTACTCCGGCCACCGCCGTGGACTCGCTTCCGGCGAACTCCGGCCACCCCCGCACCTCCCGTTGGTCTCCTTAGATGCGCACGGGCACGGGCTACCTTCTGGTGCCCCTGGCGCGTCGTTCCATCGCCTCTGGTGAGTTCTGAGCGAACTCCGCCGCGGTTCGGGGTCACCGCCGGCGAGGCTCCGGCGACTGTCGACGTGGCCACCTAGTTAGCGCTAATCACCCAGCTTAATTACCCCCTGACCCACTTACACATGGGCCCCATGCCTTAATTAATATCAGTTTATTTTCTGTTTAGGTTTAACTAACCCTAGTGGGCCCACGCGTCAGCTTTAACAAAGCTGACGTGGACGTTGACCGGACCCACATGCCAATGACACTAAATAACACTGGGTCACTGACCAGTGGGCCCTACTGGTCAATTTTGACTCAGGGCAGCCTTGTTGACCCGTGCTACGTCTTGAGCTTGCGTTTGTTTTCCTCGAAGAGGAGAGGGTGATGCAGCGATAGTAGCGTAAGTATTTCCCTTAGTTTTTGAGAACCAAGGTATCATCCAGTAGGAGGCTCCTCGGAAGTCCCACGCACCTACACAAACAAACTGAGAACTCGCAACCAACGCAGTAAAGGGGTTGTCAATCCCTTCACGGCCACTTGCGAAAGTGAGATCTAATAAAGATAGTATGATAAGATAAATATATTTTTGGTATTTTATAATATAGATGCAAAAAGTAAAGATGCAAATAAAGAAGATTGAAAGCAAATATGATAAGAGATAGACCCGAGGGCCATAGGTTTCACTAGTGGCTTCTCTCAAGATAGCTTAACTATTACGGTGGGTGAACAAATTACTGTCGAGCAATTGATAGAAAAGCGCATAGTTATGAGATTATCTAGGCATGATCATGTATATAGGCATCACGTCCATAACAAGTAGACCGACTCATGCCTGCATCTACTACTATTACTCCACACATCGACCGACTCCTGCCTGCATCTAGAGTATTAAGTTCATAAGAACAGAGTAACGCATTAAGCAAGATGACATGATGTAGAGGGATAAACTCAAGAAATATGATATAAACCCCATCTTGTTATCCTTGATGGCAACAATACAATACATGCCTTGCAACCCTTTCTGTCACTGGGTAAGGACACCACAATTTTGAACCCAAAGCTAAGCACTTCTCCCATGGCAAGAAAGATCAATCTAGTAGGCCAAACCAAAGTGATAATTCGAAGAGACTTGCAAAGATAACTCAATCATACATAAAAGAATTCAGAGAAGATTCAAATATTGTTCATAGATAAACTTGATCATAAACCCACAATTCATCGGATCTCGACAAACACACCGCAAAAAGAGTTTACATCGAATAGATCTCCACAACAGAGGGGGAGAACATTGTATTGAGATCCAAAAAGAGAGAAGAAGCCATCTAGCTAATAACTATGGACCCGTAGGTCTGTGGTAAACTACTCACAACTCATCGGAGGGGCAAGGATGTTGATGTAGAAGCCCTCCATGGTCGATTCCTCCGCAGAGTGCGTGAAGGCTCCAAGATGAGATCTTGCGGATACAGAAGGTTACGGTGGTGGAAATTGTGTTTCGTCCTTCTCCTGGATGTTTTCGGGGTACGTAGGTATATATAGGAGGAAGAAGTACGTCGGTGGCTGCTCAAGGGGCCCACGAGATAGGGGCGCGCCCTACAAGGGGGCGCCCTCCTATCTCGTGGGAGCCTCGGCAGCTTCTTGGCTTGCACCCCAAGTCCTTTGGTTCACGTTCGTTCCAAAAATCATGCTCCCGAAGGTTTCATTCCGTTTGGACTCCGTTTGATATTCCTTTTCTTCGAAATACTGAAATAGGCAAAAAAAAACAGCAATATGGGCTGGGCCTCCGGTTAGTAGGTTAGTCCCAAAAATGATATAAATGTGTAAAATAAAGCCCATAAACATCCAAAAGGGGTAATATAATAGCATGGAACAACCAAAAATTATAGATACGTTGGAGACGTATCAAGCATCCCCAAGCTTAATTCCTGCTCGTCCTCGAGTAGGTAAATGATAAAAAGGGAATTCTTGATGTGGAATGATACCTAGCATAATTCATAATGTAATTTTCTTTATTGTGGCATGAATGTTTAGACCCAAATGATTTAAAATAAAATTTCATATTGATAAAAGAAATAGTAACACTTCAAGTATACTAATAAAAGTAATCATTTCTTCTCAAAATAACATGGCAAAAGAAAGTTCATCCCTACAAAATCATATAGTTAGGCTATGCTTAATTTTCGTCACACAAAGATGTTCCCAACTTCTATACCCCCGATGACAAGCCAAGCAATTGTTTCATACTTAAATAATCTCAAACTTTTTCAACCTTCACGCAATACATGAGTGTGAGCCATGGATATAGCACTATGGGTGGAATAGAATATGATGTTGGGGATTGTGTGGAGAAGACAAAAAAAGAGAAAGTCTCACATTGACGAGGATAATCAACGGGCTATGGAGATGCCCATCAATTGATGTCAACATGAGGAGTAGGGATTGCCATGCAACGGATGCACTAGAGCTATAAATGAATGCTCAACAAAAGAAAACTAGTGGGTGTGCATCCAAGTTGCTTGCTCACGAATACCTAGGGCATTTGAGGAAGCCCATCGTAGGAATATACAAGCCAAGTTCTATAATGAAAAATTCCCACTAGTATGAAAAAGACAACTTATGAGACTCACTATATGAAAAACGTGGTGCTACTTTGAAGCACAATATATGAGACTCACTACATGAAGAACAAGGTGCTACTTTGAGCACAAGTGTGGAAAAAGAGATAGTAACATTGCCCTTTTTATTTATTTTCTTCTTCTTTTTTCTTTTTCTTTTTTTGGGCCTTCCTTTTTTTGCCTTTCTTCTTTTTTTTTCTTTTTTCTTTGGGCAATATTCTACTAATGATGATCATCATACTTCTATTGATTACAAAATAAGAATTACAACTCGAAACTAGAACAGAAATGCTCTGAGCTCCCACTCACTTTCTTGTAAATAGGCTTCTCCAAAATGCGTATGAACCCAATCTTTGATCACACTATCAGCGTTTATTCAACTCGAGATGCTTGCACAGTCCATAAATGGATGTTTGGAGCTTGCACACTTTGTTAGCTCCTTTGGATCGATAAAACCTTACGGTTGCATCATATACAACTCTTCTTCAGAAATCCATTCGGAATGCAGTCTTTACATCCATTTGCCAAATTTCATAATCATAAAATCGGTAATTGCTAACATGATTCGGACGGACTTAAGCATCGCTCACGGGTGAAAGGTCTCATCGTAGTCAATCCCTTGAACTTCGAAAACCCGCTGCGACAAGTCGAGCTTTAATGATAACATTACCGTCGGCGTCGGTCTTCTTCTTGAAGATCCACTTGTTTTCTATTGCTTGCCTACCCTCGGGCAAGTCAACCAAAGAATCCATACTTTGTTTTCATACATGGATCCCATCTCGATTTCATGGCCTCAAGCCATTTTGTGGAATCTGGGCTCACCATCGCTTCTTCATAGTTCGTAGGTTCATCATGATCTAGTAGCGACTTCCAGAACAGGATTACCATACCACTCTGGTGCGGATCTTACTCTGGTTGATCTACGAGGTTACGTAGTAACTTGATCTGAAGTTTCATGATCAACATCATCAACTCCTCACTATTTGGTGTAGATGTCTTAGAAACGGTTTCTCGACAAACTACTTTCAAGTAAGGGAGAAGGTACAATTACCTCATCAAGTTCTACTTTCCTCCCACTCACTTCTTTGAGAAAACTCCTTCTCTAGAAAGGATCCATTCTTAACAACAAATGTCTTGCCTTCGGATCTGTGATAGAAGGTGTACCCATCTCCTTTGGGTATCCTATGAAGACACATTTCTCGATTTGGGTTCGAGCTTATCGAGTTGAAGCTTTTCACATAAGCATCGCATCCCCAAACTTTAAAGCGACAACTTTGGTTTCTTGCTAAACCATAGTTCATAAGGTGTCGTCTCAGCGGTTTTGAAGGTGTTCTATTCAGTGTGAATGCGGCCGTCTCAAGAGCATAACCCCAAAGCGATAGCGGTATATCTAGTAAAGTGCGATTCTGACGTTCGGACACCATTACGTTGTGGTGTTCGGTGGCGTGAGTTGCGAAACTATTCGCATTGTTTCAAATGTAGACCAAACTCGTAACTCAAATGTTCACCTCCACGATCGGATCGTAGAAACTTAATTTTCTTATTACGATGATTTTCAACTTCACTCTGAAATTCTTTGAACTTTTCAAATGTTTCAGACTTATGTTTCATTAAGTAGATATACCCATATCTCTTAAATCATTGTGAAGGTGAGAAAATAACGATATCATACGAGCCTCAACATTCATCGGACCACATACATACGTATGTATGATTTCCAACAAATCTGTTGCTCTCTCCATAGTTCAGGAGAATGGGGTTTTAGTCATCTTGCCCATGAGGCACCATCAAGGCATCAACGATATGTTTGGTAAAAGCTTTGTTTTGACTATAAGCATGAGGAGAATTAACAACAGATTGCAACAAGGAAATACAACCTTTTAAAGAGAAATTATCATAATCAAATTCCTTGAAATCCAAGATAGTAGGTTCAATGTTATTAGAAGTTGAGGCTCTCTCCAATCTCATATTTACCAAATTTAGCATCAAGATCTAAAGACTCCGAATTCTTGGGATGCCTCCTAGGCAAAGTTGATTCATCATCAGTCCCATAACTATCAAGATTCATATTGCAAAACATAGATCTAATAGGAGATGCATCAATAACTTTAAGATCCTCATCATTATTTTCATGGAAACTAGAAGAACACGCTTTTATAAAGCTATCTTTTTTAGCACGCAATCTAGCGGTTCTTTCCTTGCACTCGTCAATGGAAATTCTCATTACTTTGAGAGACTCATTGATATCATGCTTAGGAGGAGAAGATCTAAGTTTAAGAGAATCAACATCAAGCAAAAGTCTATCAACGTTCCTAGCCAAATCATCAACTTTGAGCAATTTTTCTTCAAGCAAAGCATTAAAATTCTTTTGAGAAATCATAAATTCTTTCACACTATTCTCAAAATCAGAGGGCATCTTATTAAAATTACCATAAGAATTATTGTAAGAATTTCCATAATTATTCGAGTAATTACTAGGGAACGGTCTAGCATTAAAGTTTCCTCTATAAGCATTGTTTCCAAAACTATTCCTACCAACAAAATTCACATCCATAGATTCATTATTATTTTCAATCAAAGAAGACAAAGGCATATCATTAGGATCAAGAGGAGTATTTTTAGTAGCAAACATCTTCATAAGTTCATCCATCTTTCCACTCAAAACATTGATTTCTTCTATAGCATGCACTTTTTTACTAGAAGATCTTTCGGTGTGCCATTGAGAATAATTAGCCATAATATTATCAAGAAGTTTTGTAGCATATCCTAACGTAATTTCCATAAACATGCCACCCGCGACCGAATCTAAGAGATTTCTAGAAGCAAAGCTCAAACCGGCATAAAAATTTTGTTTGATCATCCATAAATTCAAACCATGAGTAGGGCAATTGCGAAGCATCAATTTCATTCTTTCCCAAGATTGGGAAACATGCTCATGATCAAGTTGTTTAAAATTCATAATATCGTTCCTAAGAGTAATAATTTTAGAGGGAGGAAAATACTTAGAGATAAAAGCATCTTTGCACTTGTTCCAAGAATCAATACTATTTTTAGGCAAAGACGAAAACCAAACTTTAGCACGATCTCTAAGTGAAAACGGAAATAACTTCAATTTAACAATATCGTTATCCGTATCTTTCTTCTTTTGCATATCACACAAATCAACAAAATTGTTTAGATGAGTAGCGGCATCTTCACTAGGAAGGCCGGCGAATTAATCTTTCATAACAAGATTCAGCAAAGCAGTATTGATTTCACAAGACTCAACATCATTAAGAGGAGCAATCGGAATACTAGGGAAATCATTATTATTGGTATTCAAGAAATCACACAATTTGGTATTATCTTGCGCCATGGCAACAAGTAATCCAACACACAAGCAAACAGAAAAAGGCAAGCGAAAAGAGAGGAAGGGATTTGGAAAGAGAGGGCGAATAAAACGGCAAGGGTGAAGTGGGGGAGAGGAAAACAAGAGGTAAATGGCAAATAAATTAAATGCGAGGGAGATGGGTTTGTGATGGGTACTTGGTATGTCTTGACTTGAGCGAAGACCTCCCCGGCAACGGCGCCAGAAATCCTTCATGCTACGTCTTGAGCTTGCGTTGGTTTTCCTCGAAGAGGAGAGGGTGATGCAGTGATAGTAGCGTAAGTATTTCCCTCGGTTTTTGAGAACCAGGATATCAATACAGTAGGAGGATCCTCAAAAGTCCCACGCACCTACACAAACAAACTGAGAACTCGCAACCAACGCAATAAAGGGGTTGTCAATCCCTTCACGGCCACTTGCGAAAGTGAGATCTAATAAAGATAGTATGATAAGATAAATATATTTTTGGTATTTTATAATATAGATGCAAAAAGTAAAGATGCAAATAAAGTAGATTGAAAGCAAATATGATAAGAGATAGACCCGGGGGCCATAGGTTTCACTAGTGGCTTCTCTCAAGATAGCATAACTATTACGGTGGGTGAACAAATTACTGTCGAGCAATTGATAGAAAAGCGCATAGTTATGAGATTATCTAGGCATGATCATGTATATAGGCATCACGTTCATAACAAGTAGACCGACTCTGCACTGCATCTACTACTATTACTCCACACATCGACCGACTCCTGCTTTTGCATCTAGAGTATTAAGTTCATAAGAACAGAGTAACACATTAAGCAAGATGACATGATGTAGAGGATAAACTCAAGCAATATGATATAAACCCCATCTTGTTATCCTCGATGGCAAAAATACAATCGTGCCTTGCAACCCTTTACATCCTTTGGTAAGGACACGCAAGATTGAACCCAAAGCTAAGCACTTCTCCCATGGCAAGAAAGATCAATCTAGTAGGCCAAACCAAACTGATAATTCGAAGAGACTTGCAAAGATAACTCAATCATACATAAAAGAATTCAGAGAAGATTCAAATATTGTTAATAGATAAACTTGATCATAAACCCACAATTCATCGGATCTCGACAAACACACCGCAAAAAGAGTTGACATTGAATAGATCTCCACAAGAGAGGGGGAGAACATTGTATTGAGATCCAAAAAGAGATAAGAAGCCATCTAGAAAATAACTGTGGACCCGTAGGTCTGTGGTAAACTACTCACAACTCATTGGAGGGGCAAGGATGTTGATGTATAAGCCCTCCATGGTCGATTCCCCCTCCGGCAGAGTGCCGTCGAAGGCTCCAAGATGAGATCTCGCGGATACAGAAGGTTACGGTGGTGGAAATTGTGTTTCGTCCTTCTCCTGGATGTTTTCGGGGTACGTAGGTATATATAGGAGGAAGAAGTACGTCAGTGGCCGCCCGAGGGGCCCACGAGATAGGGGGCATGCCCTACAAGGGGGGGTGCCCTCCTATCTCGTGGGAGCCTCGGTAGCTTCTTGGCTTTCACTCCAAGTCCTCTGGATCACGTTCGTTCCAAAAATCACGCTCCCGAAGGTTTCATTCCATTTGGACTCCATTTGATATTCATTTTCTTCGAAATACTGAAATAGGCAAAAAAAACAACAATATGGGTTGGGCCTCCGGTTTGTAGGTTAGTCCCAAAAATGATATAAATGTGTAAAATAAAGCCCATAAACATCCAAAAGGGGTAATATAATAGCATGGAACAATCAAAAATTATAGATACATTGGAGACGTATCAACCCGCTGAGGTCAGCATGACGCAATGCTGACGCAGTAATAGGTCTTTATGGATTTATTCTTATACAGGAAATTCCAGAAAATGTCCAAAACTTCTAAAATTCATAAAAATTCAACCATAACTCCAAATGAAACAAATTATATATGAAAAATAATCAGAAAAGTCCAATCTATCCATGTGCACTGGTTTCATGCATGTTAAAGCAACTTAAACCTACTGTTTATATCAAAACATGATAATGCACTTTATAAATTCATAGGTTGAGTTTGAACTTGAACCTTGGGTTCAAAATAACTCAAACCCATCTAGTAGTAGTTGCATTAGGCCAACACACTCATGTTACCATGTCATGGTCATGCATCATATTGTGCATTGCATTGATTGTGTTTCATTTTCTGTTGCCGGAACTTGTCCCCTCTCAATAGACGTGGTTTTGTTGATGTGATCGATGACACCGATGAAGAACTATACTACCTTCAGAAGTGCTAGCAAGCAAAAACCCCTTGTTCATTCCGATACAATCCCACTCTCTCGCTCCTGCTCTCTTTTACTGCTTTAGGACAACAACGACTCATGTGCTACTTGCCGCGGTAGTTGAACCCCCTTTTCCTCTGCATGACCTGTCATTGCCACAGTAAATAGATGAAACCCACTAGCATGAGTACGAGTTGTTTGAGCCCGGATGTGCCTGCTCATTCATGTTTGTTGTCATGCCTGCTACTGCTTAGAGTTGAGTCAGGTCGGGTTCATCGGGGATGAACTGGAATGTTGTGAACATGTCCTTCTGTGTGTGAACTAAGTGTGTGAACATGATTTGGTAAAGGTAGCGGTGAGACGCCATGTAGGAGTACATGGTGGGTTGTCTCATTGAAGCCCTCCTCAGGAACTGAGTTCTGTGTTTGTGATCCATGAACAGCTACTACCACCCATTGGGATCCTTAATTGACCCTCTCAGCTTCTTAACCACCCTTGTCCTTGTCCAAGAGTTGCAAGTAGTTCCTGGTGTTTGTAGTATGCTGGAGGCCGTGGGCAGCACTGACCCGAGGGGTGGGCTGCTATGCGGTAGGCGCGTGGCCGGGTATGCCGGGTGCCCGTTTGGTGTCGCGGAACCCTGTACACATCGTTCGGGGCCGTATGTGGAAACCTCGGCCGGACTCCCTGCGGATGGAACCTGAATAGGCGATAAACCTGGACTAGAGACTTGAGTGTTTAGGTAGGCCGTGGCCGACACCCTCGTTGGGCTTCCGCTTGAAGGTTGCCGAGTACATGTCGTGTAAATGATGGTAAGTGGTGAGAGCGTGTGTGAAGAAGTACACCCCTACAGGGTTAACATCATCTATTGAATAGCGCGTCATGATAAGGACCTCTGGGTTGCCTATACAGTTCATAGACAAGTGAAAGTAGATACTCTAAAATACGCAAGTTAAGCATGAGTGCTATGGATGGCGTTCTCGTAGGGAGACGGGAGCGGATCCATACTGGTGTATTGATATGGTGAATATGTGGACTCGTGTGCGCCACCTCAAAAGAGTTACTTGCAGTCGTAGTTCAGGATAGCCACCGAGTCAAAGCTGGCTTGCTGCAGTTAAACCCCACCGTCTCCTTTGTTGATAATGATGCATATGTAGATAGTTCTGATGTAAGTCTTGCAGGGTACATTTGTACTCACGTTTGCCTATTTTATGTTTTTGCAGAGAGACTTCAGTCTCACTAGTAGTTCCTCGAGGACTTCAACGTTTAGCTTATTACCTCAGCTACGATCTTGTGCCCTTGGCAGGATCTGGTAGATAGTCAGGCTTCGCAGCCTTTTTCATTTATAGATGTCTGTACTCAGACATGTTACGCTTCCACTTGTGTTTTGACTTGTATGCTCTGAATGCTGGGTCGAGAGACCCATGTTTGTAATATCTCGCTCCTCGGAGCCTATTGAATAAAATACTTGAGTTGTAGAGTCATGTTGTGATGCCATGTTGTATTTGCACATATCGAGCATATTGTGTGTATGTTATTGAAATGCTTGGTATGTGTGGGATCTGACTATCTAGTTGTTTATCCTTGGTAGCCTCTCTTATAGGGAAATGTCTCCTAATGCTTCCACTGAGCCTTGGTAGCTTGCTACTCCTCTGGAACACTTAGGCTGGCCGGCATGTGTCCTTCGTTCCTGTGTCTGTCCCTTGGGGAAATGTCACGCGATGTCTACTGGATTCCTGTTAGCCTGCTACAGCTCGGTTTACCGGAGTCCTGCTAGCCCAGTTGCTACAGCCCGGATTCACTCGCTGATGACCGACGCGTTCGTTGCTGGGTCATGTATGCATGTCCCTATAAGTTAGTGCCACTTTGGGTTCACGACTAGCCATGTCAGCACGGGCTCCTTGTCATATGGATGCTAGTGACACTATCATATACGTGTGCCAAAAGGCGCAAACGGTCCCGGGCAAGATAAGGCGACACCCGTGGGAATACCGTGCGTGAGGCCGCAAAGTGATATGAGGTGTTACATGCTAGATCAGTGTGGCTTTGACTCAGGGTCCTGACAATACGTCTCCAACGTATCTACTTTTCCAAACACTTTTGCCCTTGTTTTGGAGTCTAACTTGCATGATTTGAATGAAACTAACACGGACTGATGCTGATTTCAGCAAAACTGCCATGGTGTTGTTTATTGTGTAGAAAACAAAAGTTCTCGGAATGACCTGAAAATCCACAGAGATAACTTTTGGAAAATATAAAAAATACTGGCGAAAGAATCAAGGCCAAGGGGCCCACACCCTGTCCACGAGGGTGGGGGTTGCGCCCCCTCCCCTGGGCACCCCCCCTGTCTCATGGGCCCCCTGATGCTCCACCGACCTCAACTCCAACTCCATATATTCCGTTTCACGGAGAGAAAAATCAGAGAGAAAGTTTCATCACGTTTTACGATACGGAGCTGCAGCCAAGCCCTAATCTCTCTCGGGAGGGCTGATCTGGAGTCCGTTCGGGGCTCCGGAGAGGGGGATTTGTCGCCATCATCATCATCAACCATCCTCCATCACCAATTTCATGATGCTCACCGCTGTGCGTGAGTAATTCCATCGTAGGCTTGCTGGACGGTGATGGGTTGGATGAGATTTACCATGTAATCAAGTTAGTTTTGTTAGGGTTTGATCCCTAGTATCCACTATGTTCTGAGATTGATGTTGCTATGACTTTGCTATGCTTAATGCTTGTCACTAGGGCCCGAGTGCCATGATTTCAGATCTGAACCTATTATGTTTTCATGAATATATGTGAGTTCTTGATCCTATCTTGCAAGTCTATAGTCACCTATTATGTGTTATGATCCGACAACCCCGAAGTGACAATAATCGAGATACTTCTCGGTGATGACCGTAGTTTGAGGAGTTCATGTATTCGCTATGTGTTAATGCTTTGATACGGTTATCTATTAAAAGGAGGCCTTAATATCCCTTAGTTTCCATTAGGACCCCGCTGCCATGGGAGGGTAGGACAAAAGATGTCATGCAAGTTCTTTTCCATAAGCACGTATGACTATATTCGGAATACATGCCTACATTACGTTGATGAACTGGAGCTAGTTCTATGTCACCCTATGTTATAACTATTACATGAGGAATCGCATCCGACATAATTATCCATCACTGATCCAATGCCTACGAGCTTTTCACATATTGTGCTTTGCTTATTTACTTTTCCGTTGCTATTGTTACAATTACTACAAAACTGCTATCTTTACTTTTGCCACTATTACCATTACTATCATACTACTTTGCTACTAAATACTTTGCTGCAGATACTAAGTTATCCAGGTGTGGTTGAATTGACAACTCAACTTCTAATACTTGAGAATATTCTTTGGCTCCCCTTGTGTAGAATCAATAAATTTGGGTTGAATACTTTACCCTTGAAAACTATTGTGATCCCCTCTACTTGTGGGTTATCAAGACCATTTCTGGCGCCGTTGCTGGGGAGCATAGCTCTATTCTTTGAGTCACTTGGGATTTATATCTGTTGATCACTATGAAGAACTTGAAAGATGAAAGAACTAAGATTTTTCCCTCAACTACGAGGGGAGGTAAGGAACTGCCATCTAGCTTTGCACTAGATTCTCCTTCTGTTTTGAGTAAGCTTGCGACACCTAAACCTGCTACTCCTATGAATTCTGATATGTCGCATGTTATTGATAATTCCACTTCTGCTATGCATGATACTTATGATGAAACTACTTCTGTGCTTGATACTACTCTGCCATTAGGTGAATTTCTTGATGAACAACTTGCTAGGGTTAGAGAGAATAAAATTATTGAAGATGAAATTATTGATGATAGTGATTATGAAGGTTCTCCCCCTAAGTATGAATTGTTTGTTGTTCCTGAGGGTTATGTTATGGATGAAGAAACTGTTAGAGATCTTTTTGCTTGTAATGATAGATCTGACCTTAAGAAATTACTAGCTAAACTTAAACAGAAAACTCTGAATGCTAGAATGAAATATGACCCTGCTTTTGCTAATTCACCTATCTTTGTTACTAATAAGGATTATGAATTCTCTGTTGAACCTGAGATAATTACTTTGGTTGAATCTGATCCTTTTTATGGCTATGAATCTGAAACTGTTGTGGCACATCTTACCAAGTTGAATGATATAGCCACCCTGTTTACTAATGATGAAAAGTCTCGCTACTATTATATCCTTAAGATATTTCCGTTCTCATTAAAGGATGATGCTAAAACTTGGTTTAATTCTCTTGATCCTGGTTGTGTGCGTAGTTCCAGGATATGATTTGTTACTTCTCTGCTAAATATTTCCCTGCTCATAAGAAACAAGCTGCCTTGTGGGAAATATATAATTTTATGCAAATCGAAGAAGAGAGTCTCCCACAAGCTTGGGGGAGGCTTCTCCGATTACTTAATGCTTTGCCTGATCATCCTCTTAAGAAAAATGAAATACTTGATATCTTTTATAATGGACTAATCGATGCTTCCAAGGACCACTTGGATAGTTGTGCTGGTTGTGTTTTCAGGGAAAGAACAGTCGACCAAGCTGAATTACTATTGAATAATATGTTGACTAATGAAAATAATTGGACTCTTCCTGAGCCAATTGAGCCAACTCCTGAGCCTATTCCTAAACCAACTCCGAAGAAGAGGGGTGTTTTATTTCTCAGTCCTGAAGATATGCAAGAGTCAAAGAAATCAATGAAAGAAAAAGGTATTAAAGCTGAAGATGTTAAGAATTTACCTCCTATTGAAGAAATACATGGTCTTAATATACCGCCTATCAAAGAAACACATTGTTTTGATAACCCGACACAGGTAGTAAAGGTAAATTCTCTCTATAGATATGATAAAGTTGAAATCCTGTCTACTAAATTTCATAGCCCATGTTTAGATGAATTTGATGACTTTATGGCTAGATAAGAAAGTTCTAATGCTTATGTTGGTAGAGAGTTAAAGAGTAATGCTTTCATGATAGGAAACTTGAGTGATTATATGGCTAGAGTTAAAGGTGAACTTAAACTCATTAGCAAATATGCTTCTATGGTTACCACTCAAGCTGAGCAAGTACTTAAAGCTCAAAGTGAATTGCTTGATGAATTGAATAATAAACATGATTTTGCTATTAGAGTGGCTACTAGAACTGGTAGAATGACTCAGGAACCTTTGTATCATGAAGGCCACCCTAAGAGAATCGAGCAAGATTCTTAGAGAAATAATTTAGATGCACCTAGTCCTTCTAAAAAGAAGAAAAAGAAAAACGATAGGACTTTGCATGCTTCTAGTGAACCTGTTGTAGACACACCTGAGAATCCTAATGATATTTCTATTTCTGATGCTAAAACATAATCAGGTGATGAACATGAACCTAGTGATAATGTTAATGATAATGTTCATGTTGATGCTCAACCTAGCAATAATAATGATATAGAGATTGAACCTGCTGTTGATCTTGATAACCCACAATCAAAGAATCAGCGTTATGATAAAAGAGACTTTGTTGCTAGGAAGCACGGTAGAGAAAGAGAACCATGGGTTCAGAAACCCATGCCCTTTCCTCCTAAACCATCCAAGACAAAGAATGATGAGGATTTTGAGCACTTTGCTGAAATGATTAGACCTATTTTCTTACGTATGCGCTTAACTGATATGCTTAAAGTAAATCCTTATGCTAAATATACGAAGGATATCATTACAAATAAAAGAAAGATACCGGAACTGAAATTTCCACCATGCTTGCTAATTACACTTTTAAGGGTGGAATACCAAAGAAATTGGAGATCCAGGAGTACCAACTATACCATGCTCCATTAAAAGAAACTATGTTAAAACTGCTTTATGTGATCTTGGAGCCGGTGTTAGTGTTATGCCTCTCTCTTTATATCATATACTTGAATTGAATAAGTTGACACCTACGGAAATATCTTTGCAAATGGCTGATAAATGAACTGTTATACCTGTCGGTATTTGTGAGGATGTGCCTGTTGTGGTTGCAAATGTCACCATCTTAACGGACTTTGTTATTCTTGATATTCCCGAGGACGATAGTATGTCGATTATCCTTGGTAGACCCTTTTTGAATACTGCAGGGGCTGTTATTGATTGCAACAAAGGCAGTATCACTTTTCATGTTAATGGTAATGAGCATACGGTACACTTTCCAAGGAAACAACCTCAAGTTCATAGCATCAATTCTATTGGAAAAATTCCAACTATCATTATTGGAGGTTTTGAATTTCCTCTTCCTACTGTCAAGAAAAAGTATGATATTCTTATTATTGGGGATGTTCATATCCCCGTTGAGGTAACCTAGTGTTATTCGAAATTTCTCCGGTTCCATGTTATTCGGAATGAGTTCGTTAACAAGACTTGATCAACCTTGTTAGTGGATTCATTTTGATGATCATGAGATGGATGAAACTAGAAGGCACAACCTTCTGTACCCTCTTATTACTTTATGTTATTTAGAATAAATAAAGCAAAATAGTATTATCTGTCTATTTTCTAAATTATCTATGCAATAAAAAATATCCCGAAAATAAAAGTGCTCCAAATGCCCTGAAAATTTAGTATGATTTTTTATGGAATATTTGAGGATATTAGGCACTGAGAACATAGCAGGGGGGGCAAGCACGTGGCCACGAGGGTGGAGGGCGCGCCCACTCCCCCTAGGCGCGCCCCCTATCTCGTGGGCCCATGGTGCCCCCCCCTCCACTTATTCCTGCACCCACACACTCCATCTTCCTCCCAAAAAAATCACCATCCAGCTCAAGCACGAGTTCTAGCTCATTTTGCTGCAATTTTTGATCTCCTTGCTCAAAGCTCCATTCACAAAACTGCTTTGGGAGATTGTTGCTTGGTATGTGACTCCTCCATTGGTCCAATTAGTTTTTGTTATGGTGTTTTATTCATTGCAAATTACTGCTGCATAGGTGACCCTGTTTTTGAGCTTGCATGCCAAATTTATGAGGTCCCAAGTAATTCTAATGCATGATATAGGCTCTAGGCACTTGTGGGAGTAGTTGCTATCAATCTTGTTTAGTTTGATTCACTTTTATTTTGAAGTTACTAAAAATTTCAGAAATTTTTCAGAGGAAGAAATATGTCTAGGAAAATGTACCAAGGTGGTTCCTCAACAAAGAGAGGACCCAGGCGTGCTATACTTGAGCAAGACGATGAACCACTAAGGGAAGCTGGGGTACAGTCTTGTGAATGGCCTTCAGAAGAGTTTATGGTTAATGCAGGCATCAAGGATGAATTTGACGTGTATGTGCGGAATGCCGATCTTGAGGACTTCATACAAGATAAGTGTCCTCAATACTACCAATTGACTGATTCATTCGTGAGAAGGTTTAAATTTACATCCTCGCGTAATTCTCAGAATGTCTTGTTTGATATTTATGATGAATTTTATACCATGGAACTGGAAGATTTTACTACTGCTTGCAAACTCCCGCAGTGGGGCAATGTTCATGAACCCCACAAATCTAAATATAAAGACTTTCTTGCTAGTATCACTGTGGGAGAATATAGGGATATAGCACGAGCTACCATAGGGAGCATTCATTTTCCTGCTATACATTATTTTGTTCTCTTCATTGGTAGATGCATTAACGGTAACGATGAAGCATGTCACATGTGTGTCCCTGATCTTTGTGTCCTCAAAAGTGCTGTATTAGGTAACAAAGATTACAACTTGGGGGCAATAGTTGCACGTAGGTTGCATAATAATGGTATATCTGGAGATTTATTTGGAGGAATTTATGCGACCCGTGTTGCTAATTATCTTGGTATATCCCCACGTGAGGGTGATATGGAGCTGCCTGCCGCTTATTTAGATTTTGACGCTATGGTCAGGCACCGTTTTCTTGTGAGGAATGAACAATTCCTCCAGTACGACTAATCTTTGACAGACGTCGCGTTGTCCATGTTACTCTCCTTGCTCCTTCCCTTTTTGATTACCAGGCAAAACGAAGATATGTTGTCACCGGGGAGGAGGCAGTTGAACACGAGAGGAGAGCGGAGGTAGCTTGCCAACATGCCGCAGCTCAGGAGGCATTGGCTGCTGCATCTCAGTACGACCCTAGTTATAACTTCAGATATCAGCCAGGCTACCAACTTAGGCCAAAATCCTAAGCTTGGGGGAGTACGTATTTCTCACCGACATTACATTCATGTTCACACACTTATTCTAGTTGTCGGTGCTCATACTCTTTCATTGTATTATCCATGCTAGTTTATTTTCTTTTTCTAGCTTTCTTCTTGTGTGTTTGATAAACCTTAAGAAAAAACAAAAAATTAGTTAGTTTAATTTCCATGCTTTTAGTAGTAATTAAAATGAAAAGCCAAAAATATTTCTCGTTCTTCTTTTGCTTGTTGGGAGCTTTCCCGTGTAAATAGTTTTATTTCTTTTCTTTCCTTTGGGGGACGAGATGAGAAGACCATATTGAAAATGTTTAGTGGCTCTCATATGCATGATTGTTGATTTATCTTAGAGCCCATATTACCTTGTCTTCTCCCTTGAACATAATGCTTGCAGATTCCAGCTTAGTCCAATGCACGTGCACTATTATTATTATACACACTGTTCGGTCGTGCAAGTGAAAGGCAATAATGACGATATATGATGAACTGATTGAGATGAGAGAAGCTGGTATGAACTCGACCTCTTTTGTTTTTGTAAATATGATGAGTTCATCATTCCTGATTCAGCTTATTATGAATAAACATGTTTACAATGACATTTAGAGATTATAATTGCTTATCCCATGCTTAATTAGCTAAGAGCTTATAATGGTTTACCTTGCATGCCAACATGCTATTGAAATGATTGTGATGTGGTATGGTGGGATGGTATCCTCCTTTGAATGATTCGAGTGACTTGACTTAGCACATGTTCACGCATGTAGTTGAAACAAATCAACATAGCCTTCATGATATTTATGTTCATGGTGGATTATATCCTACTCCTACTTGCACTCAGTGTTGATTAATTTTAATGCATGTTCATGACTGTTGTCGCTCTCTCAGTTGGTCGCTTTCCAGTCTTTTGCTAGCCTTCACCTGTACTAAGCGGGAATACTGCTTGTGCATCCAAACTCCATAAACCCCAAAGTAATTCCATATGACTCCACCTTACCTTCCTATATGCGGTATTTACCTGCCGTTCCAAGTAAATTTGTATGTGCCAAACTCCAAACCTTCAAATGAAATTCTGTTTTGTATGCTCGAGCAGCTCATGTATCAACTAGGGTTGTCTGTATCTTCCATGCTAGGTGGGTTATTCTCAAGGGGAGTGGACTCCGCTCCTCATTCACGAGAAAATGGCTGGTAACCAGGATGCCCAGTCCCATGATCAAAAAGATCAAAGCAAATCAAAATAATCAAACAAAACTCCCCTAGGACTGTTGTTGGTATGGACGGTACCCCGTTGTTTCGGATGGCCGTGGAGTGTGCTTGTTGGTGGTTGGGGAGTATAAACTTTACCATTCTGTTTGGGAACCGCCTATAATGTGTGTACCATGGAAGATATCGCCATCTCATAGTTGTTGCGTTGACAGTGAAAGTATACTGCTCAAAATGTTATTCATCTCTATTTTAAAATCGAGCTCTGGCACCTCTACAAATCCCTGCTTCCCTCTGCGAAGGGCCTATCTATTTACTTTTATGTTGAGTCATCACCTTCTTATTAAAAAGCACCCACTGGAGAGCACACTGTCATTTGCATGCATTACTATTAGTATGACTTGACTGGATCTCTTTTACCATGAATTACAATGTTTAGTCGGTCCTTGATCTTTAAAGGTGCTCTGCATTTATGTTTTGCGGTCTCAGAAAGGGCTAGCAAGATACCATCTTGTTATATCATATTATGATTGTTTTGAGAAAGTGTTGTCATCCGAGATTTATTATTATTGCTCGCTAGTTGATTATGCCATTGATATGAGTAAACATGAGACCTAAGTGTTATTGTGAATATGGTTAGTTCATGATCTTTGCTGAAAATTTGAATGCTGGCTTTACATATTTACAACAACAAGAGCAAATAGAGTTTGTCAAAGTTTTTCTTTATCACTTTCAGTTTATCAACTAAATTGCTTGAGGACAAGCAAAGGATTAAGCTTGGGGGAGTTGATACGTCTCCAATGTATCTACTTTTCCAAACACTTTTTCCCTTATTTTGGACTCTAACTTGCATGATTTGAATGAAACTAACATGGACTAACACTGTTTTCAGCAGAATTGCCATGGTGTTGTTTATTGTGCAGAAAACAAAAGTTCTCGGAATGACCTGAAAATCCATGGAGATAACTTTTGGAAAATATAAAAAATACTGGCGAAAGAATCAAGGCCAGGGGGCCCACACCATGTCCACGAGGGTGGGGGCGCGCCCCCTCCCCCTGGGCGGGCCCCCCTGTCTCGTGGGCCCCCTGATGCTCCACCGACCTCAACTCCAACTCCATATATTCCATTTCACGGAGAGAAAAATCAGAGAGAAAGTTTCATCACGTTTTACGATACGGAGCTGCAGCCAAGCCCTAATCTCTCTCGGGAGGTCTGATCTGGAGTCCGTTCGGGGCTCCGGAGAGGGGGATTCGTCGCCGTCATCATCATCAACCATCCTCCATCACCAATTTCATGATGCTCACCGTTGTGCGTGAGTAATTCCATCGTAGGCTTGCTAGACGGTGATGGGTTGGATGAGATTTACCATGTAATCAAGTTAGTTTTGTTAGGGTTTGATCCCTAGTATCCATTATGTTCTCAGGTTGATGTTGCTATGACTTTGCTATGCTTAATGCTTGTCACTAGGGCCCAAGTGCCATGATTTCATATCTGAACCTATTATGTTTTCATGAATATATGTGAGTTCTTGATCCTATCTTGCAAGTCTATAGTCACCTATTATGTGTTATGATCCGACAACCCCGAAGTGACAATAATCGGGATACTTCTCGATGATGACCGTAGTTTGAGGAGTTCATGTATTCGCTATGTGTTAATGCTTTGATACGGTTATCTATTAAAAGGAGGCCTTAATATCCCATAGTTTCTGTTAGGACCCCGCTGCCACGGGAGGGTAGGACAAAAGATGTCATGCAAGTTCTTTTCCATAAGCACGTATGACTACATTCGGAATACATGTCTACATTATATTAATGAACTGGAGCTAGTTCTGTGTCACCCTATGTTATAACATTTACATGAGGAATAACATCCGACATAATTATCCATCACTGATCCAATGCCTACGAACTTTCCACATATTGTGTTTTGCTTATTTACTTTTCTGTTGCTACTGTTACAATTACTACAAAACAGCTATCTTTACTTTTGCCACTGTTACTATTAGTATCATACTACTTTGCTACTAAATACTTTGCTGCAGATACTAAGTTATCCAGGTGTGGTTGAATTGACAATTCAACTGCTAATACTTGAGAATATTCTTTGGCTCCCCTTGTGTTGAATCAATAAATTTTTGTTGAATACTTTACCCTCGAAAACTGTTGCGATCCCCTATACTTTGTGGGTTATTAGATGGCCACGATGATGGATCCCCTCTCCGGCAGGGTGCCGGAACAGGGTCCCGATTGGTTTTTGGTGGCTACAGAGGCTTGCGGCGGAGGAACTCCCGATCTAGGTTTATTTCTAGGGGTTTCCGTATTTATAGGAATTTTCGGCGTCGGTCTCACGTCAGGGGGGGCTCTTAGTCATCCACGAGATAGGGGGCGCGCCAGGGGGTAGGGCGTGCCCTCCACCCTCTTGGATGGCTCGGGACTCTTCTGGCCCAACTCTTTCACTTTGGTGGCTTCTTTTGGTCCATCAAAAATCTACAAAAATTGGCAGGTCAATTGGACTCCGTTTGGTATTCCTTTTCTGTAAAACTCAAAAACAAGGAAAAAACAGAAACTGGCACTGGGCTCTAGGTTAATAGGTTAGTCCCAAAAATCATATAAAATAGCATATAAATGCATATAAAACATCCAAGATGGATAATACAATAGCATGGAACAATAAAAAATTATAGATACGTTGGAGACGTATCAGTACTCCTAATGAGGATGCCACGTCCCATCTTAACACATTCATGGAATTATGCGATATGCAAAAGAAAAAAGATGTGGACCAGGATGTTGTGAAGTTGAAATTATTTCCATTTTCTTTGCGAGATCGCGCAAAAAATTGGTTTTCTTCTTTGCCTCGCAATAGTGTCGATTCTTGGAACAAGTGCAAGGATGCTTTTATTACTAAGTATTTTCCGCCCGCAAAAATTATTTCCCTTTGAACCCAGATCATGAATTTCAAGCAACATGAACATGAGCATGTTGCACAATCTTGGGAAAGGATGAAATTGATGCTAAGGAATTGCCCAACTCATGGGTTAAATCTTTGGATGATAATACAAATTTTTTATGCGGGATTGAATTTTGTTTCTCGTAATCTTCTAGTTTCCGCCGCGGGGGGTACTTTTATGGAAATTACTTTGGGTGAAGCTACTAAATTGCTAGACAATATTATGGCAAATTACTCATAGTGGCATACCGAAAGAGCTCTGACTAGTAAAAAAGTCAATTCGATAGAAGAAATAAATTCTTTGAGTGCAAAGTTGATGCTCTTATGAAGTTTGTTGCTAATAAAAGTGTTCCTATTGATTTTGATGATGTGCCTTTGTCTACTTTGATTGAGAAAAATAGTGATGCCATAGATGTGAATTTTGACTCGCGAAACAATTTCAATAACAATGCTTATAAAGGTAATTTTAATCCTAGGCCTTTTCCTAGTAATTCCTCTAATAATTATGGAAATTCTATGGTAATCCTACTTATAATAATAATAGAAACACCTCTGATCTTGAGAACAATATTAAAGAATTTATCAATACACAAAAAGCTTTCAATACTTTGATAAAAGAAAAGTTGAATAAGATTGATGATTTGTCTAGAAGTGTTGATAGAATCTCTCATGATGTAGAAACTCTCAAGATGACAATTTTTGTGCCTAAAGTTGAAGAATCAACTAAGCTCCTTATGTTTCCATGGATGAAAGTAAGAAAAGAACCGCTATATATGCTTAGAGCTAAAAGAGAATTTTTAGAAAGAGCATTTTCTAGTGATTACTATCATAAAAGTGATGAAGATCTTTAAATGATTGGTGTTTCTTCTATTGATTCTTTGTTTAGTAAAATTAAGATTGATGAAAAAGGGACTGAAGAAGATTCAACTTTAGCTAGAAGGCATCGCTATGATTTGGAGGGTGAAAATCTTGTTGAGAAAATTGATAAAAGTGGGTTTGAAGAGGTCAAGACTTTAACTAGTGATGTGCCCACTAATTTGGATTACAAAGACTTTAATTATGATAGTTGCTCTTTGGTTGATTGTATTTCTTTGTTGCAATCCATGATAAATTCACCCCATGCTTATGAACAAAATAAAGCTTTTACTAAACATATTGTTGATGCCATGATGAAAGCTTTTGAAGAAAAGCTGGAACTAGAAGTTTCAATTCCTAGAAAATTGCATGATGAGTGGGAACCTACTATAAAAGTCAAGATAAAAAATTATGAGTGTTTTGCTTTGTGTGACTTGGGTGCTAGTATCTCTACAATTCCGAAATCCTTATGTGATGTTCTTGGTCTTACCAATATTGAAGAATGCTCTTTAAATTTACACTTAGCAGATTCTACTATTAAAAAGCCTATGGGAAGAATTAATGATGTTCTTATTCTTGCAAATAGGAATTATGTGCCCATTTGATTGCAATCCGTCTTGTCCAATTATTCTTGGTAGACCGTTTTTGCGTACTATTGGTGTCGTGATTGATATGAAAGAAGGAAATATTAAATTTCAATCTCCACTAAGGAAGGGAATGGAACACTTCCCTAGAACAAGAATTAGGTCACCATATGAATCAATCATGAGGGCATCTTATGGATCTAGAACCAAAGATGACAACACTTAGATCCTACATGTTATGCCTAGGTAGGGGCGTAAAATGATAGCGCTTGTTGGGAGGGCACCCAACGAATAAAATTTATTTTTTTGATTTTTGCTTTCTGTCTTGTGTGTTAGCACAATTATGCTACTGTTATGATTGTGCTTTTTGTGTTTTAGTAAGTGTTTGTGCCAAGCAAGGCCTTTGGGAAGATTTGGGTGAAAGTGTTGGGGAACGTTGCAGAAAATTAAAATTTTTCCTACGGCTTCACCAAGATCCATCTATGAGTTCATCTAAGCAACGAGTAACGGGAGAGAGTTTGCATCTACATACCACTTGTAGATCGCGTGCGGAAGCTTGCAAGGTGATGATGGAGTCGTACTCGAGCGTGATTTAGATCACCGATGCCAAGTCTGAGCGGACAGCACCTCGCGTTCAACACGTGACGGGACGGCGGCGTCTCCTCCTTCTTGATCCAGCAAGGGAAAGGAGAGGTTGAGGAAGACAGCTCCACCGCAAAGACGACGGCGTGGTGATGGTGGAGAAGCGATACTCGGCGAGGCCGCCGAGCTCTTACGGAGGAGGAGATGTGTTGGGGAGGGAGGGCTGCGCCTTGGGAGTTGGTCCAACAGCCCCCTCCCTCCCCCTTTATATAGGCCCCAGTGGCGGCCCTGGAGATCCAATCTCCGGGGCGGCGGCCAAGGGGTGGAGTGCCCCCAAGCCGGGGGCGCCCCACCCCGAGGGTTTCAACCCTAGGCGCAGGGGGTGGGCCTGGGGCGCACCAGCCCCTGTGGGCTGGTTCCCTCCCCTTTGGCCCATGGGGCCCTCCGGGATAGGTGGCCCCACCGGTGGACCCGGGACCCTTAGGTGGTCCCAGATTTTAGTGAGACCGAAACTTTCCCGATGGCGAATCACCACTTCCTATATATTATTCTTTACCTCCGGACCCTTAGGAACTCCTCGTGACGTCCGGATCTCATCCGGGACTCGAACAACATTCGGTATTCACATACTAGTCTTCCTACTAACCCTAGCGCCACCGAACCTTAAGTGTGTAGACCCTACGGGTTCGGGAGACACTTGATCATGACCGAGGCGACTCTCGGGCAATAACCAACAGCGGGATCTGGATACCCATGTTGGCTCCCACATGTTCCTTGATGATTTCATCGGTTGAACCACGATGTCGAGGATTCTATCAAACCACGTATGCAATTCCCTTTGTCAATCGATGCGTTACTTGCGAGACTTGATCGTCGGTATCCCAATACCTTGTTCGGTCTCGTTACGGCAAGTCACTTTACTCGTACCGTAATGCATGATCCGTGACCAACACCTTGGTCAACTTGAGCTCATTATGATGATGCATTACCGAGTGGGCCCAGAGATACCTCTCCGTCATACGGAGTGACAAATCCGATCTCGATCCGTGTCAACCCGCAGATACTTTCGGAGATACCGTAATGCACCTTTATAGTCACCCGATTACGTTGTGACGTTTGATACACCCAAGGCACTCCTACGGTAACCGGAGTTACACGATCTCATGGTCGAAGGAAGAGATACTTGACATTGGCAAAGCTTCTAGCAAGCGAACTATACGATCTTTTATGCTATGCTTATGATTGGGTCTTGTCCATCACATCATTCTCCTAATGATGTGATCCCGTTATCAACGACATCCAATGTCCATAGTCGAAACCATGACCATCTATTGATCACAACGGGCTAGTCAACTAGAGGCTCACTAGGGACATATTGGGGTCTAAGTGTTCACGTGTATTATGATTTCGGAAAACACGGTTATAGCATGAACAAAAGACAATTATCATGAACATTGAAATATAATAATACTTTTATTATTGCCTCTAGGGCATATTTCCAACAGTCTCCCACTTGCACTAGAGTCACTAATCTAGTTACATTGTGATGAATCGAACACCCATAGAGTTACGGTGTTGATCATGTTTTGCACGCAAGAGAGGTTTAGTCAGCGGATCTGCGACATTCAGATCCGTGTGCACTTTGCAAATCTCTATGTCTCCATCTTGAACATTTTCACGGATGGAGTTGAAGCGACGCTTGATGTGCTGGTCTTCTTGTGAAACACAGGCTCCTTGGCAAGGGCAATAGCTCGGTGTTGTCACGAGAAGAGTTTAATCGCCCCGACGCATTGGGTATGACTCCTAGGTCGGTGATGAACTCCTTCACCCAAATCGCTTCATGCGCTGCCTCGAGGCTGCCATGTACTCCGCTTCACACGTAGATCCCGCCACGACGCTTCGCTTGCGGTTGCCGCACTACCTTGCTCCACCATTCAACATATACACGTATCGGGTTTGTGACTTAGAGTCATCGGATCTGAGTCGAAGCTAGCGTCGATGTAACCCTTACTGACGAGCTCTTCGTCTCCTCCATAAACGAAACATGTCCTTTGTCCTTTTCGGTGCCGGGATATTCTTGACCGCTGTCCAATGTTCCTTGCGGGATTACTTTGGTATCTTGCAACCAAACTTACGGCGAGGTTTACATCGGTCCGATACACAAGCATGGCATACATAATAGATCCTATGGCTGAAGCATGGGGATGACACTCATCTCTTCTTTATCTTTTGTCGTGGTCGGTGATCGAGAGTGAGCTCAATTTCACACCTTGTAACATAGGCAAGAACCCTTTCTTGGACTGATCCATTTTGAACCTCTTCAAAATCTTATCAAGGTATGTGCTTTGTGAAAGACCTATGAGGCGTCTCGATCTATCCCTATAGATCTTGATGCCTAATATATAAGCAGCTTCTCCAAGGTCCTTCATTGAAAAACACTTGTTCAAGTAGGCCTTAATGTTGTCGAAGTTTTGTATCATTTCCCATCAAGAGTATGTCATCTACATATAATAGGAGAAATGCTACTGAGCTCCCACTCACTTTCTTGTAAACGCAGCTTCTCCATAAGTCGCATGAAACCAAACGCTTTGATCATCTCATCAAAGCAAATGTTCCAACTCGAGATGCTTGCACCAGTCCATAAATGGATCATTGGAGCTTGCATACTTTGTTAGCGTTCGAGGATCGACAAAACCTTCGGCTGCATCATATACAGCTCTTCCTTAAGATGTCCATTAAGGAATGCCGTTTTGGCGTCCATCGCCATATCTCATAATCATAGTATGCGCAATTGCTAACATGATTCGGACGGACTTAAGCTTCGCCACGGAGAGAAAGTCTCGTCGTAGTCAATCCCTTGAACTTGTCGATAACCCTTAGCGACAAGTCGAGCTTTATAGATGGTAACATTACCATCGCGTCCGTCTTCTTCTTAAAAATCCATTTATTTTCTATCGCTCGCCGATCATCGGCAAGTCTGTCAAAGTCCATACTTTGTTTTCATACATGGATTCTATCTCGGATTTCATGGCCTCAAGCCATTTGTTGGAATCCGGGCCCGCCATTGCTTCTTCATAGTTCGAAGGTTCATTGTTGTCCAGCAACATGATTTCCATGACAGGTTGCCGTACCACTGCAGTGCGGAGCGTGTCCTCGTGGACCTTGAAGTTCAATAGTAACTTGATCCAAGTACCTTGATCATCATCAATGTTTTCCTCTTGATTGGTGTGGGCATCACAGGAACGGTTTCCTGCGCCGCACCACTTTCCCGTTCGAGAGGTAGTACTTCATCGAGTTCTACTTTCCTCCCACTTACTTCTTTCGAGAGAAACTCTTTCTCTAGAAAGCATCCGTTCTTGGCAACAAAGATCTTGCCTTCGGATCTTAAGTAGAAGGTATACCCGACAGTTTCCTTAGGGTATCCTATGAATACGCATTTTTCCGACTTGGGTTCGAGCTTTTCAGGTTGAAGTTTCTTGACATAAGCATCGCATCCCCAAACTTTTAGAAGCGACGAGCTTAGGTTTCTTCCCAAACCATAATTCATACGGTGTCGTCTCAACGGATTTAGGCGGTGCCCTATTTAAAGTGAATGTAGCTGTCTCTAGGCGTATCCCCAAAATGATAGCGGTAAATCGGTAAGAGACATCATAGACCGCACCATATCCAATAGAGTGCGATTCGACGTTCGGACACACCGTTTATTTGAGGTGTTCGGCGGTGTGAGTTGTGAAACGATTCCACATTTCTTTAAGTGTGAGCCAAATTCGTGACTTAAGTATTCTCCTCCACGATCGATCGTAGGAACTTTATCTTTCGGTCACGTTGATTCTCCACCTCATTCTGAAATTCCTTGAACTTTTCAAAGGTCTCGGACTTGTGTTTCATTAAGTAGATATACCCATATCTACTCAAGTCATCGATGAGAGTGAGAACATAATGATATCCTCCATGAGCCTCAACGCTCATTGGACCGCACACATCGGTATGTATGATTTCCAACAAGTTGGTTGCTCGCTCCATTGTTCGGAGAACGGAGTCTTGGTCATTTGCCTAAGAGGCATGGTTCGCATGTGTCAAGCGATTCATAATCAAGAGACTCTAAAGTCCATCGGCATGGAGCTTCTTCATGCGTTTGACACCAATGTGACCAAGGCGGCGATGCCACAAGTATGTGGGACTATCGTTATCAACTTTACATCTTTTGGCATCCACACTATGAACATGTGTAATATTACGCTCGAGATTCATTAAGAATAAACCATTGACCATCGGAGCATGACCATAAAACATATCTCTCATATAAATCGAACAACCATTATTCTCAGACTTAAATGAGTAGCCATCTCGTATCAAGCGAGATCCGGATACAATGTTCATGCTCAAACTTGGCACTAAATAACAATTATTGAGGTTTAAAACTAATCCGTAGGTAAATCTAGAGGCAGCGTGTCGACGGCGATCACATCGACTCTGGAACCATTCCCGACGCGATCGTCACCTCGCCCTTCGCCGGTCTCCGTTTATTCCGCAGCTCTGCTGTGAGTTACAAATATGAGCAACGGCACGGTATCAAATACCTGGGGAGTTACTACGGTCTGGTGAGGTACACATCAATTACATGTATATCAAATATACCTTTGGTGTTGCGGCCTTCTTATCCGCTAAGTATTTGGGGCGTTCCGCTTCGATGCCCTTCCCTTGCAATAAAAGCACTCGGTCTCGGGCTTGGGTCCATTCTTTGACTTCTTCCGACAGCAGAGACTTACGGGCGCGGCAACATCCTTGCCGTCCTTCTTGAAGTTCTTCTTACCCTTGCCCTTCTTGAACTTAGTGGTCTTATTGACCATCAACACTTGATGTTCCTTTTGATTTCAGCCTCTGCTGACTTGACATCGAGAACACTTCAGAATGGTCTTTACCATCCCCGCATGTTGTAGTTCATCACAAAGCTCTTGTAGCTTGGTGGGAGCGATCGAGGATTCTGTCAATGACCGCCTCATCTGGGAGGTTTATGTTCATTTGGGTCATACGGTTGTGCAACCTGGACATCTTGAGGATGTGCTCACCGATGTAACTGTTTTCCTCCATCTTACAAGCTGTAGAACTTGTCGAGACATCATATCTCTCGACCGGGCATGAGCTTGGAAAACTAGTTTCAGCTCTTGAACATCTCATATGCTCCGTGATGCTCAAAACGCTTTTGGAGCCCGGTTCTAAGCTGTAGAGCATGCCGCATCGAACGAGGGAGTAATCATCGAATGAGTGCGCCAGACGTTCAAATCGTCTTCTTGTACTGGGAGAACAGTGGGTCACCTAACGGTGCTTCTAGGACATCTTGTTTCTTGGCAGCTATGAGGATGATCCTCGGGTTCGGACCCGATCCGTATAGTTCTGCCATCATCTTTCACTTGGTTTCTCTAGGAACGCGTTGAAGTTCATGTTGACATTAGCGTTGGCCATTGATCTACAAGACATATTTGCAAAGGTTTTAGACTAAGTTCATGATAATAAAGTTCTAATCAAAATTATGAACTCCCACTTAGATTAGACATCCTCTAGTCATCTAAGTGTTACACGATCCGAGTCGACTAGCCCGTGTCCGATCATCACGTGAGACGGACTAGTCATCGTCGGTGAACATCTTCATGTTGATCGTATCTTCCATACGACTCGTGTTCGACCTTTCGGTCTCCGTGTTCCGAGGCCATGTCCGCACATGCTAGGCTCGTCAAGTTAACCCTAAGTGTTTTCATTTGTGTAAAGCTGTCTTACACCGTTGTATGTGAGCGTAAGGATCCATCACACCGATCATCACGTGGTGCTTAGAAACGACATTTAACTGTAGCAACGGTGCACGTTAGGGGAGAACACTTCTTGAAATTTTGTAAGGGATCATCTTATTTACTACCGTCGTTCTAAGTAAACAAGATGTAAAAACATAATAAACATCACATGCAATTATATAGTTGTGACATGATATGGCCAATATCATCAAGCTCCATTGATCTCCATCTTCGGGGCTCCATGATCATCTTGTCACCGGCTTGACACCATGATCTCCATCATCATGATCTCCATCATCGTGTCTTCATGAAGTTGTCACGCCAACGACTACTTCTACTTCTATGACTAACGCGTTTAGCAATGAAGTAAAGTAGTTTACATGGCGTTCTTCAATGACACGCAGGTCATACAAAAATAAAGACAACTCCTATGGCTCTGCGCGGTTGTCATACTCATCGACATGCAAGTCGTGAATCCTATTACAAGAATATGATCTCATACATCACAATTCAACATTCATCACAACTTCGGCCATATCACATCACATGATCAATCGCTGCAAAAACAAGTTAGGCGTCCTCTAATTGTTGTTTGCATCTTTTACGTGGCTGCGATTGGGTTCTAGCAAGAACGTTTTTCTTACCTACGAATCACCACAGCGTGATTTTGTCAACTTCTATTTACCCTTCATAAGGGCCTTGTTCATCAATTCCGCTCCAACTAAAGTGGAGAGAGCAGACACCGCCAGCCACCTTATGCAACTAGTGCATGTCATCGGTGGAACCGGTCTCACGTAAGCGCACGTAAGGTTGGTCGGGCGCTTCATCCCACAATACCGTTGAGCAAGAAAAGACTAGTAGAGGCAAGTAAGATGACAAGATCAGCGCCCACAACAAATTGTGTTCTACTCGTGCATTAGAGAACTACGCATAGACCTAGCTCATGATGCCCTTTGTTGGGGAGCGTTGCGAGAAAATTAAAAATTTCCTACGGCTTCACCAAGATCCATCTATGAGTTCATCTAAGCAACGAGTAACGGAGAGAGTTTGCATCTACATACCACTTGTAGATCGCGTGCGGAAGCTTGCAAGGTGATGATGGAGTCGTACTCGGCGTGATTTAGATCACCGATGCCAAGTCTTTGAGCGGACAGCACCTCGCGTTCAACACACGTGCGGGACAAGCGACGTCTCCTCCTTCTTGATCCAGCAAGGGAAAGGAGAGGTTGAGGAAGACAGCTCCACCGGCAGACGACGGCGTGGTGATGGTGGAGAAGCGATACTCGGCGAGGCTTCCGAGCTCTTACGGAGGAGGAGATGTGTTGGGAGGGAGGGCTGCGCCTTGGGAGTTGGTCCAGCAGCCCCTCCCTCCCCTTTATATAGGCCCCAGTGGCGGCCTGAGATCCAATCTCCGGGCGGCGGCCAGGGGTGGAGTGCCCCCAAGCCGGTGGGCGCCCCCCCTAGGGTTTCAACCCTAGGCGCGAGGTGGGCCTGGGGCGCACCAGCCCCTGTGGGCTGGTTCCTTCCCCTTTGGCCCATGGGGCCCTCCGGATAGGTGGCCCCACCGGTGGACCCGGGACCCTTCCGGTGGTCCCGATTTTACCGAGACCCGAAACTTTCCCGATGGCGAATCACCACTTCCTATATATTATTCTTTACCTCCGGACCCTTCGGAACTCCTCGTGACGTCCGGGATCTCATCCGGACTCGAACAACATTCGGTATTCACATACTAGTCTTCCTACTAACCCTAGCGTCACCGAACCTTAAGTGTGTAGACCCTACGGGTTCGGGAGACCGTGATCATGACCGAGACGACTCTCGGGCAATAACCAACAGCGGATCTGGATACCCATGTTGGCTCCCACATGTTCCTCGATGATTTCATCGGTTGAACCACGATGTCGAGGATTCTATCAAACCTCAGTATGCAATTCCTTTGTCAATCGATGCGTTACTTGCCCGAGACTTGATCGTCGGTATCCCAATACCTTGTTCGGTCTCGTTACGGCAAGTCACTTTACTAAATCGTAATGCATGATCCGTGACCAACACCTTGGTCAACTTGAGCTCATTATGATGATGCATTATCGAGTGGGCCCAGAGATACCTCTCCGTCATACGGAGTGACAAATCGATCTCGATCCGTGTCAACCCAACAGATACTTTCGGAGATACCGTAATGCACCTTTATAGTCACCCGATTCGTTGTGGCGTTTGATACACCCAAGGCACTCCTACGGTAACCGGAGTTACACGATCTCATGGTCGAAGGAAGAGATACTTGACATTGGCAAAGCTTCTAGCAAACGAACTATACGATCTTTTATGCTATGCTTATGATTGGGTCTTGTCCATCACATCATTCTCCTAATGATGTGATCCCGTTATCAACGACATCCAATGTCCATAGTCGGAAACCATGACCATCTATTGATCTGCGGGCTAGTCAACTAGAGGCTCACTAGGGACATATTGGGGTCTAAGTGTTCACACGTGTATTATGATTTCCGGAAAACACAGTTATAGCATGAACAAAAGACAATTATCATGAACATTGAAATATAATAATACTTTTATTATTGCCTCTAGGGCATATTTCCAACAGAAAGTTGATTTGATCTTGCTGAAAAGCAGAAACTTTTGCGCTCACGAGATTATTTGTCATTTGTACCATAAGAGTGCTTTTGAGTTGATTCTTTTTGCATAAGATTAATAGACAAATTTCTCACGTGCACCAATTATTTCAGAATTTTTGGAGTTACATAGGTATTCGAAATATTCAGATTGCTACAGACTATTCTGTTTTTGACAGATTCTGTTTTCTTTGTGTTGTGTGCTTGTTTTGATGATTCTATGGTTTTCTTTGATGATTTTTTGCCATAGAAAAGTTGGAATACAGTAGATATAATGCAAAAACAAAAAAAAGAATAGGTTTGAAATAGTACTTATAGTAGTGGTTTGCTTTCTTATACTAATGGATCTCACGAAGGTTTTGTTGAGTTTTGTGTGATTGAAGTTTTCATGTTTTGGGTAATCTTACGATGGAGGAAGGAATAAGGATTAGCAAAAGGATAAGCTTGGGGATGCCCGAGGCACCCCAAGATAATATTCAAAGAAGTAGCAAGCAACTAAGCTTGGGGATGCCCTCGAGTGGCATCCCCGCTTTCTTCTAACAACCATCGGTATTTTACTTGAAACTATATTTTTATTCCACACATACTATGAGTTTTGCTTGGAGCGTCTGGTATGATATGAGTCTTTGCTTGTTTTGCTTTTTGTTTTAAGTGTTGAATCCTTGCTGGACACACCCTTTTATGTGTAGCGACCCGACCTCAAACGGTCAAGTCTCTGTGCATCAGTGTCATCCCTGGATCGGTAATGCTGGCACGCAAAGTACTCGAGGAATTATAACAGAGTTTCAATCACACACTTATTACATCGAGTCCTCAGAAAGAGTATGATTACACATAAATATCATGGCTGAAGGCCATCTAAACTAAATAATTGCGGAAGCTTCGAAGGTAAATGAGTCCATCAACTCCAAAGGCATAGATGAGTGCAAAACAATGACCTATCGCACCTTATTCGTCGTATGAGTAGTCTGCAACATGAGACGTTGTAGCCATGTAGGTCAGCACATTGAATATGCTGGCAGAGTACACTGTAAAGCAATGAAATGCAAGAACTATATCAACATGCAATATTTGGCTGGTGGAGGCTGTAAGTTTATGATTTTGCATAAAGCTAATTTTTCCTACAACAAAGGAATAAATTTATTTAACTACTCCCAAGTTGTCCAATATTTGAGAAGGTAACCCCAACTCAAATCCCAATTAAAAGTATCATCATTAACCTAATAAATTCATTAACTAAAGTGATGAGATCACATCAATAATTCAAATACCAGATACTCAAGATGTCCATAACCAGGGACACGGCTAACCATGATTAGTTTATACACTCTACAGAGGTTTGCGTACTTTTCCCCACAAGACTCAACTGCATCCATGGTCGGATGATCGAGACATAGTCTTTTTGAAGCATTAACTCTCTACACCGGGCGGACTGGTACACCTACTTTCCCCTACATCTACTAGTCCACCTCTTCAAGAGCTCACGCAACTTACTCAACTATGCCAGAGCCCATAATGGCTCTTGGCTGCACACGGAAGTTTCTACCATGAATAATCTTATGATCCCTTTGAGCCTGGGTGGCGAACCATAGGAAAAATCACGCGGGTACTCCGAGATTTCCCAAAAATAGGCAACACTGGGTTCCCCAGGTGCCTCAGTCAATCCACCCAGATGTATATTAAAGTTGCCACCTTA
Organism: Aegilops speltoides; assembly: GCA_021437245.1. NCBI lineage: Eukaryota > Viridiplantae > Streptophyta > Magnoliopsida > Poales > Poaceae > Aegilops > Aegilops speltoides. The sequence continues at coordinate 422,115,892 of CM038145.1, read as the reverse complement.
ATGTTATCCATGATTAAATAACTCTCGAACTTCCATGTGTGAATCACGATCCAATCCCCGTCTACGAGCATGGCTAAGCAATAAATAAGCATAACGTATATTCTCGGGTGATCAAAAGGTATTAGGTTCCTACCTCAAGTACTACAACCAAAACCACTTGTTCCCAAATCCTACTCATGCAATTATTTGAGGGGTAACGCTAATGCATAGTAAAAACTGGGTATAGAAGATTATGATCAAAGTGTAACTTGCCTTGCTGACGATCTGCAAACTCTAGAGATTCGTAGTAACAAGCTTCGCACTCCGGGTAATCTAGTGTAGACAAACAGCAACATACATAAGCAACCACTCAAATGAAACAACGAGAAAACCGAGAAAAGATCCAAATCAAACATGAAACATGCAAATGTCTTAGACTTAACAAAAGTAAAACCTAACAGCATTATTATCATATAAATTAGATCTTAACAGTAGGTACAAGTGATTAGCTACGATTAGCAAAAAGAAACAACTCAAACAGAGAAACGAAACTCAAAATATGAACAAAACAAGATCGTTTACTAATCTGGACTAAACTCAAATTTACAGTACCAAAATCATGTTCAAGTTGGTTAACTGGAAAGAACAGAACGATACGAAGATTTAGGCGCTGGTTTCATCTAATTTGGATAAACGAGTAAAAAGTTGTGCTAGTTTAAAGATCGGGGGCTAAATCATGAGAAAACTATTCGTGAATAGGTCCCTGGCCGAAAATAAACTAAAAAGATAAAAAAACTACGGCGTGAACGTTTGCTAACAGATCTAATCCGATGAAAACCGTCCGTTAAAATGAACAAACGAACGGACGTTCGTTAAATAAGAAAACCTAAAAAAACCGATCTAACTAAACCGAACCAAAGAAAAAACGGAGAAATAAACGGGTTCATACCAGTTCATCGGCGACGGTTAACGGCGGCGGCTTGGTGATGGCGGGCGGCGGCGAAAGCGTCGGCGGCAGGGCGGGCTGGGGAGGCGGCGCGGCGATGGCAAGGCGGCGCGAGGCGGCAACAACAGCAGCTGGCGGTAGCGAAGCTTGGCGCAAGCGCTTATGGGCGATGGTGCAAAGAATGGATCGACGAGGGGAGAGGGAGCGGTGGCGCCGTGTATTTAAGGATGTTGGGGAACATAGTAATTTCAAAAAAATTCCTACGCACACGCAAGATCATGGTGATGCATAAAAACGAGAGGGGAGAGTGTTGTCTACGTACCCTCGTGACCCGAAGCGAGCGTTGGCATAACGTAGAGGAAGTAGTCGTACTCTTCCGGTCCAACCGATCCAAGCACCGTTACTCCGGCACCTCCGAGTTCTTGACACACGACAGCTCGATGGCGCACCTCGGGCTCCGATCCAGCAAAGCTTCGGGAGGAGTTACATCACAAGACGACGGCGTGGTGACGATCTTGATGTTCAACCGTCGCGCAGGCTTCGTCTAAGCACCGCTACAATATGACCGAGGTGTAATATCGTGGAGGGGCACGCGACACGGCTAAGGAACGATCACGATGATCAACTTGTGTGTCCTAGGGTGCCCCCTGCCCCGTATATAAAGGAGCAAGGGGGAGGCCGGCTGGCCCCTTGGGGCGCGCCAAGGAGGAGGAATCCTCCTCCTAGTAGGAGTAGGATTCCTCCTTTCCTACTCCTACTAGGAGGGGGAAGGAAGGGGGAGAGGGGGGGAGAAAAGGGCCCCCCCCCTCCTAGTCCAATTCGGACCATAGGGAGAATGGGCGCGCGGCCCACCCTGGCCGCCCCTCTCTCTTCCCACCAAGGCCCATGTGGCCCATTAACTCTCCCGGGGTTCCAGTAACCCCCCAACACTCGGTTTTCTCGAAATCACCCGAAACAATTCCGGTGTTCGAATATAGTCGTCCAATATATCAATCTTTATGTCTCGACCATTTCGAGACTCCTCGTCATGTCTGTGATCACATCCGGGACTTCGAACAACCTTCGGTACATCAAAATACAAAAACTCATAAAGAATCTGTCATCGTAACTTTAAGCGTGCGAACCCTACGGTTCGAGAACAATGTAGGCATGACCGAGACACGTCTACGAAGATCTTTATCGGTCAGACCGCATAACAACATACGTTGTTCCCTTTGTCATCGGTATGTTACTTGCCCGAGATTCGATCGTCGGTATCCAATACCTAGTTCAATCTCGTTACCGACAAGTCTCTTTACTCGTTCCATAATACATCATCTCGCAACTAACTCATTAGTTGCAATGCTTGCAAGGCTTAAGTGATGTGCATTACCGAGAGGGCCCACAGATACCTCTCCGACATTCGGAGTGACAAATCCTAATCTCGAAATACGCCAACCCAACAAGTACCTTTGGAGACACCTGTAGAGCACCTTTATAATCACCCGATTCGTTGTGACGTTTGGTAGCACACAAAGTGTTCCTCCGTAAGCGGAGTTGCATAATCTCATAGTCATAGGAACATGTATAAGTCATAAAGAAAGCAATAGCAACATACTAAATGATTGGGTGCTAAGCTAACGAGAATGGGTCATGTCAATCGATCATTCAACTAATGATGTGATCTCGTTAATCAAATAACAACTCTTTGTTCATGGTTAGGAAACATAACCATCTTTGATTAACAAGCTAGTCAAGTAGAGGCATACTAGTGACATTCATTTGTCTATATATTCACACATGTATTATGTTTCCGGTTAATACAATTCTAGCATGAATAATAAACATTTATCATGATATAAGGAAATAAATAATAATTTTATTATTGCCTCTAGGGCATATTTCCTTCAGTCTCCCACTTGCACTAGAGTCAATAATCTAGATTACATAGTAATGATTCTAACACCCATGGAGTCTTGGTGCTGATCATGTTTTGCTCGTGGAAGAGGCTTAGTCAACGGGTCTGCAACATTCAGATCCGTATGTATCTTGCAAATCTCTATGTCTCCCACCTGGACTAGATCTCTGATGGAATTGAAGCGTCTCTTGATGTGCTTGGTTCTCTTGTGAAATCTGGATTCCTTCGCTAAGGCAATTGCTCCAGTATTGTCACAAAAGATTTTCATTGGACCCGATGCACTAGGTATGACACCTAGATCGGATATGAACTCCTTCATCCAGACTCCTTCATTGGTTGCTTCCGAAGCAGCTATGTGTTCCGCTTCACACGTAGATCCCGCCATGACGCTTTGTTTAGAACTGCACCAACTGACAGCTCCACCGTTTAATGTAAACACGTATCCGGTTTGCGATTTAGAATCGTCCGGATCAGTTTCAAAGCTTGCATCAACGTAACCATTTACGATGAGCTCTTTGTCACCTACATATACGAGAAACATATCCTTAGTCCTTTTCAGGTACTTCAGGATGTTCTTGACCATTGTCCAGTGATCCACTCCTGGATTACTTTGGTACCTCCTGCTAAACTTATAGCAAGGCACACATCAGTGCAGTACACAGCATTGCATACATGATAGAGCCTATGGTGAAGCATAGGAACATCTTTCATTTCTCTCTATCTTCTGCTGTGGTGGGCATTGAGTCTTACTCAACTTCACACCTTGCAATCTGAGGCAAGAACCCTTTCTTTGCTTGATCCATTTTGAACTTCTTCAAAACTTTGTCAAGGTATGTGCTTTGTGAAAGTCCAATTAAGCGTTTGATCTATCTCTATAGATCTTAATGCCCAATATGTAAGCAGCTTCACCAAGGTCTTTCATTGAAAAACTTTTATTCAAGTATCCCTTTATGCTATCCAGAATTCTATATCATTTCCAATCAATAATATGTCATCCACATATAATATTAGAAATGCTCAGAGCTCCCACTCACTTTCTTGTAAATCTGAGGCTTCTCCAAAAGTGCATATAAACCCAAATGCTTTGATCACACTATCAAAACGTTTATTCCAACTCCGAGAGGCTTGCACCAGTCCATAAATGGATCGTTGGAGCTTGCACACTTTGTTAGCTCCCTTTGGATCGATAAAACCTTCTGGTAGCATCATATACAACTCTTCCTCCAGAAACCCATTCAGGAATGCAGTTTTTACATCCATTTGCCAAATTTCATAATCATAAAATGCGGCAATTGCTAACATGATTTGGACAGACTTAAGCATCGCTATGGGTGAGAAGGTCTCATCGTAGTCAATCCCTTGAACTTGTTGAAAACCTTTTGCAACAAGTCGAGCTTTATAGATAGTAACATTACCGTCAGCGTCAATCTTCTACTTGAAGATCCATTTATTCTCAATTGCTTGCCGATCATCGGGCAAGTCAACCAAAGTCCATACTTTGTTCTCATACATGGATCCCATCTCAGATTTCATGGCTTCAAGCCATTTTGCGGAATCCGGGCTCACCATCGCTTCTTCATAGTTCGTAGGTTCATCATGATCTAGTAGCATGACTTCTAGAATAGGATTACCGTACCACTCAGGCGCGGACCTTACTCTATTTGACCTACGAGGTTCTGTAGTAACTTGATCTGAAGTTCTATGATCATCATCATCAACTTCCTCACTAGTTGGTTTTGACGTCACAGAAACCGGTTCCTGTGATGTACTATTTTCCAACAAGGGAGGAGGTACAGTTACCTTATCAAGTTCTACTTTCCTCCCACTCACTTCTTTTGAGAGAAACTCCTTCTCTAGAAAGGATCCATTCTTTGCAACGAATGTCTTGCCATCGGATCTGTGATAGAAGGTGTACCCAACTGTCTCCTTTGGGTATCCTATGAAGACACATTTCTCCGATTTGGGTTCGAGCTTATCAGGTTGAAGCTTTCTCACATAAGCATCGCAGCCCCAAACTTTAAGAAACGACAACTTTCGTTTCTTGCCAAACCATAGTTCATAAGGTGTCGTCTCAACGGATTTTGATGGTGCCCTATTTAATGTGAATGTGGTCGTCTCTAAAGCATAACCCCAAAACGATAGCGGTAAATCTGTAAGAGACATCATAGATCGCACCATATCAAGTAAAGTATGATTATGACATTCAGACACACCATTACGCTGTGGTGTTCCGGGTGGCGTGAGTTGTGAAACTATTCCGCATTGTTTCAAGTGTAGACCAAACTCGTAACTCAAATATTCTCCTCCACGATCAGATCGTAGAAACTTTATTTTCTTATTACGATGATTTTCAACTTCACTCTGAAATTCTTTGAACTTTTCAAATGTTTCAGACTTATGCTTCATTAAGTAGATATACCAATATCTGCTTAAATCATCTGTGAAGGTGAGAAAATAACGATATCCGCCACGAGCCTCAACATTCATCGGATCACATACATCTGTATGTATGATTTCCAACAAATCTATTGCTCTCTCCATAGTACCGGAGAACGGCGTTTTAGTTATCTTGCCCATGAGGCACGGTTCGCAAGTACCAAGTGATTCATAATCAAGTGGTTCCAAAAGTCCATCAGTATGGACTTTCTTCATGCGCTTTACACTGATATGACCTAAACGGCAGTGCCATAAATAATTTGCACTATCATTATCAACTCTGCATCTTTTGGCTTCAACATTATGAATATGTGTATCACTACTATCGAGATTCATCAAAAATAGACCACTCTTCAAGGGTGCATGACCATAAAAGATATTACTCATATAAATAGAACAACCATTATTCTCTTATTTAAATGAATAACCGTCTCGCATCAAACAAGATCCAGATATAATGTTCATGCTCAACGCTGGCACCAAATAACAATTATTTAGGTCTAATGCTAATCCCGAAGGTAGATGTAGAGGTAGCGTGCCGACCGCGATCACATCGACTTTGGAACCATTTCCCCGCAGCATCATCACCTCGTCCTTTGCTAGTGTTAAGCAATCCGTAGTCCTGTTTGAGTTGCAAATATTAGCAAGTAACGGTATCAAATACCAGTGCTCTGCGAGCTCTAGTAAGGTACACATCAATAACATGTATACCACATATACCTTTGTTCACCTTTCCATCCTTCTTATCCGCCAAATGCTTGGGGCAGTTCCGCTTCCAAATGACCGATCCGCTTGCGGTAGAAGCACTTTCGATTTGAGCTTAGGTCCGGACTTGGGTTTCTTCTCTTGAGCAACAACTTGCTTGCTGTTCTTCTTGAAGTTCCTTCTTCTTCCCTTTGCCCTTTTCTTGAAACTAGTGGTTTTGTTAACCATCAACACTTGATGCTCCTTCTTGATTTCTACCTCCGCAGCCTTTAGCATTGCGAAGAGCTCGGGAATTGTCTTATCCATCCCTTGCATATTATAGTTCATCATGAAGCTCTTGTAGCTTGGTGGAAGTGATTGGAGAATTCATCAATGGCGCTATCATCGGAAGAGTAGCTCCCGGTTGAATCAAGTGATTACAATACCTAGACATCTTGAGTATATGCTCACTTGTGAGAACTATTCTCCTCCATCTTGCAGCTATAGAACTTATTGGAGACTTCATATCTCTCAATCCGGGCATTCTTACGGAATATTAACTTCAACTCTGGAACATCTCATATCTTTGCATGACATTCAAAAGCGTCGTTGAAGTCCGGTTCTAGGCCGTAAAGCATGGCACATTGAACTATCGAGTAGTCATCGACTTTGCTCGCCAGACGTTCTTAACGTCGTCGGTTGCATTAGCAGCAGTTCGCACTGGCACCCAGCGGTGGTTCGGGGCGTAACTTTTCTGTGCAGCAATGAGGATAATCCTCAAATTACGGACCCGATCCGTGTAGTTGCTACCATCATCTTTCAACTTTGCTTTCTCAAGGAATGCATTAAAATTCAACGGAACAACAAAGACGGGCCATCTATCTACAATCAACATAGACAAGCAAGATACTATCAGGTACTAAGTTCATGATAAATTTAAGTTCAATTAATCATATTACTTAAGAACTCCCACTTAGATAGACATCCCTCTAATCCTCTAAGTGATCACGTGATCCAAATTCAACTAAACCATAATCGATCATCACGTGAAATGGATTAGCTTTCAATGGTGAACATCTCATGTTGATCATATCTACTATATGATTCACGCTCGACCTTTCGGTCTTCGTGTTCCAAGGCCATATCTCCATATGCTAGGCTCGTCAAGTTTAACCCGAGTATTCTGCGTGTGCAAAACTGGCTTGCACCCGTTGTAGATGGACGTAGAGCTTATCACACCCGATCATCACATGGTGTCTGGGCACGACGAACTTTGGCAACGGTGCATACTCAGGGAGAACATTTCTTGATAATTTAGTGAGAGATCATCTTAAAATGCTACCGTCAATCAAAGCAAGATAAGATGCATAAAAGATAAACATCACATGCAATCAATATAAGTGATATGGTATGGCCATCATCATCTTGTGCTTGTGATCTCCATCTTCGAAGCACCGTCATGATCACCATCATCACCGGCACGACACCTTGATCTCCATCGTAGCATCGTTGTCGTCTCGCCAATCTTATGCTTCTACGACTATCGCTACCGCTTAGCGATAAAGTAAAGCATTACAGGGCGATTGCATTGCATACAATAAAGCGACAACCATATGGCTCATGCCAGTTCCGATAACTCAGTTACAAAACATGATCATCTCATACAATAAAATTTAGCATCATGTCTTGACCATATCACATCACAACATGCCCTGCAAAAACAAGTTAGACGTCCTCTACTTTGTTGTTGCAAGTTTTACATGGCTGCTACGGGCTTAAGCAAGAACCAATCTCACCTACGCATCAAAACCACAACGATAGTTTGTCAAGTTGGTGTTGTTTTAACCTTCGCAAGGACCGGCGTAGCCACACTCAGTTCAACTAAAGTTGGAGCCGACACCGCTAGCCACACTGTGTGCAAAGCACGGCGGTAGAACCAGTCTCGCGTAAGCGTCTGGCGTAATGTCGGTCGGGCCGCTTCATCCAACAATACCGCCGAACCAAAGTATGACATCTTTGGTAAGCAAGTATGACTTATATCGCCCACAACTCACTTGTGTTCTACTCGTGCATATAACATCAAACCATAAAACCTAGGCTCGATACCCTTTGTTGGGGAACGTAGTAATTTCAAAAATTTCCACGCACACGCAAGATCATGGTGATGCATAGCAACGAGAGGGAAGAGTGTTGTCTATGTACCCTCGTAGACCGAAGCGGAAGCGTTGACTCAATGTAGAGGAAGTAGTCGTACGTCTTCCCGGTCCAACCGATCCAAGCACCGTTACTCGGCACCTCCGAGTTCTTGACACACGTCAGCTCGATGGCGCACCGGGCTCCGATCCAGCAAAGCCGGAGAGGAGTTCCACGTCGACGACGGCGTGGTGGCGATCTTGATGTTCAACCGTCGCAGGCTTCGCCTAAGCACCGCTACAATATGATCGAGGTGTAATATCGTGGAGGGGCACCGCACACGGCTAAGGGCGATCACGAAGATCAACTTGTGTGTCTAGGGTGCCCCCCTTTGTATATAAAGGAGCAAGGGGAGGGCGGCCGCCCCTTGGGGCGCGCCAAGGAGGAGAATCCTCCTCCTAGTAGGAATAGGATTCCTCCTTTCCTACTCCTACTAGGAGGGGAAGGAAGGGGAGAGGGGGAAGGAAGGCGCCACCCCCTCCTAGTCAATTCGGACCGAGAGGAGAGGGTCTGCGCGCCCACCCTGGCCGCCCTCTCTCTCCCACCAAGGCCCATGTGGCCCATTAACTCTCCCGAGGGGTTCGGTAACCCCTCGGCACCCGATTCTCCGGAATCACCGGAACAATTCCGGTGTCGAATATAGTCGTCAATATATCAATCTTTATGTCTCCGCCATTTGAGACTCCTCGTCATGTCCGTGATCACATCAGGGACTCGAACAACCTTGGTACATCAAAATACATAAACTCATAAAAGCATCATCGTAACTTTAAGCGTGCGGACCCTACGGTTCGAGAACAATGTAGACATGATCGAGACACGTCTCGGTCAATAACCAATAGTGGGACCTGGATGCCCATATTGGTTCCTACTTATTCTCGAAGATCTTTATCGGTCAGACCGCATAACAACATCGTTGTTCCTTTGTCATCGGTATGTTACTTGCCCGAGATTCGATAGTCGGTATCCAATACCTAGTTCAATCTCGTTACGGCAAGTCCTTTACTCGTTAAGTAATACATCATCTCGCAACTAACTCATTAGTTGCAATGCTTGCAAGGCTTAAGTGATGTGCATTACCGAGAGGGCCCAGAGATACCTCTCCAGACATTGGAGTGACAAATCCTAATCTCAAATATGCCAACCCAACAAGTACCTTTGGAGACACTGTAGAGCACCTTTATAATCACCCGTTATGTTGTGACGTTTGGTAGCACACAAAGTGTTCCTCCCATAACGGAGTTGCATAATCTCATAGTCATAGGAACATGTATAAGTCATGAAGAAAGCAATAACAACATACTAAACGATTGGGTGCTAAGCTAACGGAATGGGTCATGTCAATCAGATCATTCAACTAATGATGTGATTCCGTTAATCAAATAACAAATCTTTGTTCATGGTTAGGAAACATAACCATCTTTGATTAACAAGCTAGTCAAGTAGAGGCATACTAGTGACATTCTATTTGTCTATATATTCACACATGTATTATGTTTCCGGTTAATACAATTCTAGCATGAATAATAAACATTTATCATGATATAAGGAAATAAATAATAACTTTATTATTGCCTCTAGGGCATATTTCCTTCAAAGGAGGGCGTCGGAGTCGGCTCCGACTTGGAGAAGGGGTCGGCCGGGGCCGTGTCGGCGCCGGACTCCGGTGGAGTCCCGGTCGGCCACGACGGGAAGGTGGGTGGCTTTGTATTTGGGCGGGTGGCTTGCCCGATCGGTCGAACTCTTTTAAAAAAAATCCGTACCAAGAGAAAAAATCCTAAATAAATATATAAAAATTCCAGAGACAATTTTCACCGTCCAAACCTAATATTTAGGACAAGATGAACATTTTTCTGGACTAATATGTAATTTTCAAAAATGCAACATTTTTCTAATTCAAATAAAATACAAATAAAATACCTATAAAAATCATAATTTGATTTTAAAATTCTTTCTCGAATATTTCTCTTAGGTTGAAGAAGTCATATTATATTCTCTCATTTGTTTTTAAGATTGGGAATAATTGAAGAGAAAAATAATAAAATCAAATTGATCCTTTCTTCAAATTTGAAATAAATTCAAATGTGAATTTTGTGAAACCTCCAACTCTCTCCTGGGGTCCCTGAGTTGCTTAAGATTTCTAGGATCACAACAAAAATGCAAGAATAAATATGATATGCATTTGATGATCTATGTATAACATCCAAATTGAAAGTTGGGATGTTACAAACCTACCCCCCTTAAGATGAATCTCGCCCTTGAGATTCGGGTTGGTCAGCAAAAAGGTTTGGGTGGTCCTTGCGGAGATATTCTTCTCGTTCCCATGTGGCTTCCTCCTCGGTATGGTGGCTCCACTAAACTTTGCAAAACTTGATAACCTTGCTGCGAGTAACTCGACTGGAAAACTCGAGAATCTTGACGGGCTTCTCTTCATAGGTCAAATCACTATCTAACTGAATTGCTTCCAATGGCACTGTATCTCTTAGAGGAATATCGACCATCTCTGCGTGGCACTTCTTCAACTGGGAAACGTGAAACACATCATGAACTCCTGACAATCCTTCTAGCAATTCCAGCTTGTATGCAACTTCACCCATGTGTTCCAAAACTCTGTATGGTCCCACAAAACTGGTGCTAGCTTTCCCTTGACTCCAAAACGTTTAACTCCTCGAAGTGGGGACACCCGAAGATATGCTCTATCTCCGACTTCGTAAACTATCCTTGCGCTTAGTATCCGCATAACTCTTCTGCCTGGGCTGGGCTACCTTGAGTCTGTCGCGAATCAACTTAACCTTCTCTTCAGAGTCTTTGATTAAGTCTGGTCCGAACAACTGTCGATCTCCAACTTCATCCCACGATAATGGTGTCCTGCACCTTCTTCCGTACAAGGCTTCGAAAGGGGCCATCTTCAAACTGGTTTGATAACTGTTGTTATAAGAGAACTCTGCATATGGCAAATTGTCATCCCAACTAGATCCATAATCTAGCGCACAAGCTCTCAACAGTCCTCCAAAATCTGGTTGACTCTCTCGGTTTGTTCATCTGTCTTTGGATGAAAGGTTGTACTGAACTCTAGCCTAGTACCCAAAGTTTCATGCAACTGATTCCAAAACTTTGAAGTAAACTGGGTTCCTCTATCTAATACAATGGTCCTCGGAACTCCATGCAGACATACAATCCTTGTCATATATATCTTTGCCAACTTAGCACTCGTATAGGTTGTCTTCACTGGGATGAAATGAGCTACTTTCATTAAACGATCGACTACAACCCAGATAGAGTCATAGCCTGAACGAGTCCTGGGTAATCTAGTGATAAAATCCATGCCAAGTTTATCCCACTTCCATTCAGGTATCGGCAACGGCTGTAGCAATCCTGCTAGCTTCTGATGCTCTGCCTTGACTCTCTGACATACATCACATACTGCTACATACTCGGCAATCATCCTTCTTCATTCCTGTCCACCAGAAACTTTCCTTTAAATCCAGATACATCTTGGTGTTGCCTGGGTGAATCGAGTACGATGAATCATGGGTCTCCTGCAGAATCAACTTCCTGGTCTCGGGGTCATTAGGCACATATATGTGATCCTGAAACCATAAGGTGTCATGCTCATCCTCACGAAATCCTTTAGCCTTTCCTTTACTCATCCTTTCCTTTATCTCGACAACCCCTTTGTCAGTCTTCTGGGCTTCTCTAATCTTACCCATCAAAGTGGACTGAATTTCCAATGCTGCAACATAACCTCTCAGAACTATCTCCAAGCATAGCTCTCGAAGATCATCTACTAACTCCTTAGGTAATCCTCCGGTTATGAGCATGTTAACATAACTCTTGCGGCTCAACGCATCTGCTACGTGTTAGGACCCCGACTCAATGCCACATCGATCTAGCATGTAACACCTCATATCACTTTGCGGCCTCACGCACGGTATCCCCACGGGTGTCGCCTTACCTTTGCGGGACCGTTTAGCCTTTTGGCACACGTATATGATAGTGTCGCTAGCATCCATATGATAAGGAGCCCGGCTGACATGGCTAGTCGTAAACCCAAAGTGGCACAAACTTACGAGGACAGCATCCATGACCCGGCATCGAGCGTGTCGGTCATCACGAATGAATCCAGTACAGTAGCTTTGGGCTAGCAGACTCCGGTATTCATCGCGTGACATTTCCCGAAGGGACGGACACAGAGCGAAGAAGGACACATGCCGGCCAGCCTAAGTGTTCGAGAGCGGTAGCAAGCTACCATGGCTCGATGGAAACACTAGGAGACATTTCCGTAAGAGAGGCTACTAAAGATAAACAACAGATAGTCGGATCCCACACATACCAAGCATTTCAATAACATACACACAATATGCTCGATATGTGCAAATACAACATGGCATCACAACATGACTCTCGACTCAAGTATTTATTCATTAGGCCCGAGGAGCGAGATATTACAATCATGGGTCTCACGACCCAACAATCGAAACATACAAGTCAAAGCACAAGCGGAAGCTCAACATGTGCGAGTACGACATCTACAAATGAAAAAGGTTGAGAAGCGACTAACTACGAGATCTGCCGAGGGCACAAGATCGTAGCTGAGGTAACAAGCTAAGCGTCGAAGTCCACAGCGGAACTACTAGTGAGCTGAAGTCTCTCTGCAAAAACATAAAATAGGCAAGCGTGAGTACAAATGTACCCAAACAAGACTTACATCGAACTAACTACATATGCATCATTATCAATAAAGGGGTGGTGGAGTTTGGTTGCAGCAAGCCAGCTTTGACTCGGTGGCTATCTGAACTACATTTGCAAGTAACTCTTTTGAGGTGGCGCACACGAGTCCACATATTCACCATATCAATACACCACTATGGATCCGCTCCGTCCCTCACGAGAACGCCATCCATAGCACTCACGCTTATCTTGCGTATTTTAGAGTATCCACTTTCACTTGTCTATGAACTATGCAAGGGGTCCAAGTTTCCATATCCGAGGAATCCGGCTATTGAATAGATAATGATAACCCTGCAGGGTGTACTTCTTCACACGCTCTCGCCACTTATCGCCTACAGACACGTCATGTACCTCGGCAACCTTCAAGCGGAAGCCAGGCGAGGAGTCGGCCACGACCTACCTAAACACTCAAGTCTCTCGCCCGGGTTTATCGCCTATTAGGGTTCCATCCGCAAGGAGATCCGCCAGGGGTGTCGCTCACGGCCCCAAGCGATGTGAGCGGGGTTCCCAAGCCCACCATCCGGGTGCCACTTGGTACACCGTGCCACTGTGCCTAGTCTGTCCCAAGCCCACCTGTACCGGGTGCCACTTGGTAGACTACTAACACTACCTACAAACACCAGAAACTAGTTGCAACTCCTGGACAGAGAACAAGGGTGATTAAGAAGCCGAGAGGGGCCGAGTTACCGGAACCCAATGTGTGGTAATGCTGTTCATGGATCACAAACACGAACTCAGTTCACGAGGACGGCTGCAATGAGACAACCCACCATGTACTCCTACATGGCCTCTCACCGCTACCTTTACCAAATCGTGTTCACACACTTAGCTCACACAGTGAGGACATGTTCACGCCTCCGATTCATTCCCGATGAATCGGACTGACTCAACTCTAAGCAATAGCAGGCATGACAAACAAGCATGAATGAGTAGGCACATCAGGGCTCAAACAACTCCTACTCATGCTAGTGGGTTTCATCTATTTACTGTGGAATGACAGGTCATGCAGAGGATAAAGGGTTCAACTACCGCAGCAAGTAACACATGAATCGTTGTCGTCCTAATGCAGAAAAGAGAGCAGGAGCGAGAGTGGGATTGTATCGGAATGAACAAGGGGGTTTTGCTTGCCTGGCACTTATGAAGATATTATAGCTCTTCATCGGTGTCATCGATCACGTCGTCGGAACACGTCTATCGAGAGGGGACAATTACCGGCAAACAAGAAAGAACACAATCAAGATGTAAGATCATGACATGGCAACTTGCTGGTGTTTTGAGCTAATGCAACTAGCAACAAAGTTAAATGAAGTTGGTTTGAACCCTAAGTTCAAATCCAAACTCCATATGTGATTATTTAAATGCCATTCATATGATTTTTCCTAAACAGGAGCCATAAGTTGTTCTAACATGCATGAAAATGGTACAGATGGATAGATTGGATTTTTCTGATCATTTTTCATATATAAATTATTTCATTTGGAGCTACGGTTGATTTTCTATGATTTTTAGAAGTTTAGGCAATTTTCTGGATTTTTCTGATTTATTTTAAAACCCAAAAGTCAATTACTGCATCAGCACTGCGTCATGCCTGCGTCAGCAGGTCAACAGCATATGACCAGTCAACCTTGACCAGTGGGTCCCGTATGTCGGTAATAACGATGTCGGAAGCAGAGGTGACCGATTGGGGTCGATCAACGCCGAGGTGGCAAGGTCAACAGGCCAGTGGGCCACGGGCATTAGCTTAATCTAGCGGGGATAAACACGTGATTAAATAAGGCGTGGGGCCCGTGCGTAAGTGGGTCATGGGGTTAATTAGCGGTGATTAATCGCTAATGTCGCGCCACGTCATCATCGCCGGACTACGGGCGGCGACCATCCATGGGAGGAGCTTCTTTGGCGGTGCTAGGGGCTGCGTTTAGGTGCGGGAGACTACGGGAGAAGCCCATGCTCTGTCGCATCAAGCGGAGCAGGAGGAGCGGACGGGTGCGCGGTGCTCGCGGAGTCGAGCTGGCATGGCGGCCGGAGCTTGGGTGAGCTCGGGTAGGTTCTTTGTTGGGCACTTGGGGATGGTGGTGATGTCTACGGGCTCTGTAGATGCTTTGGCGCGGTGGTGTGCTCGGCTTGGGCGGAGGCGAGCTAAAGCGACGGCGGCAACATGACCACCGCCGGCGAGGTCTCGGCATCGGCGGAGATGGGGGCTGCGCTAGGCTAACGAGCGGGAAAGGGGAGGTTTGGTAGAGGAGCTCACGGCGAGGTCAAGCAGTGATCCCAGCGTGCTCGGGGCGGCTTAGTGACGACGAATCGGTCGACGGCGGCTGTCGGTCAGAGAGGACGAAGCTGGCGTCGATGAGGACGCTCCAAGGTGTCCGGCGTCGTGTGGCTCGGCGGGGAGGAAGACGACGTCGTTTCGGAGCTCGGGGTTGTGTCGGAGAGGTTCGGGGATGGCTGTGGCCGTGGTGGCAGCGGACGGCGGCGGCGAGCTCGTTCGGCCGAGCTTCGAGATCAAGCGGGAGAAGGGGAGAGTGACCAGAGGAGAAGGGGGTCGGTTCGGGGCTTCGTCCACGTCTCCTTGGCGTCGCGAGAAGGGCCGGGAAAGGAGGAAGCAGACAGGGAGGTGGCCACGGCGATCGTGGCGTCGACGACGCCTCTGCCCGATGGCGAGGTTGAAGACAACAGTGCCCTGGTGGTGGGTGGGCCAAGTGGACAGGTTGTGGGCTGCCCTGTGGGCTGCCGGTGAGTCTTGAGTAGGTTTTATGTCCTTTTCTTTTGTTTGATTTTCTATTTATCTCCTCTCTGTTTTGATTTAGTTTTAGAACTAAATCATTTTATCAAATTCTGAACATAATTATGGGCACTAACTGAATTAATCCAGAGGCCCTCAAGTGATTTCAGAATATTTGGAGCATTTAAAATATTTATAAAATTCAAATGCCCCAATTCAAATATAATATGGGTTAATTCAAAAATCCATAAATGGCCAAGAATTATGATCATGATTTTTGGAAGATGTTTTCACCTTTATCAAAAATAATGAACATTTTTAAAGGGCATTTTGGGTTCTTGAAAAAGATTTTTTTTATTTCATCCTATTGAATTCTTTTACGGTGCTAGGGTTTAATCAATCCCCATTTCAAGTTTCTTTCAAATTTAAACATGATGCTCACATGGAGCTAGTCTAGTGCAAAACCGTAATCTAGGGATGTGACAACTCACCCCACTAAACAAGAATCTCGGCCGAGATTCAAGGCGTGAGTAAGAAGGCGAGAGGGACACGAAGCTAGCACAATCTTCACAATCCAGGTTGCACTCCATAAGAACCTTGATTCGATCATCATCTTGTCTCGACGTCTTGCCCTGAGAACTCCAACTAACATAACAACGAGAGGGAAAGAAGAATTTTAGAAGAATCGATCTTCTTGAGGTTCGAGCAACTTAGGATCATCTTAATGATCACAAGATCAACTCACGGAATGAGACGTAGAAACATCTCTGGAGCTGAGAGGCAAGCCATGCATCAGGAGGGACGGAAGAAACAATTTGATGAGGGTTTCAAAGTAGCAAGGAAACAATTACTATGATCCCATAACGGGGCACCTTGGGAGAGGTGACTCGTAGAAATATCCCTTAAGTGGCAAAAAGAATTACCTTGATTCAAAGATCATTGAAACTCTGTATACCAGCCTAAGGCAATTCTCGAGCGATCGTTTGATGGAGTTCGAAGGAGTAGCATACTCGGACTAGTATGGACGATGTGGATTACCTTGTTGAGAACAACACAAGGGATGATTTTAGTAACTGGGGAGAAGCTCAATAGTAGAGAGTGAGTCCACTGTTTGAAAAGTTATAGCATAATCGAGGAAACTGAGAGCAATCCCAGTTAGTGCCGATGGTAACACCTAACGCTTGTGCGTGCTCTCAAGAACTTGAGCATTTCCATAGTCATCAAGGTTTTACCAACATCCACGTCAAGGGTGCTGACAACACAACATACTACCATGATGAATAGCGATGGACAATGCAGATGCAAAGGAGGATAACACTTTCTCAGATTTCACCTTAGCGAGGCCAAGGGGACGAAATCTGGATGATCGACCGAGAGACATTTAGCACTCCGCTTCTAATGTTCTCCTTGATGTTCTAGCTACCACGATCATGCTTTAAAGCAACGACATGGCCATCAAGTAAAGGTCAGACTTCGGGTGCACAAAATCCATAAGGAACAACTTCTAGAATAAGTCACGCGAAATCCTCATGGGTAGTGTCTAAATGACTTAATCAAGATACTATAATAATAGTGCTTCCAGCTAGGTGCGTCCACTTCACTAGAACCTATATCATAGTTCTTGGAAGAAGTTCCAACCATCATATCTGCCTAAGATTCAGATCCGGTTGGTGTCAGAATATTCCAGACTCATCAAGTCTAGAAAGAAAAATTAAAGTTTGCAACACGAATCGACGAGAAGACGTTGCGAGATTCTCGGGGAATGAACTAGAGTAGTAAGCTCCAAAACATGAGCTGGTTTTGCTACACACATGTGAACACGCTGTCCCAGACAAGCATGACCACGTAGTAGTCTTATAATAAAACACTACTGACTTCAGGTTAGGAACCATCATTGGGGATATCGAAGTCTTTGTACATTACCATGGATTAGCAATTAACTTCTTTTCCTAGAACAAATCAATCAGTGGCTTGGTGTGCTAGGAATGCATATAGAATGAAGGTTGCAAGTCTCCAGACCACAGAATACTTCGCACATATGCATGACTGATTTGGGATGATTCCAAATAAAGCAACATTGACTTTCTCGAATCCACGGCGGCAACTTGCATCAAATGCACATGAACTGGAGGAAGTCACTTCTTACATCCGAACATATGCTTCATGAGCTAGCATGAAGAAATGCTTTCAAAAGTTTTCAACGCTAGCTTAATGTTCAACAAAATTATGGAGAAGACAAGGATGTTGTCGATGGCTCAACAACAATTCACCCAGGTTTCCATATAAATGGGGTTCCACAATCATGTGAACAAGGTGTTAGCAATGGTCAGACCAAAGGATATAATGGTGTATGCTCGAGGAATCAACCACGAGTAAGACAACATTACGAATATCGTTGGTTCTGATTTGATTTGAGGATAGCCCATACTCAAATCAAAGATTTGGCAAGACAATAGGTCCAACAACTGGTCACGAGGATCAATCGATGAAGATATCATCTTTCTTCAACACACATAAAAGATATCCCTTAACATGAACTAAGTAGGACAAGCTTTTATCTTCCAACTCTCCAAGTTGTTGTTCAGCTTAACCAACTAGCTCAGGGGTACCCAACACGGATTCTTGGAGAAGGGGTGGTTTACAAGAAACCAACTTGATCAAGAGCTCAGCATAGCGGTCAGGTGACAACCTGGTAATACTTCTGAGAAAATATTCAGAAAATCACGAACCACCGGTATGTTACTAAGCTTGAGAACAATCTTGCTTCTCAGGGCAAGATGATATGGTGAAATAAGCAAGGGATTGAATAATCCTAACTCATTGATCAGGAGTGCACCAGGAAAAAAGGAGTAGGTAGCACAATCAACCTTAGAATGATGATTCAAAAACCAACACGCTAAGAATGAAATTATTGTCCATTAACTACCAAGCAACAAGGTTGCTAGGAGTATTGAATTCACACATCACGATTCACTTGTCGGCATTCTGGTTACAACAACACGGGACCGAGAAATGAATAATGATGGCGAGAAGAATCACTGTGTCAAGAGTTCATAGGATGGTGTGCAATTCCCATGATATTCCTGATATAAAGATGGTAATACTTCAAGGTGGAACAGACCAAAAGCTTGATTGCATTGATCTGCAGAATACAACTGCTTTGACCCAATCCTAGAAATGGATAAGGTACTGGAGTTTGTTTCTCCTAGTCATTCTGGAATAGAATGGCTTGACGGACCACAAGAATAATAAGCATCGATAACACGAATGCACAATTACTCCTGACTATCAATTGATAGACGAGGGCCAGAAAACAGCTTAAGAGGGACAACCCAAGAGAACATATGTTTTTCTGAGTTGTGGATGCATGGATTAGCATGTCGAACGAATTCGATATATTTCTTCCGGACAATCCATGCGGAAAGGTAGAACTGGCAGAGTCACAATATAGAGAGAAGAACTCATCAAGAGTACTCTGGTTGTGATCTTTTGATCCGGCAAACTTCTGCCATAAGTGGTTCATAGTATTTGGAAGAAGGAAATACCACGGACCTCGAGGACTAATGCAAAGGTTACTAATAACCTAAAGGAACTAGCAACACTATCAGCACGAGGTAAGTGGAGTGAATCTTGGGTCAAGAACCCAGGAGTAGAATACCTACTACTAAGTGGCATCACGGGATGCTTTCGAGAATGAAGGCGATTCATCACTGCCGGGAACACAAAACATGGCTAGATTACTGGCGATCCTCTAAGACACCTAGGGTCATAATACTAGCTCCAACATATATGTCGAGGCAATAGAGTACCTCAACTCACCGATTAGTGTGCTTAGTCTGGCCTAAAAGGACATCAGGAACGGGAGGAAGGGATTTGCAAATCCATCAGACTGTTTAGAAACCTGGGATGACTCGGACAGCATAACGGCTGTAAATGCTCAAAAAGATTTGAGACATCCTGCAAAAATGGTTGCATAACCACTAAGAAGCACAATATCAAGGTTTCGAGATCAACTGTTAACATATGGAAGTAGTAGGAACTGAACTGAAGCTTAAATCCATCAATCCTATAAGTCTACGGATTAGTAACACGTGATCCTAATAGAAAGAAGAGAAGGCCTAGTTCCTTAATCCCCGTAGAAAAGAAGAGGTTGACTCAGATCAGAAGGGCATAAGGTAAAGGAGTAAAAAGAGCCGTACGTTCCCTTCCGCAATCAATTCCCTTACATAACTAAAGCATTTCTAGACTCAACTTCGACCAGTTTGGCTTGGTAATCCTACAGGCAGTCAAGCTCTGCTACCAAAGCTGTCAGGACCCCGACTCAATGCCACATCGATCTAGCATGTAACACCTCATATCACTTTGCGGCCTCACGCACGGTATCCCCACGGTGTCGCCTTACCTTTGCCCGGGACCGTTTGCGCCTTTTGGCACACGTATATGATAGTGTCGCTAGCATCCATATGATAAGGAGCCCAGGTGACATGGCTAGTCGTAAACCCAAAGTGGCACAAACTTACGAGGACGGGCATCCATGACCCAAACATCGAGCGTGTCGGTCATCGGCGAATGAATCAGTCTGTAGCTTTGGGCTAGCAGACTC
This sequence comes from Aegilops speltoides, assembly GCA_021437245.1. Classification (NCBI taxonomy): domain Eukaryota; kingdom Viridiplantae; phylum Streptophyta; class Magnoliopsida; order Poales; family Poaceae; genus Aegilops; species Aegilops speltoides. The sequence continues at coordinate 422,095,701 of CM038145.1, read as the reverse complement.
GGTGAACCGGGCTGTGGCGGGCTAACGGGACTCCGGTATTCATCGCGTGACATTTCGAAGGGACGGACACAGAGCGAAGAAGGACACATGCCGGCCAGCCTAAGTGTTCCAGAGCGGTAGCAAGCTACCATGGCTCGGTGGAAACACTAGGAGACATTTCCGTAAGAGAGGCTACTAAAGATAAACAACTAGATAGTCGGATCCACACATACCAAGCATTTCAATAACATACACACAATATGCTCGATATGTGCAAATACAACATGGCATCACAACATGACTCTCGACTCAAGTATTTATTCATTAGGCTCCGAGGCGAGATATTACAATCATGGGTCTCACGACCCAACAATCGAAACATACAAGTCAAAGCACAAGCGGAAGCTCAACATGTGCGAGTCTGAGACATCTACAAATGAAAAGGGTGAGAAGCGACTAACTACGAGATCTGCCGAGGGCACAAGATCGTAGCTGAGGTAACAAGCTAAGCGTCGAAGTCCACGCGGAACTACTAGTGAGGCTGAAGTCTCTGCAAAAACATAAAATAGGCAAGCGTGAGTACAAATGTACCCAAACAAGACTTACATCGGAACTAACTACATATGCATCATTATCAATAAAGGGGTGGTGGAGTTTGACTGCAGCAAGCCAGCTTTGACTCGGTGGCTATCACGAACTACGATTGCAAGTAACTCTTTTGAGGTGGCGCACGAGTCCACATATTCACCATATCAATACACCACTATGGATCCGCTCCGTCTCCCTCACGAGAACGCCATCCATAGCACTCACGCTTATCTTGCGTATTTTAGAGTATCCACTTTCACTTGTCTATGAACTATGCAAGGGTCCAAGTTTCCATATCCGAGGAATCGGCTATTGAATAGATAATGATAACCTGCAGGGTGTACTTCTTCACACACGCTCTCGCCACTTATCGCATACAGACACGTCATGTACCTCGGCAACCTTCAAGCGGAAGCTTGCGAGGAGTCGGCCATAGCCTACCTAAACACTCAAGTCTCTCGTCCTGGTTTATCGCCTATTAGGGTTCCATCCGCAAGGAGATCCGGCAGGGGTGTCGCTCACGGCCCCCAAGCGATGTGGCGGGGTTCCCAAGCCCACCATCCAGGTGCCACTTGGTACACCGTGCCTTGTGCCTAGTCTGTCCCAAGCCCACTGTCAGGGTGCCACTTGGTAGACTACTAACACTACCTACAAACACCGAAACTAGTTGCAACTCACGGACAGAGAACAAGGGTGATTAAGAAGCCGAGAGGGCCGAGTTACGGAACCCAATGTGTGGTAATGCTGTTCATGGATCACAAACACGAACTCAGTTCGAGGGCGGCTGCAATGAGACAACCCACCATGTACTCCTACATGGCCTCTCACCGCTACCTTTACCAAATCGTGTTCACACACTTAGCTCACACACAGTAGGACATGTTCACACGCCTCTGATTCATTCCCGATGAATCAGACCTGACTCAACTCTAAGCAATAGCAGGCATGACAAACAAGCATGAATGAGTAGGCACATCAGGGCTCAAACAACTCCTACTCATGCTAGTTGGTTTCATCTATTTACTGTGGAATGACAGGTCATGCAGAGGATAAAGGGTTCAACTACCGCAGCAAGTAACACATGAATCGTTGTCGTCCTAATGCAGTAAAAGAGAGCAGGAGCGAGAGAGTGGGATTGTATCGGAATGAACAAGGGGGTTTTGCTTGCCTGGCACTTCTGAAGATATTATAGCTCTTCATCGGTGTCATCGATCACGTCGTCGGAACACGTCTATCGAGAGGGGACAATTACCGGCAAACAAGAAAGAACACAATCAAGATGTAAGATCATGACATGGCAACTTGCTGGTGTTTTGAGCTAATGCAACTAGCAACAAAGTTAAATGAAGTTGGTTTGAACCCTAAGTTCAAATCCAAACTCCATATGTGATTATTTAAATGCCATTCATATGATTTTTCCTAAACAGGAGCCATAAGTTGTTCTAACATGCATGAAAATGGTACAGAAGGATAGATTGGATTTTTCTGATCATTTTCATATATAAATTATTTCATTTGGAGCTACGGTTGATTTTCTATGATTTTTAGAAGTTTAGGCAATTTTCTGGATTTTTCTGATTTATTTTAAAACCCAAAAGTCAATTCTTGCATCGAAGATGCGTCATGCCTGCGTCAGCAGGTCAACAGCGCTGACCCAGGTCAACCTTGACCAGTGGGTCCCGTATGTCGGTGTAACAGTATCAGCAGCAGAGGCTGACCAGTGGGGTCAGTCAACGCTGAGGTGGCAAGGTCAAACAGACCGTGGGCCACGGGCATTAGCTTAATCTAGCAGGATAAACACAGTGATTAAATAAGGGCGTGGGGCCCGTCGTAAGTGGGTCATGGGGTTAATTAGCGGTGATTAATCGCTAATGTCGCGCCACGTCATCATCGCCGGACTACGGTGGTGGCGACCATCATGTGGCGGGCTGCTTCTTTGGCGGTGCTAGGGGCTGCGTTTAGGTGCGGGGAGACTACCAGGAGGAAGCCCATGCTCTGCCGCATCAAACAGAGCAGGGAGGAGCGGACGGGGTGCGCGGTGCTCGCCGGAGTCGAGCTCGCGGCGGCGGCCGGAGCTTGGGTGAGCTCGGGTAGGTTGCTGTTGGGCACTTGGGGATGAGCTGGTGATGTCTACGGGCTCGTGTAGATGCTTTGAGCGCGGTGGTGTGCTCAGCTTGGACGGAGGCGAGCTAAAACGACGGCGGCGACATGACCACCGCCGGCGAGGTCTCGGCATCGACGGAGATGGGGGCTGCGCTAGGCTAACGAGCACGGGAAAGGGGGGAGGTTTGGTAGAGGAGCTCACGGCGAGGTCGTTGGTGATCCCAGCGTGCTCGGGGACGGCTTGGTGACGACGAATCGGTCGACGGCGGCTATCGGTGCAGAGGACGAAGCTGGCGTCGATGAGGACGCTCCAGGTGTCGGCGTCGTGTGGCTCGGCGAGGAAGACGACGCGTCGTTTGAACTCGGGGTTGTGTCGGAGAGGTTCGAGGATGGGCTGTGGCCGTGGTGGCGGCGGACGCGGCGACGAGCTCGTTCGGCCGAGCTTCGAGATCGGCGGGAGAAGGGGAGAGTGACCAGAGGAGAAGGGGTCGGTTCAGGGCTTCGCCCACGTCTCTGGCGTCGCGAGAAGGGCCGGAAAGGAGGAAGCGAGAGGGGAGGTGGCCACAGCGATCGCGCAGCGTCACGCCCGCCCGATGGCGAGGTTGAAGACAACAGTGCCCTGGTGGGCTGGGCGCCAAGTGGACAGGCAGTGGGCTGCCTGTGGGCTGCCCTGTGAGTCTTGAGGTTTTATGTCCTTTTCTTTTGTTTGAGTTTTCTATTTATCTCCTCTCTGTTTTGATTTAGTTTTAGAACTAAATCATTTTATTAAATCTGAACATAATTATGGGCACTAAATGAATTAATCCAGAGGCCCTCAAGTGATTTCAGAATATTTGGAGCATTTAAAATATTTATAAAATTCAAATGCCCCAATTCAAATATAATATGGGTTAATTCAAAAATCCATAAATGGCCAAGAATTATGATCATGATTTTTGGAAGATGTTTTCACCTTTATCAAAAATAATGAACATTTTTAAAGGGCATTTTGGGTTCTTGAAAAAGATTTTTTTATTTCATCCTATTGAATTCTTTCTGGTGCTAGGGTTTAATCAATCCCCATTTCAAGTTTCTTTCAAATTTAAACATGATGCTCACATGGAGCTAGTCTAGTGCAAAACCAGAATCTAGGGATGTGACACTACGACATTGGCCTTTCATGGATGATAGTGCAAATTCGTATCATAATCCTTTATGAGCTCCAACCATCTCCTTTGCCTGAGGTTCAACTCCTTCTACATGAAGATCTATTTCAAACTCTTACAATCCGTGTATACATCACAGTGATTTCCAATGAGAAAGTGTCTCCATGTCTTCACTGCATGCACTACGGCTGCTAACTCCAAATCATGCGTAGCATAATTCAATTCAGGAGGTCGAAGCTGTCACGAGGCATATGGAACAACTCTTCCTTCCTGCATAAGCACACCTCCAAGTCCTCGACATGAAGCGTCGCAATATACTTGGTAATCCTTACGTTGGTCTAGGAGAATCAACACTGGGGTTGTAACCAAACGATTCTTCAACTCCTGAAAACTGGCCTCACAATCCTCAGTCCATTTAAACTTGGTGTCCTTCTTCAATAACTCCATCATGGGCTTTGCAATCTTGGGAAAATTCTTAATAAACCTACGATAATAACCTACGAGTCCAAGATAAATTATGATCTCTCCAACTGATGTGGGTGCCAACAACTTAGTGACAGAAGCAACCTTGGTAGGGTTTGCTGCTATTCCTTCTCCGGATATAACATGTCCGAGAAATCCAACTTCCTTTAACCAAAACTCACATTTGCTGAACTTGGCATACAACTGATGTTCTCTGAGCTTCTCAAGAACCAAACGCAAGTGCTCCTTATGCTCCTCTTCATTCTTCGAGTAGACCAATATATCATCAATGAACACCACGACGAACTTATCCAAAAAGTCTATAAACACTTTGTTCATCATAATCATGAAATAGGCAGGTGCATTAGTCAAACCAAATGACATAACGGTATACTCATATAGCCCGTACCTTTTGGTAAAAGCTGTCTTAGGTATATCTTGTTCTCGGATCTTCAACTGGTGATAACCTGATCGAAGATCGATCTTGGAGAAAACTTTAGTTCCTTGCAACTGGTCAAACAAATCATTGATCATCGACAGAGGGTATTTGTTCCTGATTGTCAACTCATTCAGTGCACGATAATCAACAACCATCCTCAAAGATCCATCCTTCTTCTCCACTAGAAGCACTGTGGCTCCCCAAGGTGATGAACTTGGTTAAATGTAACCTTTCTCCAGTAACTCCTTTATCTGCTTCTTAATTTCCTCTCATCTTGTGCGGGCATCCGATACGGTCTCTTGGATATTGGTCTGGTGTCTGGCAATAGTTCAATCAAAAACTCAATGTCTCGATCCGGTGGCATGCCTGGTAACTCTTCCGGAAATACATCGGGACAATCCTTCACCACTGGTACTTCCTCTTGTACAACTCCTGATAAGGAATTCACCTAAGTTCTCCTCGGCGCATGCCGGGATACATACTTGATCCTCTTTCCTTCTGGGGTGGTGAGAAGAATTGATTTACTGGCGCAATCAATGTTCCCTTCAAACTTGGGTAGCCAATCCATTCCTGTATCACATCCAATCCTTGTGACTCCAGAACAATTAGGTCGGCAGGGAAAACATGTCTACCTATGGTTAGTGGCAACTAATAGCATCCCCTACTAGCCATATACTCTGCTCCTGGGGAACTTACTAACATAGGTGACTTAAGTGCCACGGTTGGCAGGTTATACTTATCCACGAATCTCCTTGATATGTATGAATGCGATGCACCAGTATTGAAAAGAACAAGTGCGGTAAACGCATTAATCAAAAACTTACCGACAACTGCGTCGGGTTGATCCTCATTCTCCTCCACACTGACGTGGTTCAACTGAGCTTTGGTGAAGGGGTTGGGCTTCTTCGTGGAACCTCCATTGCCATTTCCATTCTTTGCTTCAGAACATTCAGTGGCATAATGTCCGATCTTCTGGCATTTGAAATAGGTAATGTGGCTCAGATCCCTCTTAGCTGGTGTTTCGGGGTTGGAACGGTTCCGGTTGCTGCTTCCTCCATTCCCATTGCCATTCTTGGGGCCACTGTGGTTGTGCGAACTTGCTCCATTGTGCGTATGTCCTCCATGGTTATGGCCTCCATGGTTGTGAGTATGTCCTCCCGAGTACGGGGAATAGCGGAGCTTCTGCTGAGCTCCAGAAGTGTACCTCCCATGTCCATACTTTGCGATTATCAATCTGTTGCTGCTTGCCTTTAATCATGAGGGCCCTGTCTACCAACTCCTGGTAGTTGTTGAAAGTTGCCACCATCAACTGCATGCTCAGCTCGCCATTGAGTCCCTCAAGAAACTTCTCCTGTTTAGCGGCATCTGTGGCTACGTCATCTGGGGCATAGAGTGCTAATTTGCTAAACTCATCCACATAGTGGCCCACTGTACGCCCGCCTTGGCGCAAGTTGCGAAACTCGCGCTTCTTCATGCTCATAGCTCCTATTTGAAACATGGGCGGTCTTGGAAAGCTTCTTCAAACCGATCCCATGTAATAGTGTCAATGGGGTAAGTGGCGGTGAAGTTCTCCCACCGAGATGTTGCAGGTCCATCAAGCTAATGTGCGACAAAGCGCACTCTCTCCGCATCTGTGCATCCTGCAGTGGTCACCTCTCTCCAATCTTGCGGAGCCAATCATCTGCAACGATCAGCTCGGTGCTACTAGAGAAGAAAGCAGGCTAGGTGATCAATAGGGGGTGGTGGCAGTGGGTTGTTGTTGTTGTTGTTGCCTTGGTTTTGGTTCTGAACTAGTATCTGCGTCAAGGCATTCTATTGCTGGATCAACTGAGTGAGCTCCAGTGGGAATGCAAATCCATTATCACTTCTCGGAGCCATCTGATGGGTTAGAAGGGGTGAGAAAACAGAATATAATTGAGGTCTAAGAGAGATTCACTACCCATATGCTTATGAGACAAACACAATCAATTCACTTCATTCAATAGCACACAAGATTCACACAATCGATCTAACCTATGATTACTAAAAGGATTGATACGGTCGACTAGAGGGGGGGTGAATAGGAGACTACAAATTTTAATCTTTCTTGTAGATTTTAAGGCTTAGCGGATAAAAGAGTTCACTAGATATGTAACTAGGTGAATGCAACCTATATGACAAGTAAGCTCCAAGAAAAATATGCTAGGCAACAAACTACTTAGCAAGCCAACAAGCATACAACAAGGAAAGGTGCGGGAAAGGATTAACCACAAGTGAGACGAGGACGCAGATTTTAACCCGAAGTTCACTCTTCCTTGGGGAAGAGCTAATCTCCGTTTGGAGCGGTGCCGGAGCCAAAGCTTGCGGAACGCCACCAAAGGCTCACCGTATTCTCCTTCGAGTCACCCCCAACGGATGAGCCTCGAATCACTCGGGGTTGGTCTTGAAGGCGAGCACCACACCTTTACAAACTTCTCCGGAGCACACCACAAGCAAGGAAGCTTCCGGAGGAACCTTTAGCCGCCTAGGAGCCCAAGCTCCAAGAGTAACAAGTCAACAGGGAAGAAATGTTGCGGGGAACGCGATTTGGTTTGGTCAAGATGTAGATCGGGTCTTGCTCTCCCAATCCCCAAAGTTTCAACAAGTTTGGGTGGAGGGATTGAGAGTATTGAGCAAAAGGGGTGTAGCAATGGTGGAGCTCAACAAGACATTAGGGTTGAAGGTTGGAGGTGGAAGAAGGGCCTTTAAATAGTGTGCAGGGGCTGGTGGGAAATTCTGCCGTTGGACCCCGTCGCTTGCAGGCTAAGTCACCTCGTCGCGCAGGGGTACTCAGAGACAATCACGCCACCCGTGCAAGACGGGGTTAAAAGACCCCGCGCATGGGGTACCCAGAGAGTTCTGCGATACCCGTGCGCCGACGGGGTCAAAAGACCCCGTGCGCATGGGGTACCCAGAGAGTTACGCAGTACCCCGTGCGCACGGGGTACCCAGTAACTTTCTGTTGCAACTTTCTGAGTACCACAGCATACACACCAGGCTCTTATTAGGTGCTCGGAGTGGGGAGGGTGTCGGTGTGAAAACCGGCGGATCTCGGGTAGGGGGTCCCGAACTGTGCGTCTAGGCGGATGGTAACAGGAGACAAGGGACATGATATTTTTACCTAGGTTCGGGCCCTCTCGATGGAGGTAAAACCCTACGCCTGCTTGATTGATATTGATGATATGGGTAGTACAAGAGTGGATCTACCACGAGATCAAGGAGGCTAAACCCTAGAAGCTAGCCTATGGTATGATTGTTGTAATGGTTGTGTTGTCCTACGGACTAAAGCCCTCCGGTTTATATAGACACCGGAGAGGGCTAGGGTTACACAGAGTCGGTTACAATGGTAGGAGATCTACATATCCGTATCGCCAAGCTTGCCTTCCACGCCAAGGAAAGTCCCATCTAGACACAGGTCAGAGTCTTCAATCTTGTATCTTCGTAGTCTTGGAGTCTGGCGGATGATGATAGTCCAGCTATCCGGACACCCCCTAGTCCAGGACTCCCTCAGTAGCCCCCGAACCGGGCTTCAATGATGATAAGTCCAGCGCGTATATAGTCTTCGGCGTTGCAAGGCAGGTTCTCCTCCAAATTCCGTGTGTTTGCTGAACAGTGTCCGGCTTCCTTATCAATGTTGCGCTTCTTGGCTTCCACGCCCAATAATGGCCATCTTCCACGCGTCGCACGAATCGAAAAGCCAAGGTATCTTTTATGTTTTACCCCCTAGTTGTGCAAATAATCTGCCTATAAGAGAGGCGAGAATCCAAATCCAAATCACACCATCCTCCTTCCGCGAGTACTCATCGGATCGCTTCTGACCAAGAATCCATTCCATCATGGACCGTCGACGCGGCTCCTCTTCTCGCGCTCCCAGCCCTCTGCCGGGAGATTGGGGGAGATGTTCTGTCCCGCACAACGAGCTGGTGACGCTCCAAGTGAAGGGATATCTCCCTCCGGCCTTCATGTTTCCGGTCCGAGCCGGGTTGGCCACCTACCAAGGTGGGAAGCAAGTGGAGGCTACCCCAAGTCCCAACAAAGGGGAGCGGGTGTGCTTCGTCCCCTATCTGATAAGGGGACTCGGATTTCCTATACATCCATTCCTCCGCGGGCTCCTGGAGATTTACGGACTCCAGCTCCATCACCTTACGCCCGCTTCTGTCCTGCATATCGCGGGTTACGTAGCTCTTTGCGAACTGTTCCTGGGCGTTGAGCCCCATTTTGCACTGTGGAAGAGGTTGTTCTACCTTGTACCCCACTCTCACGAGGGTTCCATATATCAAGTGGGCGGTGCCGAAATATGGCGCATCGCCGGGACCGGATATCCATCCGGAACCCCTAAGAAGGCGTCCGAAGACTGGCCTTCAGAATGGTTTTATATAGAAGACGCTCCGCTGCCGGACCCTATTTGGATCGGCCTCCCGGAGTTCAATAATGCTCCTCTGAAGAAACCCTTAGTTGGCGTCCGCGGAGCCCCCAGCTGGAGGAAGACAAGAGCGTCCATTACTTGATGGGCCGGATAAGATTGCTGGCCCATTATGGGTTGACCATGATTGGGGTCATGGCAATATGAATTATGCGGGGGGTGCAGCCACTACAATACAGGGGCCACCCCATGTGGGATTTCAACGGGGGGGACGATGCCACCCGTCATGGCATAAAGGGCGGGTTGACCTAGGACTGGCGAAGATCCTGTCTGGCCTGTACAAGGGGGAGAAGGAGGACTTCCTCCAGACGAACCCGTTGAATGGGTTCTCCATGAATAACCCTCGGCGGTGGGTAAGCGAACACTTAACGTGCCCGACCCATGCTTTCAAAGTTTAAGTTTCTTATATTATGCTTTTTTCGACACAGGAGCTGTGCTGGGATGTGGAGGACATGCTAAGTCTAGCTCCGCAACCCGAGGATCCAGAGAGATCCCAGGATCCGGCCTCCGAAGAGGATCCGGACATAAAGGTGGAGCTAATCGACGGGGTGTTCCACCAGCTCAACATGGATAATGCTTTAGTCGCCATTACGGCTGACTACCCCGGACTATATCCGGCTTCCCAGGTGATTGTGACCGAAGTCCCGGCACCATTATTTCCTCCTTGCTCATCTCTGACCTTTGCATACGATGGTGTTTTGCAGGAAGTGCCTTTAAGGCGGGAAGCCGAGCAGCGGCGGTGACCAACAAAGGCCGATCCGGACGAGGGCGGAAGAGAGGCGCGCGTGATTGAAACGTCGCCGCAAAGGTATAGCTCACAGTTCATTATTTGGAGCAACGTTCCTAGGAAGCGTTTGGCGCTCATGACTTTTTAGGAGAAAAAGCGCCCCGGACTGCAGGCGTGGGGTTGCCAATCCAACCTCTACTAGCCGAGCTCAAAGCACACTGGTGCGGAGGGGGAGGCGAGCACAAGGCGCGAGCCGACACTCCTCAACGGAGGATGCCGGCAGACTGTCCGCCACCAAGTCGAGGTGGAGGCGCCATGAACCACAGGCGCCGCCCGGACAAGTGTTCGTGACGCGTGCTTCTCCCCGAGGCGTTGAATGCCTTTGGCGGGGGACGCGCACCTCCGTGCTGCTCAAGATGGTTTTACGAGCAGCGGGCGATAAGAGACATCTGGTAAGAGAATTTGATAGTTGTATATGTCAGTAGCCCCCGAGACTTAAAGTAGTTATATTAACTGATTTAAGGATCATTTGAAACGCAAGATCTTACGGAGAAGAATACCCAACTGTCTCAGGAGCTGCAAGAGTGCAAGGCCCAACTCGAGGCCGCACTTGCTGCCGCAGGAGGAAACACAGAGACCCTTCCAGGTAACACATTATTGTAACAACATAAGCGGTGTGCGGCGTGTGCGCAAGTCTAATAATGACATTTGCGAGTCTTTGTCGGACAAGATCCGGACAGCAAAATTCTGCGCCGGTGAAGGCTGGCAAGAGGTCTTGAATAGAGTGCAGCAGGAAAGGAACAAGCTCCGGGATGCCGCCCAGCTCGGAGAAGAGCTGAAAGGTGTTCGGGCGAGCTGTCGGCTCCGTTAAGGAGAATCGGCGGCCGTCGCGGCATCTATAGTAAGTGCTTGGCGAACTCCTTTGAAAAGAAGAGTTTGGCGAGGAAGTCAATTGACAAAATATGTGCATAGGTATACTCACAGTCGCCTGCGGAGGAGATGCCGTATCAGCGGGTGATCAACTTCCCAAACTGTTGCGGTTGCTCGTCGAGTTCGGCGGGCAATGGCGGCGTCGTCCGGGCTTTATGGCGGCCCTCTCCCTACCCGAGGGCCTTGGGGAGCTTATGGAGAAGCTTCAGGAGTGCGGCGGCGCTTCCGTTTATGGAAGATTTCGGCCTGCCGCCAAGGTGCCGTGGAGGCTGGGCCATGGTGAAGGCAGCGGTACAAGAAGGCAGATCCCAACCACATGGCGAGGTCGGACTGTGGGGCGCGATGGGAAGGAGATCCTGTGAGTTTAGTATCTGGCCAAGTAGAGTTGGCCGCTAAATTTTCCCAACGGGACTATAGATTAGACAGCCTGTTAGACGGGATTGAGGAGGAATGCAGTCAATAGATTTGACAATGTATTTTAAAATGACATGTGAAATGCCTTCTAGCTAGATTGTAGATCGTTTGTCTTTGCCGACCTTTTCGCTTCAACCTCGGGACCCTAGAGTCCGGAGTGTGTCCGAATACCTTCTCGGTTAAGAAACAACCGGGGTATGCGTGGAGACCAGGCGTAGGGGTCATGAGTGCTTTATCAGACAAGTGCCCAACTAGTTATGTTATATTACATGGTTAGTAAGAAACATCTTCCAGGGAGAATAGTTCCGTTAAGGGTTCCTTTCCCTGGGAGGCATGCCCTAAAGTGCATGTCCGGACTGTGAAAAAAGCGAGAAAAAACATCAGGGGCAGATAAATAAGTAGGTTAAAAATCATCTTTCAAGTCACCGACCGAATATTCCCTTAAGAATGCTAGCTTCGGCTTCACCCGGTCGAGGTACACATCCGGTGACCCGGCGATAACAATCGCAGAGGTGCTCCCTTTACCTCCTAGCTGAACAATCGGGAACGTAGGGGTAAGCACAGGAGCCAGGCAACCCAGATTGGCCAAAACTTAAGTCATATCGATGCATATAATGGTGAATAAAAGGTACATGTGGAAGCTTGACACATGTGCTGGGCATGGAGCCCTTATAATTAGGCTTCTTGTAAAGAAGCCCCCAGGTATAATGAGTGTGGATGGCACATCAAGTGTGTGCGAACAATGCGCAAGTAGGCCTTTAAGGGCTATTTAGGAAGAGGGGTGGGGGAAGAAAGAGAAACAAAAGACATCTGAAGTGTAAAAAATTTGGACGGGGGAAGGGGACGAACTCTTAGTCCGGCGCTAGGCATAGAATCTTCGGAGGCGGGCTGCGTTCCATGGGTTCGGCTCGAGTCGGTTGTCCGACGCATTTCCTAGACGGTATGCTCCGCCGGTCAGGACTTGATCGATAATGAAGGGGCCCTCCCATTTGGGCTTGAGTTTGTCCTTTTTCTTGTCCGACAGGCGTAGAACTAGTTCGCCAACGTTGTAGGTTTTGGCCCGTACTTCTGCCTTTGATATCTTGAGCTGCTGGCGATAGAATGCGGAGCGAGCCTTGGCGGCGTCGCGTTCTTCCTCAATGCATCAAGCTGTCCTGCCGATCAACTCGGCTTCTCTTTCTTCGTACATGCGCTTTTCGAGGTGAGTCATGAATGATGTCATGAGGCGTAAGCGCCTCTGCGCCGTATACCATAAAAATGGTGTGAATCCGGTAATACGGTTGGGCGTTGTCCGCAGCCCCAGTCTGGTCGAGCTCCTCTACCCGGTGCATGTCAGATTTTGTAAGGACCGCACTAGTGCAGGTTTGATGCGCTCATTATTAGACCATTTGCTCGCTCCACTTGACCGTTGGTTTGAGGGTGATAGGTGAAGCGTAATCGAGCTTGATGCCCATATTTTTGCACCATGATTTAACCTCGTCGGCCGTGAAGTTCGTGCGTTATCGGTGATGATCTTTGTGGGGACACCATAACGGTGTACTACCCGGAGATAAAGTCTATCACTGGTCCGGACTCTGCCGTTTTGGTGGCTTGGCCTCTATCCATTTGGTGAATTTGTCCACCATGACCAATAGGTACCTTTGCTTGTGGGTTCCCCCTTTAAGGGTTCCAACCATGTCAAGCCCCGGACCATGAACAGCGGGTAATGGGTATAGTTTTGAGGCGGTGGGTGGCATATGGCTCGATTAGCAAAGAGGCGGCAACCGACGCATCTTTGGACTAAGTCCTGAGCATCTGCCCGGGCCGTCGGCCAATAAAATCTTGTACGGAATGCCTTTCCTACAAGGGCCCAAGCTGCCGCGTGGTGTCCGCCTAGTCCGGCATGAATTTCAGCAAGAAGGTTTCGCCCTTCCTCTTCGGAGATACACCTTTGAAGGACTCCGGTTGTGCTTTTCTTGTAAAGTTCTCCCTCATGGACCTTGTAGGCTTTAGATCGCCGGACTATGCAGCGGGCCTCATTTTGGTCTTCGAGAAGTTCCTGCCTAAGCAAGTAGGCTAGGAATGGTTACATCCGCAGGCGATTCTGCCATTATGTCGTGAAATGAGGTGTTATTTGGCTGAATCGCTGGTTATGTCGATTGCTCTATGTCGGTTGGTGCGGCTGCTTCCAGTTTGTTATTTCCGGGCTCCTCTTCGCATAGTACGGATGGCTTAAAGAGCCGTTCCAGGAAGATGTTTGGAGGGACAGCGTCACGTTTTGCGCCGATGTGTGCCAATATGTCGGTTGCTTGGTTATTATCTCGGGCTACGTGATGGAATTCAAGTCCTTCAAACCGAGCTAACATTTTTAGGACAGCGTTGTGATATGCTGCCATTTTTGGATCCTTGGCATCAAAGTCTCCATTTATTTGGGATATTGCGAGGTTTGAATCCCTGCGCACCTCTAAGAGTTGAATGCCCACGGAGATTGCCATCCGGAGGCCATGTAAAAGGGCCTCGTATTCGGCTGTGTTGTTGGAGTCCGTGTACATTATCTGAAGTACGTACTGGACTGTATCTCCGGTTGGGGACGTCAATACGACGCCAGCTTCCAATCCGGCCAACATTTTAGAGCGGTCGAAGTGCATAATCCAATGGGAGTATGCGCCGTACTCTTTAGGGAGTTTGGCTTTGGTCCATTCAGCAACAAAGTCAGCCAAAATTTGTGTCTTTATAGCTCGCCGAGGTTTGTAGGTTATATCGAATGGTAAGAGCTCAATGGCCCATTTTGCAATCCTGCCCATCGCGTCATGGTTGTTTATAATGTCATTGAGGGGTACTTCGGAGGCCACCGTTATCGAACACTCTTGAAAGTAGTGTCGGAGCTTCCGGGATGCCATGAACACCACGTATGCTATCTTTTGATAGTGCGGGTAACGGGACTTGCAGGGGGTTAACACAGTGGATATGTAGTACACTGGTTTTTGAAGAGGGAATTTATGCCCTTCTGTCTCTCATTCGACGATGAGTACCGCGCTTACAACTTGATGTGTTGCCGCGATGTATAACAACATTGGTTCGCCCAGGTTGGGTGCAACCAGGACCGGATTTGTTGCCAATATGGCTTTTATTTCTTCGAGTCCGGCAGTGGCAGCATCCGTCCACTCGAAGTGTTCTATGCGCCTAAGGAGGCGATAGAGGGGCAATGCCTTTTCTCCTAGACGGGAGATAAAGCGGCTTAGAGCTGCCATGCATCCAGTCAATTTTTGTATTTGTTTGAGGTCCTTTGGGATATCCAGCTGTGACAGAGCTCGGATCTTGGCTGGGTTTGCTTCAATCCCTCTGCCGGATACAATGAAGCCGAGGAGCTTTCGGTGATGCGCCAGCGCATTTTCGGATTGACTTGATGTCATATGCTCTGAGGTTTTCGAATGTGAGCCTCAAGTCGTCTACTAGAGTTTCGACGTGTTTGGTTTTGATGACTACATCGTCTATGTATGCCTCTACTATTTAGCCGATCTAGGTGGCCAGACATGTTTGAATCATGCTTGTTGATATGTTCTTGCGGCGTTTTTAAGTCCGAAGGGCATCGTGTTGAAGCGAATGGTCCGTATGGAGTGATGAATGCCGTTGCGGCTTGGTCCGCTTCTGCCATCTTGATTTGATGGTAGTCGGAGTATGCGTCGAGGAAGCACAATGAATCGTGTCCTGCGGTAGCATCGATTATCTGGTCGATGCGAGGGAGGGGGAAGGGATCCTTTGGGCAAGCCTTGTTGAGGTCTTTAAAATCGACATATAGGCACTAGGATTTGTCCTTCTTTGGTACCATTACCAGGTTTGCTAGCCAATCCGGATGTTTGATATCTCTGATGAATCCGACTTCCAATAGTTTGGCTAGCTCTCCTCCCATTGCCTGTCTTTTGGGCTCGGAAAATCGTCGAAGAGCCTGTTTGGTGGTTTGAATCCTTTAGGATGTTTAGGTTGTGTTACGCCAATCTGCGTGGGATTAGGGCATATCCGAAGGGTGCCGGCAAAATGTCCCAATTTTCGAAGGAATTCTCGCGATCTTGGCGTCTACATCGAGGTTCAAGCGTGCCCGATGGAAGCCGTTTTGTCGGGTCCGTTGGATGGACCTGGAATTTTACTATTTCGTCCGCTGGTTTAAAGGAGGTGGACTTGGATCTCTTATTGAGTATCACATCGTCTCTATTCACGATGGGCGAAGCGCGATAAGTTCTTCGCCGCTAGGGCCGGATAGTGCCTCGGGGCTAATCGATTGTCTTGTTTTGGGCGCGAGTGCTATGTCCGGATCACTAACGAGAGTGATTATTCCGCGGCCCGGGCATTTTGAGCTTCATGTACCCGTAATGGGGTAGAGCTTGAAAAATTGTGAATGCCTCTCGTCCTAATATAGCGTGATATCCGCTGTTGAGCAGGGGCCACAGGCGTGACTTCTTCGGATCTGTAATTGTCCGGCGAGCCGAACACCACATCGAGTGTGATTTTTCCGTTGCAGCGCGCTTCCCGGCTAGGGATTATTCCTCTGAAGGTTGTGCTGCTTCGCTCAATGCAGCTCCAGCCTATTTCCATTTTTTGAAGTAGATGAGGTTTAATCCGCTGCCGCCATCCATGAGGACCTTTGTAAGTCGAAAGCCATCCACTATTGGACTCGAGTACCGGTCGGGTGGTGCTCGGGCTGTTCGAATTTAGGTTAAATCATTTGGCGTTGAAGGTGATGGCTGTGTCGCTCCATGGATTTGTTGTTGCTACTTGGTAGACTTCGGCGAGGCTGCGGATTGTTCGTTTCCGCATATTATTTGATGTGAAAGTCTCGAAGACTGTTGATACCGTACCGGTATTGTTGGAGTGGTTTTCTAGGGCTAGAAGCTCCTCGCCACTTTTGGCCACCTGTCGTAATATCCAACATGCCCGAAGGCTATGTGTTGGGATGACGCCCTCTGTACTGTGAATTTTACAGGGTCCGCTAAGCCATCCCTCCAGTACGGTTCCATGCCCTTTGTGGGGTTTTGGCTTTTTGGTTTTTGTATCTGGTGCCTGAGTGTAATGCACCCTTTTGTTGCGGACTAGGGTTGGGGCCGGATTGTCCCAAAACTTATTTTCGGTTTTACAGAGACTCTCCATCGCACAGTACTTTCGTACTATGGATGCTAGGTCGTGGCGTGTAATTTCCGACGGCCGACGGCGTTCAAGATTCCTCGTCGTGCAATTATTGCAAAAATTGAGATTGTGTTTTCCTCTCGGCAGTCCTTTATCCTGTCCATAACTAGGAGGAATCGGCCCGATGGTGATGCCTTTGTTTCAGCGGGCTCTTGCGGATTAGAGATAGATCGCATATATGCGGGTGGGTGGGTGGAAATAAGTCCGGAACCCTACCCATCTCAAGGCTCAAAGGCCGAGAAGTTTCCAAATTTGGAAGCTTGGATTGCTGGGCGTTGTTCAGCGAGTCGGTCCGATGCGACTTTAAGTTCGGCGCTTGATCAAGTCCGTCCCCCCGCGGGAATCCAGCATGGAGGGTTCGGAAGCCCGGACATGACTAGTTTTCAATATAGGAGAAGAGTCGCCGCATTGTCCCTCGACCACTGTAACATGGTGGGTGACCTGGGGAGAGTTAATCTCTCTCAGATTGGTTTTAAGCCCAATCTGATTGTAGTCTGTAGCGACTCCCAGGGCGGCGATGCGATCCAAGAGCTCGTTTACGGACGAGAGCTCTATTGGATCCAGCCGCTCGGCGAATTCCGAGCTGACGTGAAGATTGCTTTTGATGACTTGAGAGGTCATTGTCGAAGTAGTGGCCGGATAGGCGGTCATAAGAAAACCACCTAGCCGGATAGTTTGGCCGGCGGCCAAGGCTCCTTTGGCGAAAATATCGTCCTTGAAGACGGGAGGAGGCATCCTTCCTATCGGTGACGGCACAGAGGAACTCTCAATGAAAGCACCAATGTCGGTGTCAAAACCGGCGGATCTCGGGTAGGGGGTCCCGAACTATGCGTCTAGGCGGATGGTAACAGGAGACAAGGGACACGATGTTTGGTAAAACCCTACTCCTGCTTGATTGATATTGATGATATGGGTAGTACAAGAGTGGATCTACCACGAGATCAAGGAGGCTAAACCCTAGAAGCTAGCCTATGGTATGATTGTTGTAATGGTTGTGTTGTCCTACGGACTAAAGCCCTCCGGTTTATATAGACACCGGAGAGGGCTAGGGTTACACAGAGTCGGTTACAATGGTAGGAGATCTACATATCCGTATCGCCAAGCTTGCCTTCCACGCCAAGGAAAGTCCCATCCAGACACGGGACAGAGTCTTCAATCTTGTATCTTTGTAGTCTTGGAGTCCGGCAGACGATGATAGTCCGGCTATCCGGACACCCCCTAGTCCAGGACTCCCTCACAGGGTAAGAGAGTAAGGCTTGGCAATGGCATTCCCACACGACATTTATCCACACAAACCCCTCTTAATAGTGCGGTCTTTCCTACGACTCGAAGCAAACCAAAACTAAACCTTCGAAGCGTCGAAAGACAATGCCTTTGTCCTTTTTGAAATGGGGGCTCGCATATCTCCATCGCGGGCACTTAGAACCAATAACCTGAGATAAACTTTAGCAACCGATATTAGTTCAACTAACCACATTGTCATCACACCAAAATAAAGCATAAGTGCCACTTAGCACTTTCATTCTCCCCCTTTTTGGTGCATTGATGACAACGTGGTTAGAGCATGGCATAGAGGATAAATAGATAGAAAGCCATGGAACAAATAATGATCATGATAGCTCCCCCTATATGTGTGCCCGAAAACAAGAATGCATCTAGAACACCCATAGGAGGTTCGACCAAGATCATTATTGAAACGTCATGAGATTCAATAAAATAAACCTATAACGGTGCCTAGAACTCATGACACGGTGTGGAGAGCAAATAATGTGAGACCCAATAAGCATAAGAGGATAATGGCAAGGTTCAATAATAAAGCTAGAGTCTCACAACCACACAGACAGAAGGTAAATAAGAGTATATCAAGCCAACTAAAACCAACCAACAGCGAGAAACACAAGGCTTGAGATCTCAACACACCCACGAACGCACACCACACACCACTTCTCCCCCTTTGTCATCAAGATAACAAAAAGGAGACAAATGGCAACACGAGACCCATTAGACAAGAGGAGGAGCACTCGAGGCATCATCATCATCATCAAAACGCCACCCGGCCATTGGGAAAGACCGAGCAGTGGCCTCACTGTCGATGTCCTCTGAACCTGGACCGACCTCCTCACCAGCAGCAGCCCTTGCTGCCTTCTGCTCATGCCGAGCAAGCTTCTCCTTGTTTATTTCCTTGATCTGACGATGCTAAATGGACTGACACATCTTGAACATGTTGCTCAAGGTCTTGAACAGTGACTTCTTCTCTCCCTTGGCAAAGATGGCCTCAGAACCAACAGACTTGGCCCGACCACAAGGGATCCGTGTAGTAGAGGACATGCCTGGAGTGTAGGTAGCACAATCCTCAGGCCTAGGGTTGCGCCCCTTCTTGATAGGCACATAGGGAGCAGGAGCAGCAGGGGTCCAGTTGGAGTTGCGCTTGGGAACAGAAGTCTTGAAGCTGGCAATGTACTTTGCTGGACAGACGGTCTCAATCAATGCCTGTATGAGAGGAGCATAGATCAAGGACTTGTTCTCTTGTACACACTAACGCAGCTCGTAGTACATGAAATCCAGAACATCCACTTTCTTCTTCTGATGAAGATACACAAAGACATCAAGCATGGAGCTCCAAATGTTATGGGAATCCCCGGCCTTTGGAGTGAGGGTATACCTCAGGATATGGCGCATGGTATCATAGAGGGGCAAGAGGTCTTTGATTGACCCAGTGACAAATGACTTCTCTTGTTTGTAAGCAAAGGCAATCTCATCTTTAGTGCGCTGCCCACTTTCTCGAACAACGCCAAACTCATCAAAAACGGTCTCTTCATCCATGAACGGGTAGGGAATGATCTCGGAGAACTTTGCCATAGGAGCTGAGCATCGATCGTTCTAGACATCCGGTGAGGTGCGCGCAGAATCATTGGAGAAGTACAGAGTGGCAAAGCGCATCACTAGATCTTCATTATAGGGGTGGTTGAAGGTGACAAACGGAATCGAGACCCAGACGACCAAGAGCGGAGTACACACCGAGATCTGAGATGGTCATTGTCGCGCAAACTCTCGGTGTTGACTTGCTTGTGAGGGGCAAACTTCTTTGACTTGGTCATAAGAAGCTCATGATAGACCCTTTGCTGAAACTCATTCTTGAACCGGGGATCTACTCCCATACCAGTGGCAGCAACATACGGATGGCTCTGTCTCTCAGCCCAGATCTCTGGCTTGGTCCACTTGACAAGAGGCAAATTCTGGAGGTCAGGCCCGCCCGGAATGGCTTGCTCCGGACTAGACTCCTCATCCTCTTCGTCACCTTCCTCACCACGATCATCTTCTTCTTCTATCTCATCATCATTATTGGGATTGGCGTAGTAAACATCATCTTGCAAGTCATATTCTTCCTCAGAATTATCGGAAGCCTCTACAATGGGCCGCTTTGAGGCAGCACGGCGAACACGGCCCTGACCAGACCCAGACCCCTGACCAATGCCTTCAGACGGCTGACGACGAGCAATGGTGAAGTCCTCTGATCCTCTTTTTCCACGCTTGCGACGAAGCTCCGACCTCTTGTCAGCGGAGTATGAAACACACGCAAACACCCAACAACACAAAACACGAACCACAAATGAGTACAAGTGCAAGGTGAAAGGCAAGGGGATAGACAAAAATCTAGGCAAAAGTTCCTGGATAGCCCGTGCACACAGGGGTTTAGACCCCGTGGGCACGGGGTCCCATCTTGACGATGCAGACTGTGGCACGGGGCCCCGACGGGGTCAAACACCCCGTGGACACGAGGGTCACCCAGCAGCAGCCACTACCAGAGTGAACTTCGGGAGTGGGTGAAGCAGAGGGACCAGAGGATCTGAGCACTAGACTTCTATCTACCAATAGTTGAGGCCAACCGAATCTAGGGAGCAAATAACCCTAAAAGATAGAAACACAAGGAGATAGACCAAGGAGGCAAGACCAACTGGAGGAGGATCCCATCTGGATGCAGATCCACCGAGGAAGAACCCCGACGAAGCCCGGAGGAGCTCCCGTGAGGGAGGCGACGCGGCAAGGCTGGAGGCTTTGTGGGGAGTGGAGGCGAATGGATGGAAATGAGCCCGAGCCTCCCCACGCCCCACCTTCAGGACCAAAGACCGCGAGACCCGTGCGCAGGCTAAGAGATCCCGTGCGTGCGCAGGGGTCCTGTCTTGCCAGATCTGAGCCCGTGGGCACGGGGGCCCGTGTGTGCGATCTGAGGCCCGTCTTGCACGGGTACTCGAGAACTTTGACATGAGTGGATTTATTTTAAATGCAGGGCTGAGTGTATACTCTTACCCCTACTTCACAAAGCACTCGGTCGACATTTCTGAATACGCCGCGAGGAAAGACCTATCACTATGGAAAGGGAATATGTGGAGCACTTGTACCAAAAGAGAAGTAAGAAGAACAAAACACAAAAAAAGAAAAGAAACAACACACCACACAGGCGAAACAAACACGGACACAACCCTCAAGCGAGGGCGGTGGCCAAGGCCACCATGTTTGAGTTTACTTGGTATGGCACCGCGCAGATATGAACCTTGGGCCCAAGACCAATACTCATCTTTGAAGCACAAGTACCACCTAAAGTGGCTAATGTGAAAGATTGAGTTTGATTTATGCACCAGGATAAGATAGCTCATGGGTTGAGCTAGCTCCCCCTAGACATGTGCCTACATCTAAGCAAGATAGTACATGAGTATGTGTGTATGAGCAAGAGTTTCATCTGAAGTTACTAATATCCACGATATTTAGCTCATGCCTTAACTCCCGGAATCTTGCTTCGTCAAGGGGCTTGGTGAAAATGTCTGCAAGTTGATTCTCGGTGTTGACATGGAGTAACTCAATGTTTCCCTTGGCCACATGATCTCTAATGAAATGATGACGAATCTCAATATGCTTGGTCTTGCTATGTTGAACCGGATTCTCGGCGATCTTGATGGCACTTTCATTGTCACACCAAAGAGGCACTTTGTCACATTTGACACCATAATCCATCAAGGTTTGCCTCATCCATAATAATTGGGCACAACAACTTCCGGCAGCAATATACTCGGCTTTGGGTGTGGAGAGAGATATACAATTTTGCTTCTTTGAAGACCAACTTACCAACGACCTTCCTAAAAATTGACATAAACCAGAGGTGGACTTGCGATCAACCTTGTCTCCGGCCCAATCCGAATCCGAGTAACCCATTAACTCAAATGAAGATCCCTTGGGATACCAAAGGCCTAAGTTTGGGGTATGAACCAAATATCGAAGGATCCTTTTCACTGCCGAATAGTGGCTCTCCTTAGGAGCAGATTGAAATCTTGCACACATACACACACTCAACACAATATCTGGCCTAGATGCACAAAGGTAAAGCAGGGAACCGATCATAGAGCGATATAACTTTTGATCCACTTCTTTACCATTTGGATCAAGATGAAGTTGACCATTTGTGGCCATGGGTGTCTTCTTTGGCTAGATATCTTGCATTTTGAATCTCTTGAGCATGTCTTGGATATAACGAGATTGATTGATGAAGGTTCCACCTCTCAATTGCTTCACTTGAAAACCGAGAAAGAACTTCAACTCTCCCATCATGCTCATCGCAAATTCCTTAGTCATAAGATTCTCAAACTCAATGTTAATAGCATGGTTAGTTGACCCAAAGATAATATCATCAACATATATTTGGCAAACAAACAACTCTCCTTTTACCCTCTTTGTAAAGAGAGTGGAATCTATTACCCCAATCTGGAACCCTTTCTCGCTTAGGAACGCCGTAAGGTGATCATACCAAGCACGAGGTGCTTGTTTGAGTCCATAGAGTGCCTTATGGAGTTCATAAACGTGAGAGGGATGATCGGGGTCTTCAAAACCGGGAGGTTGCTTGACATACACTAACTCCTTAAGAGGACCATTAAGAAAAGCGCTCTTAACATCCATTTGATATAATTTGAAATCATGATGAGAGGCATAAGCAAGTAAGATGCGAATGGATTCGAGACGGGCAACAGGGGCAAAAGTTTCACCAAAGTCCAAACTTTCAACTTGGGTGAAACCTTGTGCCACTAACCTTGCCTTGTTCCTTATTACTTGTCCATATTCATCTTGTTTGTTCTTGAAAATCCACTTTGTTCCAATGACATTATGAAATTCCTTGGGTCTTTCTACAAGGGTCCATACTTTGTTGCATGTGAAGTTATTGAGTTATTCATGCATGGCATCTATCCAATCCGGATCATCAAGTGCATCTTCCACCTTAAGGGGTTCAACACAAGAGACAAACGAGTGATGTTCACAAAAGTTTGCCAAATGTCTATGAGTAGTTACCCCCTTTTTGATGCTTCCTAGATGTTCTCGGTGAGGTGTTGAAGATGTTTCAGCTTGGCGGCCACTTTTTGCTCTTTGCGGTCAAGCTCTTCTTCACTTGGTTTTGGACTTGATGAGGAGGCTTGCCCTTGAGATTGCTTTAACCTTGGAGACACTCTTCTCTTTGCAACCACAGGTTCTTGCTCTGTAGGAAGTGATGTCGATGAAGACACATGTGGTTGGGGTTGATCTTGATCATGATCATGACTTTGAGCTTGATCTTGAGCCTTAACGATTGGTTCTTCATTATTCGGACGAGTTTGCTCTTGATCTTGCTCAGGAATATGAGGGTCTCGATCTTGTTCTTGGATAGGTTCATTATTTCCCGAAGCATCTTGGACAAGTGGCGTTGGTGATGACTTCCCTTGTGGAGAATCCTCAAGAGGGGCTCTTACTCCTTCTTCTTCTACTTGGACATGGGGTGTTTCTTGTTGGAGAATGTGGCCTATCCCCATTGCCCTTATAGCTTGTGAAGGAGCCTCATCACCTACAACACTAGGAACAATTTGCTCCATGCGGGAGCCGTTATCTTCATCAAACTCCACATTTACCATTTCCTCAATGCATCTGGTGGATTTATTGAGAACTCGGTAAGCATGAGAGTTTGATGCATATCCAACAAATATGCCCTCATAAGTTCTAGACTCAAATTTAGCTAACAGGGATTTTTGTTTAAAATGAAACACTTACAACCGAATACCGAAAGTATTTGGCGTTGGGATTTCTCCCGATTAGGAGCTCATAAGGGTCTTGTTCTTGAGCTTGCGAAGATAAAGCCGGTTTGAAGCATGGCACGCGGTGTTGATGGCTTCGCCCAAAGCTTGTATGGTGATTTGTACTCATCAAGCATGGTCCTAGCCATCTCAATAAGAGTCCGATTCTTCCTCTCCATAACCCCATTTTGTTGGGGAGTATATGGTGAGGCATATTGGTGCTTTATCCCTCTTCACTCAAGAAATCATCCATTGTATAGTTTTTGAACTTCGGTGCCATTGTCACTCCGGATTGCCTTGATCTCACAGTTATGTTGACGTTGAGCTTCTTTGGCAAAGTTGATGAAGGTTTCTTGAGTTTCATCTTTAGTCTTGAGAAAGAACACCCAAGTATATCTTGTGAAGTCATCAACAATGACAAGGCAATATCTCCTTCCTCCCAAACTATCATATGTGGGAGGCCCAAAAAGATCCAAATGGATAAGCTCGAGGGGCCTCAAGGTGGTGATGATAGTCTTCACCTTGTGAGCTTTTTCATGAAGCTTTCCGGCAATGCAAGCACTACAAGGACGATCTTTGGCAAAAGACACATTGGTTAGTCCAAGAATGTGCTCCCCCTTTAAGAGAGCTTGTAAATTTCTCATGCCCACGTGGGCTAGTCTACGGTGCCATAGCCACCCCACGTCAGCCTTGGCCATTAGGCATGTTGCAAGATGAGTTTTCTCTTTCAAGAAATCAACCATGTAAAGGTTGTCTTTAACATGCCCAACGAATACCACTTTGAGATTGCTTCTCTTAAAGACGGTCACATGGAATTCACCAAAATGTGAATCATATCCGGCACGAGCCAATTGAATAGTTGAAAGTAAATTGTAGTGAAGGGATTGGACAAGCATGACATTTGAAAGAGATGAATCATTAGAGATTACCACCTTGCCCAAACCTAATACCTTGCCCTTGCTATTGTCACCGAAGGAGATGTTCAAAGAGGCCTTGAGTGAATCAACGAACTCCACGAGCATCTCCCTTTCTCCGGTCATATGATTTGTGCATCCACTGTCGATCACCCATTGAGTTCAACCGGAGACATAGTCCTACAATAATCAAGCTTTGGTTATAGGTACCCATTTTGCAATGGGTCCTGGTGAGTTAGCAACAAGGATCTTGGGAACCCAAATAGTCCAAGCATAATCATCATAGTTAGTTCCAACAAACTTTGCAAAGGTATGGCCATCATCTCCTCTCATGAGAACGTATGATGGATTGTTCTTGCCGGCAAAATTCTTGGGAATGGCCTTGTCCCTAATGACCTTTCCATTCCCAACACCCTTCAATTCCTTCTCCTTCTCCTTGTGCCCTTCATGCACAAACACTAGGTCGTTTAGATTTTTCTCCCCTTGGATGCATGACACAAGCCCTTTCTTAATTTGAGCTTTCAACTTCTTATTTTCCTCTTGTAGGAAAGTGCAATCATGAGCAAAGTTAGCAGTACAAGCATCATCATTTAAATCAATATGAGGTACGCAAGTGAGAGCCTTAATGGTTGTAGCTTTTAGTTGGGCATAAGACTCGGTGAGGGCAATGAGGTCACCTTTGACAACCTTGGAACTAATCACAAGGAACTCATGCTCCTCAACAAGTTTTGTATGGTCAACTAGAAGCTTTTCAACTCTAATGTTAAGAGCATCTTTATTCCAAGAGCAAGTTGCAAAGCATCGTTGGTTTTAACAAATTCAATTAGATGAGCAAATAAGGCTTACTCAAGTGATGCTCTCATGACACTCTCTTCATTAAGTTCGTGCTCGAGGAGATCCACTCTCTCTTTTTCCTCTATAAGGAGGTTCTCAACGTTCTCAATAAAGTCATCGCGTTCGGCAAGTGACTTAAGGAGATCGCCAAAACAAGCACGAGCTTCACCATGAAGAGTTTTCATGAAAGCCATTAAGGATTCCTCATCATTATCCACACCCTCCTCACACTCATCCTCCACTATCTCACATGAGACATTGGGAGTGTAGTTGTCGGGTTTCTTGGGTTTGGACTTTGTTTTTACCTCTTTGGCCATGAGGCACCGATGAGTGAATGGCTTGTCCTCGTTTGGAGAGTCGAAGAGGCCGGTGGTGGAGGAGGTAGTGGCATGCATGGCAAAGGCGGTCGTGCCCACTTGATCATCATCACCGTCATCTTCATCTCCAGACATGTATTCTTCATGAACAAGAGCCTTGTCATCCTTCCTCTTTGCAAACTTGGTGAACTTCTTCTTCTTAAGCACAAGCTTCTCGGACTTGTCTTCACATCTCTCATATGGATAATCATGAACAAAGTGTCTTGGGCTATCACAATTGTAGCATTTCCTTCGTCCAAAAGATCTTCCTTGAAGATTTCTTCCTTTGTTTGCCATGGTCCCGGAGTACTTTTTGACTAAGAGAGCCAAGTCTTCCACAAAATCATTTGCTGGACACGAGGTGTCATTATCCTCCTCACCAATCTCTTCACTCACTTCTTCCTCCCTCGAGGGTTGGCTCACAAATTTCTTGGCCTTCAAGGCAAGATTGGAGTTCTTGGTTGCTTGAGCTATTGCGTATGTTTTATTGGACTTGGTTTCCAAAAGAACATGGGTAGAGAAGGTGGAAACAACTTGAGTTGAAGTCAGCTTGTGATAGTCCGGACGTTGATGGACCATCATGACCATGGTATGTTCCGTGAGAACCATAGCATCTATGAACTTGTCCTTGATGAAGTCATCATTTACCCAAGTGCACCCAAAGGTTCTCAAGTTGAGCACAAGAGACTTCAACCTTCGGTAAACCTCTTCTACGGACTCACCCTCATTCCTCACAAAGAGATTGACTTCTTGTTTGAGCAAGGCCAACCGAGATCTTCGAATTGCTTCATCTCCTTCAAGAGCCTCCTCAAGGCAATCCCAAATTTCCTGTGCGGTTTTGAGAAGAGCAATGGAATCACTATAGTCTTGATCCAGCGTTGCGAAGCATGTTGTGTCTTGATAGCATTGAGTTGATCGTCAACTGCTTCTCTTGGAGTGAGATTCATTGGGTCCTTGGGGTTGAATCCATTGACCACAATCCACCACAATTGAGTTGAAGCACTGCGCATGTGAGACTCCATATCTCGCTTCCACTTAGCAAAGGCATTAGCTTTCAAAGGGGGCGGAGGCCCAACAGGATTAATGTGGGGATGCTGCAAGAGTTGAGGAGAGTAAAAGGGTTCCACGGCATTGTACTTGGGAACTTGAGTACGAGCCGGAGAAGCAAGAGGTTCCCTCGAGTCATCCGCATCATGAACTTCATTTGGATTAAACGAGTTTGATGCGGATGTTGATGGCTTTAAGCGGGCATCAATTTCCTCCTTGACCGAGGCCCGAACCTCTTTCATCATAGAGACTTTGAGGTCCGCAAACATTGAAAGAAGATCGGCCGCGGTCAAGGGGACATTCGGGTTAGGAGGAGTGGCAGGAGCAACGACAGGAGCACCAAGTGTCTCGGTCGCGGCGGGGGTTGGTTTTGACCATCCTCCGCAGCGGGTAAGCCACCTCCCTCATTCCCTAGATCGACCATATCCTCTAAGGTTGTAAAACCTTATATTAGAGCACGAGGCTCCGATACCAATTGAAAGGGTCGATACGGTCGACTAGAGGGGGGGTGAATAGGAGACTACAAATTTTAATCTTTCTTGTAGATTTTAAGGCTTAGCGGTTAAAAGAGTTAACTAGATATGCAACTAGGTGAATGCAACCTATATGACAAGTAAGCTCCAAGAAAAATATGCTAGGCAACAAACTACTTAGCAAGCCAACAAGCATAAAACAACAAGGAAAGGTGCGGGAAAGGATTAACCACAAGTGAGACGAGGACGCAGATTTTAACCCGAAGTTCACTCTCCCTTGGGGAAGAGCTAATCTCCGTTTGGAGCGGTGCCGGAGCCAAAGCTTGCGGAGCGCCACCAAAGGCTCACCGTATTCTCCTTGAGTCACCCCAGCGGATGAGCCTCGAATCACTCGGGGTTGGTCTTGAAGGCGACCACCACACCTTTACAAACTTCTCCGGAGCACACCACAAGCAAGGAAGCTTAGGAGGAACCTCTAACCGCCTAGGAGCCCAAGCTCCAAGAGTAACAAGTCAATGGGGAAGAAGTGTTGCGGGGAACGCGATTTGGTTTGGTCAAGATGTAGATCGGGTCTTGCTCTCCCAATCCCCAAAGTTTCAACAAGTTTGGGTGGAGGGATTGAGAGTATTGAGCAAAAGGGGGTGTAGCAATGGTGGAGCTCAACAAGACATTAGGGTTGAAGGTTGGAGGTGGAAGAAGGGCCTTTAAATAGTGTGCAGGGGCTGGTGGGGATTTCTGCCCGTTGGACCCCGTGCGCACGGGCTAAGTCAGCCCCGTGTGCACGGGGTACTCAGAGACAATCACGCCACCCCGTGCGCACTGGGGTCAAAAGACCCCGTGCGCACGAGGGTCAAAAGACCCCATGCGCACGGGATACCCAGAGAGTTATGCAGTACCCCGTGCGCACGGGGGTCAAAAGACCCCGTGCGCACGGGGTACCCAGAGAGTTACGCGATTACCCGTCGCCGACGGGTCAGCCAGACTCTGTCGCACGGGTACCCATTAACTTTCTGTTGTAACTTTCTGAGTACCACAGCATACACACCAGGCTCTTATTAGGTGCTCGGAGTGGGGAGGGTAAGAGAGTAAGGCTTGGCAATGGCATTCCCACATGACATTTATCCACACAGACCCCTCTTAATAGTGCGGTCTTTCCTACGACTCGAAGCAAAGCAAAACTAAACCTTTGAAGCATCGAAAGACAACGCCTTTGTCCTTTTTGAAATGGGGGGGTCGCACATCTCCATCGCGGGCACTTAGAACCAATAACCTGAGATAAACTTTAGCAACCGATATTAGTTCAACTAACCACATTGTCATCACACCAAAATAAAGCATAAGTGCCACTTAGCACTTTCGATTACAAACTCGATCGTTGCTAACTACTTGTAGGAATACTACTAGTTACAATGGTGGTCATCTACAAATTTTCATCAGAGGAAGACTCCATAATATCGGCTCCAGCTTTGTCAATGTAGTCGTCATCGCGGTCATCATTTGCATCACTATCTGTGTCGGTGTCGTCCAGGACGATGTAGTCCTCCGAACGGATCTCCTTTGCTGGTTCCCGCTTGATATTCTCCACTGGTAGTCCTACCTTCCTCTTTAGGTCTTCTTGCTTCTCTAGTAGTATGTAAATCTCTTCCTCGTATCCATTGCGTGTAGACTTGAGTTCCTCTTCTAGCTTGTTGTTTCTCTTCACCAGTTTCTTGATCTTCTTCATGTGGATAATTTGTTGATTCTCTTGTCGACGAATATGATCTCCCATCTCTTGAATGTAGGCTGCAATTGATCCATCCCTCCTGGTACGAATCATCTCCCACTTTTCATCTCGGCGGCCACATATCTGATAAATGGTATTCTCTAGCTCCTTGTGATACACTTCACATATGCGTCCAAAAGTGATATGGGCTGCCATGCTCTTTCCTATACTCCAGCTTGGTGCATCCATAGAAAATAATAGGCTCCGTTGTTGGAGCAAATGTCCTCCCAGGTACCCATACTTTGATCTTCCAGCGCTCCTCTTCCGGTACAGATGTAGAGAAAGTCCCCATGAAGCTTGGTAGTCCAATGTTCAGGTACTTAGTGACTTCCTTCAAGTGGCATCCGAAAGGGGTGTCGTCATCCAGATGAGTGAACTTGTTCCTGGGATCCGCCATCTATAGAGTAGAAATAGAGGAGAATTAGAAATGAGCAGAGAAGAGAAACCATGTGGCTTATTCTAGTGGTCGCGTCCTACAGTCAACGTGTGCTCTCATACCATGCATCTTGTAGTGACCCGACCTCATACGGTCAAGTCTCTGTGCATCAATGTCACCCTGGATCGGTAATGCTGACACGCACAGTACTCGAGGAATTATAACAGAGTTTTCAATCACACACTTATTACATCGAGTCCTCATAAAGAGTATGATTACACATAAATATCATGGCTGAAGGCCATCTAAACTAAATAACTGCGGAAGCTTCGAAGGTAAATGAGTCCATCAACTCCAACGACATAGTTGAGTGCAAAACAATGACCTATCACACCTTATTTGTCGTCTGAGTAGTCTACAACATGAGACGTTGCAACCATGTAGGTCAGCACATTGAATATGTTGACAGAGTTACACTGTAAAGCAATGAAATGTAAGAACTATATCTACATGCAATATTTGGCTGGTGGAGGCTGTAAGTTTATGATTTTGCATAAAGCTAATTTCTTCCTACAACAAAGGAATAAATTTATTTAACTACTCCCAAGTTGCCCAATATTTGAGAAGGTAACCCCAACTCAAATCCCAATTAAAAGTATCATCATTAACCCAATAAATTCATTAAGTAAAGTGATGAGATCACATCAATAATTCAAATACCAGATACTCAAGATGTCCATAACCGGGGCATGGCTAACCATGATTAGTTTATGCACTCTGCAGAGGTTTGCGCACTTTTCTCCACAAGACTCGACCGCATCCATGATCGGATGATCGAGACATAGTCTTTCTAAATCATTAACTCTCTACTCTGGGTGGACCGGTACACCTACTTTTCCCTAAATCTGCTAGTCCACCTCTTCAAGAGCTCACACAACTTACTCAACTATGCCAAAGCCCATAATGGCTTGTGGCTGCACACGGAAGTTTCTAGCATGAATAATCTTATGATCCCTTTGAGCCTGGGTGGCGAACTGTAGGAAATATCACACGGGTACTCCGAGATTTCCCAAAAATAGGCAACACTGGGTTCCCCAGGTGCCTCAATCAATCCACCCAGATGTATATTAAAGTTGCCACCTTAATGTTATCCATGATTAAATAACTCTTGAACTTCCGTGTGTGAATCACGATCCAATCCCCGTCTACGAGCATGGCTAAGCAATAAATAAGCATAACGTATATTCCCGGGTGATCAAAAGGTATTAGGTTCCTACCTCAGGTACTACAACCAAAACCACCTGTTCCAAAATCCTACTCATGCAATTATTTGAGGGGTAACACTAATGCATAGTAAAAACTAGGTATAGAAGTTTATGATCAAAGTGTAACTTGCCTTGCTGACGATCTGCAAACTCTAGAGATTCATAGTAACAAACTTCGCACTCCGGGTAATCTAGCGTAGACAAACAGTAACATACATAAGCAATCACTCAAACGTAACAACGAGAAAACTGAGAAAAGATCCAAATTAAACACGAAACAGGCAAACGGCTTAGACTTAACAAAAGTAAAACCTAATAGCACTATTATCTTATAAATTAGATCTTAATAGTAGGTACAAGTGATTAGCTACGATTGGCAAAAAGAAACAACTCAAACGGAGAAACGGAACTCAAAATACGAACGAAACAAGATCATTTACTAATCTAGACTAAACTCAAATTTTACAGTACCAAAATCATGTTCAAGTTGGTTAACTCGAAAGAACAGAATGATACGAAGATTTAGGCGCTGGTTTCATCTAATTTGGATAAACGAGTAAAAAGTTATGCTAGTTTAAAGATCAGGGGCTAAATCGCGAGAAAACTATTCGTGGATAGGTCCCTCGCCGAAAATAAACTAAAAAGAAAAAAAACTACGGCCCGAATGTTCACTAACAGATCTAATCCGACGAAAACCGTCCATTAAAACGAACGAACAAACGGACGCTCGTTAAATAAGAAACCTAAAAAAAACGATCTGACTAAACCGAACCGATGAAAAACCAGAGAAATAAACTGGTTCATACCGGTTCGTCGGCGACGGTCAACGGCGGCGGATCGGCGACGGCGGGCGATGGCGCAGGCGTCGGGCGGTGGCGTAGGGCTCTGGGAGGCGGGAGGCGGCGGCGAGCGGCGGCGGGCAGTCTTTGCGCTTCTTGGTAATGGGCGGCGATGGCGGCTGACGGCGGTGGTAGGGCGGGCGAAATTGCTCGAGGAGATGGGGTGGTGGCAGCGGGTATTTAAGGAGGGGGTTGGGGTCGGCTCTGACTTGGTGAAGGGGCCGGGCGGGGCCGTGTCGGCGCTGGACTCCGGTGGGGTCCCGGTCGGCCACGACGAAGAAGGCGGCGCGAGGTGGGCTGGCGCGACGCTCGGCTTCGGCCCAGTCGGTCTGAACTATTTTTTTAAAAAAATCCGCCGAAGAGAAAAAAATCCGAAATAAGTATAAAAAGAGTTCTAAAAATTCCAGAAACAATTTTCACCGTCCAAACCTAATATTTAGGACAAGATGAAGATTTTTCTGGACTATATGCATTTTTCAAAAATGCAACATTTTTCAAATGCAAATAATATACCAATAAAAATCATAATTTGATTTTAAAATTATTTCTCCAATAATTCTCTTAGGTTGAAGAAGTCATTATCTTCTCTCATTTATTTTTAATATTGGAAATAATTGGAGAGAAAAATAATAAAATCAAATTGATCCTTTCTTCAAATTTGAAATAAATTCAAATGTGAATTTTGTGAAACCTCCGAGTCTCTCCTAGGGTCCTTGAGTTGCTTAAGATTTCTAGGATCACAACAAAAATGCAAGAATAAATATGATATGCATATGATGATCTATGTATAACATCCAAATTGAAAATTGGGATGTTACATTAAGAGAGCCAAAAATTATGCTATGCTTACTTCTATGCTTCACTTAAATTTTTAGAGCCATATATTTGCTCTAGTGCTTCACTTATATCTTTTTGAGCATGGTGTGCTTTGTTATTTTTGAAGAAATGCTCTAATGCTTCACTTAGATTTATTTGGGAGTTAGTAAATTTTTAATAAATTCTCTCTTGCTTCACTTAGATTATTTTGGGAGAAAGAAAAATTATGCTCATGATCCTTACTTATATTTGTTTGAGCTTATCAAAAGCAACATATGAAAATAGTCCCAAAGTGATAGATATCCAAGGAGGATATAATAAAAACTTTCATGAAGATCATTGGACAAAATAAACTTGATTCTTAGTAATGGTTTTGAGATATGACGATATGATATGTGAGTCATGTTGATGAGTAGTTGTGCTTTAGTAAGAATGTTGATGTTAAGGTTTGTGATTCCCTATGCAAGCACGAAAGTCAATAGTTATGCAATGAAATTTATATCCTACTGATGGTGCATTATTCGGTGTTACTTATGCTTAATGCTTGGGTAGAAGATTTTTCGCTTTTCGGTTGGTCACTTCTCAATCTTTTTGCTAGCCTTCATTTTGCACTAAGTATGATCACTACTTGTGCATCCAAACCCTTTAAACCGGTTTTGCCTTATGAGTCCACTATACCTACCTATATGCGGTATTTCCATGTTGTTCTAAGAAAATTTGCATGAGCCATCTCTTATTTTCAAAATAATTTTTCTCTTTTGTGTGCTCTACCGCTCGCGAGGCGGTGAAGGGTGACCAATATTTTCCATGCTAGATGTGTTATTCTCACGATGAGTGTATATTCACTTGTCATTGCACGAGAGTACGGCAAAGGTATTAGGGATGCCCAGTCCTGAAATGAAAAATGAATTTACTTTATGTTGTCAAATAATAAATTCCTTGGAAAAGTTTTGGTATGGAGGGCAACCGTGGATTCGGCTAGCCATGGAAAGTGAAAGTAATGGTGAAAAAAGGAATAAACTTTATTTTCTGTTTGGGAACTGCCTATGATGTATCTAGCATGGAAAGTGTTGAGATCTCTAAGTCGTTTTCGTTGGTGGGAAAAGTATGCCTCTCAAAAATATTTTTATCTCTCAATTTAAGCTTTGAGCTCTAGCACATCTACAAATCCTTACTTCCATCCGTGAAGGGCCTTTCTTTTACTTATGCAATTTTTATTTTGAATTTGAGTCTCCATCTTCTCTTATAAAGCACCAAATAAGGGGCACTATGATCGTATTTGAGCATTGGGTGTAGCTAATATTCGAGTGTGTTTCATGAATGGATCAATGATTGAGCATGATGGGCTAGGGATAACTTGCTTTAGTGTTGATATTTTGAAAGACATGGTTGCTTGTTGATATGCTTGAGTATTAAAGTCTTCATGTCAAAACTAGACTACTGCTTTGAATCATATAAAAGTGCATATGTCCATGCTATAAAAAAAAGAAGTGTGATGAACATGTTAGGCAACATTCCACATCAATAATTCTGTTTTTATCATTTACCTACTAGAGGACGAGCAAGAACTAAGCTTGGGGATGCTGATACGTCTCCAACTTATCTATAATTTTTTATTGTTCCATGTTGTTATATTATCATTCTTGGATGTTTTACAATCATTTTATAGTCATTTTATATCATTTTTTGGTACTAACCTATTGACATAGTGCCGAGTGCCAGTTGCTGTTTTCTGCATGTTTTTTACATCGCAGGAATTCAATATCAAACAGAGTCCAAACGCAGCGAAACTTCTTGAGGATTTTTTTGGGCCAGAAGACATCCAGTGGGCCAAGGAAGCACCTCGGGGGTGCCTCGAGGGGGCAACACCCACCAGGGCGTGCCAGGAGGCCCAGGCGCGCCCTGGTGGGTTGTGCCCACCTCGGGTGCCCCCTGAACCGCCTCTTTGCTCTATAAATACCCCAACATTCCAGAAACCCTAGAGGAGTCAACGAAAATCAATCACAGCCGCCGCAGAGTCCAAAACCACCAGATCTAATCTAGACACCATCACGGAGGGGTTCACCACTTCCATTGGTGCCTCTCCGATGATGCGTGAGTAGTTCTTTGTAGACCTACAGGTCCGTAGTTAGTAGCTAGATGGCTTCCTCTCTCTCTCTCTCTCCTAATTATCAATACAATGGTCTCTTGGAGATCCATATGATGTAAGCCTTTTTGTAGTGTGTTTGTTGGGATCAGATGAACTTTGAGTTTATGATCAGATCTATGTTTTTATCCATGAAAGTTATTTGAGTCTTCTTTGATCTCTTATATGCATGATTGCTTATAGTCTCGTATTTCTTCTCTGATATTTTGGTTTTGTTTGGCCAACTAGATCTATTTATCTTGCAATGGAAGAGGTGCTTTGTAGTGGGTTCGATCTTACGGTGCTTGATCCCAGTGATAGAAGGGAATCGACACGTATGTATCATTGCTACTAAGGATAAAACGATGGGGTCTATCTCTGCATAGATAGATCTTGTCTACATCATGTCATCGTTCTTATTGCATTACTCCATTTCTCCATGAACTTAATACACTAGATGCATGCTAGATAGCAGTCGATGTGTGGAGTAATAGTAGTAGATGCAGGCAGGAGTCGGTCTACTAATCTTGGACGTGATGCCTATAATTTCATGGGTATCGTCATGATTATTCGAAGTTCTATCAATTGTCCAACAGTAGTTGTTTTCCCACCGTTTGCTATTTTTCTCGAGAGAAGCCACTAGTGAAACCTACGGCCCCCTGGTCTCTTTTCATCATATTTTCCTTTGCGATCTATTTTCCTTTGCATTTATCTTCAAAATCTATTAAACCAAAAGCACAAAAATACCTTGCTGCAATTTATTTGTTCCACGATCCTTTTATCCTATCCACCACTTTTACCTCATGTTATTTGCCTATCTTGAGGCGCCGTACCCGAAAGGGATTGACAACCCCTTTAACACGTCAGGTTGCGAGTATTTGTTATTTGTGTGCAGGTGTTGTTTACGTGGTGTGAGGAGGTTCTCCTACTGGTTCGATAACCTTGGTCTCATCACTGAGGGAAATACCTACCGTCACTATAATGCATCATCCTTTCCTCTTTGGGGAAATACCGACATAGTTCTAGCAGACATCAGTCCAGATTTGGGCTTTTTCCCGGGAGTGGCAACTTGCTTGCCATTCTTCTTGAAGTTCCCTTTCTTTCCCTTGCCCTTTTACTTGAAACTAGTGGTCTTGTCAACCATCAATACTTTATGCTCTTTCTTGATTTCTACCTTCGTCGATGTCAGCACAGCGAATAGCTCGGGAATCATTTTCGTCATCCCTTGCATATTATAGTTCATCGCGAAGTTCTAGTAGCTTGGTGATAGTGACTAGAGAACTCTATCAATCACTATCTTATCTGGAAGATTAACTCCCACTTGATTCAAGCGATTGTAGTACCCAGACATTCTGAGTACATGCTCACTGGTTGAGCTATTCTCCTCCATGTTGTAGGCAAAGTAATTGTCAGAGGTCTCATACCTCTCGACATGGGCATTAGTCTGAAATACCAATTTCAACTCTTGGAACATCTCATATATATGTTATGTGGCATTCAAAACGTTTTTGAAGTCCCGGTTCTAAGCCGTAAAGCATGGTGCACTAAACTATCAAGTAGTCATCATACCGAGCTTGTCAAACGTTCATAATGTTTGCATCTGCTCCTGCAATAGGCCTGTCACCTAGCGGTGCATTAAGGACATAATTCTTCTGTGCAGCAATGAGGATAATCCCCAGATCACGGACCCAGTCCGCATCATTGCTACTATCATCTTTCAACTTAGTTTTCTCTAGGAACATATCAAAAAACATAGGGGAGCTACAACGCTAGCTATTGATCTACAACATAGTTTGCAAATACTATCAGTACTAAGTTTATGATAAATTAAAGTTCAATTAATCATATTACTTAAGAACTCCCACTTAGATAGACATCCCTCGAGTCATCTAAATGATCACGTGATCCATATCAACTAAACCATGTCTGATCATCACGTGAGATGGAGTAGTTTTCAATGGTGAACATCTCTACGTTGATCATATCTACTATATGATTCACGCTTGACCTTTCGGTCTCCAGTGTTTTGAGTCCATGTCTGTACATGCTAGGCTCGTCAAGTTTAACCCGAGTACTCCGCATGTGCAAAACTGTCTTGCACACGTTGTATGTGAACGTAGAGCTTATCACACCCGATCATCACATGGTTTCTCGGCACGACAAACTATCGCAACGGTGCATACTCAGGGAGAACACTTATACCTTGAAATCTTAGTGAGGGGTCATCTTATAATGCTACCGCCGTACTAAGCAAAATAAGATGCATAGAAGATAAACATCACATACAGTCAAAATATGTGACATGATATGGCCATCATCATCTTGTGCCTTTGATCTCCATTTCCAAAGCACCATCATGATTTCCATCGTCCCCGACTTGACACCTTGATCTCCATCATAGCGTCGTTATCGTCTCGCGAACTATTGCTTCTACAACTATTGCTAACGCATAGTGATAAAGTAAAGCAATTACATGGCGTTCGCATTTCATACAATAAAGCGACAACCATAAGGCTCCTGCCAGTTGCCGATAACTTTTACAAAACATGATCATCTCATACAATAAGGTATATCACATCATGTCTTGACCATATCACATCACAACATGCCCCTGCAAAAACAAGTTAGACGTCTTCTACTTTGTTGTTGCAAGTTTTACATGGCTGCTACGGGCTTCTAGTAAGAACCGTTCTTACCTACGCATCAAAGCCACAACGGTGATTTATCAAGTTTGATGTTTTAACCTTCAACAAGGACCGGCCGCAGTCAAATTCAATTCAACTAAAGTTGAAGAAATAGACACCCACCAGCCACCTTTATGCAAAACTAGTTGCATGTCTGTCGGTGGAACCGGTCTCATGAACGTGGTCATGTAAGGTTGGTCCGGGCCGCTTCATCCAACAATACCGCCGAATCAAAATAAGACATTGGTGGTAAGCAGTATGATGATCACCGCCCACAACTCTTTGTGTTTTACTCGTGCATATCATCTACGCATAGACCTGGCTCGGATGCCATTGTTGGGAAATGTACCATGTAATTTCAAAATAAATCCTACGCTCACGTAAGATCTATCTAGGAGATGCATAGCAACAAGAGGGGGAGAGTGTGTCCACGTACCCTCATAGACCGAAAGCGGAAGCGTTTGACAACGCGGTTGATGTAGTCGAACTTCTTCATGTTCCAACCGATCAAGCACCGAACGTACAGCACCTCCGAGTTTTGCACACGTTCAGCTTGATGACATCCCTCGAACTCTTGATCCAGCAAAGTGTCGAGGGAGAGTTCCGTCAGCACGACGATGTGGTGACGGTGATGGTGAAGTGATCCGTGCAGGGCTTCGCCTAAGCACTACGTGAATATGACCGGAGGCGTAAATTGTGGAGGGGGCGCTGCACACGGCTAGGAATCAATGTTGTCTGTTCGAGCGGTGCCTCCCACATACATATAGGTGGGAGAGGGAGAGGGGCAACATGGGGCGCCCCAAGTCGGAGTAATCCTACTTGGGCGCCTCCCACAAGTCGGCTCCCCCCTTCCATAAGTGTCGGAGGGGGAAGGAAAGAGAGGGGGAGAAGGGAAGGGGGAGGCCGAATCCTTCCCTTTCCTTTCTCCCTTCCCCTCCTTCATTCTCCTCCTCAGCCTATATGGGGGTGCACCAGCCCACTGGGGGCTGGTCTGTCCTGCTCTTGGCCCAATAAGGCCTGTATCTTTGCCGGGGGTTGCCCGGAACCCCTTCCGGTGACCCGATACGTACCCGGTACCCCTGGAACACTTTTCGGTGTCCGAATACTATCGTCCTATATATGAACCTTTACCTCTCGACCATTTCAGGACTCCTCGTCATGTTCATGATCTCATCCGGGATTCCGAACAACATTCGGTCACCAATCACATAACTCATATAATACAAAATCGTCATCGAACGTTAAGCGTGCGGACCCTACGGGTTTGAGAACTATGCAGACATGACCAAGACACCTCTCCGGTCAATAACCAACAGCGGAACCTAGATGCTCATATTGGTTCCCACATATTCTATGAAGATATTTATCGGTCGTACCGTAATGACAACATATGTTATTCCCTTTGTATGTTACTTGCCCAAGATTCGATCGTCGGTATCTTCATACCTAGTTCAATCTCGTTACTGTCAAGTCTCTTTACTCATTCCATAATGCATCATCCCGAACTAACTCATTAGTCACATTGCTTGCAAGGCTTATTATGATGTGCATTACCGAGAGGGCCTAGAGATACCTCTCCGATACTCAGAGTGACAAATCCTAATTTCGATCTATGCCAACCCAATAAACACCTCCAGAGATACCTGTAGATCATATTTATAATCACCCAATTACGTTGTGACGTTTGATAACACACAAGGTATCCCTCTGGTATCCGGGAGTTGCATAATCTCATAGTCAAAGGAATATGTATTTGGCATGAAGAAAGCAATATCAATAAAATTGAACGATCAATATGCTAAGCTAACGGATGGGTCATGACGATCACATCATTCTCCTAATGATGTGACCCCGTTATCAAATGACAACTCATTGTCCATGATTAGGAAACCTTAACCATCTTTGATCAACGAGCTAGTCAAGTAGAGGCTCACTAGGGACTCACTGTTTGTCTATGTATTCACACATGTATTAAGGTTTCCGGTCAATACAATTCTAGCATGAATAATAAACATTTATCATGATATAAGGAAATATAAAATAACAACTTTATTATTGCCTCTAGGGCATATTTCCTTCTGTTATGCGGTGGAGCCGCGGGTGGACCGGCCAAAGGCCGTGGCGGCCCAGGCCCAGGCGCCTGACCTGCCCCTTCAGGATTCTTTTTTCTTTTTTCTCTGTTTTTAGTTAAAAATAGTACTAATTATTGTATTAGTCCAGTTTTATACTGTGTTTATACTTTTTAGCACCTAGTTTGACTGCTACTTACATTCTAGTCATGTTCTAGATTTAATCTAGGTTAGGACTTGTGTAATTATTAGTGTGTTTATATTATGCAAAGGATTGATAATATAAATAAAGTACCAGATTTCATCTAGGAAGAATGACATGCTCCATGTGTTTACCACATATCAAGTTCTCTTGAACATGTTTTTGCGATTGAGATCGTCTCCTCTCGCATACCAAACTTGCAAATTTTTGAATATTTCTCCCTCATTATATTTGGAACCACAAGGTAATGAGTTGGGATTAGTGCTCATTTGCAGATTATCCCCTTTTAATGTGAGGTCTATGCTTTGTCAATCTCGGCAAGCGATTACCTCCAACGTGTATTCCTTATATATGAATTGTCGCATACACAAGGTAATGGCAATGTAGCCTATTACTATGAGATCTAAGTGATCTTCCATGTATTATACAATTGAGGTTGAGAATTTTTCAAGTTTGTCACTTGACCATCAAATTTTTCATTCTTATTACAGAACCATACCACCCGTAAATTAATTATCTCTGGTTCCTCCTGTAGGCAAAGATGACCGCCAAAGAGTTTGAGGAGCTTGCCCTCAATGGCCACAACTACCCTACATGGGCTATGGACATCAAGATCAGTCTTGTGTCTCATGGGATAGCGCGTGCAATCTAGCCCCCCAATCTCCCGGCTGGAGCCACGCCGCTGACAGAACAACAAAACTATGCTGCTTTATTCATCATAAGGCACTATATTCATCCAGATCTCAAGTCTGAG
This sequence comes from Aegilops speltoides, assembly GCA_021437245.1. Classification (NCBI taxonomy): domain Eukaryota; kingdom Viridiplantae; phylum Streptophyta; class Magnoliopsida; order Poales; family Poaceae; genus Aegilops; species Aegilops speltoides. Next base: position 422,055,715 of record CM038145.1, on the reverse strand, counting down.
AATTTATAGGAGGAATCTCCTAGTACTATGTTTCTGGCCCTCAAAACAAGGTATGAACAGCAGAAGACAGTAGTCCTGCCAGAAGCACTCCATGATTGGACTCATCTCCGACTTCAGGATTTCAAGTCCATTGGTGAGTACAATCATGCTGTTCATAAGATAGGTTCTAAACTGCGTTTTTGCGAGAAGGAACCTACCGAGGGGGAGAAGATAGAGAAAACTTTGTCTACTATGCTCCCTTCAGATCGAATCCTCCAACAACAATACCGTGCTCGTAGCTACACTGTCTATTATGAGCTTATTCACATGTTACTTCAGGCTGAAAAGCATGATGAGCTACTCGCTAAGAATGGCTCTTGGCGCTCAGTTGGGGCACAACTTTTACCTGAAGTTCATCTGAATGTCGCGAATAGACAAAAGTTTAATGGTACCTTTCGGGGTAAACAATCCAATTTCGAGCATAAGCGAAAGCGCAGTGGGAACAGGAGATCCAGAAACCCAGGCAAGGGAACAACCACTTCAAAGCCCAGGTTTGATAAATCTAAGCTTTGCAACAAGTGCGGATGCTACACGCATTCTACTGAAAAATGCACAATGCCCAAGTTTCTGGTTATGCTGCATGTACTAGCAATCTCAGGGACGCAAAACACCTAAAGGGAAAAGGTTTGAAGCCAACTTTAACCTTCATCCACATAGCGCAAAAGGAGCTGGTGGTTCGCACGATGTTCCCCCGGACCTAGCAACTCCATGATTCCTTATCCGCCTTAGGATCCTGCTGAAACGGAGAACATGTCGATTGAGTACACCGCAAACAACGTGTTTGGCGACTTCGACTAGTCCCTCAATCTTCTTAGTGATCAACTTAATTATGTCCATGTGTGATGATTTTAATAAAAACATAAGTTTGTTGTTATCTTTATATTATATTGTATTTCCCCCGTCTCATAATATAAGAGCATTTTTGACACTACATACTCCTACAAGAGCGAAGGAACACAGCAATTGCTCTCTCCCCTCTGCAACTGCAACATGCAACACCGGCCGTTATGCTCTCGCTCTCGAAGAAAAAAAAAACAGAAACGCAGTTCATGGGCCTTAGAAGCAGACCGAAAGATGCCCATCCATTCGGGGGCGACTCGCACCGCGGCCCAGCAAGCAGCCAGGCCCGCCCCATCGTATATATAAGCGCCACCACGCTGCCTCCCATCCCTAGCCCTTCCGCTCGCCCGCCCGCCCGCGCCGCCGCCGCCTCCTCCTTCCGCAGGAGCTCCCTCCTCGCAGGCGCGATGGTACGTCCGGTCTCCCCGCCTCCTCTTCCTCCATGGCTTCTGCTTCTGTTCGCGCGCGCGTTGCTGCCCGCAGCGTCTGCCTTCCGTGCGCCTTCGCTGCAGGAATCGTCGCCTAGGTTTTCGATTCTTGTTTCATAGCTTGCACTACCCAACTCAGGGCTTAAGGGTTCAGCACTGGACTGGTCAGATCTGCGGGGTTTTTGCTCTGTGTCGTGGAGGAATAGTCCTCGCCGCTCGTAGAATCTGTTAGATCTGGATTTGTGCCGCTTGAGAAGATTTTATTGCTCGCAAATCATGCTCTAGTAGCTCTTTGCCTGCTCTAATTTTAGAACTGAGAAGAAATTCCCATTTCTTAGACCAGATTCTCATTGTAGTGGATTGACGAGGGATTGGTGTATGGTGCGGTTTTGTTTCTTGTCGCGATAGTAAACTGGGATTTATTTAGGACTTACTTCCTTGATTATCCTAAGCTCGGGAGGTTCCACGAGGTTTCTCGTCATTGAATAGAACTATGAGCTACTTAAAATCTTGTCTTAAATGTTTTGCTTGTGCCGCCTGAGTGATTACTAGGATTTCCAGGGTAGCACCGATGTTCCAAACCCAGGTATACTCATGTGCTTCGATATGTCTTGTAGGTGTACATCAAGAACCAGAAGACAAGGGCGTACTCCAAGCGTTTCCAAGTCAAGTTCAAGAGAAGGCGCCGTATGTCTAACACCTGCCTCTCCATGAATCTGCCACTTCTGTCATTTGACAGCGATTCTGATCGGCTGATTTTCCTTTTTCCCATATTTTCTCAGAGGGGAAGACTGACTACAGGGCCAGGCTGAGGCTCACCAACCAGGACAAGAACAAATACAATACCCCCAAGTACCGTTTTGTTGTGCGATTTGTATCCTTCAAAGTTTCTTCATTATAATTTCTGCACTTGTCAATCATCAATGTTAAGCTTATTATTACCTTTGGAGGCATGTTGTATCTCTTAACAATAGTACTTTAGACCAACAAGGATGTCACTGCACAAATTGTTTATGCTACCATTGCTGGTGATATCGTGATGGCTGCTGCCTACTCCCATGAGTTGCCTCGCTATGGTCTTGAAGTTGGCCTCACCAACTATGCTGCAGGTTGATTTTATCTACTGAATGAATGCGCAAATGCATGCTGTGATCTTATGCATGCCTCTTTTCTAATCTAATTTTCTGAATGCATGATGTAGCCTACTGCACTGGTCTGCTTTTGGCTCGTCGTGTGCTCAAGAACCGTGATCTTGATGAGGAGTATGAAGGCAATGTTGAGGTATAATTTGGTTTCATCATTATTTTTAGTTTAATATCCTTATTTGCTGCTAATGATGAACACAACTAATATAATTCTGTGCTCAGGCCACTGGAGAGGACTTCTCTGTTGAGCCTTCTGATGAGAGGAGGCCTTTCCGTGCGCTTTTGGATGTTGGTCTTATTAGGACCACCACTGGAAACCGTGTGTTTGGTGCCCTTAAGGTAAGCAATGTTATTACTGTACAATTTTATAATTGCAGATAGGCACTCAATGTCACAGGCCTTTGACATGAAACTATTGGCAAATCATGATTGGTTGTTCTTCTTTAGTTACCTTAGACTTGGGAGTTTAATTGGATGATTGCCCTGTAACTTGTTTATAGCTGCTCTGCTTTATTGTGTCAAGTTTCTAAAGCAACTATGTTTGCTGTTTGACCTAGTGAAAAGGCATTGTTATTGCTTTTTGTTCTCATTTTTTATTTGCATCAAGTGATATGTTGCTCCCTATTTGGCTGAACTTCAGAACTTGTTCTTTAATGCATCGGTTTTATCCCTTAGAGCTTTTTTGCCGATGTTGTAATTATTTTTGGTCCTGCAGGGAGCTTTGGATGGTGGTCTTGACATTCCCCACAGTGACAAGAGATTTGCTGGTTTTAAGAAGGACGAGAAGTCGCTGGATGCTGAGATTCACCGCAAGTACATCTTTGGAGGGCATGTTGCTGACTACATGAGGGTGAGTTGGAAGCCATTGCTCTCTTGATTTTGTATTACTCTTGTTCATGCTCTTGTACCTAGAGCAATGAAATGACCCTAGTTTGTTGTTCATCTGTTAATGAACTTTTGCCTTTCTCTTATTCCAGTCACTAGCAGACGAGGAACCAGAGAAATTCCAAACTCACTTCAGTGAGTACATCAAGAGGGGGATCTCAGCTGATGACATGGAAGCAGTTTACAAGAAGGTTCATGCTGCCATCCGAGCTGATCCCACAATGGCCAAATCAACCAAGGCGCCTCCCAAGACTCACAAGAGGTATAGTCGGCAAGCTCTTCATCATACTGTGTTGAGCGTGCACTTACTCTTTACCACTGTTTCTTTAACACCTTGCTGTGAGCTGCATTGTGAACTTTGTTTGTCTTTTGGATGCAGGTACAACCCCAAGAAACTGACCTATGAGCAGAGGAAGGCCAGCCTTGTCGAAAGGCTCAACGCCCTCAACAACTCTGCGGGTGCTGCCGATGACGACGAGGACGATGACGAGTGAAGAGCGCTCTTGTTCGCCCCAGTGTAGTCTTGCAACGTGCGTTTTTGTTAAAGTCCGGCACTGTGCACAATGACCTGTTCCTTTGAGTTTTGTTTGTCTTGCTGGAGTTATAGATTGTGTTATCTGGATTATGTGCCGTGCTGGCATTTGGATCTTAATCTTAATCCGTTCGTCTGGCACCATTTCCTAATGTTGTTTTTGCGGCTGTTTCATGGTTTGTACTAGGTCATTTCAGCTTATTCCTAACCAATACTCCGTATATGATTTTACTGTCTCTGCGATCTTAAGTCGTTTCTTGTATCGCACAAGCCAGGGAAAGCAAATGCTAGGCACAAACTTTTTATCCTTCATAAAAAATAAGGTCGCAAAAGTACCAGTATAATTGCTCCAACATGGGAAAGCAAAACTGGACGCACAAGTATATACTAACCGAGTTGGCCGCTGCAAGAAGGAAATTTGCCGACCAGAGCATGAGCCGAGTGAGGTGAGACACGGGAAAAAAGGCAGATGAAGGCCACGCCAATCAAAGGGAAAAGAGGACACGCACTGCGCATAGAAGGTTACTGTCGTTCAGGCCCTCGATCTAGGCGGCCGCGGTGATCGCCGTGGCGCTCGATCTCGCGGTGAGCGTGGCGCTCATCATCCCGCCGTGGCGCTCGATCTCGATGTGGCCGCGGTGATCGCCCTGACGGTGCTCATCATCCCGCGGTGATCGCCCGTGGCGCTCGATCTCGATGTGGCCGCGGTGATCGCCCTGGCGGTGCTCATCATCCCGCGGTGATCGCCGTGGCGCTCGATCATGAGGTGGCCGTGGTGATCGTCGTGGCGGTGCTCATCATCGCCCTCGCCGCCGCCGCCGCTGGCGACGATGCTGGAGCGCGCGCTCGGCGATGCCATGCTGGTGGCGTACGCGGAGGCGGGCGAGGGCGCGGCAGCGCTTTCTGTCTGTCGGGGTACGCCAAGGCGCCGGAAGAGGTGGTGCCGGCGTGCGGGCACTTCTTCCACGCCGCGTGCGACGCCGACCGGTGGATCCGGATGTGCCCGGTCTGCCGGGGCGCCCTCTGGCCGCCCGCGCCGAGCCACGCCGCAGCCGCCGTAATAATAGTACCACCATAGTCGATCATTTTTTCCCCATCAGCTTCAGCCGCATAGTACTACTAGTAGAGAAAGATGCATTGTACGCCCGGCACTTACTTGGGCACGTAGTACGTCAGCTTGCTACTGGTGAAACGGCACACCATTTCTTTGTCCAAGAACTAACTTTGGTGGGCTGGTGTCCGGCGCGAATCTGTCACGGCGCATCACGCCAACGGCGTAATACTAATTAAGTAGTCGGCGTTAGGTGGTGATAACGGGTTCAGTTGATAACATTTCATCATACATCTGATGCGTTTAACATCTGCGCCGTCGTCCGTTGCCGCGTCGTCGCCGGTTTCGGGCTCGCTTCCGTCCGGGGCCTCGCCAGCGTCCTCGTACATGGCCGTCTTCGTTCTCGGGGCTTCGATGCCCCTTCCCCTCGTCTCTCTACGCGTTCTGGAAACCGTTGATGCATAGATTAGTTTAGGTTGGCTGAGTACTGTATTAGCGAAACCGTAAGTTAATGTTCAAATAATATCGGTATGAATCGAGCAACACGTGCATAGGAGCACCTACTTACCAAATAGTAGTCCTCGCGTGGACTTTGACGTGTTCTAACTAACTAGGCTACGCTCCTCTCCTGGCGACGCAGGTCGCATGGCATGGATTCTTTCCAGTCGGAAGAGAAAGGACTCCGAACTAATGTTCTAGAAGCGAGAAGGTTTTCCTCGAAACTAATGTGCATAGCCATATTTCTATTGAAAAAATACAAGAAAATATCTTTTTTTTACAAAAGTCGGCTGATGAACAAGCAGTTTAGTTGCCATAGCCAGTGAGGCTGTTGTAAATGGAAGACATTTTCCATTTTATTTTATTTAGAGAGGCAAAGGGATACAAGTTACATGGTAATCGCATCCTGATTAAGTCCAAATCTGCCGTAGAGCAAAGCAAAGAGAGAAGAAAAAGATGAAGACAATCAAGTCCAAAACCGGAGTAGCAACAAGACAACCGCAAGGGAATTGTCCGCCTGAAGAAGAAAGGAAATCGACCAAAGTACTCTTCTAGTCTCGAGCTCAAATGATTTTGGATGAACCATAAAATCGAAAAAAATATTAAAAACAAATTAAAAAAATTCTAGAAATTTTTAGTGACAAACATTGACAAAAGTTATCTGGATTATGTGCCCGTGCTGGCATTTGCATGTTGATCTTAAGCCCCCTTTTATTGTGTTGTTTTTTGCAGCCGTGTCGTGCTGGTTGGCCTTAGGTCATGGCTTCGACCTTAAATCGCCTGCAGAAGTCTGGGTGGCTGCGATTTTAGTGTAGCTTCGATCAAATCACTGGACAGGAAAATCTAATGATTCAAACTCTAAAGTGGTACAGTAGATTTTTCTCTTTTCTAGTGGAGTGGTACATTAGATTTTGATGCCAGCGCTTGTAGGCATGAACTTTTAATGTTTATTTCCTTCAAAACAGTGTCTCGGTAGTCGGTACCAGCCATACCGGGAAAAGAAAAAGGAAAACAATACTCGCACAAATCTGAAGATTCTAACGTAAGAGCAACTCTAGCAGACCCCGTATCCCGCCCCGACCCAAAAAATGACCGTCAAAATGCGGGTCAGGGCGAAAAACCTTTCCAATCAGACCCCGCATCCCGCCCCGGCACGCAAAAAAATTTGGGGGGCGCGGCAAAATCTCGGCCCCAACCCGCGTATTCGCGGGTTTCCCCCTCACCGCTGCGATGCCCGGCATATAAGCGGAAGCGGTTGGTGGGGCGACATTTCAGCCCGCGCTTTCCCCCACCAACCACCTCCCCTCCCCCCTCGCCCCGCCGCCACCCCGCCGCCCAAGATTCCGGCGCAAGCAACCGACAGGAGCTCGCCGAAAGGCTGCCGCAAGCACGAGGCCTCCCCTCCCCCCTCCCCGCGCAGGCGGGCCGCCGGGTTTGAGGATCTGCGGACCTTCATCGCATGGCCGCTGGATTCGGCTTTGCCGGCCGCCGGTGGCTGCGCCAAGCGATGGAGTGGTCTGGGAGCATCTCCCGCAGCCTCGGCAAGGGCGCATCACCGCATGCAGGGACGAATTCGTCCTCCCGGCGCCGCTGACGATTTGCGGCCATGGATTCGTCCGGCCGTCCACCGGGCTCGGCGCTCGCGCAACGGCTCTCCGGCTCGCCGTTGCCGCTCATACAGTACGACGACTGCACGCAGACAATGTTGCGGCTTACTTCAGCCACGCCGAAGCACCCCGGATGGGTGTTCTTCAAATGCGAAAACGACCGGGTACGTGCACTTGCCGTAGCTTGTTTTGATAGCTTGTTCTTTGGTTCAATTGCGGATCCTCATTTCGAACATGGTCATTCTTTTGTGTAGGAAGATGGATGCTCATTTTGGTTTTGGGAAGGCCAATACATTGATTTATTGATAGAAAGAAAGTTAATAGATGTTGATACACTCCTTAGTAGAATAGAAAACAATGATGCGGCTGCATGTGCAACTAGTGGAAGCAACGTCTACTTCTTCCGAACCAAAGATGAAAAATGAAGAATGCAAGATCAAGAATCCGCAGATCAACAATGAGTGCATGGAGAAGATATTGCTTCAACTAGTGGGAGCAGTTATGGAAGTTGGAAATCTTCTAAAATGCGTACTTGTAGTTCTAGCAAAAATTTATTGATGTTTTATGTATCCAATGTTGTTGAAAAAGCAAAGAAATGCATTATGTTGGATCAAATCAAAGTGCAAATTTTGGTTTTTCGGGCCGGAAGGAGCTGCGCCAGATCAGACCCCGCAAAGCCGACCCGTAAAAAAGCATATTCCGATCCGCGGCCGTGCGCGCCGGCCCGCAAAGGCGTTTTTCCGCGAACTGCAAACACGTTTTGGCCGGACGGATGCGGGGTCTGCTAGAGTTGTTCTAATCAAGTTTGTCACTAGGTGGTCTACGGATCTGGATGTAGCTTTTATTATTTTTGATGTTCGTTGTACTGGCACGAGTGAAGATGAATAGATTGAAAAGTTTCTCGTGAAAAAAAAAACTTCTTTCGTGGTAACCGCCAGCTCGTAGAGAAAGCAGATCGCGAGCCGAGCGAGAGGAGACACGGAAAAGAAGGCCACCGAGATGAGATGGCCCGTTTGTTAATTTGGTTGGCTGAAACACGGAAGATACTACAAAAAGAGGTCAGCCCAAGGAAAGGGAAGACTGGAAGAGCACACACACTGCGCATACAAGGTTGGTGTCGCGCCCTGCCGTTCGTTCCATCGATCAGGCCAGGAAGGAAGGAAGGAAGGAAGGAAGGAAGGAAGGAAGAGATGAGCCCCACCATGGCGCTCGATCTCGAGGTGGCGGCAGTGGTCGCCCTGGCGGTGCTCATCGTCGCCCTCGCCGCCGCCGCCTCGGGCGCCTGCAGAGACGACGCCGGCGCCGCGGCGGCGGCCGAGGACGTGGAGCGCGCGCTGGGCGACGCGACGCTGGTGGCGTACGCGCAGGTGGGCGAGGCGGCGAGGGCGCGGCAGCGCTGCTGCGCGTTCTGCCAGTCGGAGTACGCCAAGGCGCCCGAGGAGGTGGTGCGCGTGGTGCCGGCGTGCGGGCACTTCTTCCACGCCGCGTGCGACGCCGACCGGTGGATCCGGACGCGCAGGACGTGCCCGCTCTGCCGGGGCGCGCTCTGGCCGCCCGCGCCGCGCCCGCCGGCCCGCGCCGCCGCCGCCGCCGTCGTCGTAGTAGTAGCATAGTCGATCATTTTTTTCGCCGATCAGCTCCAGCTGCTTCGAGCTTCGTAGTAGTCTTAGTAGAGACAGATGCATTGTGCTCCACCTTCATTTACGTCAGCTTGCTACTGGTGAAATGGAACGTTCTCTCTTTGCTCCAAGAATTTTACTGGCTCCGGTGCGAATTTCATTCGTTACGGTGCATCACGCCAGCGGCTTAATTAATCGGGATTAGGTGATAACGTGTCCAACTGATGGCCTTTCATATTTCTGATACGTTTAACACAGGTAGGCAAATGAGAAACAACAGCCGATGGCGAATTGGGTGAGAAGCACCCATGCCACAGTTGCTATTTACATCGGTCGGTTGAATTACTAAAATCTAACGGCCGCCATCCCTTCCTCCTGCTCACGTCTGACATGCTCATCTTCTTCTCCGGCGAGTCCGCAGTCCGCACCCTCCACCCGAACCCGCCAACCTCGACTTCCCTCCAGGCCTCCACCTGTGTCGCCCGCCGCCGCGTCATTGCAAGTTCCGGGTCACTCCTGTCCGAGGCCGGCCTCACCGTCGCCGGCGTCCCCGCCGTCTTCGGCCTCGGGGCTTGGCTGCTCCTCCCACTCGTCTCTCTACGCGTTTTGTAAACAGTCAGCAAAACCGTCAAGTTGATTATCAAAATGTTCATAACATCGCTATCAGTCTACCAACGCTTACAGGGGAGGGTACCACCGTACCAGACCAGTGGGTTCATCAGTTGACTTTGACGTGTTCTAGCTAGCCGAGAGCCTGAGAGCCGTCCAAGACGCGGGCGGACGCAGGTCGCATGGATTCTTTCCGGTCGGAAGAGGAAGGGCTGAGGACACCGAGAGATGTCACCCGAGTCAAAGAGCTCACAAGGAAACCAACGCAAGAACTAGATGTTCTAGAAGCGAGCGAGAAGGCTTTCCCCGAGCGGGGCCGGCCTACGACACAATTGGAAGGTTCGGCGATTTTGCCAGCGTCAGCTGCCGCGAATTTTCACAGCGGTGTAGAATCTAAAACGTTACTGTCCGAGCAAGTGCAGTATAAATACATACGATTTATGTATTTAAACAAAGCGCGTTACTGCAATCTTAGTGCTTCTGTTTTTCTATGTGGTCGGCACGCGAGCGAGCGCATCAACTAATCATATGGTAAAGATTATGACGAATACCAGGGATAATAATCTTACTATCGCCCTTCCTGTCTTTTCGATACTCCAGTAGGATTAATCAATTGGATAAATTTCTAATATCTATCTGATTAATTTTAGAGCAATTATTTGTTTGTAACCTTTTTTTTTGACAAATTCTTTGTAGGTAACCTAATGCGCGCCGCAGAAGAAAAAACATAATGTGGATAACTTCTTTTAGTTGAAAGAAGAATTAAAAACATGATCTCCCGCAAAAAAAAAGGAATAAAAAACAGGATTGGATTTTAAGAAAATACAGGAGTCAATTGGTGAGCAAACAGCTTTAGTTTTCATAACCAGTGAGGCTGTTGTAAATGGAAGAAAGCGACGTCGTTTTATTTTCATTTTATATTAAGGGTGGCAAAGGGATACAAGTTACGCGTAATCACATATTGATTCATTTTCAAAAGGGAAAAAAGAGAAAGGAGAAGAAGACAAAAAGAGAGAGGATAAGAAGACAATTGAGTTAAGTCCAAAACCGGAGTAGTGAAGTGAAACAAGACAGCCACAAGGGAATTGTCCAGTGAAAGAAGAAAGGCGGAAATCAGCGGAAACATTCTGGGAAAGCTCAACCTCCGCCTTTCTTTCACACTACGTCCTGACTTGGCCGAGAAGGCTCTGGACCGGGGCTCCTATACAAAGGCTGGAGGCTGGACTGGAGCGGTAGTTCGCTGGCATTGGCATTGGCATTGGCCAAGGAGCACTGAGCATGGACCCGGAACTCGTGCTCCACCTCGAGATCGCCGCGGTGGTCGTGATGGCGGTGATCATCGTCGCTGTGGCTGTCATGGCGTCCGGCGGAGCCTGCGACGACGCGGCAGGGGGCGCCGCGGTGCACGCCGCCGACGTCGAGAGCGCGCTTTGCGACGACACGCTCATGACGTACGAGCAGGCGGCCGCCAGGAAGAAGGAGAGGGAGAAGAAGGAGGAGAAGGAGAAGGAGAAGGAGGAGGAGGAAGAGGAGGAGCGGTGCGCCATCTGCCTGTTGGAGTACGGCGAGGGCGAGGCCGGCGAGCTGGTGCGGGTGGTGCCGGCCTGCGGACACTTCTACCACGCGAGCTGCGACGTCGACCGGTGGCTCCGGAAGCGCCGGACGTGCCCGCTCTGCCGCGGAGGGCTCGGGCCGCCGCCGCTGCCGGGGCTGCCACGGCCGGAGTGCCCGCCGATGCCGCCGCGGATGCCGTCTTCAGCTTAGCGTGTCTCCTTTTTCGACGGCTGCTTGTTAGGATTCGTGTTCTTGCCGAGTGCAGCGGATGCCGCAGCATTGCGCGCTTGCGCGTGTGAGGCGGCTCAATTTGCAGGAGGAAATGGTGAATACAAATTACTTATTTGCTTTCCGTTGCTTCCAAAGAAAAAATTATCTTGTCAACTCAGTTACCAAGAAAATTCTGTCGCAATGCGTTATGAAAATGGGCGCCGGACAAGAGACTAGAATACCATCTCACACACAGGCGATCAGACTGATGCCATTACAATATATAAATCACAAGCAATTTTAGTTGATAGAAAGAAACAAAAAAAGTTGATAGCAAGAGCGAGTCGACATCGAGTTTTTCTTGGGTAAGCAAAGACCAGCACGTCGACTGCCATCACTAACCAGAAAATACAGCTATCATCAATCAGCATCAATTTTTTTTAGCACGTTATCAGTCAGCATCTAAGCTGAGCAGTGTGGGCAGAGTCTTTGCGTTGACTTTGACACGTTCCAGCCACAGTGTTCCTAGCTTGAAACTCGAAAAAAAAAATCTGCTCCTATTCCTTCCTCCAAATTCAAATCTGGTGAGAAACATCCGGTATTCACACCTGTTGCCGTGGTCTTCTGGACCATCTGGAAATTAAGAAACAGTGGAGTACTCCCTTTGATCTGAATTAATTGATGTAGCTTTAGTATTTTATACTAGTAAAGTTGTACTGAAACTGCGTCAATTAATTGAATCAGAGGGTATCATTTTCATCAATGTTAAAGGTACTAACCTTTGTGTCTCTATTAGGGCATGGCCAACGGTATGCCCAAGGGTGCTGTCCCGCATGCCAGCTAGGCTTGGATGCCAACGTGGAATGAAAGTGGTTGCATTGCAGAGACAGTTGATTCTTCTGCAAGCAGTGGGTTCTTAAGGAGAGAGGGGCATGCTGACGAGGGTGAGCGCGTAATCCTATGCATGTTGCCTCTTGCCAAGTTTCCAGCTCACTACGTGGGTCCCAAAGTTGATGGTCTCAACGCACTGCATTGGAAAGAAATGATTCAACTGAATGTCTCATGCTTTTTTTGTCTAAAGGTGAATGCGCAGAAAAGCACCTACCAACTGCCCCTATTGTACATGCCCTTAGTATAATACTCCCTCCGTCCCATAATGTAAGACGTTTTTTGACACTAGTGTAGTGTCAAAAAATGTCTTACATTATGAGACGGAGGGAGTAGATAGATGGCTGAGTGATTGGAACATTTTGCACAAAAAACATAAAGATCAAAGAAACCAGGTGGGTGGTAAAGTGCACCAACAAACAACAAACGATGTGTTTAGAGCGGTACAAGGTTTGCGTTTTGGCATTCTCTGGATCGACTGAAGACTGATGGGAGATCAAGGAACATTCTAGGTGGGAGATCGGTGGAGAGAAGATTGGTGATAATGTTGTCACTTTTGTGTGTACGTTGATCTCATACCTTTTTGTTTTCTGCTGCCGTTGCGAGGGTAGATGCTATACATCTGTTTGAGCAACATTTAAATGTGACGAAGGGAGTATTAGACAACAACGTCTCCAGCATTTGTTGTTATCCTCCTGGGCTACTTGTTGTCGATGCTCTGGAGCTCCTTAGATTTGGTGAGGTCTTCTACAGTCTGATGTTGTAGGTGCCTTGTCATAAGTTTTGATTTTCATTTTTAGTAGTTTTGTAAGAACTTTATGTTTATTGCTATCGAAAATCGGACAGGCGCCCCTTTTATCATATAAAATGTTAAATATGACATCATGAACCATCTCGTCTCGTTTCAATTGAGCTGACCCTTCATCGATTCCAAATTCAACGATACTTGAGTCAGAACTGGCACACTTCATTCCACGCACCCTTGTCCTTGAGCTTCATCCAACATGTATGAATGTAAATGGTCTGCTGTCTGTCCTATAGTACAATACGGCAACGCATCCGAGCTACACAACATGATTATTATCAAGTTAAAACATTGAGTGAATGAAAGAATTTACAAACATATAGAGCAACAAGAAGCAAAACTTACCATCATCATGGTTGACGAGCCGGATGGCCACATTGTCTCCACTCGTGCAACGGCACCACAAAACTACATGATGACGTTGGAGATGGTATACCATGGATGGGCTGGCGAGATCGCATTGCAATCATGGATCACGTGCGCATTGTAGGGCGCGAAGTGTTTTTACTCAAGAAATAAAGCACACACGTTTTGCTAAAACAGCGAGCCGCCTTGTCTCATGCCTACAAAGTTCACAGATACGATATTGCACACATCACGCAACAACTCATCCTCCATCACCGAGTACCCCACCATCAGGCTTACTCTAGAAAAAAAGTTTGACAAAAAAATACTATGACATTGAGTGAAAACTTGTCGAGCGTGGTGTCCGCCGTGGACGGCGTCGACAAGGCGGTGGAAGGTACCTGACTATGAACAGGTCCTGGGTGGACGGCGACGTAGTCCAAGGCAGGCAGACATTTGGGTGAGGGTTGTGGACGTCCAAGAAAGCTTGGGCGGCGGCCAAAGTGGTACAACGGCGGACCAATTTGATACCGTGTCACTAGTGCAGAACCGGGCAATAGCACCGGTTCGGAAGGCCCTTTAGTGTCGGTTCCATAACCGGCACTAAAGTGTGGGCACTAAAGGCCCCCCCCTTTAGTACCGGTTCAGCATGAACCGGTGCTAAAGGGCAACCACGTGGCATGAGCCAACTCCGGGGGCCTGGAGCCCTTTAGTACCGGTTGGTAAGACCAACCGGTACTATAAGGTTTGGGGTTTTTTTAGTTTTATGATTTCTTTTTCATTTAATTTTGTGTCTCCATTTTAATTCTTTTTCGTTTGCTGGTATTTTACGATACTACATATTGTACACATTATATATATAGTAGAACCAATCATGCATATATATATCATCAATGTCTCACAAACCACCATATTAATTAATTCACACATACACACATGTATAGCTATATACAATTTCTCCTACATATGCATGTTGCCTTCGGAGCCAGTGGCATTAGCCTAATTGGTGCATTCGGAGCACGATGACAATCGGAAGTGGTTCATGGTAGCGGATAATAGTATTCTCCCTTTGGATTTATGACCTGGTCGAGCAAAAATCCCGCTATTTCCTCTTGAAGTGCTTCTACGCGCTCCGTTTCTAGGAGCTTCTCTCGCACCTCTTTGAACTGTTAAGAAGGAGATCAATATGCATGTGTATTAGTTGTGTGACTAGATATCGATAATGGTATAAAAATTGTGAATAGTGTTCTGACAAGCGTACCCATTCCTGTCTTTGAGATCTGCTCCTTTCGGACGCCATCATGCGAATGTTCTCGCAAACGCAGAATGCACACAGATCGTTCCTGCGCTACCGCTTCGTGGCCTTTACGAGAATGGAATTTGATCAGATAATAATTAATCAAACATGATAATTAAAGAGATGGCAACTAGCTAGCTAGCTAGTACTATGATTACTTACCTTGGGTGAAACCATTTAAGCTTTTTTTCCATTCGCCTTCCGTGACATTGATGAACCTTGCCCAAGCCCTGCCCGCCGACAAAGAAAATGAATAAAGGGGTTATTAAATAGTTCATATCATGAAATGACGAACTAAATAGGCCGAGATATATAGTTAATAATGATTGAAATTACCTGTTGACTATCCCAAACAAGATGTTATAGTCAGTATTTGCTTTGAGTAGTGAGTCCGGTATTTCAACTGTTCCGGCGTCAACTTTAATGATACACAAGATCCAGTGAAATCTGCATGCACACACGTTTGCATGTCTTAATTAAGCGGGCATATGTAAGCAAAAACATGTAGCTAGCTAGTAGGCAAAAATAGAGAATTTGTAGTACAAGACAGTGTGACTCACTGGAAGTTGTAAGGAAGTAGTATATCTTCATTGTACTTGAGGCGCTTCAAGAACTCTAGCATGTTGTCCTCTACGTCCTTTTCATGATGTGGATTTATTAGCCATGTGTATTCATTAACGATGTTTGGGTCAATGAACCCAATGCCAAAGCGTCCACCTTTTCTCATTTCATACATCTTCATCCTGCATAATACCACGTAAAAGAATATAGTGAGGATAATTACAGGTAATGATTGATCAAAAGGATCACTACAGCTAGCTTGAGACTTAAATTACGAAAGAAATCACTTACGAGACAATAGCAATCGGCGATAGATTTGTCGAGTGCGTCTTGATTGTATAACTGAAACAGTTCGAGAATACTCAGCGGACGAGCTTTCTCATGGAAGTAATGCTCCTCCTTGACATTCACCATGAGGGACTCTCGATTGGAAATCTTGGTAATGTTCATGTACCATTGATGCAATTCATACATTCTCGTTGGGAGGTTCTTGACCTTGTGCAGCTCGACCAAAGGTTGGCCCGGACATATTTCCGTTTTATTTCATCCTCTGTAAGCACGGGCATGGGCTCGATCTCGAGGAGTTGTCCAACGATGATGTTGAGAACTTCACTGCATTATATGGTCCTTGGTTATTACCACATTGCCCACCTCGGGAGCGTAAATTGTTTGCCCACAATAATATTGGGCACGCGTCTTTATCACGTGTTGTTGGCACAACAAGCGAGGGATCGATTCGCTACTGTTCTCCCGGTGGGGAATGGTTTTCCCGCATTTTTTGACAGCTGCTTGTTGTTTGCTTGATCCCGAGCTTGCCTCCTTACGTAGATGTGCTCGATTTAACTTCCTGATGTGGCGCTCATAGTCTGTGTCAACAGGCTTGGGAGCTGGTGGTTGAGCCATACGAATGAAGTGGTCAATCGTTTCCTCAGGCACTTTCTCCCTTGGCGGCGGTGGCGGTTTCGGTGCAAAATGGGCTTACACCTCGGCCTTCAATATGGCTGCGTTTTTCTCCTCGGACTTGTCATAAGACCTCTGCGGAAGAGGCGTGAGGCTTGGACCATATTTATATCGCTTGCCTCCTTTTACTTCTGTACTACCTCGACTCGTGCCGCCTCGCACCATAGCTGCGAGGTGTCTCTTCTGCGATTGCCGAGGCGGCGGAGACGGCCGACGGAGCTGAGTTGGACGAGGAGGAGTGGCAAGCTGTGCCGGACTTGGAGGAGGTGGCCTGAGGTTGTGCGGACTTGGAGGAGGTGGGACGTCCCGACGCTGTGGCGGACTTGGAGGAGGAGGTGGCTGACACTTTGCGGACTTGGAGGAGGGTGGCACGACACTTGCGGACTTGGTGGACTTGCGGGGGCGGAGTCTGGCTGACTCGGTGGCGGACTTGACGAGGAGTCGGCTGACGCGGTGTCGGTGGCCTTCGAAAGATGATGCAATCCTTTTTCCATAGGATGATACGATGTTTGGCCTCTCCAAGAAAGTGCTCGTCGTCACCTCCAGGAATGTCAAGCTGTAGCTCCGAATATGGGCCCACCACCTCATCAACGAAGACACGAGCATAGCCCGCTGGAATCGGGTTGCAATGGAAGGTTGCCTCGAGGGGATTTGTAAAAGCAACGGCGTCCGCCACCTTCATGGATATGTTCTTCATTTTGACGTGTAGCTCGCAGTTAGTGTTCTCCGTGATGTCATCCACGGGTATCTACCAACATTGCGTCGTCGGGCGGAACCCACGCTGCTTCTCGGCATGGATGGGCGGTGCTATCCAATCTTGGATCATCCGCTAGCTGCTACTGCTGCTTTGAGACCCCTTTCTTTGGGTAAGTGAGTCGATCTGCTCCTGCTGCCGCTGGAATTTGACCGCCAATTCGCTTGACTTGCTTCTAGGCCTTGAAGGCGTTCATAGTCCCGCTTCCTCTGCCCCTCCTCCATCTTCCTCTTCTTCTCCTCTGCAATCTTCTTTCTCGACGGGTTACGTAGTCGGTGTTCGGTCTGAAAACCCTCATACTACGGAATAGCGCCCTTGCCTCGTGTTCTTCCCAGTGTTCAGATTTCCCGAGGCACGCGTAAGCTCGTCGTTCTCTCTGTTGGGCTGGAACACCCCCGATCGTGCCTCTTCTATTGCAACAAGTATCGCATTGTTGGCTCCCTTCAGACTTGCCTTCGTCGAAACATTGCCTATCTTCGGGTCCAACTCCCCCCATGCGCATAGAACCAAGTCCCGCACTGGGGCCAGCTCTTAGTAACCGGAGTGACACCTGCATCCTCCATCTCTTTCTCGGACTTATCCCACTTAGGCATTGCCACCGATAGCCACCGGCCTGACTTATGGAACTTATCCTTTTTCGGCATTCTTCTTGTTTATTCTCGGCCGTTCCTTAGCTAATTCCGAATCCTTGAATTTCACGAAACCGTCCCAATGAGCACGTTGGTTCTCTAGTGTTCCCTCGAATACCGGAGTCTTCCTTCCTCCCTTGACGTACTTGTCCCATTCACGATTCTTGTGGTTCTTGAATGCAACCACCATCTTCCTAAGAGCAGCGTCCTTGACTTTCTCGCACATCCGCTTACGTGAAATGATCTGCGCAGGTGAAATGTTCCATGAGAGTATCCCAAAGCAGATCTTTTTATTTTTGTCGACAAAAGTAACATCCGGGCGTGGCTTTGCTGGCTCTCTCCATTCTTGAAGTTTGATCGAGTTGGTCCTTCACAAGAACTCCGTGACCGACGAACGAACTTGTCCGCAATCTTCTTAGGCGCTAATGGTTCGCCATTAGGTGCGATTGCCTCGATATTGTACTTCGCCCTCCTTCAACTTTTTGTTCGGGCCTCGTTTAGTCCTTTTGCACGAAGATTTGCTCGATCCGGATGGCGAAAGAACAAAGATCGATTCGTTAATATATCTTCAAGTCATTTAAAACATGTGATGATCACCAGATGACTGCTTATATAAATATATATACCTCGCCGGTCTTTGTTGTTTCAAGATCAACATTTTCTTCGTCATCATCATAATCATAGTTCATGACTTCATCAATTCGGTTGTCGCGATCGAATATCATATCACCCTCTCCGGTGTTATTTAGAAATTCGGAGCCGTCATAATCTTCTTCATTCTGATCATCATTTGGCATGTGAGGATGGCGTATCATATCGAACATGGCATGTTCTCCCTCTCTGCCGGTATTGTCCGCCATAGCTTTTATTTAACTAATCCAAAATAAATTGATATAATCTCGAAAACATCGTCTCGAATAATAGATATAATCTCGAATACATCGTCTCGAACAATAGATATAATCTCGAATACATCGTCTCGAATAATAGATATAATATCGAATACATCACTGGCTAGGTAGCTAATAAAGATCGAATACTACAGAAGAATCTAGGACACTCGCGGTTCTGCGGGTAGGCGGTGGACACCCAAAGAGAAGGAACCCTCACGGGATCATAGCTGAAGTGAGATCCTCAAGAAGAAAGCTGCCGGTATTGGAGAACTGCCGCCTCTAACGCAACCATGTAGCGATGGGCGTGCTCGTCCTCCTCCACGACACGGCGACGTACCACCTCCGGCTGGGCCGGCTCCCTCTGCGCCGAAACTGGCCCATGCGAACGCCACCAAACGAGATCAGGATGGACGACAGGACCCGGGGCCAGGTTCCTCATCAAGCGGCGCGCCCCTCCAGGCAGCACCTCCCAGCGCCAGCCAGCGGAGCCAGTCCGGACATGGGTCAGCCGGATGTCGTCATGACGATGTCGACAAGCGAGGATGCGGGTCGGCATCGTCGAGAACAAATACTAGCTATATGCCTGCAAAAAGTAACATTTTTTTAATGATTGGATTTTGATAACTAAAATTTCTAACATTTCTATATAACTAACATTTCTATAACATTTCTAACAATGCTATATATAATTAACATTTCTATAACATTTCTAATATTTCTATAACTAAAAAACTGAAAAAATTATAACATTTCTATATATATAACTAACATTTTTATAACTATTTCTATAACTAAAAAACAGAAAAATTTCTAACAATTCTAACTTTTTTATAACTATTTCTATAACTAAAAAACAGAAAATTTTCTAACAATTCTAACTATTTGTATAACTAAAAAACAAAAGATGTGTGTGTGTGTGTGTGCGCGCGCGCTCACCGGCGAGGCGAGGGATGATGGGGGGCGCGCGGCGACGGGGACGGCGACGGGCGCGACGACGACGGGGATGACAACGACGGGGGGGCAGGGGGCGGCGGCGGGGCGAGGACGGACAGGCAGGCGGCGGCGACGAGGGGACGTCTGGCGGCGCCCGCCCAGCACGGGACGGGACGACGGGACGGGCCGAGGCGGGCGGCGGCGACGACGGGACGGGACGAGGGGCAGGCGGCGAGCGGGGGCAGGCGCGGCGGCAAGGCGGACGAGGATGAAGACGTCTGGGCGGCGAGCGGCAGTGCGAGAGGAGAAGAAGCCGATGAGAAACTGAAATTTTCGCAAGTGTTGTTTATATAGGAGGGCCTTTAGTACGGTTTGTGCCACCAACGGTACTAAAGGCCGATTTAACCAACCCAAGCGGCGGAAGCGACCCCTTTAGTACCGGGTGGTGGCACAAACCGGTACTAAGGACCCCTTTAGTACCGGTTTGTGCCACGACCGGTACTAAAAAGTCTTGCTTAGCGCAGCTTGGTGCGACAAGTTTAGTCCCACCTCGCTAGCCGAGGGGCGACCGTGACTGGTTTATAAACCCCGTGCGGTCGCTCTCTCGAGCTCCTCTCCAAAGCAGGCCCTCTGGGCCTACGTGTTCTTCTGTTGCCTGTGGCCCACGCCAGCCTTTGCGGGCTGCATCCCGCCCAACAACAAAGTTGGGTTTCTAGTCGTATGCAGGCCGCTCTGGCCTAGTAGGCGGGCTTTTATTTTTTATTTTTTTGCTTTATTTATTTTTGTGTTGTTTTTTTTGTGTATTTAGAGTTTCTTTGTGAATATTCTTTAGGTACAAAAAATTACAAACTTTCTGTTAGTGCCCGTAGTTTTCAAATTTGAATAGTTTAAATTTTGAATTATTTGAAATTAGTGTGAATCACTAGTTTGTGAATAACTTAACTTTAAAAATTAGTAAAGGCATGAAAGAATTTGTTTGCACATAAAATTTCTTCATGTTTCAAATGCCAAAACACATAACTACCCTAACTATTACAGAGATTCCCCTCTGGGTGTGAAACACAGAAGAAAGTGATGATAGTGAAGCCGATCACATCCTAGATCTTTGGGTGTGAAACTTTTTCTTCGCATGTGTCCCTTTGCGCCGTAACCATGGAAAATCTTCATCATTTAACGGGATGCTCGGGTCAATACTCACTGTGAATGGAGCAATTTCATCAAACTTTTCATAATCTTGACTTGTCCGTCTTGTCATCCACTCCCACGATGTTTCTCTTCCCGTAAAGAACTATGTGCCGCTTTGGCTCATCATACGATGCATTCGCTTCCTTATCTTTTCTTTTTCTTGGCTTGGTAGACATGTCCTTCACATAGAACACCTGTGCCACATCATTGGCTAGGACGAATGGTTCGTCTGCATATGCAAGATTGTTGAGATCCTTGTTGTCATTCCGTCATGCGGGTCTTCCGTTACTACGCTTCGTGTCATATTGACCCATTTGCATGAAACAAAGGGACCTTTAAACCACGTCGATAGTCAAGTTCCCATATGTCCTGTATATAACCATAGTATGTTTCCTTTCCCGTCTTGGTTTCTGCATCAAAGCGAACACCACTATTTTGGTTGGTGCTCTTCTTATCTTGGGCGATCGTGTAAAATGTATTACCATTTATCTCGTACCCTTTGAAAGTCATTATATTCAAGATGGTAAGCGGGACAGCAAGTCTGGTCATCTTCAATAGAGGTGTCATGCATGGTACGTGTCTCCAACCAGCTGGCGAAACTCCTGGTTTGTTCACGTGTAATCCAGTCATCAGACCGCTCCGGGTGTTTTGAGCGTAGCAAATTCTTGTGTTCATCCATATACGGAGCCACCAAGGCGGAATTCTGTAGAACTGTGTAGTGTGCTTCGGTGAGAGAATGTCCGTCCATACATATTATTTGTTCCCCTCCTAGCGTGCCTTTTCCATCGATCGCCCTTATGCCGCGATTCAGAACACCAATCGGTTTAAGGTCGAATAATGTCAATACAAAACTCAATGACCTCCTCATTTTGATGGCCCTTGGAGATGCTTCCTTCGGCCTAGCACGGTTATGAACATATTTCTTTAAGACTCCATGAACCTCTCAAAGGGAACATATTGTGTAGAAATACGGGACCCAAAAGCGTTAATCTCTTCGCATAGGTGAACTAGGGCGTGCGTCATGATGTTGAAGAAGGATGGTGGGAACACCAACTCAAACCGACAAGACATTGCACCAAATCATTATGTAACCTTGGTATGATTTCGGATCGATTACCTTACGAGAGATTGCATTGAGAAATGCACATAGCTTCACAATGGCTAATCGAGCGTTTTCGCAGAAGCCCCTCAATGCAACCGGAAGCGATTGCGTCATAATCACGTGGCGATCATGAGACTTTAGGTTACGAAACTTTTCTCGCCATGTTTATTATTCCCTTTATATTCGACGAAGCTAGGCGGTACCTTATCTTGGCAGGCATTCAAAGAAGATTTCCTTCTCTTCTTTGGTAACAGCGTAGCTTGCATGACCCTGATGTATGCCGTCTTCTCCGTGCATACGTTGCTGGTCCTCCCGTGCCTCAGGTGTATCTTTTGTCTTCCCATACACGCCCAAGAAGCCAAGCAGGGTCACACAAAGATTCTTCGTCACGTGCATCACGTCGATTGCGGAGCGGACCTCTAGGTCTTTCCAATATGGCAGGTCCCAAAATATAGATTTCTTCTTCCACATGGGTGCGCGTCCGTCAGCGTCCTTCGAAACAGGTTGTCGCGGGACCCTTTCCAAATATCACCTTCAAATCCTTGACCATATCATGTACATCAGCACCGATGACGGTGGCGAGGCTTTGTCCGGTGATCTGCCTCACCTTTGAAATGCTTGCCTTTCTTTCTTACGGGATGCTGCTCGGAAGAAATTGGCGATGTCCTGTACACATTCTTCTTACAACTATTCAAATATATCTCGTCGGTATCATCCAAACAAGTGTGTGCATCCGCGGTATCCCTTGTTTATGCGTCACCGAAGGTTCTTGAGAGCAGGCCAATCATTGATGGTCACGAACAAGCAACGCCTTTAGGTCAAATTCTTCCCCATGTGCTCATCCCACGACGCACACACTGTTCCATTCCACGGTTGTAAGAGTTCTTCAACTAATGGCCTTAGGTACACATCAATGTCGTTGCCGGGTTGCTTAGGGCCTTGGATGAGCACGGCATCATAATGAACTTCCGCTTCATGCACAACCAAGGAGGAAGGTTATACAAACATAGAGTCATAGGCCAGTGCTATGGTTGCTGCTCTGCTCCCCAAAAGGATTAATGCCATCTGCGCTTAGACCAAACCATACGCTCCTTGCGTCATCGCAAACTCCTTCCCGTACTTTCTTTCGATTTTTCTCCACTGCGACCCGTCGTGGGTACTCTCAACTTTCCGTCTTTCTTACGGTCTTCTACGTGCCATCGCATCGCCTTGGCATGCTCTTTGTTTTGGAACAACGTTTCAACCGTGGTATTATAGGAGAATACCACATCACCTTGGTAGGAATCTTCTTCTGGGCGCTCTCCTCGACATCACCAAAGCTCTCGGGTCGATCTTATAGCGCAATGCACCACATACCGGCAAGCGTTCAAATCCTCGTACTCACTGCGGTAGAGGATGCAATCATTAGGGCATGCATGTATCTTTCGCACCTCTAACCCTAGAGGGCGACAACCTTCTTTGCTTCAGACGTACTCTCGGGCAATTCGTTGTCCTTTGGAAGCATATCCTTTATCATTAAAGCAACTTTCCAAATCCTTGTCGGATACACCATTCTCTGCCTTCCATTGCAGCAATTCCAGCAGTGGTGCCCAACTTTTCTTGTCACCTATGCAATTCGGGTACAACAATTTTTTGTGATCCTCTAACATGCGCTGCAACTTCTTCTTCTCCAAATCACTTGTGCAGTTTCTCTTTGCATCGGCAATGGCCCGACCTAGATCATCAACGGGCTCATCTGATGCGTCTTCTTCAGCTTCTTCCCACATTGCCGGCCAGCTTCTTCCCGCATTACCGGCTCAGCTTCTTCCCCCATTGTTGTATCATTGTATTCAGGGAACCCATGGCCAGGATAGCTGCCGTCGTCCTGTTCTTCTTCATTGTCTTCCATCATAACCCCTCTTTCTCCGTGCTTGGTCCAAACATTATAGTGGGGCATGAAACCGGACTCAAACAGTGGGCGTGAATGGTTCTTGACGAGAGTAACTGTGTGACCATTCTTACAGCCAGCACATGGACAAGGCATAAAACCATCCGCCCGCTTGTTTGCCTCGGTACCGCAAGCGAGAAAAGTATCTGCGCCCTCAACGAATCGGGAGAGCATCGGTCATCGTACATCCATTGCTGGCTCATCTTCATTACACAACACCGAATAGACCAAATTAATATAAGTTCATACATAAAGTTCATACAACACTTAAATGCAACAAACAAATAACTCTCTAGCTAAAGCATTTAAATGCAACAACAAATGCGATCAAGATCGCAACTAAGGTAACAATTGATCCAACAAGCATAATGATACCAAGCCTCACTATCGATGGCATATTTTCTAATCTTTCTAATCTTCAAGCGCATTTTCTCCATCTTGATCTTGTGATCATCGACGACATCGGCAACATGCAACTCCAATTCCATCTTCTCCCCCTCAATTCTTTTCAATTTTTCTTTCAAGTACTCGTTTTCTCTTTCAACTAAATTTAACCTCTCGACAATAGGTTCGGTTGGAATTTCCGGTTCACATACCTCCTAGATAAAAATATCTATGTCAACTTGATGGGCATAATTTGTCATAAACACGAAATGCAACAAATAGTTTCAAAAGAGAATATACCACATCCGAATCATAACAAGGACGAGGGCCGACGGGGACGGATATAAAAAACATGGCACTATGTATAACAAACAACGTACGGGTAAGATAATTATATGAGTAACTATATATCCAAATCACACAAACATCAATTTTTTATATAAAATTTCATGAACAAGAGGCTCACCACAAGGTGGTGCG
Organism: Aegilops speltoides; assembly: GCA_021437245.1. Lineage (NCBI taxonomy): Eukaryota > Viridiplantae > Streptophyta > Magnoliopsida > Poales > Poaceae > Aegilops > Aegilops speltoides. Next base: position 422,031,555 of record CM038145.1, on the reverse strand, counting down.
GCATGACAGATTCAGCAAGGGCGATCAACGGTGGTTACGACGGAGATTTAGAAGGCACTAAGTAAACCACACCTACATATGCAAACTAAGTGTTATTTTGACCTCAAATTGCATATAAATCAAATACTACCACATATAATTCCTCCCAAATTACTAAAACCCACAATTAATCACTATATAAACCAATGCAAGAGCTAATCTAGCAATGAGAGATGGAAGGACAAAGTTGCTAACCTTGGTGACCATTTGAATGGATGGGGCTCAAATCTTGACAAATTTGGGGCAAATTTTGTGATGAACTCGAGAGGAAGAAGGGAAGAACAGAGAGAGGGAGAGGGAAAGGGGAAGAACAGAAAGGGTGGACGAAGGGTTTATATAGGGCGACCTTTAGTACGGTTCGTGCCACGAACCGGTACTAAAGGTGCCGGAAGGGCCCCACTCGACAACATCCTCGCCACCACTTTCTTTAGTACGGTTCGTGGCACGAACCGGTGCTAAAGGTTCGCCACGAACCGGTACTAAAGAGGTCCTCCCGCCTAGCCGTTGGAACCGACACTAATGGACACATTAGTGCCGGTTCTGTTACAAACCGTGACTAATGTGTCTCACATTTGACCCTTTTTCTACTAGTGTGTTGGGTGGTAAATTGCGCCCAGTCTACTCAGTCCTAATGGTCGTGGCTAGTTTGAGGGTCTGCGTTGAAGATGCCCTAATGCCCACAAGATTACAAATGTAGAGGAATTTGGTTAAGCTGAAACAATGAAGATACTATCACTCTGCCGGGGCATGCTTTGGCCACCCACGCCGCGCCCGTCGAGAGGCGCTGCCCACGTCATCACATTTGTATGATAGTAGATCATTTTTCCCGATCAGCTCTAGCTACACCTTCACTTGCTTAGGCACGTACGTTAGCTTGCTGGTGAAATGATACACCTTTTTTTTGCTCCAACAACTTTGGTGGTTGGGTGCGGCTCTGGCGCGAATTTGTTACGCCGCATCTCGCCACCGACTTAATTCATTAATCGACACATTAAGTGATAAGTGATAACTTGTCCAGCTGGTAACAACATTTCATACATTTTACTCATGTTTGATACATTCTTTTTCACGAGGACACTTCCGATCTATTCATCAACTGTCAATGTAGTACAAAGAACACTAGAAGTAAAATTGACATCCAGGTCCGTAGACCATCTAGCGATGACTACAAGCAGTGGAGCGAGCTGAAGGCATGCCGCCATCATCGCCCCTGCCTTGTCGGAGCCGGACAAACATTGTTGTAGTAGACAGTCGGGAAGTCGTCGTGCTAAGGCCCCATAGGACTAGCACACCAGAACAGCAACCGCCACCGATGAAGAGAAGCATAGACCGGAAGGATCCAACCTGCTGACACACAAACGTAGGCGATCGAAGACAAACGCCGATCGGATCCCACGAGATCCGTCGGAGACAAACCTTCACACGCCTTCCGTTGATGTTTGAAACATCACTAGGATAGGGGCTAGAGGGGGATGACCTTATTCCATCTTCAAGGGCCGGGATCCTAACAAAACTCAAAAAAGCATCTAAAAAGGGAGCCCTCCCGCCAGCAAGGGCCGGGATCCACCGTGCCTCCATGGTCCAAGGACCATAGGAGATGAGGCGGACCGGCGGCGCCGACGAGAGGCAAGGAAACCCTAGATGGGAGTTTCGCTCATGGGCAGGAGCAAAGGGTTATTCTGGCGTGGAGCCCGCCATTGCGAGCCGCTTGAGAGGAAGCTATGCGCACTTCTCCATCATGTCAATTTTTTAAAATATATTCTTGCATCACATGGATATCACAACCATCTAAAAAGAAAAAAGAAAAAGCTTAGAAAAACTTTTCTAGAAAAAAGTTCTCTCTACCATTTAAAAAACTCTAAAAAAAACTTTCTCACCGTGTCCAACCAGCATGCGCCACATGGCGTATCTGGTTGGCCATCATTCCAGCGCCTCTTAATGGGTTTAATGAGCACCACCACGTGATACGTTTAACAACTACTCCCTCAGTTCCTAACTGTTGGGGAACGTAGTAATTTCAAAAATTTTCCTACGCACACGCAAGATCATGGTGATGTATAGCAACGAGAGGGGAGAGTGTTGTCCACATACCCTTGTAGACCCGGCGAAGCGATCTGGCGTAGAGGAAGTAGTCGACGTTCTCCTCGCGATCCGACCGATCCGGCGCCGTTACTCCGGCGCCCGAGTTCTTGACACACGTACAGCTCGATGACGTCCCTCGTACTCCGATCCAGCCGAGTGTCGAGGGAGAGTTCCGTCAGCACGACGGCGTGGTGACGATCTTGATGTTTCACCGGCGCAGGCTTCGCTAAGCTTCGTGACGGTATAACCGAGGTGGAATATGGTGGAGGGGGGCACCGCACACGGCTAAGGAACGATCTCACGATCAACTTGTGTGTTCCAAGGTGCCCCCTGCCCCCGTATATAAAGGAGCAAGGGGGAGGGGGCCGGCGGCCAAGGGAGGCGCGCCCTGGGAGTCCTACTCCCTCTGGGAGTAGGATTCCCCCAATCCTAGTTGGACTAGGATTCCGGAGGGGAAAGAGAGAGAGGGGGGCCGGCCCCTTCTCCTAGTCCTAGTAGGACTAGGGAAGGGGGGGGAGGCGCGCGCCCTCCTAGGGCTGCCCCTTCTCCTTTCCACTAAGGCCCACCGAGGCCCATTTACCTCCCGGGGGGTTCCGGTAACCTCCGGTACTCGATAAATTCCGTTCGCCGCCGGAACCATTCGAACTCCAAACATAGGCTTCCAATATATCAATCTTTATGTCTCGACCATTCCGAGACTCCTCGTCATGTCCGTGATCACATCCGGGACTCGAACTCCTTCGTACATCAAAATACATAAACTCATAATAACCGCCATCGAAACCTTAAGCGTGCGGACCCTACGGTTCGAGAACAATGTAGACATGACCTAGAACCATTCACGGTCAATAACCAACAGCGGGACCTGGATGCCCATATTGGTTCCTACATATTCTACGAAGATCTTTGTCGGTCAGACCGCATAACAACATCGTTGTTCCCTTTGTCATCGGTATGTTACTTGCCCGAGATTCGATCGTCGGTATCCAATACCTAGTTCAATCTCGTTACGGCAAGTCTCTTTACTCGTTCCGTAATACATCATCTCACAACTAACTCATTAGTTGTAGTGCTTGCAAGGCTTGATGATGTGCATTACCGAGAGGGCCAGAGATACCTCTCCGACTATCGGAGTGACAAAACCTAATCTCAAAACGCCAACCCAACATCGCCTTTGGAGACACCTGTAGTACTCCTTTATAATCACCCGATTCGTTGTGGACGTTTGGTAGCACCAAAGTGTTCCTCCGTAAGCGGAGTTGCATAATCTCATAGTTACAGGAACATGTATAAGTCATGGATAAAAGCGGTAGCAACATACTAAGCGATCGTGTGCTAAGCTAAGGGAATGGGTCATGTCAATCAGATCATTCTACTAATGATGTGACCTCGTTAATCAAATAACAACTCCTTTGTTCATGGTGGGAAACATAACCATCTTTGATTAACAAGCTAGTCTAGTAGAGGCATACTAGTGACATCTTGTTTTGTCTATGCATTCACACATGTATCATGTTTCCGGTTAATACAATTCTAGCATGAATGATAAACATTTATCATGAAATAAGGAAATAAATAATAACTTTATTATTGCCTCTAGGGCATATTTCCTTGATCTCCCACTTGCACTAGAGTCAATAATCTAGATTACATAGTAATGATTCTAACACCCATGGAGTCTTGGTGCTGATCATGTTTTGCTCGTGGAAGAGGCTTAGTCAGCGGGTTCGCAACATTCAGATCCGTATGTATCTTGCAAATCTCTATGTCTCGGTCTGGACTAAGTCCGGATGGAATTGAAGCGTCTTTGATGTGTTTGGTCCTCTTGTGAAATCTGGATTCCTTTGCTAAGGCTATTGCTCCAGTATTGTCACAGAAGATTTTCATTGGACCCGATGCACTAGGTATGACACCTAGATCGGATATGAACTCCTTCATCCAGACTCCTTCATTAGCTGCTTCGAAGCTGCTATGTATTCCGCTTCACATGTAGATCCCTTCGACGCTTTGTTTAGAAGCGCACCAACCGAGCTCCTCCGTTTAGTGTAAATCGTATCCGGTCTGCGATTTAGAATCGTCCGGATCGGTGTCAAAGCTTGCATCAACGTAACCGCCACGATGAGCTCTTTGTCACCTCCATATCTGAGAAACATATCCTTCGTCCTTTTCAGGTATTTCAGGATGTTCTTGACCGCTGTCCAGTGATCCACTCCTGGATTACTTTGGTACCTCCCTGCTAGGCTTATAGCAAGGCACACATCAGGTCTGGTACACAGCATTGCATACATGATAGAGCCTATGGCTGAAGCATAGGGAACATCTTTCATCTTCTCTCTATCTTCTGCAGTGGTCGGGCATTGAGTCTGACTCAACTTCACACCTTGTAACACAGGCAAGAACCCTTTCTTTGCTTGATCCATTTTGAACTTCTTCAAAACTTTGTCAAGGTATGTGCTTTGTGAAAGTCCAATTAAGCGTCTTGATCTATCTCTATAGATCTTGATGCCCAATATGTAAGCAGCTTCACCGAGGTCTTTCATTGAAAAACTCTTATTCAAGTATCCCTTTATGCTATCCAGAAATTCTATATCATTTCCGATCAGCAATATGTCATCCACATATAAGATCAGAAATGCTCTGAGCTCCCACTCACTTTCTTGTAAATCTGAGCTTCTCCAAAAGTGCAGACAAACCCAAATGCTTTGATCACACTATCAAAGCGTTTATTCCAACTCGAGATGCTTGCACCAGTCCATATATGGATCATTTGGAGCTTGCACACTTTGTTAGCTCCTTTGGATCGATAAAACCTTCGGTTGCATCATATACAACTCTTCTTCCGTAAATCCATTCAGAATGCAGTCTTTACATCCATTTGCCAAATTTCATAATCATAAAATGCGCAATTGCTAACATGATTCGGACGGACTTAAGCATCGCCACTGGTGAGAAGGTCTCATCGTAGTCAATCCCTTGAACTTGTCGAAACCCTTTGCGACAAGTCGAGCTTTATAAACGATAACATTACCGTCGCGTCGGTCTTCTTCTTGAAGATCCACTTGTTTTCTATTGCTTGCCTACCCTCGGGCAAGTCAACCAAAGTCCACACTTTGTTTTCATACATGGATCCCATCTCGATTTCATGGCCTCAAGCCATTTTGCGGAATCTGGGCTCACCATCGCTTCTTCATAGTTCGTAGGTTCATCATGATCTAGTAGCATGACTTCCGAACAGGATTGCCGTACCACTCAGTGCGGATCTTACTCTGGTTGATCTACGAGGTTCTGCAGTAACTTGATCTCAAGTTTCATGATCAACATCATCAACTTCCTCACTACTTGGTGTAGGTGTCTCGTAAACTGGTTTCTGCGATTTAACTACTTTCAAGTAAGGGAGAAGGTACTATTACCTCATCAAGTTCCACTTTCCTCCCACTCACTTCTTTCGAGAGAAACTCCTTCTCTAGAAAGGATCCATTCTTAGCAACGAATGTCTTGCCTTCGGATCTGTGATAGAAGGTGTACCCAACTGTCTCCTTTGGGTATCCTATGAAGACACATTTCTCCGATTTGGGTTCGAGCTTATCAGGTTGAAGCTTTTCACATAAGCATCGCATCCCCAAACTTTAAGAAACGACAACTTTGGTTTCTTGCTAAACCACAGTTCATAAGGTGTCGTCTCAACGGATTTCGACGGTGTTCTATTCAGTGTGAATGCGGCCGTCTCTAGAGCATAACCCCAAAGCGATAGCGGTAAATCTGTAAGAGACATCATAGATCGTACCATATCTAGTAAAGTACGATTCTGACGTTCGGACACACCATTACTGTTGTGGTGTTCGGGTGGCGTGAGTTGCTTAAACTATTCCGCATTGTTTCAAATGTAGACCAAACTCGTAACTCAAATATTCACCTCCACGATCGGATCGTAGAAACTTAATTTTCTTGTTACGATGATTTTCAACTTCACTCTGAAATTCTTTGAACTTTTCAAACGTTTGGACTTATGTTTCATTAAGTAGATATACCCATATCCGCTTAAGTCATCTGTGAAGGTGAGAAAATAACGATATCCGCCACGAGCCTCAATATTCATCGGACCACATACATACGTATGTATGATTTCCAACAAATCTGTTGCTCTCTCCATAGTACCGGAGAAGCGGTGTTCTAGTCATCTTGCCCATGAGGCACGGTTCATAAGTGCCAAGTGATTCATAATCAAGTGACTCCAAAAGTCCATCAAGATGGAGTTTCTTCATGCGCTTTACACCGATATGACCTAAACGGCAAGTGCCACAAATAAGTTGCACTATCATTATCAACTCTGCATCTTTTGGTTTCAACATTATGAATATGTGTATCACTACTATCGAGATTCACCAAAATAGACCATTCCTCAAGGGTGCATGACCATAAAAGATATTACTCATATAAATAGAACAACCATTATTCTCGATTTAAATGAATAACCGTCTCGCATCAAACAAGATCCAGATATAATGTTCATGCTCAACGCAGCACCAAATAACAATTATTTAGGTCTAAAACTAATCCGAAGGTAGATGTAGAGGTAGCGTGCCGACCGCGATCACATCGACTTTGGAACCATTTCCCACGCGCGATCGTCACCTCGTCCTTTGCGAGTTAAGCAATCAGTAGTCCTGTTTGAGTTGCAAATATTAGCAATGTAACCAATATCAAATACCAGTGCTACTACGAGCTCTAGTAAGGTACACATCAATAACATGTATATCACATATACCTTTGTTCACCTTGCCATCCTTCTTATCCGCCAAATACTTGGGGCAGTTCCGCTTCAAAGTGACGATCGCTTGCGGTAGAAGCACTCGATTTCAGGTTTAGGGCCGACTTGGGTTTCTTCTCTGAGCAAAGAACTTGCTTGCTGTTTTTCTTGAGATTCCCTTCTTCTTCCCTTTGCCTTTCTTCTTGAAACTAGTGGTCTTATTGACCATCAACACTTGATGCTCCTTCTTGATTTCTACCTCCGCAGCCTTTAGCATTGCGAAGAGCTCGAGCATAGTCTTTACTAACCCTTGCATATTATAGTTCATCACGAAGCCTTTGTAGCTTGGTGGCGGTGATTGAGAATTCATCAATGACACAATCATCCGGAAGATTAACTCCCAATTGTGTCAAGTGATTGTAGTACCCGGACATTACGAGTATATGCTCACTAATGTAACTATTCTCCTCCATCTTGCAGCTATAGAACTTATTGGAGACTTCATATCTCTCAATCCGGGCATTACTGTTGGAATATTAACTTCAACTCTGGAACATCTCATATGCTCCATGACGTTCAAAACGTCGTTGAAGTCCCGGTTCTAAGCCGTAAAGCATGGCTGCTTGAACTATAGAGTAGTCATCGCTTTGCTCGCCAGACGTTCATAACATCTGCAGTTGCATTAGCAAGAGTTCTGGCACCTAGCGGTGCATCGGGGCGTAGCTCTTACGTGCAGCAATGAGGATGATCCTCGTTACGGACCCGATCCGTGTAATTGCTACCATCATCTTTCAACTTTGCTTTCTCAAGGAACGCATTAAAATTCAACGGAACAACAAAGACGAGCCATCTATCTACAATCAAACATAAACAAGCAAGATACTATCAGGTACTAAGTTCATGATAAATTTAAGTTCAATTAATCATATTACTTAAGAACTCCCACTTAGAAAAACATCTCTCTAGTCATCTAAGTGATCACGTGATCCAAATCAACTAAACCATAACCGATCATCACGTGAAATGGAGTAGTTTTCAATGGTGAACATCTTATGTTGATCATATCTACTATATGATTCACGCTCGACCTTTCGGTCTCCGTGTTCCGAGGCCATATCTGCATATGCTAGGCTCGTCAAGTATAACCCGAGTATTCTGCGCGTGCAAAACTGGCTTGCACCCGTTGTAGATGGACGTGAGCTTATCACACCCGATCATCACGTGGTGTGCAGGCACGACGAACTTTGGCAGCGGTGCATACCGGGAGAACACTTCTTGATAATTTAGTGAGAGATCATCTTATAATGCTACCGTCAATCAAAGCAAGATAAGATGCATAAAAGGATAAACATCACATGCAAATCAATATAAGTGATATGATATGGTCATCATCATCTTGTGCTTCATGATCTCCATCTTGTTGCACCACCATGATCACCATCGTCACCGGCGCGACACCTTGATCTCCATCGCAGCATCGTTGTCGTCTCGCCAAACTTATGCTACTACGACTATCGCTACCGCTTAGTGATAGAGTAAAGCATTACTGAGGCGATTGCATTGCATACAATAAGCGACAACCATATGGCTCTGCCGATTGCCGATAACCGGTTACAAAACGTGATCATCTCATACAATAAAATATAGCATCACATCTTGACCATATCACATCACAACATGCCTGCAAAAACAAGTTAGGCGTCCTCTACTTTGTTGTTGCAAATTTTACGTGGCTGCTACGGGCTTAAGCAAGAACCAGTCTCACCTCGCATCAAAACCACAGCGATACTTCGTCAAATAGACTCCGTTTAACCTTCTCAAGGACGGGCGTAGCCACACTCAGTTCAACTAAAGTGAGAGAGACAGACACCCACCGGTCACCTTTAAGCAACGAGTGCTCATGGCGGTGAAACCAGTCTCGCGTAAGCGTCTGGCGTAATGTCGGTGCAGGCCGCTTCATCTCACAATACCGCTGAACCAAAGTATGACATGCTGGTAGGTAGTATGACTTGTATCGCCCACAACTCACTTGTGTTCTACTCGTGCAAAACATCAAACCATAGAAAAACCTAGGCTCGATACCTTTGTTGGGGAGCGTAGTAATTTCAAAAATTTTCCCACGCACACGCAAGATCATGGTGATGTATAGCAACGAGAGGGAGAGTGTTGTCCACATACCCTTGTAGACCCAAGCGAAGCGATCACTGGCGTAGAGGAAGTAGTCGACGTTCTCCTCGCGATCCGACCGATCCGGCGCCGTTACTCCGCGCCCCGAGTTCTTGACACACGTACAGCTCGATGGCGTCCCTCGTACTCGATCCAGCCGAGTGTCGAGGGAGAGTTCCGTCAAGACGACGGCGTGGGACGATCTTGATGTTTCACCGGCGCGAGGCTTCGCCTAAGCTTGCGACAGTATAACCGAGGTGGAATATGGTGGAGGGGCACCGACACGGCTAAGGAACGATCTCACGATCAACTTGTGTGTTCAAGGTGCCCCCTGCCCCGTATATAAAGGAGCAAGGGGGGGGCGGCGGCCAAGGGAGGCGCATACTGGGAGTCCTACTCCTCTGGGAGTAGGATTCCCCCAATCCTAGTTGGACTAGGATTCCCGGAGGGGAAGAGAGAGAGAGGGCGGCCCCTTCTCCTAGTCCTAGTAGGACTAGGGAAGGGGGAGGCGCGCCCCTAGGGCTGCCCTTCTCCTTTCCACTAAGGCCCACCGAGGCCCATTTACCTCCGGGGGTTCCAGTAACCTCCGGTACTCGGTAAATTCCGCCGCCGGAACCATTCGAACTCCAAACATAGGCTTCCAATATATCAATCTTTATGTCTCGACCATTCCGAGACTCCTCGTCATGTCCGTGATCACATCCGGGACTCGAACTCCTTGGTACATCAAAATACATAAACTCATAATAAGCGCCATCGAAACCTTAAGCGTGCGGACCCTACGGTTCGAGAACAATGTAGACATGACCTAGAACCATTCACGGTCAATAACCAACAGCGGGACCTGGATGCCCATATTGGTTCCTACATATTCTCGAAGATCTTTGTCGGTCGGACCGCATAACAACATCGTTGTTCCCTTTGTCATCGGTATGTTACTTGCCCGAGATTCGATCGTCGGTATCCAATACCTAGTTCAATCTCGTTACGGCAAGTCTCTTTACTCGTTCCGTAATACATCATCTCACAACTAACTCATTAGTTGTAGTGCTTGCAAGGCTTGATGATGTGCATTACCGAGAGGGCCCAGAGATACCTCTCCGACTATCGGAGTGACAAAACCTAATCTCAAAATCGCCAACCCAACATACGCCTTTGGAGACACCTGTAGTACTCCTTTATAATCACCCGATTCACGTTGTGACGTTTGGTAGCACCAAAGTGTTCCTCCGTAAGCGGAGTTGCATAATCTCATAGTTACGGGAACATGTATAAGTCATGGATAAAAGCAGTAGCAACATACTAAGCGATCGTGTGCTAAGCTAAGGGAATGGGTCATGTCAATCAGATCATTCTACTAATGATGTGACCTCGTTAATCAAATAACAACTCCTTTGTTCATGGTGGGAAACATAACCATCTTTGATTAACAAGCTAGTCTAGTAGAGGCATACTAGTGACATCTTGTTTTGTCTATGCATTCACACATGTATCATGTTTCCGGTTAATACAATTCTAGCATGAATGATAAACATTTATCATGAAATAAGGAAATAAATAATAACTTTATTATTGCCTCTAGGGCATATTTCCTTCACTAACAACTACTCCCTCGGTTCCTCAAATCAAACTACCAAAACATTATATATTTAGGACCAGAGAGAGTACAAGTCAAAGAGGGGAAATCAGAAAAAATAGATGAAGCTCTAGCCTCTCGCCTTCTCGTCGCTAGGTAACGTGGCCTTCTCCTCTCGCGTGGAAAGAGCCCCTGCTGGCGTAGCGCGTCGGACCTGTATGAGGCACCCTACTGGTAGTGGGTGGATGCTGGGGCGATGCTACCTCTTGAGCACTGCGTTGGATTTCCCCAAAGAGGAGAGGATGATGCAGTAAAGTGGCGTAAGTATTTTCCTCAGTTTTTGAGAACCAAGGTATCAATCCAGTAGGAGACCACGCACAAGTCCCTCGTACCTACACAAAACGATAGCAACTCGCAACCAACGCTTAGGGGTTGTCAATCCCTTCACGGTCACTTATGAGAGTGAGATCTGATAGAGATAATATTTTTGGTATTTTTGATAGATAGATGCAAAGTAAAAAGTAAAGGCAAAGTAAAAACAAAGCAAGTAAATAAAGTGATATAGATTGATATGATGAGAATAGACCCGGGGGCCATAGGTTTCACTAGTGGCTTCTCTCAAGAGCATAAGTATTCTCGATTGGGTGAACAAATTATCTGTTGAGCAATTGATGAGAATTGAGCATAGTTATGAATATATCTAGGCAATGATCATGTATATAGGCATCACGTCCAAAACAAGTAGATCGAAACGATTACGATCTACTACTATTACTCCACTCATCGACCGCTATCCAAAGCATGCATCTAGAGTATTAAGTAAAAAGCAGAGTAACGCCGTAAGCAAGATGATGTGATGTAGAGGGATAAATTCATGCAATATGATAAAAACCCCATCTTGTTATCCTCGATGGCAACAATACAATACGTGCCTTGCAACTCTTTTTGTCACTGAGTAAGGACACCGCAAGATTGAACCCAAAGCTAAGCACTTCTCCCATTGCAAGAGCTACCAATCTAGTTGGCCAAACCAAAAAGATAATTCAAAGAGACTTGGAAAGATAACTCAATCATACATAAAAGAATTCAGAGAAGAATCAAATATTTTCCATAGATAATACTGGATCATAAACCCACAATTCATCGATCTCAACAAACACACCGCAAAAAGAAGATTACATCGAATAGATTTCCACGAGAGAGGGAGAACATTGTATTGAGATCCAAAAGAGAGAAGAAGCCATCTAGCTACTAGCTATGGACCCAAGGTCTCAAGGAAACTACTCACACTTCATCGGAGGGGCTATGGTGATGATGTAGAAGCCCTCCGTGGTGGATGCCCCCTCGTGAGCTCCTAACAGCCCCAAGATGGGATCTCATGGATCTGAGAAGGTTGCGGCGGTGGAATTAGGTTTTTGGCTCCTGTTCTGATCGTTCGGGGATACATAGGTATATATAGGAGGAAGGAGTACGTCGGTGGAGCTTCGAGGGGCCCACGAGCAGTGGCGGACCCAGGCCCCAGGCAGCCAGGGCCACTATAAGAAATATGTCAACTTATGACCTTCTGTCAGTGACCCTGGAAGAATTTGTCATAGATTTATGACCATTTGAGACCAATTGGTCAAAAGCTGTTCGAGGGGCTCCAAACCCTAAACCATTGCGACCATTTTGGTCAGAAAGGTCATAATTTCCTTACATGAAATGGTCATAAAGCTAACAGCGCTAGTCCGCTGCCTTATTTCTAGTTGTTAACGACCAATATAGATGGTCATAGCCTTGTAAATTGTGGTGGGTTGCTATGACTAGGCGCCACCTCATCGGCTTTTGCCTATGTGTCATGTCCATGTGGCAGTTTTGCCCTAGGTTGTGAAGCAACCTATATTTCTTTCATTCCCAAAATTCCCAAAAAATCTCATAAATTCTTTGGGTCATATCTTCGTCAAATATGTAAAAACCTTCCTTGCCTAGTTCAAAAATAATTCAAAAATATTCATTTTCCTATTCATTTAGAGTAACAGTTTGTGAAGGAAGTACCACTTTGGCATGTCCAAATAGTATCCATTTTCTCTGAGTGCTTTCCTATGCCCAAATAACCATTCTCCACCAAATGCCAGCTCAATCCATTCATTATTTTGAGCCGAGCTTCAACATTCAGATTTATGTCCAAGTGTGGTGGTTTGCAAAGCAAGTACCACCTAGGCTCCTCCTTTTGAGCTGAAAATTTGTGAAAACGGTCTTCTTAGTAACTGATCATCCTCACCAAAACTCACGCCCATTAGCCATGTATATTTCCGCATCGCTAATCAAACACTTGGCTGCTAATTCATGTTTGAGCATCGATTGGTCTCCTCGTGAGAATCTTGTGTTGTAATTTTCTTCCTAGCACCAACCTGGGAGTGCCCAACCCACTAGATATGCCTAGGCCGCCCTGAACACATGGTAGCGCCACGGTCCTGTGGTGACCATGCGGCGGCATCTTGAGTTCTACGCTCTAGAGTTGGGGCCCTCGGCCACCGCCCAAACCTCGACGACGCCACCAAACCATGTATTTATGATTAAATAGGTCCTTATGTAACTAGAAATGATTTTTGGAAAAAATAAATAGCAAACTACGAGGCAACTGCAGTTCAAATTTGACCCGCTTCCAGCTGAATCGGCAGAAATTTGTCTTTTTCACGAGAGGTGGATCAAAATGTTTTACACCAGACCATTGTGTCAATTGTGCATTAAATATGGCCTAGTATTTTATAAAAATGATTTGGTCCAATTTTGCAACAATTATTTGGTAGTTCCTTCACAAAAAAACCTCCTTTCGGGCACTCGAAAAATGGAAAATGGTTTTTTCGTCCAACGAAAATGAAAACTTCCTTAGGCAACATTGTTTGCTATTGCAATATGCACCCTTGTGCACAGTATGAGATCATTTGAACAAACTATGCCATGAATGTGGCCATAAGATTGATCATTTGGCTTGAAAGCCATGAATCTTCACACTTGATACCTCCTTTCTGAGAACACTTTTTTAAAATAATTACTGTATTACAAGTTTATTATTTTTCCTGGAAACTTGGTCACATATAATGACACAATGCGAAGGTTTTCCAATTTTTTGATTTTTTTTTGAATTTGTTATGCCCGTTTCAAAATGCGGTCAAAACGGCGGGCTTGACCGTTCCTAGCTAGTGGTTGAATCTTGGAATTTTTTGGTGTTTCTATGATTAAATAGATACTTATGTACCTAGAAATGATTTTTGGAAAAAATAAAGAGCAAACTATGAGGCAGCTACAATTCAAATTTGACCGTTTCCAGCTGAATCGACGACAATTTTTCTTTTTCATCAGAGGTGGATCAAAACTTTTTTCACCCAACCATTTTGTCAATTGTGCATTATATATGGCCTAGTATTTTAGAAAAATGATTTGGTCCAATTTTGCAACAATTATTTGGTAGTTCCTTCACAAAAAACCTCCTTTCGGGCACTCGAAAAATGGAAAATGGTTTTTTCATCCAACGAAAATGAAAACTTCCTTAGACAACATTGTTTGCCATTCCAATATATACTCTTGTGCACAATATGAGATCATTTGAACAAACTATGCCATGGATGTGGCCATAAGATTGATCATTTGGCTTGAAAGCCATTGATTTCCACACATGATAGCTCATTTCTGAGAACACTTTTTTATAATAATTGCCGTATTACAAGTTTGTTATTTTCCCTGGGAACTTGGCCACATATGATGACACAATGCGAAGGTTTCCCAATTTTTTGTTTTTTTTTGAATTTTTTATGCCCGTTTCAAAATGCGGTCAAAACGGCGGGAATGACCGTTCCTAGCTAGTGGTTGAATCTTGGAATTTTTTTGGTGTTTCTCTGATTAAATAGATACTTATGTACCTAGAAATGATTTTTGGAAAAAATAAATAGCAAACTATGAGGCAGCTGCAGTTCAAATTTGACCCACTTCCAACTGAATCAGCGGAAATTTGTCTTTTTCACGAGAGGTGGATCAACACTTTTTGCACCCAAACATTTTGTCGATTTTGCATTAAATATGGCCTATTATTTTATAAAAATGATTTGGTCCAATTTTGCAACAATTATTTGGTAGTTCCTTCACAAAAAACCTCCTTTCGGGCACTCGAAAAATGGAAAATGGTTTTTTCGTCCAACGAAAATGAAAACTTCCTTAGGCAACATTGTTTGCTATTGCAATATGCACCCTTGTGCACAATATGAGATCATTTGAACAAACTATGCCATGAATGTGGCCATAAGATTGATCATTTGGCTTGAAAGCCATGAATCTTCACACTTGATACCTCCTTTCTGAGAACACTTTTTTAAAATAATTACTGTATTACAAGTTTATTATTTTTCCTGGAAACTTGGTCACATATAATGACACAATGCGAAGGTTTTCCAATTTTTTGATTTTTTTTGAATTTGTTATGCCCGTTTCAAAATGCGGTCAAAACGGCGGGCTTGACCGTTCCTAGCTAGTGGTTGAATCTTGGAATTTTTTTGGTGTTTCTATGATTAAATAGATACTTATGTACCTAGAAATGATTTTTGGAAAAAATAAAGAGCAAACTATGAGGCAGCTACAATTCAAATTTGACCCGTTTCCAGCTGAATCGACGACAATTTGTCTTTTTCATCAGAGATGGACCAAAACTTTTTTCACCCAACCATTTTGTCAATTGTGCATTATATATGGCCTAGTATTTTATAAAAATGATTTGGTCCAATTTTGCAACAATTATTTGGTAGCTCCTTCACAAAAAAACCTCCTTTGAGGCACTCGAAAAATGGAAAATGGTTTTTTCATCCAACGAAAATGAAAACTTCCTTAGACAACATTGTTTGCCATTCCAATATACACTCTTGTGCACAATATGAGATCATTTGAACAAACTATGCCATTGATGTGGCCATAAGATTGATCATTTGGCTTGAAAGCCATTGATCTCCACACATGATAGCTCATTTCTGAGAACATTTTTTTATAATAATTGCCGTATTACAAGTTTGTTATTTTTCCTGGGAACTTGGCCACATATGATGACACAATGCGAAGGTTTCCCAATTTTTTGATTTTTTTGAATTTTTTATGCCTGTTTCAAAATGCGGTCAAAACAGCGGGAATGACCGTTCCTAGCTAGTGGTTGAATCTTGGATTTTTTTGGTGTTTCTCTGATTAAATAGATACTTATTTACCTAGAAATGATTTTCGGAAAAAATAAAGAGCAAACTATGAGGCACTGCAGTTCAAATTTGACCCGCTTCCAGCTGAATCGGCGAAAATTTGTCTTTTTCACCAGAGGTGGACCAAAACTTCTCACACCCAATAATTTGGTCAACTGTGGTTTAAATATGGCCTAGTATTTTAGAAAAATGATTTGGTACAATTTTTCAACAATTATTTGGTAGGCCCTTCACAAAAAAACTCATTTTGGGCACTCGAATAAGGATTAAAAATAGCTACAAAGATAAAAAAAATTGCATGCAAACTGGCTATCATCCATAAAATATGCTCTAAATTGATAGAAAATTTTAGTTGTGCCATTTTGCAAAATATTTTTGATGGTTGCTTCACAAAACCTCCTAGTTTTAGTACATAGAAACTATTCTAAATCATAATTTTTCTGAACCAATCAGAGCTCTTCACGCGGATCACCCCCCTTAGCCGATCTGGACCGTCCACATCCGACGGATCCAACGTCTCTCAGGTCCCCTCTCAACCCAACACAACCCAAACCCTAGCAGCCCCCCTCTCCTCGCTCGATCCAGATCTCGCTCCCCTCGTCTCCCACATCGCCGCCGTCACCCACCCCGATCCCATCCCCCTCGCCTCCCTCCCAAACCTTGCCGCCGGCAGCCTCTCCCCCTCCTCTCCGCTTCCCTCCCACCTCATCCCCATCTCCTCTAGTGCTATCTACCTCTAGTGCAAAACCACCGCCCGCCCGCCGCAACCAGCCCATAGATTTCCTCCCACCTTTCCCCTCCTCCCCTTCTCCGGCCAAGAACCTCGCCGCCGCCTCCGCCCCTTCCTCGCCGGCCCGCCATGGCGCTGTACCCTTATCCCCTTCGCGGCTGCTGCTCACGCTCCCTTTTCCCCATCGCCTCCGCCACCTCTGCTCGCTACACCACAGCCACACGGCCATCCCCATCCAGATCCAACCACCTTCGCACGAGACGAGGCGGCGGGTGGCGGGCGCACTGTGTGACCCTCCGTCTGCGCAAGACCGGCAGCCCTCGGCGGCGCCGTCGGGGATCGTCTCCGGGCTCGACCTCGGCCGCCTCAACTCCTCCCGTGCCGGCGGCTCGCTCCGCAAGGTCACTGCCGAGGCCGGCGCCGCTGGATCCTACGTCTTCACTGACCTGTATGCCCTCGCGGGCGCGTCCCTGCCGTACCCGCTGGATGAGGAGGACAGGGCCAAGTGCCTGCACTCCATCGTGCTCGCCGGCGACGAGTTCCCTCCATGGCCATGGCCTTGGCCTCCCTTCCCCGACCGCCAAGACGCCGGCACGGGGGCTGCTCTCCGCCACCGTCAGGGCCATGGCGCCGGCTAGCCCCAACAAAGTCTTCAGACGATTCTTGGCGGCGGGACGGCAAGTTCATGCCGGTCATCGACAAAAAGGCCGGCTACTCCTTCGTCTACCCATTCGGATGGCAGGTACTCCTCCATGAATCCTCTCCTCTGCTCTGCTCCATTCGCATGCATACACTTGGTGATGCTGCTGAATGAATGAATGTGTGTGTGGGTGGGTGCAGGAGGTGTATGTGCAAGGGCAGGACAAGGTGTACAAGGACGTGATCGACCCCGCCGTCCGCGAGTAGGGCATGGGCTTCCAGAAGAACATGCAAGCAGCTCCGCTGCCAAGCCATCAGCCCAACCAGATGGAGTTGGCTGTGCTAACCTCTTTAGAGCCATAACAATAAGTTTACTCGAATCAGGGAAGATTCTGCATAAGTAACTAAATTCAGCAGCCCAATGCTGTACAGCATAGCAAATGCCAAATTGCCCATTTATGCTCTGTTTTTCTAATCCTGGTTATGTATTCTCCAGCTAAATGCCTTGCATGTGTATTATATACTTTATTCTTCTTGCTGGAGTACTAGAAGAGTAGTGCTATCTTGCTGCTGGTGACACTCCATCGACTATTCACTGTTAATTTATTTTTGAGTGGCCATAATTCCCTTCCTAGCAGCACCACAGAGTACCACCTGCTCTCTTGTCTCACCCATAACAGCAATTTACTAGCAGTACGTGTCTTGGGTATTATCTAGGTCCCTTCTACTACTACACCTAGTAACTTGTGTGTATCCTATTACTTACTAGTTAGTACACATGTGTAGTAGTACTGTACTAAAATCTTCTTCCTCAACTACTACAATAGTTCTTGTAGTAGTGGTGTCTTACTGCCAGTGACAGTTATCGAGTTTATTAACTCCAAATGAAGTGAACTGGGCATAATTCTCTAGCTGCGGTACATAGTGCTATATGTTTCCTTGCCTTACCAACAAAATGTACTAATATGTCTCTTGTGACACGCTAGGTCGATTCTACGCCTTCGAGAAACATGTAGTACTTGTATATCTTCATGTTTGAGCACTCGAGCAGTACTTCAAAATGGAGTAGCTTAATTCACTGAATTTGGTTGTAGTACTAGTTGATTCACTGAGAAGATTCAGTAATGAGTTGATTCACTAAGAAGACTCAGTTTTTTGTGCTGGCTTCTTTCCATTGTGGAGCTCGCTGTGTGACAAGTCTGTTCATTCCTCTAGATGTCCTGTCACTTGGCATAAGTAATTAAGTAGGAATAGTTTCAGGTGAATCGTAGCTTTGCTATTGCTTCATTTCATCTGATACATGCATGAAATTGAACTGCACTTGATGCAGCGCCATTATGGTCCCTGAAATTAGCTTATGTTATTGATTTTTTTATTTCCTCGCCTGAGAACAACCGTATCATCATATTCTACCAGGACCTTTGTTTGTTTCTGTGAGCTTGCCTCTGTGGCTAGCACATATCATATGTGATCCATGCTGTCTCTTTTCCGCCCACTTAAGCTTGGATCAAAGTGGTATATTACTTTTGTGATAACTGAGAGAACTGTGGGGCTTTCTTTTCTACTTTGGCATATAATATTAGAACTAATACTGTTTTTATTTGAAATTTGTTATTAGGCTATTAATGCCAAACTTCCAAGTTATAACTATCCTTGCATTTCTTACTCCAATTGTGAAAGGACTAATATATAATATGTGTGCTTTTGTGAATATATTTGAGTACATTTTTATTATGCTGTTGTAATATGTAATGTAGTTTTCAAAGCATGTCTGCTGTTGTAATTCAGTATTTATATGCAGCAACAGATTATCCAGTACTGTTGCCTACATGCTTCTGGCTGCTGATACTTTTCATTTTTCTCAGTTCTTCTTGCTTCGGATTGCTTCCTCCCTGACACCCTGATCCAGATGACGGCAGCAGCGATGGCGTCCACACTCAAGTGTGCCTAACTCTCCATCTATAACTGGCCCGTCTTCTTTGGACGGTTAGTTGCTTCCTCCCCACTTTGAAATCTCGATTTCCTTTCTTGTTGATGGGCTTGTTGAATGATTCGTATATGTGTGGATGTAGGGTGCAGGTGCTCTACTACACGCTGTTGGATAGTTTACGGGCGTGTACGCCGCATGATCGAGAGGCATCTCCAGCTTGTGCAGACCGCCGTCTGGCTCTATCATTGATCGATTATCTGTAACTTGCTGACGTGCTTTCTAGGCCGCTAGTTTTGTATTTTGCCTATAACTGCATGAGTCATTCTCGCTGAAATGACATGATTTAGCTTTTAGTTCTTCTGGCCAAACATGTGTTTTAGCCTTTTGCCTTTGCTTATCAACAGTTGTTTTGCTTGTTTTTGAGCTACTTCCACTTTGAGCTGATGCAGGTCTGTAGTTATTTATTGCAACTGAGCTTCTATATTGCATTGTTGGACCATTGATTGCCACCTCTTAGATTTACTGTCATATGGAGTGGATAAATTTGCACCCAGCTTACTAGTAATCTGAGCACTTGTTAGTTTAGTCAGGTAGGATTAGAGTGAAATGATAATGTAGGAAGTACGTATCATAAATATATGAAAGGCTACAATCCTTGAGAGAACCTGGTTCTACTTTTGCAAATGCTTAGTTTACTTATGATATGGTTTCTGTAGCTATGTGATGCAACATACATATATACTGCTGCCTTGGAGCAGTAATAAAATATGAATATGTGCTATTTGCTAGCAGTCCTTCCCTTTCCAAGATACATGAAAGTGCAGAGACTATCAATCCAAAAATATGAATATGTACATTTTGTTCTCATTTCTCAGTTTTGGCGCCTCTTGTTGATGCAGGTGCACGTGACTGTTGTTGAGGACATGGTGTTCTTTTTGGCGCGCCCAAGTATTGGGTGATGCTTGCCTGCATGGTCACTGCAGCTCCAGTTCATCCCTCATGTCAAGTTTCGCCAGCGCGAGGCAAGCGGCTGAGGTGGCTGTTGCTGTAACCGAAGATCAGAAGAAGCTTGGAGATGTCCACAATAGTTTTGTGTTTCTGATTGTATGTACATCTTGATGGATCATGCAGATGTGCTGTTCTGAGTTTCATAGAGTGATTTTTGGATTTGATCATTTAATTGTGAGAATTATTTATTGTTTGATGTTGAAATGTGTAAAATTGAAATCTGTGAATGAAAAAGGCTGAATGTTCGTCTATTGGATCGAATAATATTTGAGCTCTAAAAAGGCTATGGCCCAAACAATAGTGGACTGGAATATTGTGCATTTATGAAAAACAAAAACAAAAGGCTGAATGAAACGGAATGCAAAATGGCCTAAGCCCAGAAAATAAAAAGGCCGAATTGTAGGGCTTGACCCATGAACCTGGCCAAAAATTGACAGAAAAAAAACACAAATAGGCTGAATTATTGGGCTCGGCCCATCTAAAGCACCGAAATGGACCGGGCTGAATCTTATCAGTGACCTTTGCAATTGGTCGCAATTTTGCCACGTCAGATTGCCACGTCGGATCCGACGTGGCCTGGGCAGATAGCCAGTGACCAAAACAAAAGGTCATGGGTTCAACGACCTTCTTTTAAAGGTCGCTATAGTCAGTTTACGATGGCCAGCTTTTGACCTTCTGTTTTTGGTCACAAAAAGGTCATAAATGGAAATGTCTGACCTTTCAGTGACCAATAGTGGTGGTCATAAGTTGACATATTTCTTGTAGTGGGCCTCGGCCTGGGGCATGGCTGGCCGTTGCTTCATTGGATGCAGGCATAGCTACAGTATTTTTAACTATTTGGCACTGTATGTACGTTGTTTGCCTGGGGTGTCCCTTTTACCTAGGACCGCTACTGCCCACGAGGTAGGGGGCGCGCCCAGGGATGGGCGCCCTCCACCCTTGTGACCTCCTCGGGCACTGCTTGGAGTAGGGTCCAAGCCTCCTGGGTCATGTTCGGTTGGAAAATCACGATCCCGAAAGTTTCATTCCGTTTGGACTCCGTTTGATATTACATTTCTTGAAATCTTGAAAAAGGCAAAAAACAGCAATTCTGGGCTGGGCCTCCGGTTAATAGGTTAGTCCCAAAAGTAATATAAAAGTGGAAAATAAAGCCCAATATAGTCCAAAACAGTAGATAAAGTAGCATGGAGTAATCAAAAATTATAGATACGTTGGAGACGTATCAGGCGGCGGCCCCGGGACCTGGCGGCTATGTGCCGACTACTGTGGTTGTTGGGGCACCGCGACAGCCGGATCTGGCGGTGCACGGTGGTTGTTTGGCTATGGCGGCTCCGTGGCTCAGATTTGGCATGGTGGATCAGTGGTGGGTAGGTGGAGTTGGAGCGGCGCGGCTTGCAGCACTTGTTGGCGTGGAGGGTTGCATGTGGCCGCTGGGCCGGCTCGGTCTGGCTCGGCTAGATCTGGCCGCCTCGGCTGCGGGCGGCGTGGGGGCTCTCATTGGCGTTGGTCCAATGCTCGTAAGCTAGGGCGGCAGCCCCGACTGCGGTGGAGTTGCCCTCTTCTCCCCGGGGTGGAGGCGCGACGAGGTGTCTGGTCGGACATCGCGGCTAGTTGTGCCACGGTGGCACTGCACTCCCTGGCTGTGAGGGTGGCGGGGTTGTGGTGCTTGGATGCAGGCCCTGGTCTCCCTCAACCAGGGGTTGTGGTGGACGCTGCCTGTTGAGCGGCGTGGCGGTGTGTGGTCGGCGGCGCGGCGGCATCCGGCTCCCCCTTTTTCACAGTGATGGCCCAAGGTGGCAGCTTTGCCCCCGTCCCTTCTAGTTTGCTGCACTCTGGAAAATTGATGGACATGGCCAACGATAATCCAGCACGGCTGTTGTCGTGGTTCTAAGTCTGACAGTAGAGTGGGGGTAGGTATGGAGAGGCAAGGTCCTAGCTATGGAGCAGTTGTAAACACCAAGGATGTACGAGTTCAGGCCCTTCTCGAAGGAAGTAACAGCCCTACCTCTCGGAACCTGGAGGCGGTCGAGTGGATTATATGTGTCTAGATTACAGGGGTGCGAACCCTTGACACTGAGGAGGGGGGTGGCTTATATAGTGTATGCCAGACCCCTCCGGCCCTCAGTAATGCAGGGTTTAAAGTACATTAAGTCTAGGCGTTACTGGTAACGCCTTACATAAAGTGTTCTAAATGCCATAAAGACTACTTAATTACAGACCGTTACACTGCAGAGTGGTTCTTGATCTCCTGGTGGTTGAGTGAGTCTTCATGGTCGAGTCCTTCGAGTCCGTCGAGTGAAGTCTCTCTTGGTCGACTGGAAGGTAGTTTCTTCTGAGGGTGTCCTTGGGTAGGGTACTTAGATGAGGTCTATGACCCTACCCTAGGTACATGACTTCATCATTAGCCCCCGAATGGATTGAGGTTCGAGTGAGGAAGGAGTTGACAATATTTCCGACCTGCTTTTGTGTTCTGGACATGTACCATCTTGGACTAATGATCTCTTTGTGGATATCAGCAACTTTTCTTTCAGTCGCCTTGATCCATTCTTTTATTTCGTCGAGTGAACTTTTGAACTTAGCAATCTCCGAGCGACGGATCGCAGGAAATCTCTCGTCGACAGATCGATCTGCATTGCTCGGATTTTGTGGGATCCGAATTTTGGGGAAGCCTTTGAAGCGGGCGGACCATGGCCTTCGGATGGGATAAGGCGACGCCGACGCCTCGATCCCGCCGTCTTTTTCGCCATGTCGCGTCTGACGCTGATTGTTTCGGGATGTGATTGGATTGCACAGGCCCACCTGTCATCCACTCGGAAGTGTTCTTATAAAGGCACCGGCGAGGGTTTTGAACAAGATATCTCCATTCTCCCCTGTCCTCTCCGCCTCCACCCATCTGCTTTGCTCTCGCCTCGCCCAACCACTCCTCGCACACCTCGTCGGCAACAATGGTGAAGGAGAAGGCGGTGGCTCGGGCCTTGAAGAAGGCGACGGCGAAGGGGAAGGCGAAAGGGAGAGCGACCAGTCGGGGCGGATCTTCGTTAAGATCCCGTCTGCCGCACGGCTGGGTCCAAGGAGATTGGATCCGGTCGACCATCACCGAGAAGGATCTCACAGAGATGGCCAACGAGGGTTTGATCCCTCACGGGGCCGCGAGGCTCCCGGGGGACGAGTGGCAACCACAACCGGAAGAGGGTGAGTGTGTTCTTCTGGCAACCCACGTTGACCGTGGGTTCTCTCTGCCTCCGAGTGTCTTCTTTCGTGGTTTCTTGAACTTCTTTGGGGCACAACTTCACCACTTCAACCCAAATTCCATCGCCTATCTTGCTGCCTTCGTGTCCATGTGTGAGAACTTCCTGGGCTGCCGACCGCACTGGGATCTGTTCAAACACATATTCACTTGTCGTTCTCAGACAGTGAAAAAGGCGAGTCCGGATGACGATAGAACTAAGATTATCCAGATGTGCGGGGGTCTTGGGATCCAGATGAGAAACAAGAGTACTTTTCCTGCCATGACCCTTCCTGAGTCGGTCAGAGGATGGCAGTCGACTTGGTTCTACTGCCAAAGTGAGTCGACGCCGGGGCAGTTGAGTGGTCTCCCTCTGTTTACCATGGATCGAGCAAACAAGCCCTCTTCTCTGAAGGTGCTCCCGGAGGAGAAAGCCCAAGTGAAGATGTTGATGAAGCGCGTAGTCCAGTTAGTTCGGGAAGGACTGACGGGTATGGACCTTCTGGAGGTCTTCCTTAGGCGACGCATCCAGCCACTTCAGTACCGAGGCCATTGCATGTGGCTGTACTGTGGAACCGAGGATGAGACTCGGGTTCATCTAGAAGCAGTCGACGACGCCACGCTGGAGAGGTTGATGGCTGCGGTCACAGGGAACAAAGACAACCCCCGAGGAGCCAGGAGGATTCCGCCACTCGACCATTCTAGCACTCCAGACAAGGTATGCCCACTTTATTTCCAATCGTAATCTTGCAATCCTTATTCTGATTTCGCTGTAAATTGGTCGATTGATCTTTATTTTGCTGTCTGTCAGGCCCTCACCGACCTATACTCGATGCCCAATGGAGCTCAGACGCCGACTTAAGAGGGAGAAGGTAGTGGGGGTGAAAGTCAGGAGGACTGGGATTCGGACGCTGCTGACAACGATGACGATGATGACTCTGATGGGGAGGAAGAAGAGGAGGAAGAGGAGGAAGTTGCACCCCCTCGCTCGGAAAGGCGATCAAAGCTCGCCCATGACCCTGCGACTGAACGAGGCAAGGGGGTCGCGGTTGTCGCGCAGTCGACCAAGCACCCTCGGACCACTTCTCCGGCGCCGACTGAGAAGGCTCCAAAGCAGTCTCGAATGGCGCCATCGAAGCCGGCGAAGGTCTTGCCGAAGATGAAGGTGTCGATCCCCACTATCTCAGGTTAATGATGTTGCTTGAGTTTCTCCGTTCCCCATGAACTTATCTTTGGTCGACTCATAAATCAACCGTCTGTCTTTTGGAATCGCAGTGCTACTACTTCTGACACCTCGGCTAAGGCTGACGATCATGAGATGGAAGACGCTGCCACTTCAAAACCTGGTATGACTCGTAATTCCGTCTTTTAGTCGATTGGCTCTTAGTCTATAATTCTGATTCTTTTCTGCAGCTCCATCCAATGTCGTTATCACCCTTCCTGACGACGACGATGATGAGGAGCCGCTGAAGCATAGGAGGAGCAGGAAAGCGTCTACTGGGAGGATGACTCAGGACGTGCTAGCACCCGAGACGTTGGTCGCGGAGGGGGAGAACACCACTCGACACACCGTATCTTTCGCAGTGCCGTTGACGAGTGCTCAACCCGCGTCGTCGAGTGCCGCACAACCTTCACTCTTCTCGACCCACTACGTCCCAGAGGATCAAGCCAGCGCTGTAAAAGAAGCGATACGCCAGGCGGGAGTCATGATGGAGCAGGTGAAGGCCATCAGGAGGCTAGTCAGGCAGCCTATGACGCCAGTTCCGCTCTTCAAAGCAACGTTCAGTTCAGTCGGTCATTGCCTGTTCTGTTAGGATATGATCTCTGAAAATTCTTCTTTCCGAAATCCGTAGTAGTCCTACACCCAGTGGGTGTGTCGATTAAAATCCCGGTTTTAGTGGGGGCACGCCGAGTGCACCCACTAGGTGTAGTCCCCAAGGCTATGGTGGACTGCTGGCAGTCGACCATAGGCTTTATAAGTTAAGTTCTTCCTTCATTCGACTAGGTCGAATGGATTTGAAACCGATGGGGCACGCTGAGTGCACCCATCGGATGTAGTCCCGAGGCGTGGTCGATCTTTGGCGATTGACTACGATCCAAGAATATGTCTGTTTTTTTTTTTGGTTGGTCGATCGAGTCGACTCTATCTTGATAGAACTAGTGGGGCACGCTGAGTGCACCCACTGGTGTAATCCCGAGACTACGGTCGAATGTTTGTATTAATTGTAGTCTTAGAAACGTATGATTTTTCTTTAGTCACTTGGAAATGAATGATCTTTGACATTTTGTCGATTGGTTCTTCGTAGAAATCCTGCGACCTGGCGGCTCGTTACACCGAGTTGGAGAACAAACATATCCAACTCGAGCTTGATCTGAAGCTGGTCCAGGAGAACTTGGCGAAGGCAAAGAAGGAGACCAAAGGTATGTTTGGTGAGGACTCGATGACTGCTTTTGTCCCTCATTTGTTTCAAAGTCTGACCTTGCTGTAACTTTGCAGGCAAAGTGAAGGAGGCCCAGAAGAAGAAAGACCTTGAGCTAGCTGAGATGCAGAAGACAGCCTTAGAGAAGACCAAGCTCGCAGATGAGAAGTTAGCTTCGGTCACCAGGCTTGAAGAAGAAAACACCAATCTGAAAGCTGCTCTTGATATTGCCAACAAAGAAGTGAGTCGACTGAAAAGCGACAAGATTGCCCTGAACGACAAAGCCAGTGAGCTGGTTGGGAAGAAGAAAGATCTGGAGGCTTATCTGGGCGGACTCGCCAAGAAGCTGTTCCTCATGCTCGAAGGTAAACCTTTGCACCCAGCAAGTATTTTTACAGTGTTCTTTCCATTCGACTATTGTCTTGACTCGGTGGTTGTGCTTGCAGAATTTTGTCAAAACTTTGAAGAGGAGACTGGTCGACTGGAACCAAACCTGGACCCCATCAACTCTCCGGTGAATGATGAAGTCGCCATGAACGTGTTCTGGCTTGAGTCTCGTGTTGCTGCTGTCACTGATTATCTTGCACGGCTGAAGTTCGCCACTTCCCGTATTGACTCTACGCTCTGGCCCAAGGAGACACTTCAAAATGATCTCGAGTCTCTGATGACTCGACTAAACACAGTCCCTGGTCGAGTGCAGGAGTGGAAGAAGTCTTCTGCCAGGTGTGGTGCAGACGTCGCTCTGTGTCTGGCCCGAGTCCATTGCAAGGATGCGCGTGAGGACAAGCTGGCGGCTCTTCAGGTGGCTAACACCAAGAAGCATGATTTCCGGTCCTTCATGGAGACTTTCATCACCGCTGCCACTCGGATCACGGATGGGATCGACCTTGATGAGTTTGTTGCACCTTCCAGCCCTCCACAGGAGGGGTAAAAAACTTCTTGAGCTCAACACTTTAAATTTGCCTCAGTATGTCGAGTGATTTTGTAACCGATAAACCTTAACAGGCTTAGCGCCTGAGCACTTTCAGTTCCGTTAGGTATCCATCTGAACTTGGATTCGACGTTTGAATATGCTTGCATTTGGCTTGAGATGACTTTTGCAGGTTAAAGCGAGGTGCCCATTGCAATCGACTTGTTCCTCAATTCACTTAGGCGGGCCCTGGGCTGCGGCTAAGCCTCCGAGTGGGAAACATGTTCTCCACTCGGAAGGATTTTCAAAAACTTAGGCGAGCACTGGGCTGCAGCTAAGCCCCCGAGTGGGAAGTCTGCTCTCCACTCGGTAGGATTTTTTATAACTTAGGCGAGCACTGGGCTGCAGCTAAGCCCCCCGAGTGAGAGGTCTGCTCTCCACTCGGTAGGATTTTTATAACTTAGGCAAGCACTGGGCTACAGCTAAGCCTCCGAGTGAAAGGTCTGCTCTCCACTCGGTAGGATTTTTTATAACTTAGGCGAGCACTGGGCTGCAGCTAAGCCCCCGAGTGGGAGGTCTGCTCTCCACTCGGTAGGATTTTTATGTTGTACTTGTGGTGTAGCTCGAAGGAGAGGACCGCAGTCAACCTGCACCTCGTCCTCCTTGCGACCGCACGTTGTACTAGTGGCGTAGCTCAGAGGAGAGGGTCGCAGTCGACCTGCACCTCGTCCTCCTTGCGACCGCACATTGAATCTGAACTTAGGCGAGTGCTTAGACTGCAGCTAAGCCCCCGAGTGAGAGTCTGGCTCGCCACTCGGTAGGATTTTATTGAAACTTAGGCGAGTACTTGGACTGCAGCTAAGCCCTCGAGTGGGAGTCTGGCTCACCACTCGGTAGGATTTTATTGAAACTTAGGCGAGTACTTGGACTGCAGCTAAGCCCCCGAGTGGGAGTCTGGCTCACCACTCGGTAGGATTTTATTGAAACTTAGGCGAAACGGATTCGCAGCTAAGCCCCCGAGTGAGAGTCTGGCTCACCACTCGGTAAGGATTTTTTTTACAAACTTAGGCGAAACTGATTCACAACTAAGCCCCCGAGTGGGAGTCTGGCTCACCACTCGGTAGGATTTTATTGGAACTTAGGCGAGTACTTGGACTGCAGCTAAGCCCCCGAGTGGGAGTCTGGCTCACCACTCGGTAGGATTTTGTTGAAACTTAGGCGAAACGGATTCGCAGCTAAGCCCCCGAGTGAGAGTCTGGCTCACCACTCGGTAAGGATTTTTTTTACAAACTTAGGTGAAACTGATTCGCAGCTAAGCCAACCACTGAGGGGGAAGTTTTACTGAATCAATAAAAGTGACAAAAATCATTGGGGAAATTACGACACTATTATCTTGTAAAACATGGACTACAGAAGTACTTTTATTACAACTCATCCGAGTGAAAACTTAAGTGTAGAATGGGCGGAGTAGCTCCGCGTTCCAAGCTCGGGGCTCGTCGATATTGTGCTTGACGTTGTAGAGACGGTACGCTCCGTTGTGGAGAACCTTGGTGACTATGAAGGGTCCTTCCCAAGAAGGAGCAAGCTTGTGTTGTTTCTGCTGGTCCACTCGGAGAACCAAATCTCCTTCCTAGAAGGCTCGACTCTTCACGTTTCTAGCGTGGAAGCGACGCAAGTCCTGTTGATAGATGGTCGATCGGATCAGAGCCATCTCTCTTTCTTCCTCTAAAAGGTCGACTGCGTCCTGCCGCGCTTGTTCCGCTTCAGCTTCGTTGTAGAGCTCAACTCGAGGAGCATTGTGGAGCAGATCACTCGGCAAGACCGCTTCAGCTCCATAGAACAAAAAGAATGGAGTTCTTCCGGTCGACCGATTAGGCGTGGTCCTCAGACCCCAAAGCACCGAGGGAAGTTCATCGACCCATGCTCCAACCACATGCTTAAGGTCACGCATCAGTCGGGGTTTCAACCCTTTGAGGATCAAGCCATTGGCTCGCTCTGCTTGTCCATTCGACTGTGGATGGGCGACCGAAGCGTAGTCGACTCGTGTGCCTTGAGAAGTGCAGAAATCCCTGAATTCCTCCGAGTCGAAGTTTGACCCATTGTCTATGATGATGCTGTGCGGGACCCCATATCTGAATATCAGTTCCCTGATGAAGCTAATAGCAGTACCGGCGTCAAGGTTCTTGATGGGTTTAGCCTCAATCCACTTGGTGAACTTGTCGACTGCCACCAGCACATGCGTGAAACCGCTTCGACCTGTCCTCAAGGGGCCCACCATATCAATCCCCATCTGCGAAGGGCCGACGAGTGGTATAGTCTTGAGTCGACGCAGCTTGTGTGACATGTTGGAGTAAAATTGGCATCCTTCGCGACTTGTCCACTATTTCCTTTGCCATCTCATTTTCCCTTGGCCAGTAAAATCCGGCTCGGTATGCTTTGGCCACGATGGTCCGAGAGGACGCATGATGGCCACAGGTCCCCGAGTGGATATCATCAAGGTGTTGGGGAACGTAGTAATTTCAAA
Organism: Aegilops speltoides; assembly: GCA_021437245.1. Classification (NCBI taxonomy): domain Eukaryota; kingdom Viridiplantae; phylum Streptophyta; class Magnoliopsida; order Poales; family Poaceae; genus Aegilops; species Aegilops speltoides. The sequence goes on along the minus strand of CM038145.1, from coordinate 422,002,348 downwards.
AATTTTCCTACGCACACGCAAGATCATGGTGATGTATAGCAACGAGAGGGGAGAGTGTTGTCCACATACCCTTGTAGACCCGGCGAAGCGATCTGGCGTAGAGGAAGTAGTCGACGTTCTCCTCGCGATCCGACCGATCCCGCGCCGTTACTCGGCGCCCCGAGTTCTTGACACACGTACAGCTCGATGGCGTCCCTCGTACTCGATCCAGCCGAGTGTCGAGGGAGAGTTCGTCAAGACGACGGCGTGGTGACGATCTTGATGTTTCACGGCGCGAGGCTTCGCCTAAGCTTCGCGACAGTATAACCGAGGTGGAATATGGTGGAGGGGGCACCGACACGGCTAAGGAGCGATCTCACGATCAACTTGTGTGTTCCAAGGTGCCCCCTGCCCCGTATATAAAGGAGCAAGGGGGGGGGGCGGCGGCCAAGGGAGGCGCATACTGGGAGTCCTACTCCCTCGGGAGTAGGATTCCCCAATCCTAGTTGGACTAGGATTCCGAGAGGAAAGAGAGAGAGGGGCGGCCCCTTCTCCTAGTCCTAGTAGGACTAGGGAAGGGGAGGCGCGCCCTCCTAGGGCTGCCCTTCTCCTTTCCACTAAGGCCCACCGAGGCCCATTTACCTCCGGGGGTTCGGTAACCTCCGGTACTCCGGTAAATTCCGTTTTACCCGGAACCATTCGAACTCCAAACATAGGCTTCCAATATATCAATCTTTATGTCTCGACCATTCCGAGACTCCTCGTCATGTCCGTGATCACATCAGGGACTCGAACTCCTTGGTACATCAAAATACATAAACTCATAATAACCGCCATCGAAACCTTAAGCGTGCGGACCCTACGGTTCGAGAACAATGTAGACATGACCTAGAACCATTCACGGTCAATAACCAACAGCGGGACCTGGATGCCCATATTGGTTCCTACATATTCTACGAAGATCTTTGTCGGTCGGACCGCATAACAACATCGTTGTTCCCTTTGTCATCGGTATGTTACTTGCGAGATTCGATCGTCGGTATCAATACCTAGTTCAATCTCGTTACGCAAGTCTCTTTACTCGTTCCGTAATACATCATCTCACAACTAACTCATTAGTTGTAGTGCTTGCAAGGCTTGATGATGTGCATTACCGAGAGGGCCCAGAGATACCTCTCCGACTATCGGAGTGACAAAACCTAATCTCAAATCGCCAACCCAACATACGCCTTTGGAGACACTGTAGTACTCCTTTATAATCACCCGATACGTTGACGCGTTTGGTAGCACCAAAGTGTTCCTCCGTAAACGGAGTTGCATAATCTCATAGTTACGAGGAACATGTATAAGTCATGGATAAAAGCAGTAGCAACATACTAAGCGATCGTGTGCTAAGCTAAGGGAATGGGTCATGTCAATCGATCATTCTACTAATGATGTGACCTCGTTAATCAAATAACAACTCCTTTGTTCATGGTGGGAAACATAACCATCTTTGATTAACAAGCTAGTCTAGTAGAGGCATACTAGTGACATCTTGTTTTGTCTATGCATTCACACATGTATCATGTTTCCGGTTAATACAATTCTAGCATGAATGATAAACATTTATCATGAAATAAGGAAATAAATAATAACTTTATTATTGCCTCTAGGGCATATTTCCTTGATCTCCCACTTGCACTAGAGTCAATAATCTAGATTACATAGTAATGATTCTAACACCCATGGAGTCTTGGTGCTGATCATGTTTTGCTCGTGGAAGAGGCTTAGTCAACGGGTGCGCAACATTCAGATCCGTATGTATCTTGCAAATCTCTATGTCTCCGATCGGACTAAGTCCGGATGGAATTGAAGCGTCTTTTGATGTGTTTGGTCCTCTTGTGAAATCTGGATTCCTTTGCTAAGGCTATTGCTCGAGATTGTCACGAAGATTTTCATTGGACCCGATGCACTAGGTATGACACCTAGATCGGATATGAACTCCTTCATCCGACTCCTTCATTAGCTGCTTCGAAGCTGCTATGTATTCCGCTTCACATGTAGATCCCTTCTGACGCTTTGTTTAGAACTGCACCAACCGACAGCTCCTCCGTTTAGTGTAAATCGTATCCGTCTGCGATTTAGAATCGTCCGGATCGGTGTCAAAGCTTGCATCAACGTAACCGTTTACGATGAGCTCTTTGTCACCTCCATATCGAGAAACATATCCTTAGTCCTTTTCGGTATTTGGGATGTTCTTGACCGCTGTCCGATGATCCACTCTGGATTACTTTGGTACCTCCTGCTAGGCTTATAGCAAGGCACACATCAGTCGGTACACAAGCATTGCATACATGATAGAGCCTATGGCTGAAGCATAGGAACATCTTTCATCTTCTCTCTATCTTCTGCGGTGGTCGGGCATTGAGTCGACTCAACTTCACACCTTGTAACACAGGCAAGAACCCTTTCTTTGCTTGATCCATTTTGAACTTCTTCAAAACTTTGTCAAGGTATGTGCTTTGTGAAAGTCAATTAAGCGTCTTGATCTATCTCTATAGATCTTGATGCCCAATATGTAAGCAGCTTCACCGAGGTCTTTCATTGAAAACTCTTATTCAAGTATCCCTTTATGCTATCCAGAAATTCTATATCATTTCCGATCAGCAATATGTCATCCACATATAAGATCGAAATGCTCTGAGCTCCCACTCACTTTCTTGTAAATCAGGCTTCTCCAAAAGTCTCAGACAAACCCAAATGTTTTGATCACACTATCAAAGCGTTTATTCCAACTCGAGATGCTTGCACCAGTCCATATATGGATCATTGGAGCTTGCACACTTTGTTAGCTCCTTTGGATCGATAAAACCTTCGGTTGCATCATATACAACTCTTCTTCCGTAAATCCATTCAGAATGCAGTCTTTACATCCATTTGCCAAATTTCATAATCATAAAATGCGGCAATTGCTAACATGATTCGGACGGACTTAAGCATCGCCACTGGTGAGAAGGTCTCATCGTAGTCAATCCCTTGAACTTGTCGAAAACCTTTTGCGACAAGTCGAGCTTTATAGACGATAACATTACCGTCGTCGTCGGTCTTCTTCTTGAAGATCCACTTGTTTTCTATTGCTTGCCTACCCTCGGGCAAGTCAACCAAAGTCCACACTTTGTTTTCATACATGGATCCCATCTCGATTTCATGGCCTCAAGCCATTTTATGGAATCTGGGCTCACCATCGCTTCTTCATAGTTCGTAGGTTCATCATGATCTAGTAGCATGACTTCCGAACAGGATTGCCGTACCACTCAGTGCGGATCTTACTCTGGTTGATCTACGAGGTTCTGCGAAGTAACTTGATCTGAAGTTTCATGATCAACATCATCAACTTCCTCACTACTTGGTGTAGGTGTCTCGTAAACTGGTTTTCGCGACGAACTACTTTCAAGTAAGGGAGAAGGTACTATTACCTCATCAAGTTCCACTTTCCTCCCACTCACTTCTTTCGAGAGAAACTCCTTCTCTAGAAAGGATCCATTCTTAGCAACGAATGTCTTGCCTTCGGATCTGTGATAGAAGGTGTACCCAACTGTCTCCTTTGGGTATCCTATGAAGACACATTTCTCGATTTGGGTTCGAGCTTATCGGGTTGAAGCTTTTTCACATAAGCATCGCATCCCCAAACTTTAAGAAACGACAACTTTGGTTTCTTGCTAAACCACAGTTCATAAGGTGTCGTCTCAACGGATTTCGACGGTGTTCTATTCAGTGTGAATGCGGCTGTCTCTAGAGCATAACCCCAAAACGATAGCGGTAAATCAGAAGAGACATCATAGATCGTACCATATCTAGTAAAGTACGATTACGACGTTCGGACACACCATTACGTTGTGGTGTTCCGGGTGGCGTGAGTTGTGAAACTATTCCGCATTGTTTCAAATGTAGACCAAACTCGTAACTCAAATATTCACCTCCACGATCAGATCGTAGAAACTTAATTTTCTTGTTACGATGATTTTCAACTTCACTCTGAAATTCTTTGAACTTTTCAAACGTTTCAGACTTATGTTTCATTAAGTAGATATACCCATATCTGCTTAAGTCATCTGTGAAGGTGAGAAAATAACGATATCCGCCACGAGCCTCAATATTCATCGGACCACATACATCGTATGTATGATTTCCAACAAATCTGTTGCTCTCTCCATAGTACCGAGAAGCGGTGTTCTAGTCATCTTGCCCATGAGGCACGGTTCATAAGTGCCAAGTGATTCATAATCAAGTGACTCCAAAAGTCCATCAACATGGAGTTTCTTCATGCGCTTTACACCGATATGACTTAAACGGCATGCCACAAATAAGTTGCACTATCATTATCAACTCTGCATCTTTTGGTTTCAACATTATGAATATGTGTATCACTACTATCGAGATTCACCAAAATAGACCATTCCTCAAGGGTGCATGACCATAAAAGATATTACTCATATAAATAGAACAACCATTATTCTCTCGATTTAAATGAATAACCGTCTCGCATCAAACAAGATCCAGATATAATGTTCATGCTCAACGCAGCACCAAATAACAATTATTTAGGTCTAAAACTAATCCCAAGGTAGATGTAGAGGTAGCGTGTCGACCGCGATCACATCGACTTTGGAACCATTTCCCACGCGCATCGTCACCTCGTCCTTTGCGAGTTAAGCAATCAGTAGTCCTGTTTGAGTTGCAAATATTAGCAATGTAACCAGTATCAAATACCAGTGCTACTACGAGCTCTAGTAAGGTACACATCAATAACATGTATATCACATATACCTTTGTTCACCTTGCCATCCTTCTTATCCGCCAAATACTTGGGGCAGTTCCGCTTCAAAGGACCGATCGCTTGCGGTAGAAGCACTCGGTTTCAGGTTTAGGGCCAGACTTGGGTTTCTTCTCTGAGCACAACTTGCTTGCTGTTCTTCTTGAGATTCCCTTCTTCTTCCCTTTGCCTTTCTTCTTGAAACTAGTGGTCTTATTGACCATCAACACTTGATGCTCCTTCTTGATTTCTACCTCGCAGCCTTTAGCATTGCGAAGAGCTCGAGCATAGTCTTTACTAACCCTTGCATATTATAGTTCATCACGAAGCCTTTGTAGCTTGGTGGCGGTGATTGGAGAATTACATCAATGACACAATCATCCGGAAGATTAACTCCCAATTGTGTCAAGTGATTGTAGTACCGGACATTACGAGTATATGCTCACTAATGTAACTATTCTCCTCCATCTTGCAGCTATAGAACTTATTGGAGACTTCATATCTCTCAATCCGGGCATTACTGTTGGAATATTAACTTCAACTCTGGAACATCTCTTATGCTCCATGACGTTCAAAACGTCGTTGAAGTCCGGTTCTAAGCCGTAAAGCATGGCACATCGAACTATAGAGTAGTCATCAGCTTTGCTCGCCAGACGTTCATAACATCTGCAGTTGCATTAGCAAGAGTTCTGCACCTAGCGGTGCATCCGGGGCGTAGCTCTTACGTGCAGCAATGAGGATGATCCTCAAATTCGGACCCAATCCGTGTAATTGCTACCATCATCTTTCAACTTTGCTTTCTCAAGGAACGCATTAAAATTCAACGGAACAACAAAGACGAGCCATCTATCTACAATCAAACATAAACAAGCAAGATACTATCGGTACTAAGTTCATGATAAATTTAAGTTCAATTAATCATATTACTTAAGAACTCCCACTTAGAAAAACATCTCTCTAGTCATCTAAGTGATCACGTGATCCAAATCAACTAAACCATAACCGATCATCACGTGAAATGGAGTAGTTTTCAATGGTGAACATCTTATGTTGATCATATCTACTATATGATTCACGCTCGACCTTTCGGTCTCCGTGTCCGAGGCCATATCTGCATATGCTAGGCTCGTCAAGTATAACCCGAGTATTCTCTGCGTGCAAAACTGGCTTGCACCCGTTGTAGATGGACGAGAGCTTATCACACCCGATCATCACGTGGTGTGCGGGCACGACGAACTTTGGCAACGGTGCATACCGGGAGAACACTTCTTGATAATTTAGTGAGAGATCATCTTATAATGCTACCGTCAATCAAAGCAAGATAAGATGCATAAAAGGATAAACATCACATGCAAATCAATATAAGTGATATGATATGGTCATCATCATCTTGTGCTTCATGATCTCCATCTTGTTGCACCACCATGATCACCATCGTCACCGGCGCGACACCTTGATCTCCATCGCAGCATCGTTGTCGTCTCGCCAAACTTATGCTACTACGACTATCGCTACCGCTTAGTGATAAAGTAAAGCATTACAGTAGCGATTGCATTGCATACAATAAAGCGACAACCATATGGCTCTGCCGATTGCCGATAACCGGTTACAAAACATGATCATCTCATACAATAAAATATAGCATCACATCTTGACCATATCACATCACAACATGCCCTGCAAAAACAAGTTAGGCGTCCTCTACTTTGTTGTTGCAAATTTTACGTGGCTGCTACGGGCTTAAGCAAGAACCAGTCTCACCCACGCATCAAAACCACAGCGATACTTCGTCAAATAGACTCCGTTTAACCTTCTCAAGGACCGGGCGAGCCACACTCGGTTCAACTAAAGTGAGAGAGACAGACACCCACGGTCACCTTTAAGCAACGAGTGCTCATGGCGGTGAAACCAGTCTCGCGTAAGCGTCTGCTGTAATGTCGGTGCGGGCGCTTCATCTCACAATACCGCTGAACCAAAGTATGACATGCTGGTAGGTAGTATGACTTGTATCGCCCACAACTCACTTGTGTTCTACTCGTGCAAAACATCAAACCATAGAAAAACCTAGGCTCGGATGCCTTTGTTGGGGAGCGTAGTAATTTCAAAATTTTCCTACGCACACGCAAGATCATGGTGATGTATAGCAACGAGGGGAGAGTGTTGTCCACATACCCTTGTAGACCCAAGCGAAGCGATCTGGCGTAGAGGAAGTAGTCGACGTTCTCCTCGCGATCCGACCGATCCGGCGCCGTTACTCCGGCGCCCGAGTTCTTGACACACGTACAGCTCGATGGCGTCCCTCGTACTCGATCCAGCCGAGTGTCGAGGAGAGTTCGTCAAGACGACGGCGTGGTGACGATCTTGATGTTTCACGGCGCAGGCTTCGCCTAAGCTTGCGACAGTATAACCGAGGTGGAATATGGTGGAGGGGCACGCGACACGGCTAAGGAACGATCTCACGATCAACTTGTGTGTTCCAAGGTGCCCCCCTGCCCCCGTATATAAAGGAGCAAGGGGGGAGGGGGCCGGCGGCCAAGGGAGGCGCGCCCTGGGAGTCCTACTCCCTCTGGGAGTAGGATTCCCCCAATCCTAGTTGGACTAGGATTCCGGAGGAAAGAGAGAGAGGGGGGCCGGCCCCTTCTCCTAGTCCTAGTAGGACTAGGGAAGGGGGGGGAGGCGCGCGCCCTCCTAGGGCTGCCCCTTCTCCTTTCCACTAAGGCCCACCGAGGCCCATTTACCTCCCGGGGGGTTCCGGTAACCTCCGGTACTCCATAAATTCCGTTGCCGCCGGAACCATTCGAACTCCAAACATAGGCTTCCAATATATCAATCTTTATGTCTCGACCATTCCGAGACTCCTCGTCATGTCCGTGATCACATCCGGGACTCGAACTCCTTGGTACATCAAAATACATAAACTCATAATAAGCATCATCGAAACCTTAAGCGTGCGGACCCTACGGTTCGAGAACAATGTAGACATGACCTAGAACCATTCACGGTCAATAACCAACAGCGGGACCTGGATGCCCATATTGGTTCCTACATATTCTACGAAGATCTTTGTCGGTCGGACCGCATAACAACATCGTTGTTCCCTTTGTCATCGGTATGTTACTTGCCCGAGATTCGATCGTCGGTATCCAATACCTAGTTCAATCTCGTTACGGCAAGTCTCTTTACTCGTTCCGTAATACATCATCTCACAACTAACTCATTAGTTGTAGTGCTTGCAAGGCTTGATGATGTGCATTACCGAGAGGGCCCAGAGATACCTCTCCGACTATCGGAGTGACAAAACCTAATCTCGAAATACGCCAACCCAACATCGCCTTTGGAGACACCTGTAGTACTCCTTTATAATCACCCGATTCACGTTGTGACGTTTGGTAGCACCAAAGTGTTCCTCCGTAAGCGGAGTTGCATAATCTCATAGTTACGAGGAACATGTATAAGTCATGGATAAAAGCGGTAGCAACATACTAAGCGATCGTGTGCTAAGCTAAGGGAATGGGTCATGTCAATCGATCATTCTACTAATGATGTGACCTCGTTAATCAAATAACAACTCCTTTGTTCATGGTCAGGAAACATAACCATCTTTGATTAACAAGCTAGTCTAGTAGAGGCATACTAGTGACATCTTGTTTTGTCTATGCATTCACACATGTATCATGTTTCCGGTTAATACAATTCTAGCATGAATGATAAACATTTATCATGAAATAAGGAAATAAATAATAACTTTATTATTGCCTCTAGGGCATATTTCCTTCACAAGGATGATTCGACCTTCCTCTGGCGTTATACATTTCTGACCAACTCCAGTCGCGCTCTCCCTGTACAACTGTCCTTTGATCACGGTAAAGGCCTTGGATCAACGGACGATCTGTCGAGCCTCTTCCTCGTCCTCCGGGAGCTCTTTTCTCAGGATATACGCAATGTACGGAACTGTCCAGTCAGGAGTGATCACTAAAACCTCCATGACCAAGTCGACCACTGCTGGGACTTCTACTTCAGTCGGATTTGTGGCACTCTTGGGCTGCGGAGTTTCTTCGGTGAAAGGATCTTCTTTGACTGACGGAGTATGGATATGCTCCAAGAACACACCACTCGGAATGGCCTCTCTCTTGGAACCTATCTTTGCCAGATCATCAGCCGCTTGATTCTTCAGTCGGGGTATATGATGGAGCTCTAACCCCTCAAACTTCTTTTCCAGCTTCCTCACTGCATTGCAGTATCCAGTCATGGCTGGGCTTCTCACGTCCCACTCCTTCATCACTTGGTTGACCACCAAATCTGATTCGCCATAAACCATAAGGCGACGGACGCCTAGTGAAATGGCCATGCGCAACCCATACAAAAGGGCCTCATACTCTGCCTCATTGTTGGAGGAATCAAAGTGAATCTGGAGCACATATCTGAGCTTATCTCCTCTGGGGGAAACCAAGACAACCCCAGCACCGGAACCATTCAACATCTTAGAGCCGTCAAAAAAACATGGTCCAATGCTCCGAGTGAACTTGAGCTGGCCGTTGTTGTTCAATCCACTCGGCAAGGAAATCTGCTATTGCTTGGGACTTAATGACTTTCTTTGCCTCAAACTTGATATCAAGGGGAAGAAGTTCAATCGCCCATTTCGCCACTCGACCAGTTGCATCTCTGTTGTGCAGAATCTACGAAAGTGGGCGTCGCTAACGCATCGTAATGGAATGATCAGAGAAATAATGAGCAACCTTCTTCGTGGTCATGTAGATCCCATACACAAGCTTCTGATAATGAGGATATCGTTGCTTCGATGGAGTCAAAACTTCAGACAGATAGTACATTGGGCGCTGAACTTTGAAGGCTTTTCCTTCCTCTTCCCGCTCGACCGTAAGCACTGTACTGATGACTTGTCCTGTGGCTGCAATATAAAGCAACAGAGGCTCTTTGCTAACTGGAGCAGCAAGCACCGGCTGGGTGGAGAGCGAGCTTTAGCTCGGCAAATGTTGCATCGCTTCGAGTCCACTCGAACTTGTCCGCCTTCTTCATCGATCGGTAAAGAGGCACCGCCTTTTCAGCGAGTCGTGAGATGAATCGACTTAATGCGGCCAAGCATCCAAGAAGCTTCGGACATCGTGCACCCGCGCAGGGCGTTTCATTCGGAGTATAGTGCCAATTTTTTCTGGGTTAGCGTCGATTCCTCGTTCGGAAGCAAGAAAACCGAGTAACTTTCCACCAGAACTCCGAATGTGCACTTTGATGGATTGAGCTTGATATCATACCTTCCGAGGTTGGCAAATGTTTGGCGAGGTCGATCGGCAGGTCGGAACCCTTTCGCGACTTGACCATGATATCATCCATATACGCTTCCACATTCCGACTGATTTGAGTGAGCAAACACTTCTAAATCATTCGCATGAACGTGGCTCCGGTATTCTTGAGGCCGAATGGCATGGTGATATAGCAGAAGCACCCAAATGGAGTGATGAAAGCTATTTTTATCTCATCGGGTCCGTACAGACGGATCTGATGGTACCCGGAATAGGCATCTAGAAAAGACAATCTCTCGCATCCCGCAGTCGAGTCAACAATTTGATCAATGCGAGGGAGAGGAAAATGATCTTTCGGGTAGACCCGATTGATATGCTTGAAATCAATGCACATTCGGAGTGAGTTGTCCTTCTTAGGGACCATGACAACATTGGCAAGCCACTCGGAGTGGTATATCTCTCGGATAAATCCTGCCGCCAATAGTCGAGCCACCTCCTCACCAATAGCTTTTCTCTTCTGGACGGCGGACCGCCGAAGATGTTCCTTGACCGGCTTTGCGGTTGAATCGACTCTAAGGCGATGCTCAGCGATCCCCAGGAACACCGGCATGTCGGTGGCTTCCATGCAAAGATGTCCCAGTTCTCACGGAGGAACTGGATGAGCGCTTCTTCCTATTTCGGGTCGAGTGTTGTGGAGATATGGGTCGGAGCTGCATTGGGGTCGGTCGGGTGAATGTGGACGGGCTTCGTCTCACCGGACGACTAAAATGCTGACTCCGTGGCTGGCTTCTTGGCTCGCAGCAAATCACTCGAATCTGCATTTTTCTTATATTCTTCAAACTCGACCGCTGTCACCAGGGAATCGGCAATCTTTGAGCCTTTCTGGAAACACTCTTCTGCCTTTTTCCGATCACCTGTTACAGTGATCACTCCTTTGGGGCCGGGCATCTTCAGTTTGAGGTACACATAACATGGTCGAGCCATGAACCGTGCGTAAGCTGGTCTCCCCAAAATAGCGTGGTAAGCACTCTGAAAATCCACGACCTCAAACGTCAGTTTCTCTTTGCGAAAATGTTTCGAATCACCAAACACCACGTCCAGAGCTATTTGGCCGAGTGACTCGGCTTTCTTTCCTGGTATAACTCCATGAAAACTCATGTTACTGGTGCTCAGTCGGGACATCGGAATGCCCATTCCTTTCATCGTGTCCGCATACAATAAGTTCAGTCCGCTACCACCGTCCATTAGCACCTTCGTGAGTCGAGTGCCTTCGACCACCAGGTCGACCACGAAAGCTTGCCTCCTAGGGGTGGCTATATGAGTCGGGTGATCAGACAGGTCGAATGTAATGGGAGTTTGGGACCATCTCAAATAACTGGGTGTCGCCGGGGCGACCATGTTCACCTCACGGTTAATAACCTTCAGTCGACTCTTGCTTTCCACATCCTCAAAGATCATCAGAGTGGAGTTAACATGAGGATATCCTCCCTCACTGTCCACCTTGTCTTCGGCTTTGTCTGACTCCTTTTCCTTGTCCTTGGGCTGTTTACCTTGGAACTGATGGATCAGGAGTCGACACTGGCGAGTGGTATGCTTTGGGTAGATGATATTACCCTCTTCGTCTTTCTTCGTGTGGATGTGGCACGATATATCCATCACGTCATTTCCTTCTTTATCCTTCACCTTCTTGGGGTTCCAGGATCCTTTGGGTTTACCCTTGAACTTGCCCTGAGTCACGGCCAGAGCCTCCCCAGGAGCCGCTGGTTCGGCCTTCCGTTTTTGCTTCCGACTGAAGTTTCCTTTCTCCGACTGACTCGGCTTGTACTTGCCGCTCCGGAGTCGGTCCTCCTCTTCGCCGTTGGCGTACTTAGTGGCAATTTCCATCATCCGACTCAGGGTCAAACTTAATTCTCTGTTCTTAACACCATCCTTGAAGGCGCAGACTGCCTGATGATCAGACACGTTCTCCACGGTATGATGCAAAGTGATCCATCTCTGAATATACTCTCTTAAGGTCTCATTCGACTTCTGCACACAAACTTGCAGCTCTGTCAATCCAGCTGGTCGCTTGCAAGTTCCCTCAAATGTTCTGACAAACACTCGGGAAAGATCTTCCCAAGTAAAAATGCTGCTTGGAGTTAACTGATTCAACCATGCTCTGGCAGAACCTTCCAACATGAGCGGTAAGTGCTTCATGGCCACCTCGTCATTCCCACCGCCGATCTGTACAGCCACTCGGTAGTCCTCAAGCCAAGTTTCAGGCTTAGACTCACCGGTGAACTTGCTTACTCCAGTTGCCAACCTGAAGTTGGGGGGAATCACCGCGGCTCTCATAGCCCTCTTTGAAACATTCGGACCGAAACATGCACTCATCGCTAGTGGGCGCATCTCTGTCGTGGCCGCCTCGATGAGCCTGTTCGATCGACCAGGCCTTGCACGATGATGGATCGCGATCGAAGCCTGGTTCCCGGGTCGACGGAGCTCTTCGCCCCTAATCGAGTTGGCCTTTGTCATCTTCTTTGCCGAGAGCGTAAGACCCACCTCTCGGGGAGGAGTGGGCACTCGGCGCCTATCATCACGATCGATCGGTCACCATATTGGTCCGTCGATTTCGCATCCTTCACGCCGCGGAGGCGATCTGGGCTGTGAGCCGATCGAACCATATTCGCAGCGATGGATTGATTGTGAATTACATTGCGTGGCTGCGACACGGCTGAATTTCGATCTCCTGCTGCCGGAGCAAATCTCGATCTGCATCAAGCCTCTGCCGACCTCCGACCGAGAGGGCTGAATGGACTCTGCTATACGGGTTGCAGTTGCTAAATTCTGAATCGGGTTCGATATACGAGTCGTGGGAAGAGCCGACGTCGACGGAGTCGGTTTCGTTGCGTTGCACAAGATCGTCGAGTGCTCGTTGAAGGTTCTCCAGACGGCGCGTTCAGCCAAGTTGGCCAAACATGCCTCCTCCAAGGCACGAGCCTCGGGGGTTTCTCCCGCGATGGGAGTATGCAGGGCATCCATGTTCCTGCGGCGAAGTTCTTCCCTTTGCAGGGAATTAAGTGGCTCGGGCTGGTACTCTTCATGGACTTGTGCGGGGTCGCCTCCACCGTCTACCCCATCCTCGCGGGGGAAACCGGGAGGGCTGCGAGGCCCATTGACCATCAAGACTTCCGCCGCTGGATCACTGCTGTCGCACTAGGATGCAGTCTCTACGGACCCAGTCGACAGATCGAATAGGCCGTAGAGGGATTCGTCGGGCTCGATTGCCATAACTTGGGTGGTGGCCGTCTGGCGAGCCACCGCTGGAGCCTCGACCGACCAGAGCGCTTACGCTGGCGGGAGACCGGGAGGGCGGACTATAGGGGAGTCGACCGATATGGAGTCGACGGTTGCCGCAGCAGAACGCCGCGGATACATGCGCAAAAATGCGTCGCGTCGCGGACGGGGAGCGCATCAACGTCGAGTGGTGCCTCCTGGAGCCAAGCATAGTCGTCGGCGACGAAGGTGAGAGCGCCGAGACGGATCTCGCGGCCCTCGACCAAAACTCCACCAGCAACCATGATGAAAGTAATCGGAAAAACTGCAACTTCTCCAAAAATCGCTAAGACACCTGGCCCAAGGTGGGCGCCAACTGTCGTGGTTCTAAGTCTGACAGTAGAGTGGGGGGTAGGTATGGAGAGGCAAGGTCCTAGCTATGGAGCAGTTGTAAACACCAAGGATGTACGAGTTCAGGCCCTTCTCGGAGGAAGTAACAGCCCTACGTCTCGGAGCCCGGAGGCGGTCGAGTGGATTATGTGTCTGGATTATAGGGGTGCGAACCCTTGACACTAAGGAGGGGGGTGGCTTATATAGTGTATGCCAGACCCCTCCGGCCCTCAGTAATGCAGGGTTTAAAGTACATTAAGTCTAGGCGTTACTAGTAACGCCTTACATAAAGTGTCCTAAATGCCATAAAGACTACTTAATTACAAACCGTTACACTGCAGAGTGGTTCTTGATCTCCTGGTGGTCGAGTGAGTCTTCATGGTCGAGTCCTTCGAGTCCGTCGAGTGAAGTCTCTCTTGGTCGACTGGAAGGTAGTTTCTTCTGAGGGTGTCCTTGGGTAGGGTACCTAGATCGGGTCTATGACCCTACTCTAGGTACATGACTTCATCAGCTGTAGCTGTGGGAAACAACGACGCTTGTGGGTGCCGTCTTCTCCGTAGAGGCATTGTCATGGCCATGTCCATCCCCTCTCTGCCACTGGGGGAAACCCAAGGCTCAGTCCGCCGGGCCAGACAGCGGCGACGTCTCGGCGCCGTCCTCTTCTTGAAGGCACCGCCTACTAGGTGCATAGGGTGTCGTCCGGAGGAGCAACTGGTGGGTTGCCTCGCTCGCCTCGGCGGTGAGACTTGGGGTGCCGGGTTGTCATGTGCGGGCTGTTGCTGTGGGCATGAGCATCGTAGGCGCTATGTACTCCATCACCGACACCTCTCTGGCGATGTCTTCTTTGAATCAGGCTAGCTCCCATTGTCCATTTGTCGATGTTCTAGGCACGATGGGTGAAGGTTAGGTGTTTTTGTCGTGGTATGAGGTGTTTGATACAGGGGTGGGGACAGCCTGTGTGCTTTGTGTCCGTCCTCTTCACCATTTGGACAAGGCGGTTAGTTGTCGGTGTTGTACGGTGGATGTGGGTGCTAACCTCTCGGGGTAGCACGTTGCCGAAAGGCGTTATTTCAGCCATCTTGACTCTTCTTCTATGAATATATGACACGCATGCTTGTGCGTATTTTTTAGAAAACATATGATTAACATTTGCGTCGCCCGTTGCCGCGTCGTGTTTGGTTTCGGGTTGGCTTTTGTCCGAGGTCTCGCTGGCGTCCTCGTACCTCACTCCGGCTCGTCGCCATCTTCGGCCTAGGGGCTTTGCTGCTCGGGCGCTCGGCTGTTCCTTCCCCTCGTCTCTCTACGCCTTCCGGAAATTGATTGACGAAAAGATTAATTTCGGTTGCCTGAGTATTACCAAAACCGTCTAAGTTAATGATCAAATAACATCGGCATCAATCGACCAACACGTGTATAGGAGTACCACTAGCAAAAAAAGCCCGTGCGTTGCAACGGGAGAAAAATGATAGTGTTTATCATCAAAATTAATTGGAGTTTTTTTCTTTGACAGAACGTGTGTGCTTTACCATAGAACAAACACGAGAGCTGGAGTCCGTTTCTTTCGTTGCAGACTATAATGCAAGTGGGTTCAACGAGTCAGGCTCCTTCGTAGAGGCATGGGTTTTGGTGGACACCCTGGCATGCCGTCACCCATGCATATGTGTTTCATGAGTGTGGCGACGAGCTAGTCGGGCATGTCGATTGTGAAACTGTGAGCCGCTCCACGTCTCCTACCTCATCGGTTTGATATATACACCATATGTCTTCGGATAATGGTCGACAACTCCTTATTTGGAGTAAGAATTTAACTATGGTGAGATCGCCACAATCCTATGATAGCAACCTGGGAAGGTGTAGCCCAAACATTCACGCCCTCGATGTTCCGGATGCCACTAATGATCAAAAACTGCTAAAATAAGTCTAGGAACTACAGTGTTATGAATTTAGAAGCATCACCTCCTCTACGTTGTTATGAATTTTGCTTTTGCTAGCCCACCATCGCTGCATGACGGATATAATCCAACTTCAACCCAATTCAAGTCCCCCTTTATTTGTACACTATTAGCCACCAGGGATCGATGTCAATTTTACGGTCTCTTTTAAATATAGATTTTCGTTTATTCATGATAGCACATATGCCCGTGCGTTGCAACGGGGAAGAAAATTGAGGTGTCCACCAAATACCCATCGCATGTCGAGGTATAAAAGAAATGCATATCATGCTTTAAGAAAAAAAAAAATCGTCGCACTTTTATAGTGAGTCATTTATTCATGTTGGCACTTTTAATGTTCGCAAAGTCGTCCTCTCCTTGATGATGGTAAGGTTTTTGGCATCCACAATTAAATTTTTATTATGAAGCCGCATTCATGTACTTCGATGACACTTCCTTCAGCTTCGCACTATCATCAGATGAAAGAGTAGCAGTGCATTGAATGAGAATTTTTTATAGAGGTTTTTTTAAAAATATTCGAATGGAAACCGTATTTTGCTATGTTAATTTTTTAGAGAAGATCGGTTGTTTGGTTTGCAAGGTTATATTCCATTCTCTTTCTTGTTTTTTTTTGCATAATTTGGACTTGATCCAAATACAAGCATTTCACGTAGACATCCGATAGGCTCTTTCTTTAAAAAAGACGAACGGAAAAAGAACTATTTTCTCTATTGTCTCGAGTAAACCGCCGCCACTGGCCAGAGACCGCATACGCCTCGTTGTGTTGTAATCATGGCCGGCATCGCCGTCCTGGTCGAGCAGCTCGACGGGATCGAGCAGAAGCCGCTGTCCCTGCGTCGCGCCCGTGCTCGCTTGGAGCCGAGCGAGCGGACGCGCGTAGGCCACCCAGCCGCACCCTCCATTCATGTCCCCCATCTGCACATCTGCAAGCTAGCCTGCCGGAGACTGGATTTACACTTCCTCGTTTCTGTTAATTTCCTTGAAGGCCCAACGTGCATGCATGTATGACTGGCTTTCTTTGCTTCCTTCGCTTATTGATTCCGAGACAGCTCCTTGATAACCAGGACATTGAAAGGCCTATATAAATTAGTAGGATTGGATTTAAGGACGCGAGGTGGGATTAATAATACAGGAAACAAACTTTTCTTCTTACCAAAGCACCGACACAGCTCAGTTGGTGCTGACAATAGCTACGCGAAGAGGAGGTCGTGAGTTCAATTCCAAGTAGCATCTAATATTTTTGCCACGCCCATTATTTATGTTGGCAAGATTAGTTGGGCCACAGCCCAAGCTGCGTGCGGCTTTTCATCATGGCAAGATTAGTTGGGCCACAGCCCAAGCTGCGTGTGGCTTTCCATCACGTAGGCTTCGTTCGAGTCTCATTGCTCCGGACGGAAGTCGTGCGTATCAAAATATAGTACCACCTCGAATATGTTTTAAATTTCAAACTGAAAGCGTAAATTCATTGGAAGAAAGCGTATTGTGACGGTGAACCCGGAGACCCAATCCGTGCTTTATTATTAGGGAGAGATAATAGTCCTCGCGTGGACTTCGACGTGTTCTAACTTAGGCTACGCTCTCCTCGCGACTTAGCCGAGAACCGTCCATGACGCGGACGCAGGTCGCACCGAGTTCTTTCCAGTCGGAAGAGGACGGCATGTCACCCGAGTCAAAGAGCTCACAAGGAATCAACACAAAAGCGAGAAGGTTTTCCTCGGCCTATGACACAATTGAAAAGCTCTACGAT
Organism: Aegilops speltoides; assembly: GCA_021437245.1. Taxonomy (NCBI): domain Eukaryota; kingdom Viridiplantae; phylum Streptophyta; class Magnoliopsida; order Poales; family Poaceae; genus Aegilops; species Aegilops speltoides. The sequence continues at coordinate 421,984,975 of CM038145.1, read as the reverse complement.
TTTGCGACGAATTTCACAGTGGAGTGGTATAAAGCCAAAACGTTACTGTCCGAGGAAGTGCGGTGCTAGTACGATTTATACAATTACATAGCGCGTTACTGCGATGCTAGCCCATTTGCTTCTCTATGTACGTATGTACTACCTAGTCGGCACGCGACCGAGCGCACCAACGAGTCATACGCTACTATGACGAATACCAGGGATATTCTTATAATCCTTTGTCTTTTCGCTATTCTATTTGTATGACGCTTAACCGACTTCTATGCTCTATCTGACATACATTAATTTTAGACCCCCCGCAAAAAAAATAGACCAATTTTTGGAGGTAAAGCACCGCAAAAGAAAAAAAAACTAATGTAAATAGCTACGTTTTTTATTGATGAAAAGAGTAAAAAAAATGATTGGGTTTTAAGACAATGACAAAGTCAGCTGATGAGGAAACAATTTTGGTTGTCATAACCAGTGAGACTGTTTTAAATGGAAGACAACTACATTGTTTTTCATTTTATTTTATTATTACCGAAATGTTAACACCCACACGTGTGGGCATTAGCCAACTCACCCACACGTCTTCATCACCGTCCAGTAACTTTTACACGCATCTTGGCACGAATTAGCTGATTGTGTATGCCACGTAGGACAACTCGCGTGTGTGGTGTGTGAGAGAGGTCGCTCACACATCCGTTTTACCACACGGATGGGCCGGTGTGTGGGCGTTCAGCAGTTCGCGCCACACGCCACTTTTGCACGCACACACAAGGGCTAGTGTGTGGGCATTTGCCATCTCGCCCACACGCCCGTCTCCTCTCTCACACCCAAGCTGCTAGTTGCCATGTGTTTTCGCAGCGCACATGGCAACTGTCCCTAGTGTGCTTTATAAGCAGGTGACAACTCTTTTTTTTTACCCGAGTTGCCATGTGTTTTTGCAGGGTACACGACAACTGCCTAATGTGCACATAAGCAGATGGCAACTCTCTTTTACCGAGTTGTCATGTGTTTTTGCATGGTACATGGCAATCGCCCTAACGCGCATGCGCGTACATGGCAATCGCCCTAACGCGCACGTAAGCGATGGCAACTCTTCCTTTTACAAGGCAACGCCCTAGTATGCTTGTGAGCATATGGCAACTCTCTCAACTGCCTAGTGTTAGTATGTGGCAACTCCTAAAATTATGAAATCATGGCAACTACATTAGATCGGACCATACATGGCAGCTGCAGTTGAGCAACCATGGCAATCGCGGTTGTCCGACATGGCAACCGTAGTTGGCGACATGGCAGCTGCAGATTAAACGAACATGGGCGAGTGCGGACCATGGCAATCGCGGGCGCTGAGTGCGTCACGCGTGGCGTGCGGGACCAGGAGGGTACGAGGCCTGACGTACGGGCGTGTGGGCGTTATCAACTTCGCCCACACGCACGCATGTGAGAGGGTTCGGGAGGAAAAAAAAGATGTGTGGGCATTACTTGTTTTGCCCACATGTAGGTGTGTGAGCTGGTTGTTGTCCATGCTACACGAGGCGTGTGGCACAACTACCTGATACACTACACGTGTGGCAGTTATCGGGACCCTTATTATTAAGAGAGGCAAAGGGATGCAAGTTACAGGGTAATAATCACATCTTGAATCAATTTCAAAGGAAAAGAGAAAGAGAGTAGTAATTAAGTCCATGCAACAAGACAGCCGCAGGGCAAAGCAAAATTGTCCAGTGGAAATCAGCGGAAACATTCCAGGAAAGCTCAACCCCTGCCTTTCTTTCACACCACCTCCAGACTTGGCCGAGAAGGCTCTGGTTTGGACCGGGGCTGGGGGCTCCTATACAAAGAGGCTCGACTGGAGGTCTGGAGCGGTAGTTCGCTCGCACTGGCCAAGGCAAGGAGCATGGACCCGAACGTCGCATTCCACCTCCAGATTGCCGCGGTGGTCTTGATGGCGGTGCTCATCGTCGCCGTAGCCGTCAGGGCCTCCGGCGGAGCCTGTGACGACGCGGCCGGCGCAGCCGCGGTGCACGCCGCAGACGTCGAGAGCGCGCTCGGCGACGACACGCTCATGACGTACGAGCAGGCGACCGCCGGGAAGAAGGAGCAGGGAAAGGAGGGGGAGCGGTGCGCCATCTGCCTGTCGGAGTACGGCGAGGGCGAGGCCGGCGAGCTGGTGCGGGTGGTGCCGGCCTGCGGGCACTTCTACCACGCGAGCTGCGACGTCGACCGCTGGCTCCGGAAGCGCGGGACGTGCCCGCTCTGCCGCGGAAGGCTCTTGTCGCCGCCGCCGCCGGGGCTGCCACGGCCGGAGTGCCCGCCGATGCCGCCGCGGATGCCGCCGTCCCATTAGCTCAGCGTGCCTTCTTTTTCGATGCGTGCTTGCAGCCCAATTTGCAGGTGGAAATGGCGATCGCAAATTCTTTAACTCTCCGTTTCCTCCAAGGAAATGTTGCATTGTCACGTCAGTTACGAAGAAAATTATGTCGCACTTCGTTGTGCAAATGGGCATCGGGCAAGAGGCTACAACACCATCTCACACACGCCGATTATACTGATGCCATTGCAACATAAATTACAAGCAATTTTAATTGAAGTGATCGAGAGGGGAAAAAACAGGTTGATGCCAATAGCGAGCCGGCATCGAGTTTCTCTTGGGTAAGCAAAGACCAACACGTCGACTGCCAACCGGTTATCATCAATCAACTTCTAAGCTGAGCAGTGTGGGCAAAGTCCTAGTCTTCGCGTGGACTTTGACATGTTCTAGCCACGGTGTTCCCTAGCACATACCCTTGTATTTTAACTCAAATTCACCTAAACTACCACTTACTAATTGCGTGGACATTGACACGGATCGTTCAGGCGTCGGCCACAAACTTCTCGTCTATATAGCTCGAAAAAAGATTCTGCATATTTGTTGTAAGGGGTGATACTACGGAATATAGAAAGTACACTTGTAGTGTGAACAAGAGAAATTAAAATACAATCATGAAATCATTATAAGAGTGATAAGGAAATCATCTCATTATCTGCACAACCACCAGATACAAATTGGAAAATAAGAATAATTTTTTTTGAAGATTATGATGGAAATATACCATTCGACTCTTAATATGGATTAAAACCATGTCTTTCAGGGGACATTTTATAGTATTGAATGATACACAACATATTAGCACAATCGCCAGGCCATAACGACACACCCCCCCCCCCCCAAAAAAATAATAATATATATATTAAGTCATATATAGTCCTTTATAAAGTAATAATCACTTATACAAGAAACCTAAATCTTAGTCATGTTGTGAATTGTGTTTGGAATCCTCTTACCCCACTCGTCCTCCTCTACCTCCTAGGCGATTAGGGTTTTTGGCCCCCCTTGGCAGTGCCGCTACCACCTACTGTCTATTGCATTCATCCCTTTTTACAATGTACTTGTCCTTAAGATTGTCATATTACATCTAGAGGTTGGACTAAAAATGAATAAAAACGTAAGATAGTACTCCCTTTCTTTTCATTTTTAACACGGTAGTACTCTTTTTCCCTTCTTCAGCATCTGTCTATAAAGTTGAACTAAGGGAGTATTAAATGGGTGCGATATAACAGAGCATCTTTAGCCCTTCTTCTTAAAAGCATTAACCCCCTAAAAATAGTTGGCAGAATTATCGCCCACATAGCCCTTCTCAAAACCTTTAGGCTGGCCATAGTGGTGGTAACATAACTAGTATCATGTACTTGAGACTCGCAAACATGCTAATGTGACAGGTAATTAAAGAAGAGAGAGCGGGTAGTAGTAACATAGGTAGATACTGTAACATAATAAATGTTATGCTACTATGTGTCATGCATGGCAATAAATGAGACCATCTTTGATACTACTTTATGATACCGTATATGTTGCTCTCCACTATGACCAGCCTTACTGCACCCCCACCCCCACCCCTCACCCCAAAGTTTGTCTCACTAGGCTACTCTTAGTAAAAAAAAAAAGGAGATGCTCACGACTCGTTTGGGCACCCCTTGGCTTATCCCACTGCCCCGACTCCTAAATACTACAAGTCTTTGTGGAGATTTCACTATGAATCACATACGGGTGTATATAGATGTATTTTAGAGTGTAGATTCACTCATTTTGCTAGAATCTCTACAAAGACTTGTATTTTAGGAACGAAGGGAGTATGTTTGAAACTCCACATATAAAGGTGCTATTAATATACTCCCTCCGTTCCTAAATGTAAGTCTTTGTAGAGATCCCATTATAAACCACATACGGATGTATATAGATGCATTTTAAGTTTAGATTCATTCATTTTGCTTCGTATGTAGTCCACCTAGTGGAATCTCTACAAAGACTTATATTTAGGAACGGAGGGAGTAGTATTTCTCTTTGGTATATGTGTTTCGTGTTCATGATGGCCTTTTCCAATCTTCTGAAGCTTTCCCGGCATGTTCAACATGACCAAATGGGATGCATGGGACGCTGTAAAAGGTCCATTTTACTTTCCAAATCCTTGCAGCAGGGCGTCACCACGCGTCTGCTAAAATTCTTATGATGATAGCAGACAAATCTAAGGAGGAAACCATGAGCGGCTACATCACCATCTGGTAATGCCATGAGACAACAATAACTAAGCTCTGTCCCGAAGAACACAAGAGTCAAAAGTACTCCTGGCCCAAGACTTTGCCACCTGAGAAGAGGTTGAGGCAGAGCAGGCACGCAGCCAGCAGCACGCCCGGGATCCACCAGCTGCCGCCCTCCTCCGAAAACATGGCACACAGCACCAGGCAGAGCAGCAGCAGCATGTAGAACCCCAGCCCGCAGCCCCAGCCCGTCCAGTCACCCCCGGCCCCGGTGAAGCCGCCGCCGCCATAGCCCCGGTGAGGCGGGTAGTAGTATATCCCGGCCAGGTACACCGCCAGCAGCAGCAGGAGCGCGGCGACGACGATGTTCTGGATCAGGAGCATGACCAGCACCAGCACCGCCGGCACCAGGACCACCTCCATCTGGTTGCTGAGGAGGACGACGGCGAGCAGCAGGAGCCCGGCGGCGAGGATGAAGACCATGGCATTGTCGGCCACGGTGTCCCGCACCTCGGTCACCCGCTCGTAACACTCCAGCAGGGTCTCGTTGTAGATGACCCACCCCAGGGCCAGCACCACCATGAGGGGCACCATCGGAGACGGCCCGTGGCGGGCCGTCCCCCATGCCGGTGAGGTACCTGAACTTCCCCAGTAGCTCATGGCAGCCTCTTCACTCAGCTTACTCCCTATGTCGCTTCTGATCTTGCAACTAATAAGTAGTAGTGGGCTAGCTGTAGAAGATGGCAAATTGGCAATGCAGGTCTCATCAGCTTCTTGTGGTTCCAACTAACTTTAACTACCTGCTTGTGCGTGATGATGCCTACTGTCCTGGAGTATAGTGGAGGCAGGGGGCCTACTTTAATCTGGTAGATGAACAAATCCAAGAGAAATATGGCATATAAATAGGATGCATAAAGGTCAGGTCATTTTCATGCATTTACGACACCATTCAATCATCGGGCTAAGAATGAGAAAATCGGCCACGAGTCATCAGGCAAACTACACATGTGGAAAAGCTGATTCCTGCTGATGGAATTAAGGGAAGGCATATCTCATCTTACCTGTTCTTCAAAAGGCTTGGGTAGCAAGTACCCATATGTATCCACAATCTAGCCTGGAAGATTGAACATGGCATGTTACCGACAAATATAATGAGGCCCGCAAGAAAACTCAGTAGCGAACAGTACTATCTTGATCTTACCTTCTGTGAGTGAATCAGTCAACTTTCGCCCAAGCCGAGGTGGCGCCGGCCTCTTCGGCAGCAGGCGCTTCATCATGCAAAATGAGAATTTTGCAAAGACCTAAGGATCAATGGGAACCCACTCCATCTTACAGGGAAATTAATTTCCTAAAATTCAGACTTGAGACTGATCTCTGAGCAAACTAACTATGCACACAAAAGGCGAGGAGAACACCTGTCAACGACACTTATTTTGGGACTGAGAACAGAGTCTGGTTTTGCCTGGATGGCTGCCTTGGTGAACCCCAGCTTGTCTGCCGGTGAGAGTTCGTCTCCAAAGAAGCTGCTTCTGTAGAGCACTTGGTCACCTTGCTTGCTGCATTCCCTCCAGACTCAACACCCCACCATGATTAGATCCCAAACCAACCAATTTCAGTCCCAGTTGCTAACAGCAATCCTTCGGTAAGTTCAATTCAGTTTATCATTCAGCATAGGAGGCAACATTCAGTATTGGCACCATATTAGGGTGGAAATTTACAAAAAAAAAAGAAGGTAAAATGGCTATGCTATGGAGTGCTGCAGCAATCTTGGTATTTCTTTCAACTTCAGATTCAGAATCCTTATATATAGGCACAGTAATTTTGGGAACACATGCATTTTTTTCGTGGGCATTTTTCATGAAGAATTGGGACACCAAACTGAAAAACAACTGTCAAGGGAGAACATGGAACCAGGACACTAAAGCAAGCATCAACTATGGGTGCAGGAAACAGGAGCCAACGAAAACACAAAAACACAACAGCTACGTCTTGCAACTCAGAAACAAAATCACGCTACAGTTGGTTAGCACCATTGGTTCATGGGGGAGCATGACTCCTGACTCAACTTCTACTCTACAACCACACAAAGCTACACAGCAGATGTCTCTTGACTACATCAAGTAACCAGAGAAGCTCAATGGTCATTGCAGCTGACATGCAGAATTCCATTCCTTCAGCTGCAAAACAAGTCCCAGGAAATCAAATGAAAATGGGAAGGGTAATAAGAAGAAAGCACGACAGAAACATAGGCCTAAAGTAAGACCTTCGTGAGAACATCTCTTGTGTCATTAAAATCCCCCCCTTGCTTTAAGGGTTCGATTCGGGCCTTCATGGCATTGTTCCTTTCTTGAGTCTGCAGTATTGGTGTGAGCAGAAAGCTAGTCAGTATTAGTTTGAGATGAAGATAAATTGCGTTGTCTGCGCTTCTTAAGGTGAACATCATGTAACACTTGCAGCATTAACAGCACCACAAATTTTGTTTTTTTGTTTTGTTTTCTTTTTGTGGTGGGGAGAGCAACTCTTTGCAACTAAATACCGTGTTGGCAGCAATGGAGTAATAAGAACTCAACTGCTACTTAGTCAAAACTTAAAGAAGACTATAATTCAAAACTCAACCACAGGGCATGGTGTGCTGAAGGCCCATTTCGATAATAAACTTAAGGTTGCAAAAGTGTTTTTTAGATGGATAATACCTTCTCTAGTAAACCTTTTAAAAGTTCAATTTCATCCTTCTTCTTCTTTGATATCCTTTCTTTCATGTCTTCAATGCTAGTCCTGCAAATGAATGAGCTGTCATCCCAAGTAAACTATATTGAGTAACTTTTAACCAACAGCAATAATTCAAGAAAAGGTTTGCTGAACTTCAAGAAAGAACATATGATGCATTTATATAGGCTCATAATTGAATCAGCTTTCATCCCAAGTGAACTGTATGTGGTTAACTCTGGAGAAAGGAAAAACAAGAAAAATTGTGCTAGATTTCCAGAAAGAACATATTCATGCATTTATATAGGTTTGGGTAATGAGTAGCATGCAAAAGAGAACCTCTACTGCAATTGCAAATCCTAAGCAGCCTATCTGTACCGTGTGGTCCTATTTCTTAAAAGAGTATAAACACTATTTAGAACCCAGAAATTCCACAACAGAATCTCAAAGGCAAAGGAAAAAGTTCATACTTGTCTGAAGATAATACATCCAGAGTTTGTTCTTCGACAAACTGATCTACCTTGTCAAGGGCAGTAGCAATCTAAAACAATTGATAGTCATGTCATTAAACATTTAAAAATGCTGCTACAAATCACAACATTTGTCGCGGGTGTTAATAAACTTGAAGCTGATTATGTTGAGCCCAAAAGTGCGCTCAAAATCTATCAGCATCTTGAGGAAGTGTTGCTCAAGAAATTACTTGTATTTCGTCGCAGAAATTTCGGAACTCCTCCTGCAGCATGAAAAAGAGGTATCACTTCAATACAGTGGCATTAATACAGTGCTGGCGCATGCAAGAAATAAATAAAACATCATCAGATTCAGCAAATATAACATAAGATATATCAGCTTCGTAGTTCAGCCGCATATGCAAAAGTAAACAAATTATGCGCCCAGTCCGCTCAAGAATATCGTGGTTAGGCACATGGAAAGGGATCAAAGGAGAGCAGATACTAGCAAAATTGGCACTACTAATTATGAATTAATCCTGCACTATACAGTTATTAGCTCGTCACCTTCTTTTTAACCATTGAAATGGTATTTGATAGCCTAGACATTGAGTCTGTCTTGCCATGCCCCAGGGCGCATAGTAAAGCGAAATGACACTTTTGTGAGTAATTGCACAGTTTACAAGTAATACAATTCCATGAAAAAAAGGACAAGACAAGGTGTTGGGTATTTCTGTTACTAAGATAAGATTGTGTCACCAGCCAGTTAGCACCACACATATCTAGAAATGTACACAATGTATGTTTTTTTCAACATATGCAGGAGTTGATCAGCCAGTTAAACTCTGCTCAAAATTAAGTGTTCAGTGCAGCCTTAAATATTTGCATCACACTAGAAAGTAGAAACCAGCTTGCGCAAGAACTGTACCACAATGTTGCCATGCAAAGACTTGATCGCCTGAAATAAAATAAGAAGGAAAACAGATCAGAAGTTAAGTATTCAGTTCAGATACAGATACACAATCCAAACTTTTAACGGCGTATGACTTGCACGTAGGGCAAAGATTGAGGAATTCGGCAGTAATTGTGGACCGAGGAAAGATCAGAACACTCACATAGATGAACATTTGGTACAGGCGCTCCCTTTCGGCGTCCGTGAACGATGGGAAAGCATTGTTAAGATCCTAAGATGCAAGAATAGCACATGAGTCAATTCATCTCAAGAGCACATACGAGGAACGGACCCCACTAGGGCCCGAAGCTTTTTCACTCGGCACGCGCCCCGGCGTCGTTGAGGGTGGGAAGGGAACCAACCTCGCGGGAGAAGGCGGTGAGTACGGAGCGAGCGGCAAGCTTGAATGACTTGTCGAGCTTGTCGTACGACCCCGCGGCGGCCGCCATCGACGGTGAGTTCAGGCGAGGCTGAGGCGCCGGGACTACTAGGTTTTTTGATTCCGGTGGAATGGCGGGCGGGTCTGCCTAGATTCCGGTTGCTGCCTGCAATAAGAGGGGATAATTGATAGGGTTTAGGGGCGGGGATGGTAGGCGGTTCTGCCCGCAAGATGGGGATGCCACGCAGCCGCTCCGTCTCTCGCAAGTTCGCCCCTTGGCCATTTTTTTTCTCAGATCGAGGGAGGCGGAGAGGTTGACCTGCGGGAGGGAGCGACGCGTCGGAGATCCGCCGCTCCGGCGAGCGTCGAGCGGCTGAGAGGGGAGGCGCGGGGGCGGCGGAGCTGGGCACGGTGTGAGGCGGCAGATCCTGGCGGGGCTGGAGCGGTGGTGGCCGGCGCGGGCGAGCTGCTGGTGCCTTGGTGACGGGTCAAATGGGCCGATGTTCCGACACAAAATTTCAAGCCCGATGGTTCTTTTGGTCGGGCCTCGTATGGAAACTGGGCCAAGGGAGTAGTCAGACACCAGCCTCTATGATTTGTCTACAAAAAACAGCCCTTCTGATAGCATAAGCATTGGTTAGGATTGTTCCCCTCAAAAAAAATGTGAAGATTGTTAGCCTTGTGTTTTGTTAAAATATTAATCCAAGTTTACCTTTGTTCAAGCTAGAACCAGAAATGAGGCCTCATATACGCCTTGTTTTTCCTTGAATAGATAAACTCTAGATATCCTAACATATGCTAAAAATTCCTACCATAGATGATGCTTTTTGGAAAGATGTTGTTGTGTTACTACTTCCATTTTTTGCGAATCTAGTATTAAAAATGAGTCAGACCATGTTATCCAATAGGACATGAGCAGTCGTGGAGCTAGAGGAAAATCATTTGGGGCGGGGGGCACAAATCATCGGTGTTTGGGGTGCTAAAGAATAATCAAATCTAAGCACAAATTGATCCAAGGTTCGGGGCCACAACCCCCACCCCCCTCTCAAGCAGCACATATAGCTCTGCCTCTGGACATGAGCCCAATTATCACTTGACCATTAGTTCGGCTCCATGTATCTGAACAAAGCAAATGGGCCGATGAGTACCAGGTTCGAGACAGCGTGGGTCCGCCCATTCCCATCCATAGTGGCGAGGACGAAGTTGTTGCCAGGAGTGGTGGATCGATGGCCCTAACCTGCTCCCGCTACCCGCACGAGGACCGCCTTGCTCGAGAGAGGCTAGAAGATGATGTGTTGTGTGCGCTATAAACTGAGAGAGAAATCAAGAGACAGATGTATGCAGAGTATTATTGTAGATTGTTGTGAATTTTACATCTGCTTGCTTACAGGTGCTAGTCTCCTTAGCTTTGCCAATTGAGAAAATGACATTGCCTTACACTTGATCGTGTTCTTTGCTAGATGACACGAATGAGAACACTTAAATACTAACCAAAATAATGGTTGGAGGTCCATCGGCACTGGCCGTTCGGATCCTCAGATGGGCGATGAATGCAGGGAGATGAAGACCTTTCTTCTTCCTTGTTGGTATGATTTGCTGCTGCTGTTCTTCTCCTTCCTCTGCGCTGATGCTGGTGAGAGATCCTGCTTTGTCCGGGCGGATGGCCCGACCGCGGTGCTGGACCGGTCGGATGACTCGAGTTCTCTTTCTTCCGGAAGGGACACTTTTTCGCGGTACTCAAAGCCAAAGATGGCGACGGCTGTTGCAGGTGTGTTGGATTGATGTCCATGCCCTCTCAGCGCTGGTGTCAAGAAAGGAGGAAGCAGCGTGGCGGCAATTGTACCGTGGTCGATGACTGCTTATGATGGTTGCGATCCTTCTGCTGCAGGGGTCTTCTCTCAAGATTCAGGGATGATGACACAGGGCTCCGGAGATCCTCTTGTGTTATGGTTGTCTTAGGGTACTCTAGGTGTTCATGGTCCTTTGTGTTTGCGTTTCAGTGTGCTTGTAAGAGTCAATTGCTTTGTACTGATTCATAATTTGAATGAAAAATTCTCAAAAAAAATAACAATTGAGGTGTCTAGGAAAAAACTGAAAAAGATATAGAAAAACAAGCATAATCATATGGGACTAATGTTCATCACTCAATATAAACTTGACAGGATTTCATATTGCCTACATAAACTATTTGTTTGGTTCATAATATAGATTATGAGAAGGCTTAAAATAAGGTGATTTAGATTTTACTATGAAAATTCCTGGTGGATAAACTGAATTGGGTGACTATGATTATGAAGAGAGCCTACATGTTAAACTGAGTTAGGGTGAATGATTATGAAGGAGGTTTCTTCATTACCAAGATGGGTTCAGGACTAGGGGGCGTATGTCAACCCTTTTGTTAAACTTAGTTGTTGATGTCTTTTGAAGGGTAGCCTTGGCGCAACGGTAAAGTTGTTGCCTTATAACCATAAGGTGACGGGTTCGAATCTTGGAGACAGCCTCTTGCAGAAAATGTAGAAAAGACTGCGTACAATAGACCCAAAGTGGTCGGACCCTGCACAAGTGGGAGCTACATGCACCGGTCTGCCCGTTTTTCGTTGTGACGTCTTTTCTAAAATATTGGGTGGTTTTGGCACTGAACGGCCAGAAGGTTTGGGCTTCGAGAGCATGGATCTCCAAGGTTAATGTGTGGTTTCATTACTAAACACACTAGACCATGATGGCGCGCGTTGCTGCGCCCGTTCATTTTTACAATAGATTAATAGGAATTTCCATCAATACATGATAAACATGGATGTTAATTTGCATAAATTAACCCATACATGGGTAAGTTGGCAAAAGGAGAAAATTAACCAGGGTGTAGTGTGATGGGAAAACTGAGCACACATTTCCATACGCAAGTTTTTGAATGGCCAGCGTCCATTCAAGTTTTAGACTGGAAATTAAAAAAAAATGTTTCACAAAAAGTACGATACACCTTTGCCAATCGAAAGGGCTAAGAACACTTCTACTGCCCATGCCGCTACAGGCCATCGCTGCCGTGTCGGATTGCTTCTGTGATGGGCTAACCACGCTGAACGAGGCAAATAATCTGTTACCCACACAAACAAGCCCAGTCAACCGTAGTTCTCCTAAGTCAGTCTTCGGAGCAGCGGCCCAAGAGACGACGGGCCTGCTGCAGCGACGACCGTGCTGAGACGCGAAGGAAAGATCTGCACTACTCGTTAAATGATCCAATGGTTGACGTGGGAAAATGAATGAGGTGCCTCCTAGCTCGCTACGTTATACTTTTAGCAATTGGAGCTTCGGGGTCTACACCTCTCGGATCTCCGGGATATGCCGAGGGATTAATGGTTGGATTTGAGGGGAGCTATATACGACTCATGCTTGTACCTTCGACCATATCCACTAAATCTTAGTTGCCCCCCCCCCCACCCCCACCCCCACCCCCCTCACCTTGAAAAAGCTCAGTCCATTTTGATTCCTCCAACCAAATATCTCCAAACTTCAAGCTTCAAGGATACCAAGAGGAACTCTGGATATACACTTCCATCGAACCAAATCATGGTCCACCTGCTTTTGTTATGTCGAACTTTTTACTCTTGGAGTTGTTGGGCACATCTTAATGAGATTTTAAGGCATAGTCCAGTGGCTTCTCCCAAAATACGTGAGTTCGCCGGGTGTCGGTTCTTAGGTTTCTTTTAGTTGCGGTTAGGTCACTCCCTCCCCTCTGCTCGATGGCACGTGTGCATCATACAATAGCGCACTCCTGGTGCCTTGTTGGTCGTGCGTAGTCTAGTTTTTTTTCTTCAATCAACTTGTATGAGAATTTCCTCGACACATTGTATCGTTCAGCCGAGTGACTTTATCTACAATGCACGACAAAATGTCTGTTTTAAGTGTCTCTTGCCTTCTTGGGTGCATAAGGGTAACTCCACTGCGGTTCGTCAAAACGCTCGCAAAAATCCGGACCAGTGTGTCCTTATAATTTTTGTCATCCAAGAGGGACATGAAATGTCCGCGGACCAGTCCGGACCAAAAAAAAATCCCCTAAACCGGAAGCAAACCTGGGGGGACTTTGAGCGAGTCTGGACAGTCCGCTTGGCCCACTGTCATTGTCTTCACAACCTATGTGTTTTTCCCTTTAGATTTGTTGTCTGGATTTGATGACTACAGTTGGATGACCGGTTCCCCTAACATCCAAACGTGTCCGTGGACCTTTGAGGTAGCCTTTGAGATGGAACATGATAAAACATCAGTTGTTCACAGCCATGGGGCTCCATGGTTTTGTTCGTTGTCGAGGATGTTCAGGGCAACACTTCCTCAAATAACCTGAGCGCAACCAGTCAGTGTTACATCGGACACCACAAACCTCATCAGGAGGCACTGTCATCAGTTTGTTTCAGACAGAATGGCTTCTGCGATTTCACAGTTTTCAGCCTGAATCGGTACAGAGCAAGTCTGACAAGAACTCACCCTCTGGCTTTGGGATTCAAGTCTGATTCAATACATGGCTGTAGCCTTGGAACTCATCCTCTGGCCTGGCGATGCTGCATTTTTATCACGGCAGGTCTGAACAACAGATGAGCGTGTCACACGCACAGCACGTCAGACCATGTCGAACATTCACAGCGGCTTCGTCGATTTTTCGCAATTTGCAGGGTGAATGAGCGGAGAACAAATGTCTGACAAATTATACAGTACTTACTACAGGGTGAAACAATCGCAAAGAATTTCGCTGTCGCCATGGTGATACACAAAAAAGATGTACATGTCTGTCGGGGCAGGGCAGGGATCACCTCAGCTGCACAGGGGGCACGGCACGAGCCCGTTCTCGTTGCACCCGGGGCACGGCACGCGGTTGGCGGCGACGGCGGCGGCCGAGCCGTCGTCATAGAGCCAATGACGGCCGCTGCACCCGCCGCACACCACGAACCAGGCGCCGCCGCACACCGCGCAGGCCGCGTCGCCCGCGCGCCGGCGCGCGGCGCGCCGGAGCATCGGCCGGAGCCGCGACCGCTCGTGCAGCGCCACCACCTCGTCCGCGCCGCCCACGTACCGCCCGTCCACGAACAGCCGCGGCGGCAGGGGCATGCTGGCGCCGTCGCCCGGCGGAGGCGGGAGCAGCGCGCGGAGCTCGTCCCGGTAGGGCGCGTGCATGGACACGTCGCGCTCCAGGAAGGCGACGCGGAGCCCGTCGAGCAGGCGGCGCACGGTGGCGCAGTCCTCGAACGTCTTGCGCACCCCGCGCAGCGACGTGGTGTAGAGCACCACGGCACGCTCCCCGCCGGGCGGGCACCGGCTCTCGAGCCCGGCCAGGGGATCCTCGTCGCGGCCGCCGGCGTCCAGCGCGGCGGCGATGTCGTCGTCGGCGTCGCGGCGCTGGGTCTTCTCGAGCGCCTGTGCGTACGCGTCCACGACGCCGCGGAAGGCGGCGAGGAGGTCCGGGTCGAAGAGGCTCGGCGACTCGAGCTCGGGCCGGCGGTAGCACCCGCCGGACTCCCCAAGAGACATCGCCGCCGGACTCGCCAATTCGCGATCGGAGGTCACCTTCATCTTCTTGGCCTTCCGCGGGTTGGCCTCCGGCGAGAAGTTCTCCTTGTCGTCGCCGCCGCCGCCGCCCCGGCAGTCGCCATCGCCCGGCTCGGGCGCGGCGGCATCGGGCGGCGGGAGGAGGGCGTTGGACTGCGCGGCGGCGGCATTGGGCAAGGACTGCAAGGTCCGGAGGATCCGCGATCTGAGGCCTCTCATCCTCCTCCGCGATCCTCTCTCCGACTGTGCAGCGACGGCCGTGCGAGCTGCAATGCGATCCCCTTCTGGATTCACTGTGGCTGTGGGATGGGGGGGCACTGATTGTTGCTGCTTAGGATGCTTCCGCTCTATGCTGGCAATTAAAAATGTGGGCGCAAACGCCAAGAAGGCAAGGGTAGGGGGTCGCGCAACGGCTAGAAAAGAGCAGGGGAAAATGCGAGCTGCCGTTTTTAAAAGCATCGGCTGACGGAGCAGAGCAGCCGATGGGAGCAACGGCTACCGGGGCGACCGAGACCCACGGAAATTGAAAAGAAAGGGCGAGCAAAGACAAAAACTTCACGTTGCGATGAGGAGCGCAAAAGGTGGGGGATGCAAAAGGTGATTTTGCCCGAATTCACTGCAATAATTTGCCCACCTTTGCTCAGCAAGTTTGCGCGCCCGCACCTATATGAAGTAAAAATGGGGCCACCACTAGATCAATTGTCTTAAAAAAAAGGTTTTAGTTTCAAAATCAATTGTATGCCCCCATCCATCGACAACGGTCCACCACCCACCGGACCAACCGCTTGCCGCCGCCTCCGCCTTGCCTAAATCGTCGTCTCCATTGTGTTACCGCCATCCCCCCGGCCTTCCCATGAAAGACCCACACCAGTTGTGTTGTATCGCGGACGACTCTGCACTCTTTCTTGCCCAAACCAGTCAACCTGTTGCTATTCACCCCCCCCCTCCGCTCCACACCCACACACACAAATACACATACAATCGGTTGAATTGCATGCACCGCTCGCCCTACCCAAGTTCATTGTGCTGCCCCCTCCCTTGAATGCCCCCCTCCACCACCCCATCAACTGTATTTGTGACGACGATGACGACCACGCACCCTCTTCCCCCTTCCCCCGAACTAATTATCCAATGGCATTCCTAGGTTAGTGACACGACGGGCAAATGAGTCATCTTCGTCTCCGGCTATGCGCTACTCCTCTCTACCAATACTAACATAAATAAACTTTCAACAAATAGCAATCCGGAAAAGAAATTAGCACTCAGGCTAAGGAAGGTCTCATGCTTTTCATTCTCCCCTTCACTTGCGGAACAACCGTGAGAAGCCATAGGCATCCAAAGGACAACACATAGGAGTTACTCCTGTACATAAATGCAAGATGTCTCATGTCAAGTCTCTAAAATGTCGTATACCACCTCCCTTCCGTTTTATAAGGCTTATTATAATTTTTTTTTAACTTAAAGGGCTCATCTCCATCTCACTTTTAGTTTTTGAGACACATTAGTTCTTTGCATGCAAGAATTAAAAAGGAACATGTTCCCACTCATCCAGTGGCCAAGCATGCATGCACTGCAATTAATTCAAATTAATGCATGAGTTTAATTTAAGTAGTTTGTAAAATACGAGATATATTTCTCCACTCACAAAATACCTTGGTTGATGAGATTTCATATTTGACCACAAAATACCTTGGTTGATGAGATTTCATATTTGACCCTTATATATTTCTCCACTCACAAAATACCTTGGTTGATGAGATTTCATATTTGACCCTTATAAACCGGAAAAGGAGGGAGTATTTATCAAGACTAATGAGTAGGTGGTATAACAATTTCAGCAAGTATTTCGACAATCAATTACTCTTTAGTGAGTGCAATGCTTGTTTGGGCAATGAAACCAGAAACCATTTGCAATATGCCACAAAACAACGATGTACTACGAAGAAAAAAACTTATAATTGAACATTCACTTTCTCTTTAGCTGGGGAATACCAAACTTTAAACTCTATTTTATAGCGAGCGCAATTTCTAGTAAAAGTCAGTGTATCACTCCACTTAGATCAATAGAATTATGGAACACCCAAGCGGCTGCGGTTGTACCTGTATTACAGGAATAAGAAAACCCTCCATGTAGTGCAAACATGCGAGAACAAACCTATAATTGACCTGTATTACAGGAATAAGAAAACCCACGATGTAGTGCAAACATGTGAGAAGTTATAATTGAACCCAGCCAGGACCGACTTCTTAAAACAATCTGCAGAAGAGATTAACTGAACTCTACCCCAGCTAGCAACCCAACCCATGTTCAAGCCTACAATGTAGGCTTATTTATGAATAGCAACACAAGGCAAAGGCATATAAAGGTCGTTACAACAACAGCAGCATAAGTATTATGTCTATGTCCTCCTGAGATTAATGTGCACTCTAACAAGTTACAAATGATAATAATGACCGAGGCGGCATAAGCCAGCCTGCTGCCCTGCAGCACCTCATAAGACAACAAGCTGTGAAGTATGCGGAAAGGGCCTACAATTACAGGCGCTGTCAGGTTAAACACGCTTACAGTTCTCAAAGCAAATGCGGGACTCCATCCTAAGCACACAGAGACCAAGTTTGTTCCCCGTTTCGCCTCGCCTCGCCTGTCGTCGTCCACGGAACCTACCTTCAGATGCACCGCACGGTAGAAACACCTGGATGAATCTGTCCATTGTTGTCGACGTTCCCGGCGGATTGTTCTCCGGTGCCGGCGTTACCCTGGTCATCCTTGTGAGCAGTGCTGTCTGCTGGATTCTCCGTGGCCTTTGCTGCCTCTGCCGCTGGAGCATCTGCCTTCACCTCCGCTGGAGGAGGGGTCGCCGGATTGATGGTGCTATCTGCCTCTACTTTCTTTTCCTCCGAAGATGCTGGAGGTGGCACTGTGGATTCGACTGCCAGGCCGTTTTCACTTTTCTCACCCTCCACGGGAGCTACTTCATATTCAGCTGGCTTTTCATCTTCCTTGTGCTCTTCTAATACAGGGGCAGACATCTCAAACTCCACGGGGACTTCTTCAGATTCAGCTGGCTTCTCATTTTCCTTGTTCTCTGATACAAGGTCAGACATCTCAAATTCCACGGGGACTTCTTCAAATTCAGCTGGCTTCTCGTTTTCCTTGTTCTCTGTTACAGGGTCAGACATCTCAGCCTCCACGGGAGCTACTTCAGATTCAGCTGCCTTACCTTCCACTTCTTCAGTCTTCTCTGGAGCATCAGTGACAGGGGCCGCTTCCTTCTCTTCTTGAGCAACAGTGTCGGCCGCTTCCTTCTCTTCTTGAGCAACAGTGTCGGCCGCTTCCTTCTCTTCTTGAGCAACAGTGTCAGCCGCTTCCTTCTCTTCCTGAGCAACAGTGTCAGCCGCTTTCTTCTCTTCCTGAGCAACAGTGTCGGCCTCTTTCTTCTCTTCAACCGAACTGCCAGCCTCTTCCTCTTTCTTCTCTTCCTGAGCACTGTCAGCTTCTTTCATCTCCAGGTCCAGGTCAGTGACTTTGGCTTCTTCAGCATCTTTCATCTCCACTTCAGTGCCTTTGGCTTCTTCAGCATCAGCATGATCTCCACTTTCAGCTTCTGCGTCCTCTGCATCCTCCTGTTTCCCCTTTTTGCCTTTCTTAGAGCTTGAGGGCCTTCCCCGTTTGGCAGGTTTCTCATCTTCCGGGCTCTCGGTAGCCTTAGACTTTCCACTTCGACGCGAGGGTTTCTCGTCTTCTGGGCTCTCAGTAGCCTTAGGCTTTGCACTTAGACGTGAGGACCGTCTGGGAGTATTGCCTGCTTATGGATCTTTCAGTATAGGCAAGACTTTGATAGAATAATGATAGTCATACCTAAATCATAAATAAAGTAATCAAGGAATGACGAGATAATGCATGTACCAGTTGCCCAGACGAACTCTGAAAGAGCAGGGCCTCCAGGGTGTGCTTTTAGGTATGTGGTTAAAGCTCTCTTGGTCTTGACCTCCTCGCCAGTTGGTGCAACAAAAACAACCTCAAACTTCCCACCCCGGGTGGGATTAAGCTGCAATTGCACAGGAAGCAAACATGTTATTTCAGCACCATTATGGAAAAACGCTACACAAACCTGAAGATAATAAATTCCAATCCCACATGGCATCTGTCAATTTGTTCATACAAGTACCAGTAATTCATATTCAAGTGTAAAGGAATATTCCAACTAAACCACCCACGGAAGATAAGTAAACTGAAGTACTTTCAACAACCATTCTAAAGAATCAAACATTTGCCCTGAACAAAAAACAGATATGAACTATCATCACCAAAAAGGGAACACTGGACCAGACAAACCGTGAACTTTGACTGCAAGAACTTTGTATGAAAGCAAATGGAGCAGAGGAGCACCAGATGAAAACCAACCAAGAGACTCAGCACAAGAATATCATGCACTTTAGTGAGTGCATCCCCGTAGTCCATCAGTTGCACATGGTACCAAATGGCAACCAAAACAAACGTGATTATCCAGAGATATATTGTTCATGAGGGAATGAATTTGAGATTATACATACACATGTCGGTAATCAGTAATGAAGTTAGCTACACCATATGTCAACCCTAACTAGTTCTGCCAGAATCAGAATATCCCCAAGGACTAGCCTGTGAAATAAGATTCAATACACATGATTTTTTTAGCAGCAATGTTTCCTTAAACATGTTATGATCATTTCTGCGCAATCCTCGAAGAATTTGCGGGACTCCCAAAAAATACCAAGCCAGTGGCTTTAAAAGAGCACACCCAAAAAGTACATCCCAACCTGCAGGATCAATCTCCATGCAGCCCAATAAGTGCACAAGCTATTATTCAATTGAAACTGCAACTCCATAGATCATTTCACTTTCGAAGATGATCACCAGGAAAATATAATGTTCATACACACAAGAGAACTATACTAAAAACATGGTCTAGTAGCCAACTACCATGTAAATGCTTCACTACGACAGTAATACACTATGTGCTATAACATGGATTTCCATTAGTGTTAAGATAGTCCAACCAAGTCTTCAGTGTCTGGGTCCCAGAGAGGTATCATCCCTCAAGCATTCTCCAGTATTTGTTTAACTGGCTGCCACCATAATTTGAGAATCAACAAAGTAAATAAATGCATTAAACAAGCAACGAAAACATGTTTATTCATAACCAACACATGCTACAAATGACATCAACAGCCATGCTGATCTGCTTTGAATATGCGTGGAGACAAAACAACAAGATACCCACAATAGATTATGCCAACACAGCAGTAGCACTCTTTCATGCTGACTGTTGCTGTGTGTGTTTTACCATTCTATCACACTATTATTAAAGAAACAGTTCCGCCATGAATTTTACTAAGCCTACAAATTGCACATGATACTTATACCATAAGTTCATCCAAGACTGAAGTCTTGGACACAACTTAAAGTGATCTTAAAATAAAAAGAGGAGAACAAAATCTTATTTAAAGCATGCACGAGACTGGCTACATAATACTATTTGAATATAGTAATTTAGCCAGGGTCTACAAGCTCTATATAATATTCAATTAAATATTTAGCAAAGACATGGCAGTAAGTATATCAATAGGATAGGTTGAGAAGCTAGATCTCAAGAGAATATAACAGCAGTAAGAGTAACAAACATAAAATCAAGAATACTGCAACCATGGCAAAATATATAGTACGATGCAATCATCATTTTAATCACACTGCACTTACCAAATATGGAAAACCAGCTAGCTGACTCACAAAGATAGAAACTTAGCTGGATAACACAGAACCAGATTTGACAATAACACCACAAATAAGTAGGTTTTATGGAGACTGTTAGTCACAAACAGAGAATCCCGCCCCACCTTCGTAACACGGTCTCCCTGATATCCAATAAACTTTCTCATCTACCATCTACGTCCAAGGCTCCAACCACATCCTCGTATGCGGTGCCCTTCCGCACAGGCCATTAGACCACTGCAGCCTGGATTAGAATGAAAAACTGGCCAGCCAACCTTGGATGCGACAATAGTAACTTCTAGAATTTAGACTCCCACCCTCAGATGATTTAATGATCCAAGACAGATGTAATTAAGAATGAGGACAAAACTAATTAATTGAGGAAATTAATATTCACCATCTAATAGAATCTTTCAGTTGGAAAACGGTTCACTCTAAGATATGGATGAGTAATACCCTTGCCGTTTTGAGTGTATGTGACCTTATACCAGAATAGTAAACAATGAAGAAACTTAAGAAAAAAACTTGGATACCAGTATAGAGAAACAACATATGGTGTAAGTTTGAATAACAAAATGATTTCATCACCGGGACACTTTAATAAATAGCATCTTACTATATCTATACAACACAATCCCTGACCCCAACCTTACTACACAAACATTAATTTTGTGAAGCAGACCAAGCTATAAATGGTATAAATTAAACTCATGAGGCCTGCACTACAAACAAATCAACAAACAGAACCACAACGCGACAAAAACTCGCTGGTTATCACTTGGACACGTATACGAGTGTCCGAATCAGACTCGGGTTCGGGTAGGACAAGGCAAATTTAACTCGGACATAGATGCAGGTTTCCGAATCCGACGCAGATTAAGGGCATCTTATGTGGCATAAGAAGTAGACAACCCTGTCCAAGTTAAACAGTAATGGAAGTAGAATTTATTTAATTTACTATAAAATCCCAGAAATGGCAGGTTAAACCTAGGCGTTGTTTACTAGTGACTGCCTGGCTGCTTCCAGGAGAGTTGAGCAAGACTCATTCACTTGCATGTGTCTGGGAGGATATTTCATAAGTTACACCAGAAACATGGTGAGTCGCTAAGAGCTGCTGTTAGCTCGTTCAAACAAAGGTACTAGTAGACATGACTGAATCAAAAGCTCAAACATCACAATTCATACAGCTTCTCAGTAATGCTGAAGGTTCGTTCTTCACCCTGTACCAAAAGAATGCAATATTAACCTAAACATAGCTATAGTAAAACTCGGAACCCTAAACCTCTGCCAATACGGCTTATGAACCCTAAACTAACTGCACATAGGCTCGGTATCACAAATCCTGCCAGGGTCACACCAAAGCCGTACATCCATTGCTAGCTAAAGAGACCGTGAACTGCAAACCCTAGCTAAACGAATCGCGACAGTACTAGAAACCACAGGCCAAGGAACTACAAGCCCTAACCTGGAAACGTCGCTAGCTAAACAGATCGTGAACTACAAACCCTAGCTAAACGAATCGGCCAAGGAACTACTACGAACCCTAACTAAGCTTGGGACACAACAACCCGACCTGGAACTCCGCGGAGCAAAAAGTCAACAGGCGCACCCACACGAGCAGCGGGGGATCCCAGCTAGAATTAGCTCCGAAACCCTAGAACGCGACCCGGAACGCACGGGCCAAATCCCACCCACGCATCGAAGCCGGGAACCCTCGAATCCGAGCTGGAGCAGACGCATCTAAGAGCCCGGCGCCGGATTCGGGAGCTGGAGCGGGCGGGGAAAGCGCGCTACCTTCTTGGTCCAGCCGGAGGGGGCCTGGAGCTCCTCGCCCTGCTCCGCCTCGCCCGCCTTCTTGAGCGGCGTCTGCTCGCCCGCCGCCACCGCCTGCGCCGCGTGCTCGCCTTCGCTGGCCATGCTCGCCGCTCGGGGGCTGTTTCGAGTTTTCGCTTCCCGCTCTCGCTGCCGCCGCCGCCGCGAGGGAGAGGTGTGGATCCGCTAGGGGAGGGTTTGGGGAGGAGAGGGCTCTGGATTTGAGTTCCTCCTTGCGCGATTTGGGATTATGGGGAGCGGGGGGCACGGTAAAGATAACGGTTCTCCTCTGGTGGCCGCGTGCCCGTCCAGCCCGTGGCCTCCTGCGCGCTGCGCCACGCGGACGGCGTGACCGGCCCGGACTCTGGGCTGCGCCCGGTCTACGGAAAGTTGGTGCCCCTCTGCCCTCTGGGGCTGCCCTCTGGACCATGGACCGGGCGCACGCAGCGTGCGCGGCCGACCTGGGGGGCAGACGGCGCGGGGGGCCGTGCCGCCTTCTGGACGGTTCTAGCCCGCGCTGTTAGGCGGTGCGCGCACACCTGCACCTGAGCGGCGGAGCGGTCGCGTGAATGACGTGTGGGGACGCGGTCATGGGGCCGGCCGTGTCAGTGGGATCTGCTGGCTGTGTCGCGTCGGGTCAGGCTTCTGCTGCGCGGCGCGCGGTGAAGGGCTGCTCGTCACCGTTGGGGACGTGGCGGGATCTGGGTGGTTGAGTTTTGAATCGGAGGTAGTAGGTGTGAGAGCTCCTATCCGGGGATGGGGCTGGCACTGGCACTGGCACGTGCTCTGCGACGTGTCGAGCGGGACTAGCGAGGCATACGTGGATACAGAGGCGAGACTTGCCTTCTCTTTTTTCAAAGGAACAAGCAACGACAGCGCGTAATATTATTGGTAAAACGTGTTTGTTAGAGATCCTAGTAGCCGGTAAAATGGATAATCCACAGAGCTGGTTATATTCGACAAGGAAGCCATGGGTGCCGTTTTTGCGGCTACAAATCTGGTCTGCAGCGCTCCAAACGGCTGCACCTGAGTTCGAACTTCCCAGCCATCTCTATCGGTCACAGTTGCTCCTTCAAGTCAGAGATATCACAGTGGCACCCGTGGAAGTTGTCGCCCAAACAAAAGCAATCACATTCTAACAACTATACTCAGTTAGTGCCAGATGAACGGACTGGAGCTTTGGTTGCTTCCATGAATTTGGGCTTCCGGTTATGGATAGGCTCCCTTGCCAAGCTCTTGTCAAGCATAACCAAGTGGGCTGTATAGTTGGACCTGGAAATTCCAACACCTACAAATAGTATAGAAAAAATATAATTTTTATAGTAATTTATGAATATACAATTACCCTAACTCATCGTCTAGTACTAGATCCTTTATTCTACTATAAAATAATGGTGACATATTTAACGGTTAAACAATGCGCAAACTACGGTCTCAAAAGTTTAGAATTTTGAATTTGCGTCATATCTAACGAACCATATAGGCCTTGCACTACTTTGCTTACCGTTTGGATAAAATTGGTGTTGTGTTAATCCCGAATGCATCCCAAACCTACTTTGTCAACATGATGAGGTGAACCTTGAAGGATTTGCCTTAGACATTCTATAGACGTAACTTAGATTTTTGTATGGTATTGCTCTTTAGCCTTGTGGTATTTATATTCGGGTGTTGCCTATGTGTTACTTCAAGTAATAAAAGTTCACCTAAAAATATATCGAGTCTATAGCTGTTTCTCACTTCAGCTCTCTCGCCCCACCTGCATTTAAAGGGAGTCAGTTATAGGCTTATAGCCACGGAGTAACTCAACAGTACAATTCACGCATCATCACATATATATTCTGGTTGTGCTAAGGATTTTATTGGCAAGTTTTCTTGATTGTTTTCATCGCTTGTTGGCTAGCTCTTATTTTTCATATGTACACTCTATGTGAATCATGAGATTCTCTATGTGCAAGACATGGCAAAACTACATATGCTCTATGCAAACCATGCCATAAACCAAGATAGGGAATCTTTGATGTTAGGTTGGGTGCCTTCATGAACACTTCAGCGTTGTTGTGGTACAAGAATTCTTCAAGTGGTGTCACTATCTTTATATGAGAAGCTAAATTACACTAGAAACTATACATGGTTAATTGACCCCAAATCTTGAATGTAGTTTCGCTAATTAATTAGAGAGCCTATCATAATGTTACTTGCATGCCATTGACCCATCTACTTGATAATGTTGCACATCATTGAGTTCCGAATCACCACAATTATCGTAAGATATCGAGTGTGATGCCCGAAAACATACATTGTTCCGCAATTTTTACATAAAGACCAAACAAACAACATAATGCGGAATGTCATTAACACGCGTAGTTCTTTCACTAATCCAACATTCTGCCACAAATATCTTCCAAAATGTACCCCCTCCCCAAGAATTGAAAAAACTTCTTGAAATGAAATATGTAATCTGCTTAGAAACCACATACCCAAAACAAACATGATTGATTTACCTAATTTGATAAAAACAACAAAATACTCTTAGATTTACCTAATTTGATAAAAACAACAAAATACTCTTATCCAAAGGTAAGTCCGTGTTGCAGTAGTAAGGTGAATGAAGCAATAGTCGTGTTCTGATGTTTTGAATCCCTAGTTGATCCCAAGCTTCAACTTCAAATGCCATGTGCACATCTTTTGCTAAGTAGGAGAGTATTGTGGTGTTTGCGCTAGGGTAACTGTTGCAACCATGTAAGCTACATATACATTCTTTGATCCTTGTAATCCTTGCATTGTGTGATATATTTCACATATAGTCGTATACATACAAGTGACTCAGTTGCAGCTTTAAATAATGATGAATGGATATACTTATAACATTGAAAATTTGGTGCTAACTTATTTAAAATTACATCTAGACGTCTTCCACTTGTTTATAGTGTTTGGTTAGGGTACAATTTGGATGCCATGCTTCAGATAATAGATGTAACAAGCTTTTGTGGGTTACAATTGGTATACAACCATTAATAAGTAATTGCATCCGTTCGCTTGTTTATTAAATGCAACTTCCCTATTCGTAAATGGCATTCATTTAAAGTGTTACTACACATTTAGAATGACTCAAAAGCCCAAGTTCAAGAAAAAGTGTGAATTGTATAAGCAAGACTTCTTGAAGCAAGGTTGATTGCCTAGAGAAAATGGTACAAGTAGGTTTCATGCGATCAGACAAGAGTGAACACACCAAATCCTACATTACCGGAGTGAGAAAACAAAATTGGATACATGTAAAAGCAAAACAGAGCAAAATGACCATCATAGTGTGTAGTCACATTTATATCAAAACGTTGAAGTGATTCAAGATATCCAGCAAAGAGAGGAGGAGGATGCAAACTAGTTGAAAGTGGTAATTATATTCGAGTGGTTGTTAAACACCATCCATGACTATCTGATTCATGAGGTTTTTGGAACTTTGTGCATTCCTATTGACGGTCTAGCTACCCCCTCCTCCACCCCCACCCATACACACACAAACTGGATTCGACCAACAATCGGTAATACTCTTTTTTTCATGAATAACAACAGAAAATGCTTGTCCAGCTCGGCATACTCAGCCAATTCACCGACCCTGACTCAAGGTTCATGAAGGATAAGGGCTACATTTGTATATTAGTTTTGAAGCATTCAACTCCACGTGAATTTTCCTTTGGCTTGTTGGAGTGGAGGCTAGACTCTTTATTTCTTTGGATCACTTTGTGTACAATTCCAATGAAATCCGGAAGGCTCAATTAAGAACACGATAGGTGGTGCATGCACATATACACACCAAAGGAAGTGAGCAGTGACACGTGGAGGAAAGCATGCATATAGTCTTAGGGGCAGTCTGTGTCACTGAGATGTGCTAGTTAGGGCATCTTCAAAGGCAACTCTAAAAAACCTCTCGCATCCGTCCACGGACAGGGGGAGGAGATTAGTCCGCGAACATGGATGCGGGAGGCAGCCATCCAACGCTAGCCGCATACATTTGAAACTATTTTTCAACAAACCGGATGAAATTCATGCAAACACGGACTGATTTCGTACAAACACGACTGATTTCATACAAACGCGGTGAATTTAACTACATTTTGAACATTTAGCTGATAAAAAGACCCGCCCCTAGCGTCCAAGCACGTGTCGTCCTCCTTCCGCAGTCTTCATGAGCACCGGCAATAAGACCGATGGAGTGAAGGTGCGGCCGACGAGGAAGATTAGAACACGGGAGACGGATCGATTCGCGAGCCCATGCGCGCGTCGGTAGCGGCGGGGCCCTTCCCTTCCCACAAGGCATCCAGGCGACGCGGGTCGACCGGTCCTGTGGTGGCGCGCGGCTCAGCGGGTCATGTTGGGCCGTCGGCAGCTCAGGGTGGCTGCTAAGGGCGGCGTCGGTGCTCCCTTGCACCGGGCGGCGCGGGACAGGCATGGCGCAGCCATGTGTGGCACGAGGCGCGGATCTGGTGCGGGGTGGTCGCGTCGGTGATGACCCGTAAGTATACGGGATAATTGTAGCCTCTTTCGATAAGTAAGAGTGTCGAACCCAACGAGGAGCTAAAGGTAGAACAAATATTCTCTCAAGTCCTATCTGCCACTGATACGACTCTACGCACGCTTAGTGTACGCTTTACCTAGAACAAGTATAAAACTAGAAGTACTTTGTAGGAGTGATAGGATAGGTTTGCAAGATAGTAAAGAACACGTAAATATAAACTAGGGACTGTTTAGATAAAGATGCAATAAAGTAAATATAGCGAGTGTGGAAAAGTGGTGGTATGAGTTGTGAAATTGTCCCTAAGCAATTGACTACGTTACTAGACCGGTAATCACTATTGCAATTCTATTTGAAGGAGAGGCATAAGCTAACATACTTTCTCTGCTTGGTTTATATGCACTTATGATTGAAACTCTAGCAAGCATCTACAACTACTAAAGATCATTAAGGTAAAACCCAACCATCTCTACTCCTAATGTCTCAGTTGGTAGGTCGCGTTCCGGGTTTTATTTTCGTCCCACCTTACCCGGTCTTTTTTGGTACTTCTTTGGTACTTCCTCCCACCTCCCTCTCAGCCGCGAAAAACCAAGGAAAACCCCGCGATCGAGTTCTGCACACGCCCAACCTCCCGTCTCACGCTAAGCCGCATAGAACCAAAAAAACCCTTAAGCCGAGTCCCCCCCCACGCACTCCAGGCCCTAACATCCCGTCGCACCAAGACAGACGAACCAAAAATATCTACGAATAGTCCACCGGTTATTTTTCGCTGGTTTTTATTTCGCCTCACCACTTTCGTTGGTTTTATTTCGCTGGTTTATTTCGTCTCCCTCCCACCTGTCTTTTCGCTTCACCACCCACATAAACCCATCAGATTAGTTACCATAAAAAATCGCAATCAATCAAGTATTGATGATCAGATTAGTTACCATATAAACAATAAATCGCAATCAATCAAGTATTGATGGGATATTTTCTTATATTGATGTGATTTCCCCTTTTTTGTCATCAATCGTCTCTACTGCCTAAAAAATGCGTAGCTTTCCTTTTCGCTTCACCATCCACATAAACCCATCAGATTAGTTACCATATAAAAAATAAACCGCAATCAATCAAGTATTGATGATCAGATTAGTTACCGTATAAAAAATAAATCATAATCAATCAAGTATTGATGGGATATTTCCTTATATTGATGTAATTTTCCCTTTCTTATCATCAATCATCTCTACTGCCTAAAAAAATGCGTAGCTTTCCTTTTCGCTTCACCACCCACATAAACCCATCAGATTAGTTACCATATAAAAAATAAATCGCAATCAATCAAGTATTGATGATCAGATTAGTTACCATATAAAAAATAAATCGCCATCAATCAAGTATTGATGGGATATTTTCTTATATTGATGTGATTTTGCGTAGCTTTCTTTTTTCTGCCAACCGACCGCGTCCCGTCTCCCTACATCCGCCCTCGTTGCTCGCCTCCCTTTAAAAAAACCTCTCGTTTGACCTCCCCAAACCCGCATGATGAAAAACCCAGCCGCCGCTTCCTCCTCTCGACCGCTCCATACGCCGGATCGCGCCCCATCCCCATCCTCCTCTCACATCACGGCGGCCGATGGACTGCCGCCACCACCCTCCTACTCTCTCGCCGCCGCCGTCCTCCCGCTCGCTCGCCGCCGCCGTCGCCACCAATCCCGGCGAAGGTGTCGTTGTTGCTATGTCGCCTCCTTTCCCCATCCAAGCTCGACCATGGCAACGGCGCCCTCTCATGTGTCCCTTGGTGAGGTTTGGGGAGGCGCGACCACAATCCAGTAGGGATCTCACCGCGGACCCGTCCGCTGGGATGGGTGTTGCCTCCGTTGCGAATGGGATCGAAGGAGGACTACTTGTCGTCAAGGTCGGCGAGGCAGCGGCCAATTGGGAGCCCGGTTGTGAACATGGGAGTTCGTCCCCATGGAGGCGACGGCCGTGGAGATTGGATGTGAAGCAACCCCACTTGCCGGTGGTGGAGGCTTGCCGTCCATGTGATCCTTTCTTCTCCCGGTATCCCCATTCCTTGCCTCCCATTACAAAAGCAAGCATAAATGAGAGCAGGGGCTGATTTTCATCACTTCATTTCTCATATTTTTAGTTGCTTTTTGAGATTATACAAGATGCTCCCGATCTGTTTTGTCAAATTACTTGGATCATCTTATGGAATTGACAACCATCGCATTTTTCACCTCATGTTATTTCTTAATCCTTGTCCCACTAGGCATCCACTACATGTTTGGTAATGACGTGATGTTGAGGCGGCTAGGAGAAGCTCAGCAGCCGGATCAAGGGCTATCGAGATGGATCCGGGAGCCAAGCGATAGTTCTTCTGTTAAATTTTGGTTATTATCTTTTCTATTATTACGATTGTGGGATGGTTGATTTTGACTCGGTGTAACATTTGCATTTGTTTCCCAGCTTGTTGGCGAGATCGTGGCAATGCGGCAACTAATCAAGAGCGAGGGAGTGCACATCGAGCTACGCTGAATGTAGCGAGCCAACCACTTAATTGGGTATGTTCACACGAGGATGGGAGAGGAGAGGAACATTAACATTTTCATGATTTGGATGAAAATTTCAGTTCGTAGTTTCTTCGTGCGTGGCAACACACTAAGGGTACTCATGGGCTTAGGATGAAAGTAGCGCCAGAGAATCGATGAGGTTGGATGGGAAGGCGGTTGTTGCCCTTGTCCCTTGGTGCTAGCCTACCGTGGTGGCCTCACTAACTTGCTCATTGCGAATCTGAGTTCGTGGGGTCGCGAAGTTGCAGCAGATTTGTTTTTATCACTTTTACAATATTTATTGATGTATCCCTAACTCATCGAGTCATTTTTAACTTTGATTTCCCATATACGCCAACCTAAATATCCCATGGTCAGAATATTTGCATGGTTAGTGGACATTGTCCCTTTCTTTCTAATGTTTAATATTTTATATTGCCGATAGAAATAATTTTATCCGCTTGATTTAGGAAGTGCACATAGGTAGGTCAACATATTTTGTAGCTCTTTCGGATGTAAAAGCATATGTTGCATAAGAAATTATTATCTTCCAAGCATACTCACATGTCACAAACAAATACGGGGAGGTTCAGACTTCAGAGCAATGATAAAAAGGTTTATTCCTCACTCTTTTGTTGGAATTTTAGTTCCAAGTTAACATGATTTCTTATCCGCTTCATAAGTCATGCATATGCTTAATTAGGTGATAAGTAGGCTATTGTGGGGTTTGTTTAAACTCCAGCATAAGGAATTCTGGTTTAAAAAAAGACTTTTGGCTTCTTTAATTGCAAATTGATTGCAACATCGTGTTAGTATGTGATTTCTCACATCTGGTTGTAATATTTGTGAAGACGTGCATTGCACGTGCACTTGGAAGCGGGCCCGTGGCACGCGCCGGACGGCGCCGACGCTGACCCGAGCCACCTCCTCCGCGTATTCTTGGAGCTGTGGCTGGCTGATTTACATGAAATTAATTCCCTCAGTTCTGGTGGCAAATATAATACACATAATCCATATTATTATGCACTAGCGTGTGTGTGTGAAATAGATGGATTATGGTCCCGTACCCAATAAGATGGATATGTGTGTGTGTTAGAGAGAGGGAGAGGGGGAGAGAGAGTGAGGAAGAGGGAGGGAGTGTGTGAGTGTGAGGATTTGATGGTAAAAAAAGGTCGCCAATGTCGTAATATTGAACTCTTTAAGTTAACGTGGCCCCGTTGCAACGCACGGGTGTTCTTCTAGTAGTATTAAAGCATCAAGTCCCCTTTATCCCATACGCAAACAACCCACTTACCCGGGTACGTACTTCTGTCACTCACGCCACCCACCATAAGCAAATCATAAACATATTGCAAACCCTACAGCGAAAATCCCTCACGCTTGCGCGACACGGAGGGCACAATAGAACAACACCAATAATAAAACATGCAACTCAAACCTGCACCTGAGCGGCGGAGGGGTCACGTGAATGATGTGTGGGGACGCGGTCATGGGGCCGACCGTGTCAGTGGGATCTGCTGGTTGTGTCGCGTCGGGTCAGGCTTCTGCTGCACGGCGGGCGATGAAGGGCCTGCTCGTCACCGTTGGGGACGTGGCGGGATCTGGGTGGTTGAGTTTTGAATCGGAGGTAGTAGGTGTGAGAGTTCCTATCCAGGATTGGGGCTGGCACTGGCACGTGCTCTACGATGTGTCGAGCGGGACTAGCGAGGGATACGTGGATAGTCGAGACTTGCCTTTTCTTTTCTGGGCAACAAGCAACGACGGCTTGTTTTACATGCGTGTATATGGTAAAATGATGGTTTATCTCTGTGCACAATGACGAAGAAGAGATGCTCATGATCATAAAATGATAATCCCAGAGCTGGTTAAATTCAACAAGGAGGCCAGTAGGCCACGGATGCCATTTTTTGCTATACAAATCTGGGATATGCTGCTCCAAACGACTGCACCTCAACCCCAGTTTTCCTGTCACAGCTAGTACCTACCGCTCCTCCTTCCAGCTCAAGCGGTGAAGGCTGTGACCGTGAAAGCTGCGGCCCAAACGAGCACAATCCAAGTCTAACAAGTATATTCTGCTGGTCCCAAGCGAGCAGATTTGAGCTTTGTTTGTTTCCAATGCATCAGGCTTTCCGTTCTTAGCCATCTCCCTCGGTAAAATCTTATTGAGCATAGCCAAGCGGATTGTTTCGCTGAACTAGTAAAGTTCACGGTCTGCAAAAATCATACAAAAAAATATTTTTACAGTAATTTAGGAATATGCAATTATTATAAATGATCGCCGAGTACTAAATATTTTGTTCTACTACAGTGGTACCATATTGGGTGTTAGAAATATCCATATTTGATAATCAAACCATATGCAAATTCCCGTCTAGAAAAGTTTAGAATTATGAATTGCATCATATCTAATGAACCAGCATAGAGGTTTTGCACTGCTCTTTGCTTACCAGACAGATGATATCCGTGGCGTGTAAATCCTGAATGCATCCCAAACCTACTCTGCCAACATGATGAGATGAACATGGAAGGATTTTCCTTAGACATTCTAGAGCCATAACCTAGATTTTGTATGTTATGGCTCTTTAGCCCTGTGATATTTATATTCGGGTGTTGCCTATGTGTTACTCCAAGCAATAAAAGTTCACCTAGAAATATACGAGTGTATAGTTGTTTCTCATTTTATCTCTCTCACCCCACCTGCATTTAAAGGGGGTAATTTGCTTGACGTTGTCATCGCTTGTTGCCTAGCTCATATTTTTCATATGTACATTGTATATGAATCATCATATTTTGTATGTAAAAAAACATGGCAAAACTACATATGTTATATGCAAAACATGCCATCAACCAAAATAGGAGATCTTTGATGTTAGACCGGGCGCCTTCCTTAACACTTTAGTGTTGTTTTGGTACAATAATTCCTCAATTGGTGTCACTATCTTTATATGAGAAGCTAAATTATTTAGAAATTATATATGGCTAATTGACTCGAAAACTTGAATGTAGACTCGCTAGTTAGAGAGACTGTGCATTGATCAATCTACTCGATAATGTTGTACATCATTGAGTTTTCTCCAAGTCTAACAAGCAACTTCTTGCTTTTTTTCCTCGAGGAGCAAGCAACGACAACTTGTTTACGTGCGTAGACAAAAGGATGGTTAATTTCTGTCCACGGTGACAAAATATCCTCAAGCATGTAATAAAGATAATCTTCAAAGCTGGTTATATTTGACGAGAAAGTCACAAATTACATTCACGTGACACAAGTTTAGGGTACATTGTTGATGTGATCCCTCCAAGTCTGACAACTACACTGAGGTGATCTCAAGCGAACAAACTTGAGTTTTGCTTGTTTCCAAGACATTGGGCATCCAGTTCTGGACCATCCCCCTTGCCAAACCCTTGTTGAGCATAGCCAAGTGGATTGTTTCCTTGCACTCGAAAGCCTTGACGCCTGCAAAAAATACAAATAAATACTTCATAGTAATGTATGAATATAAAATTGTTATAGACAATCGTCGAGTACTAAATTTTCTTTTCTACTACAATGGAAGCATGTTGGGGGCTTAGAAATATCCATATATAATAGTTAAACAATATGCAAATTTCAATTTCAAAAGTTTAGAATCATGAATTGCAACATATATTTGTATCCAATGAACCATGTAGATTTTGCACTACTCTTTGCTTACTGAATGGATTAAATTGTTGGCATATAATGCATCCCAAACCTATTTTGCCAACATGATGAGATGAACACCAAAGGATTTGCTTCATGCATTCTAGAACCATAACTTACCTTTTCTATGGCATGGCTCTTGAGCGTTGCCTATGTGTTACGCTGAATAATAATAGTTCACCTAAAATTTATGGTGTGTTTATAGTTGTTTCTTACTTTAGCTCTCTCACCCCACATGCATTTAAAGGGGTTCAATTATAAGTCAAAGAGCTAACTCAACAATACAATTCATATATCGCATATATATACTATATATATCCTGGTTATGCTAAGGTGTCTACTGGCAGTTCTCTTGGTTGTTGTTGTTGTCCCTTGTTGGCTTCCTCATGTTTTCTTATGTACACTCCATATGAATCTTGAGATTCTCTATGTACAAAGCATGGCAAAACTAAAGATGCTTCATATTTTATACCCTATGTCATCAACCAAAATAGGGAATCTTGGATATTAGGTTGGGCACCTTCTTGAACACTTGAATGATGTTGTGGTACAACAATTCTTCAATTTGTGTCATTATATTTATATAAGAAGCTATATTATTTTAGAAAGTATATATAATCAATTGACTCCAAATATTGAGTGTAAGCTTCGCTAATTAGAGAGCATATGGATTGATCCATCCACTCGATAATGTTGCACATCATTGAGTTTCAAATCACTGCAATCATCGTAAGATATCGAATGTGATGCCCCGAAGGCATACATTGTTCCTCCATTTTTATAAACACCAAACGAATAACAAAATGTGCAATCTCTTTAACACATATAACTCTTTCACTAATCCAACATTGTCCCACAAATATCATCAAAATTCTAGCACAAAGAATTGAAAAATACCTTGAAACAAAATCCAGAATCTTCTTAGCAATCACATACCCAAAACAAACATGATTGATTTACCTAAGTTGATAAAAACAATGAATAAATCTTATCCAAATGCAAGTTTGTGTTGCATTTGTAAGATGAATGAGGCAATAGTCATTTTTGATGTTTTGAATTTCCCAATTAATCCCAAACTCGACTTCAAATGCCATAGGTACATCTTTTTCTAAGTAGGAGAGTAATGTGATGTTTGTGCTAGGTAAATGTTGCAACCATGTAAGCCACACATACATTATTCAATCCTTGTAATACTTGCCTTGCGTTCTATATTACACGCATACCTGTATATATATACAATTGGCTCAGTTACAATTTTAAATAATGATGATGAATATAATGAAAATATTGAAAATTTGGTCGGCAATTTAACTTGTTTGAAATTACACCTGAGTGTATTCCACTAGCTTATAATGTTTGGTTAGAGCACGACTTGCATGCCATACTTCAGATAATATCTGTAACAAGTTGGTGTGGCTTACAACCAGTACACAACCATAGTATATGAGAATCCAAGCCAGATAGGAGGTGCTACTGCACTCCAACCACTGAATAAGTGCCTATCCACACCTCAAACTAACAAACTTGAGCTTTCTGTTTGTTCCCATGAAGTTGGGCATCCGGTTCGGGACCAACTCTCTCAACAAACTCTTGTTGAGCATATTGCTACGTCTTGAGCTTGCGTTGGTTTTCCTCGAAGAGGAGAGGGTGATGCAGCAAAGTGTAGCGTAAGTATTCCCCTCGGTTTTGAGAACCAAGGTATCAATCCAGTAGGAGGCTCCTCAAAAGTCCCACGCACCTACACAAACAAACTGAGAACTCGCAACCAACGCAATAAAGGGGTTGTCAATCCCTTCACGGCCACTTGCGAAAGTGAGATCTAATAAAGATAGTATGATAAGATAAATATATTTTTGGTAGATATAGATGCAAAAAGTAAAGATGCAAATAAAAGTAGATGGAGAGCAAATATGATAAGAGATAGACCCGGGGGCCATAGGTTTCACTAGAGGCTTCTCTCAAGATAGCATAAGTATTACGGTGGATGAACAAATTACTGTCGAGCAATTGATAGAAAAGTGCATAGTTATGAGATTATCTAGGCATGATCATGTATATAGGCATCACGTCCATAACAAGTAGACCGACTTCTGCCTGCATCTACTACTATTACTCCACACATCGACTGCTATCCAGCATGCATCTAGAGTGTTAAGTTCATAAGAACATAGTAACACATTAAGCAAGAAGACATGATGTAGAGGGATAAACACATGCAATATGATATAAACCCCATCTTGTTATCCTCGATGGCAACAATACAATACGTGTCTTGCAACCCTTTCTATCACTAGGTAAGAACACCGCAAGATTGAACCCAAAGCTAAGCACTTCTCCCATGGCAAGAAAGACCAATCTAGTAGGCCAAACCAAACTGATAATTCAAAGAGACTTGCAAAGATAACTCAATCATACATAAAAGAATTCAGAGAAGATTCAAATATTATTCATAGATAAAATTGATCATAAACCCACAATTCATCGGATCTCGACAAACACACCGCAAAAAGAGATTACATCGAATAGATCTCCACAAGAGAGGGGGAGAACATTGTATTGAGATCCAAAAAGAGAGAAGAAGCCATCTAACTAATAACTATGGACCCGTATGTAAGTGGTAAACTACTCACAACTCATCGGAGAGGCAAGGATGTTGATGTAGAGGGCCTCCGTGGTTGCTTCCCCCTCCGGCAGAGTGCCGGCAAGGGCTCCAAGATGGGATCTCGCGGATACAGAAGGTTACGGTGGTGGAAGTTGTGTTTCGTGGTGCTCTGGATGTTTTCGGTGCGAGGTATATATAGGAGGAAGAAGTACGTCGGTGGACGCCGAGGGGCCCACGAGACAGGGGGCGCCCTCCTATCTCGTGGGGCCCTCGGAGCTTTCTTGACTTGCACTCCAGGCTCTCGGATCAGATTTGTTCCAAAAATAACGCTCCCGAAGGTTTCATTCCGTTTGGACTCCGTTTGATATTCCTTTTCTTCGAAATACTGAAATAGGCAAAAAACAGCAATATGGGTTGGGCCTCCGGTTAGTAGGTTAGTTCCAAAAATGATATAAATGTGTAAAATAAAGCCCATAAACATCCAAAAGGGGTAATATAATAGCATGGAACAATCAAAAATTATAGATACGTTGGAGACATATCAAGCATCACCAATCTTAATTCCTGCTCGTCCTCGAGTAGGTAAATGATAAAAAAGAAATTTTTGATGTGGAATGCTACCTAGCATAATTCATAATGTGATTTTCTTTATTGTGGCATGAATGTTCAGACCCAAATGAATACAAAATAAAAGTTCATATTGACATAAGAAATAGTAATACTTCAAGCATACTAATCAAAGTAATCATGTCTTCTCAAAATAACATGGCTAAAGAAAGTTATCCCTACAAAATCATATAGTCTGGCTATGCTCTATCTTCATCACACAAAGTATTTAATCATGCACAACCCCGATGACAAGCCAAGCAATTGTTTCATACTTTAATAATCTCAAACTTTTTCAACTTTCACGCAATACATGAGCGTGAGCCATGGACATAGCACTATATGTGGAATAGAATGGTGGTTGTGAAGAAGACAAAAAAGGGAGAAGATAGTCTCACATCAACTAGGAGTATCAACGGGCTATGAAGATGCCCATTAATAGATATCAATGTGAGTGAGTAGGGATTGCCATGCAATGGATGCACTAGAGCTATAAATATATGAAAGCTCAACAAAAGAAACTAAGTGGGTGTGCATCCAACTTGCTTGCTCACGAAGACCTAGGGCACTTTTGAGGAAGCCCATCATTGGAATATACAAGCCAAGTTCTATAATGAAAAATTCCCACTAGTATATGAAAGTGACAACATATGAGACTCTCTATCATGAAGATCATGGTGCTATTTTGAAGCACAAGTGTGGAAAAAGAGATAGTAGCATTGTCCCTTCTCTCTTTTTCTCTCATTTTTTCTTTTCTTTTATTTTTTCTCTTTTTTTTCTTTTGGCCTTTCTTTTTTTTCTTTTTGTAAAGTCCGAAGTCTCATCCCGACTTGTGGGGGAATCATAGTCTTCATCATCCTTTCCTCACTAGGACAATGCTCTAATAATGAAGATCATCACACTTTTATGGATTTACAACTCAAAGCTAGAACAAGATATGACTCTATGTGAATGCCTCCGGCGGTGTACCGGGATATGCAATGAATCAAGAGCGACATGTAGGAAAATTATGAAGGTGGCCTTGCCACAAATACGATGTCAACTACATGATCATGCAAAAAGCAATATGACAAAAGTAATGTGTGTCATATGAACGGAACGGTGGAAAGTTGCATGGCAATATATCTCGGAATGGCTATGGAAATGCATAGTAGGTAGGTATGGTGGCTGTTTTGAGGAAGGAGTATGGTGGGTATATGGTACGGACGATTCTTGTGTACAAGAGAGGCTAACAATGGTGGAAGGGTGAAAGAGTGCGTATAATCCATGGACTCAACATTAATCAAAGGAACTCATATACTTGTTGCAAAAATTTAGAAGTCATCAAAAACCAAAGTACTATGCGCATGCTCCTAGGGGGATAGATTGGTAGGAAAAGA
This sequence comes from Aegilops speltoides, assembly GCA_021437245.1. Lineage (NCBI taxonomy): Eukaryota > Viridiplantae > Streptophyta > Magnoliopsida > Poales > Poaceae > Aegilops > Aegilops speltoides. The sequence continues at coordinate 421,947,520 of CM038145.1, read as the reverse complement.
CCATCACTCGTCCCCGACCGCCACTCATAAGGAAGACAATCAATAAATAAAATTGTGCTCCAACTTCATCACAAAGCGGTTCACCATACGTGCATGCTACGGGAATCATAAACTTCAACACAAGCATTCTTTAAATTCATAATCACCCAACTAGCATGACTTTAATATAACTACCTCCATATCTCAAAACAATTATCAAGTATCAAATTGATCATAGCATCCAATTCACTTTCTATGATAGTTTTTATTATACCCAACTTGGATGCTCATCATTCTAGGACCAACTTTATGATCATAGCAAATACCATGCTGTTCTAAAAAACTCTCAAAATGATATAAGTGAAACATGAGAGACTAGCAATTTCTTCAAAATTAAGACACCACCGTGCTCTAAAAGATATAAGTGAAGCACTAGAGCAAAAACTATCAAGCTCAAAAGATATAAGTGAAGCACATAGAGTATTCTAGAAAATTCTAATCAAATAGGCTTCTCCCAAAAGGTGTGTACAGCAAGGATGGTTGTGGTAAACTAAAAAGCAAAGACTAACATAATACACGACGGACGCTCAGGGCAAAACACATATCATGTGGCGAATAAAAATATAGCTCCAAGTAAAGTTACCAATGAACGAAGACGAAAGAGGGGATGCCTTCCCGGGGCATCCCCAAGCTTAGGCTTTTGGCTATCCTTGAATATCTTGGGGTGACATGGGCATCCCCAGGCTTAGGCTCTTGCCACTCCTTATTCCATAGTCCACAAAAGCTTTACCCAAAACTTGAAAACTTCACAACACAAAACTCAACAGGATATCTTATAAGCTCCGTTAGTGAAAGAAAACAAAACCACCACATAAGGTACTGTAATGAACTCATTCTTTATTTATATTGGTATTAAACCTACTGTATTCCAACTTCTTTATGGTATAAACTAATTTACTAGCCATAGATGCATTGAAATAAGCAAACAACACACGAAAAACAGAATCTGTCAAAAACAGAACAGTCTGTAGCAATCTGTAACTAATGCAAACTTCTGGAACACTAAACATACTACCAAAATAGGAAGTCCTGGACAATTTGTCTATTGAACAGCAGCAAAAAGAATCAACGCAAAAGCACGTTCCTGTGATTTAACAAAATTATATTCGTGCGTGCAAAGTTTCTATTTTTCAGCAGAATCAAATCAACTATCATCGTAGGTTATCCTATAGGTTCTACTTGGCAAAAACACCAATTAAAAGATAAAAACACATCTATCCAGAAGGTAGATGCAAGATTTATTACTAAACAGGAGCAAAAACTAAAAACATAAAGAAAAATTGGGTTGCCTCCCAACTAGCGCTATCGTTTAACGCCCCTAGCTAGGCATAAAAACAAAGATAGATCTAACGAGTGCCATCTTTGGCACTAGGAGAGGATGATCTCCTCTCTATGGCATTCATTCTTCTATTTAAGGTAAGCACATGTCCATTAATGGAAGAGGTAAGATTAAGCACGTTACGGAAGTTTGCCTCTACACTAGACTTCATCTCTTTAATAATTTCGTTTTGATAAAAGCACAAGAGAGTAGTAGATTCAACCTTATCGATCATAGGGTGCCCAAATATGGTTTTCATTTTTTCATATGTCTCTACAGCATCCTTCAAGGAAACTTCCTTCAAAAATAGAATCTAAAACTTGTTTAAAGGAAGCGGGCAAGCCAATATAAAAACTTTTTAAGTAATCTTCAATTGGATATTGTGGCACATAGCTAGCCTGAATCCTTAATAACCTATCCCAAGCATCTTTTAAAGACTCATCAAGTAAATAGCGAAAAATTCCAGAGTCATCCTCATCAAAATTATTCAAGCTCTCATTGGTGACCCCGGTGGGTCTTTTCATAGCATCATTGTTTATGAGCTTAGAGAGGATAGAGGGGTTGTCCAAGGCACTAGAGCTCGGGAGAAAACCCATAGTTCTTTTTGATTCAGCCATGGCAACGGGAAGGCAAGCTGAAGAGGGAGAAGGAGATTGGGAAAGAGAGGGCGAATAAAAGGGCAAGGGTGAAGTGGGGGAGAGGAAAACGAGAGGCAAATGGCAGATAATGTAAATGCGAGGGAGATGGGTTTGTTGTTGGGGAACGTAGTAATTTCAAAAAAATTCCTACGCACACACAAGATCATGGTGATGCATAGCAACGAGAGGGGAGAGTGTTGTCTACGTACCCTCGTAGACCGAAGCGGAAGCATTGACGCAACGTAGAGGAAGTAGTCGACGTCCTCCCGGTCCAACCGATCCAAGCACGTTTATTCGGCACCTCCGAGTTCATGACACGCGTACAGCTCGATGACGCACCCCGATCTCCGATCCAGCAGAGGCGCGGGGAGGAGTTCCGTTAGCACGACGGCGTGGTGACGATCTTGATGTTCTCCTGTCGTAGGGCTTCGCCTAAGCACCGCTACAATATGACCGAGGTGTAATATCGTGGAGGGGGGCACCGCACACGGCTAAGGAACGATCTCAATGATCAACTTGTGTGTCTAGGGTGCCCCCATACCCCCGTATATAAAGGAGGGAGGGAGGAGGAGGCCGTCCCAAGGGGGAGACGCGCCCTAGGGGAGCAAACCTACTCCAAGTAGGTTTGGCCCCCCTTTCCTATTCGGAGTAGGAGAAGGAAGGAAGAGGGGAGAGAGAAGAAAGGGGGCGGCCCCCTCCCAGTCGGATTGGGCTTGGGGCGCGCCTCCCTTGCTCCTTCTCCTCCCTTCCACTAAGGCCCAATAAGGCCCATATACTTACCGGGGGTTCGGTAACCTCCGGAGCTCCCAGATATTTCAATCTCACCGGAACCTTTCGGTGTCCAAATATATCCGTCCAATATATCAATCTTTATGTCTCGACCATTTCGAGACTCCTCGTCATGTCCGTGATCACATCCGGGACAACGAACAACCTTCGGTACATCAAAATACATAAACTCATAATGAAATTGTCATCGAAACCTTAAGCGTGCGGACCCTACGGTTCGAGAACAATGTAGACATGACCGAGACATGTCTCCGGTCAATAACCAATAGCGGGACCTGGATGCCCATATTGGTTCCTACATATTCTACGAAGATCTTTATCGGTCAAACCGCACAACAACATACGTTGTTCCCTTTGTCATCGGTATGTTACTTGCCCGAGATTCGATCGTCGGTATCCAATACCTAGTTCAATCTCGTTACCGGCAAGTCTCTTTACTCGTTCCGTAATACATCATCTCGCAACTAACTCATTAGTTGCAATGCTTGCAAGGCTTAAGTGATGTGCATTACCGAGAGGGCCCAGAGATACCTCTCCGACATTTGGAGTGACAAATCCTAATCTCAAATATGCCAACCCAACAAGTACCTTTGGAGACACCAGAGAGCACCTTTATAATCACCCAATTACGTTGTGACGTTTGGTAGCACACAAAGTGTTCCTCCGGTAAACGGGAGTTGCATAATCTCATAGTCATAGGAACTTGTATAAGTCATGAAGAAAGCAATAGCAACATACTAAACGATCGGGTGCTAAGCTAACGGAATGGGTCATGTCAATCAGATCATTCAACTAATGACGTGATCCCGTTAATCAAATAACAACTCTTTTTCCATGTTAGGAAACATAACCATCTTTGATTAACAAGCTAGTCAAGTAGAGGCATACTAGTGACACTCTGTTTGTCTATATATTCACACATGTATTATGTTTCTGGTTAATACAATTCTAGCATGAATAATAAACATTTATCATGATATAAGGAAATAAATAATAACTTTATTATTGCCTCTAGGGCATATTTCCTTCAGTCTCCCACTTGCACTAGAGTCAATAATCTAGATCACATCACCATGTGATTCACATCGATAGTTCACATCATCATGTGATTAACACCCATAGTTCACATCGCCATGTGACCAACATCCAGAGGGTTTACTAGATTAAGTAATCTAGTTCACATCGCTATGTGATTAACACCCAAAGAGTACTTAGGTGTGATCATGTTTTGCTTGTGAGAGAATCTTAGTCAACGGGTCTTTCACATTCGGATCCGTTATGTATTTTGCAATTTTATGTCTACAATGCTCGCACGGAGCTACTCTAGCTAATTGCTCCCACTTTCAATATGTATCTAGATTGAGACTTAGAGTCATCGGATCGGTGTCAAAACTTGCATCGACGTAACCCTTTACGACGAACCTTTTGTCACTTCCATAATCGAGAAACATATCCTTATTCCACTAAGGATAATTTTGACCGATGTCCAGTGATCTATTCCTAGATCACTATTGTACTCCCTTGCCGAACTCAGTGCAGGGTATACAATTGTTGGAAATATGCCCTAGAGGCAATAATAAAAGTATTATTATATTTCAATGTTCATGATAATTGTCTTTTGTTCATGCTATAACTGTGTTATCCGGAAATCATAATACACGTGTGAACACTTAGACCCCAATATGTCCCTAGTGAGCCTCTAGTTGACTAGCCCGTTGTGATCAATAGATGGTCATGGTTTCCTGACTATGGACATTGGATGTCGTTGATAACGGGATCACATCATTAGGAGAATGATGTGATGGACAAGACCCAATCATAAGCATAGCATAAAAGATCGTATAGTTCGTTTGCTAGAAGCTTTGCCAATGTCAAGTATCTATTCCTTCGACCATGAGATCGTGCAACTCCGGTTACCGTAGGAGTGCCTTGGGTGTATCAAACGTCACAACGTAATCGGGTGACTATAAAGGTGCATTACGGTATCTCCGAAAGTATCATTGGGTTGACATGGATCGAGGCGGGATTTGTCACTCCGTATGACGGAGAGGTATCTCTGGGCCCACTCGGTAATGCATCATCATAATGAGCTCAAAGTGACCAAGGTGTTGGTCACGGGATCATGCATTACGGTGCGAGTAAAGTGACTTGTCGATAACGAGACCGAACGAGGTATTGGGATACCGACGATCGAGTCTCGCAAGTAACGCATCGATTGACAAAGGAATTGCATACTGAGGTTTGATAGAATCCTCGACATCGTGGTTCAACCGATGAAATCATCGAGGAGCATGTGGGAGCCAACATGGGTATCCAGATCCGCTGTTGGTTATTGCCCGAGAGTCGTCTCGGTCATGTCTGCGTGTCTCCCGAACCCGTAGGGTCTACACACTTAAGGTTCGGTGACGCTAGGGTTAGTAGGAAGACTAGTATGTGAATACGAATGTTGTTGAGTCCGGATGAGATCCCGGACGTCACGAGGAGTTCCGGAAGGGTCCGGAGGTAAAGAATAATATATAGGAAGTGGTGTTTCGCCATCGGGAAAGTTTGGGTTTCTGGCAAAATCTGGGACCACCGGAAGGGTCCCGGGTCCACCGGTGGGGCCACCCATCCGGAGGGCCCCATGGGCCATAGGGGAAGGAACCAGCCCACAGGGGCTGGTGCGCCTCAGGCCCACCCCGCGCCTAGGGTTGAAACCCTAGGGGTGGCGCCCACCGGCTTGGGGGCACTCCACCCCCTGGCCGCCCCCCTTGAGATTGGATCTCTAGGGGCCGCCACCTGGGGCCTATATAAAGGGGGGGGGGGCTGCTACACACATCTCCAAGGCGCAGCCCTCCCTCCCAACACATCTCCTCCTCCGTGAGAGCTCGGCGAAGCCCTGCCGAGTATCTTGCATCACCACCATCACCACGCCGTCGTCTTGCCGGTGGTGCCGTCTTCCTCAACCTCTCCTTCCCCTTGCTGGATCAAGAAGGAGGAGACGTCGCTCGTCCCGCACACGTGTGTTGAACGCGGAGGTGCTGTCCGCTCAAGACTTGGCATCGGTGATCTGAATCACGTTCGAGTACGACTCCATCATCACCAAGCAAGCTTCGCACGCGATCTACAAGTGGTATGTAGATGCAAACTCTCTCCGTTACTCGTTGCTTAGATGAACTCATAGATGGATCTTGGTGAAACCGTAGGAAAAATTTTAATTTTCTCGCAACGTTCCCCAACAAGTGGCATCATGAGCTAGGTCTATGCGTAGTTCTCTAATGCACGAGTAGAACACAAATTTGTTGTGGGCGTTGATCTTGTCATCTTACTTGCCCTACTAGTCTTTTCTTGCTCAACGGTATTGTGGGATGAAGCGGCCGGACCAACCTTACACGTGACGCTTACGTGAGACCGGTTCCACCGATGACATGCACTAGTTGCATAAGGTGGTGGCGGGTGTCTGTCTCTCCCACTTTAGTTGCAGCGGATTCGATGAACAGGGCCCTTATGAAGGGTAAATAGAAGTTGACAAAATCACGTTGTGGTGATTCGTAGGTAAGAAAACGTTCTTGCTAGAACCCAATCGCAGCCACGTAAAAGATGCAACAACAACTAGAGGACGCCTAACTTGTTTTTGCGGCGATTGATCATGTGATGTGATATGGCCGAAGTTGTGATGAATGTTGAATTGTGATGTATGAGATCATGTTCTTGTAATAGGATTCACGACTTGCATGTCGATGAGTATGACAACCGGCAGGAGCCATAGGAGTTGTCTTTATTTTTTGTATGACTGCGTGTCATTGAAGAACGCCATGTAAACTACTTTACTTCATTACTAAACGCGTTAGTCATAGAAGTAGAAGTAGTCGTTGGCGCGACAACTTCATGAAGACACGATGATGGAGATCATGATGATGGAGATCATGGTGTCAAGTCGGTGACAAGGTGATCATGGAGCCCCGAAGATGGAGATCAATGGAGCTTGATGATATTGGCCATATCATGTCACAACTATATATAATTGCATGTGATGTTTATTATGTTTTTACATCTTGTTTACTTAGGACGACGGTAGTAAATAAGATGATCCCTTATAAAATTTCAAGAAGTGTTCTCCCTAACGTGCACCGTTGCTACAGTTAAATCGTTTCTAAGCACCACGTGATGATCGGGTGTGATGGATCCTTACGCTCACATACAACGGTGTAAGACAGATTTTTACAATGAAAACACTTAGGGTTAACTTGACGAGCCTAGCATGTGCGGACATGGCCTCGGAACACGGAGACCGAAAGGTCGAACACGAGTCGTATGGAAGATACGATCAACATGAAGATGTTCACCGATGATGACTAGTCCGTCTCACGTGATGATCGGACACGGGCTAGTCGACTCGGATCGTGTAACACTTAGATGACTAGAGGATGTCTAATCTAAGTGGGAGTTCGTAATTTTGATTAAGAACTTTATTATCATGAACTTAGTCTAAAACCTTTGCAAATATGTCTTGTAGATCAATGGCCAACGCTAATGTCAACATGAACTTCAACGCGTTCCTAGAGAAAACCAAGTTGAAAGATGATGGCAAGAACTATACGGATCGGGTCCGAACACGAGGATCATCCTCATAGCTGCCAAGAAACAAGATGTCCTAGAAGCACCGTTAGGTGATCCACTGTTCTCCCCAAGCTGCAAGACGATTTGAACGTCTGGCGACTCGCTCGATGATTACTCCCTCGTTCGGTGCGGTATGCTCTACTGACTTAGAACCGGGCTCCAAAAGCGTTTTGAGCATCACGGAGCATATGAGATGTTCAAGAGCTGAAACTAGTTTTCCAAGCTCATGCCCGGTCGAGAGATATGATGTCTCGACAAGTTCTACAGTTGTAAGATGGAGGAAAACAGTTACGTCGGTGAGCACATCCGAAGATGTCGGGTTGCACGCTTCGTATGACCCAGTTGAACATTAACCTCCCAGATGAGGCGGTCATTGACAGAATCCTCCGATCGCTCCCACCAAGCTTCAAGAGCTTTGTGATGAACTACAACATGCGTGGGATGGTAAAGACCATTCTGAAGTGTTCTCAATGCTAAAGTCGCAGAGGCTGAAATCGAAAGGAACATCAAGTGTTGATGGTCAATAAGACCACTAAGTTCAAGAAGGGCAAGGGTAAGAAGAACTTCAAGAAGGACGGCAAGGATGTTGCCGCCCCGTAAGTCTGCTCTCGGGAAGAAGTCAAAGAATGGACCCAAGCACGAGATCGAGTGCTTTTATTGCAAGGGAAGGGTCTTCGAAGCGGAACTGCCCCAAATACTTAGCGGATAAGAAGGCCGGCAACACCAAAGGTATATTTGATATACATGTAATTGATGTGTACCTTACCAATTACTCGTAGTAACTCCCGGTATTTGATACCGTGCCGTTGCTCATATTTGTAACTCACAGCAGAGCTGCGGAATAAACGGAGGCTGGCGAAGGACGAGGTGACGATGCGCGTCGGGAATGGTTCCGAGTCGATGTGATCGCCGTCGCACGCTGCCTCTACATTTACCTACGGATTAGTTTTGAACCTTAATAATTGTTATTTAGTGCCAAGTTTGAGCATGAACATTGTATCCGGATCTCGTTTGATACGAGATGGCTACTCATTTAAGTCCGAGAATAATGGTTGTTCGATTTATATGAGAGATATGTTTTATGGTCATGCTCCGATGGTCAATGGTTTATTCTTAATGAATCTCGAGCGTAATATTACACATGTTCATAGTGTGGATGCGAAAAGATGTAAAGTTGATAACGATAGTCCCACATACTTGTGGCATCGCCGCCTTGGTCACATTGGTGTCAAGCGCATGAAGAAGCTCCATCTTGATGGACTTTTAGAGTCTCTTGATTATGAATCGCTTGACACATGCGAACCTTGCCTCTTAGGCAAAATGACCAAGACTCCGTTCTCCGGAACAATGGAGCGAGCAACCAACTTGTTGGAAATCATACATACCGATGTGTGCGGTCCAATGAGCGTTGAGGCTCATGGAGGATATCGTTATGTTCTCACTCTCGATTTGACTTGAGTAGATATGGGTATGTCTACTTAATGAAACACAAGTCCGAGACCTTTGAAAAGTTCAAGGAATTTCAGAGTGAGGTGGAGAATCAACGTGACCGAAAGATAAAGTTCCTACGATCGATCGTGGAGGAGAATATTTAAGTCACGAATTTGGCACACACTTAAGAAAATGTGGAATCGTTTCACAACTCACGCCGCCGAACACCTCAAATAAACGGTGTGTCCGAACGTCGAATCGCACTCTATTGGATATGGTGCGGTCTATGATGTCTCTTACCGATTTACCGCTATCATTTTGGGGATACGCTCTAGAGACAGCTACATTCACTTTAAATAGGGCACCGCCTAAACCGCTGAGACGACACCGTATGAATTATGGTTTGGGAAGAAACCTAAAGTCGTCGTTTCGAAAGTTTGGGGATGCGATGCTTATGTCAAGAAACTTCAACTGAAAAGCTCGAACCCAAGTCGGAAAAATGCGATTCATAGGATACCCTAAGGAAACCGTCGGGTATACCTTCTACTTAAGGTCCGAAGGCAAAGTATTTGTTGCTAAGAACGGATGCTTTCTAGAGAAAGAGTTTCTCTCGAAAGAAGTAAGTGGGAGGAAAGTAGAACTCGATGAAGTACTACCTCTCGAACGGGAAAGTGGTGCCGCCGCAGAAACCATTCTGTAATGCCCACACCCATCAAGAGGAAATCATTGATGATGATCAAGATACTTGGATCAAGTTACTCTTGAACTTGAAGGTCCACAAGGACACGTTCCGCACTGAGTGGTACGGCAACCTGTCATGGAAATCATGTTGCTAGACAACAATGAACCTTGAACTATGAAGAAGCAATGGCGGGCCCGGATTCCAACAAATGGCTTGAGGCCATGAAATCCGAGATAGAATCCATGTATGAAAACAAAGTATGGACTTTGACAGACTTGCCCGATGATCGGCGAGCGATAGAAAATAAATGGATTTTTAAGAAGAAGACGGACGCGGATGGTAATGTTACCATCTATAAAGCTCGACTTGTCGCTAAGGGTTATCGACAAGTTCAAGGGATTGACTCTGACGAGACATTCTCTCCGTAGCGAAGCTTAAGTCCGTCCGAATCATGTTAGCAATTGCCGCATACTATGATTATGAGATATGGCGATGGACGCCAAAACGGCATTCCTTAATGGACATCTTAAGGAAGAGCTGTATATGATGCAGCGGAAGGTTTTGTCGATCCTCGGAATGCTAGCAAAGTATGCAAGCTCCAGCGATCCATTTATGGGCTGGTGCAAGCATCTCGGAGTTGGAACATTCGCTTTGATGAGATGATCAAAGCGTTTGGGTTTACGAGACTTATGGAGAAGCTGTGTTTACAAGAAAGTGAGTGGGAGCTCAGTAGCATTTCTCCTATTATATGTAGATGACATACTCTTGATGGGAAATGATACAAAACTCTTGGACAGCATTAAGGCCTACTTGAACAAGTGTTTTTCAATGAAGGACCTTGGAGAAGCTGCTTATATATTAGGCATCAAGATCTATAGGGATAGATCGAGACGCCTCATAGGTCTTTCACAAAGCACATACCTTGATAAGATTTTGAAGAGGTTCAAAATGGATCAGTCCAAGAAGGGTTCTTGCCTATGTTACAGGTGTGAAACCGAGCTCAGCTCGACCACCGACCACGCAAAAGATAAAGAAGAGATGAGTGTCATCCCTATGCTTCAGCCATAGGATCTATTATGTATGCCATCTGTGTACTGGACCGATGTAAACCTCGGCCGTAAGTTTGGTTGCAAGATACCAAAGTAATCCCGCAAGGAACTTTGGACAGCGGTCAAGAATATCCTGAAGTACCGAAAAGGACAAAGGAAATGTTTCTCGTTTATGGAGGAGACGAAGAGCTCGTCAGAAGGGTTACGCCGACGCTAGCTTCGACTCAGATCCGATGACTCTAAGTCACAAACCGGATACGTGTATATGTTGAATGGTGGAGCGGTAAGTGGTGCGGTACAAGCAAGCGAGCGTCGTGGCGGGATCTACGTGTGAAGCGGAGTACATGGCAGCCTCGGAGGCAGCGCATGAAGCAATATGGGTGAAGGAGTTCATCACCGACCTAGGAGTCATACCCAATGCGTCGGGCCGATCAAACTCTTTTCTCGGACAACACTGGAGCTATTGCCCTTGCAAAGGAGCCCGTGTTTCACAAGAAGACCGAGCACATCAAGCGTCGTTTCAACTCCATCCGTGAAAATGTTCAAGATGGAGACATAGAGATTTGCAAAGTGCACACGGATCTGAATGTCGCAGATCCGCTGACTAAACCTCTCTCGCGTGCAAAACATGATCAACACCGTAACTCTATGGGTGTTCGATTCATCACAATGTAACTAGATTAGTGACTCTAGTGCAAGTGGGAGACTGTTGGAAATATGCCCTAGAGGCAATAATAAAAGTATTATTATATTTCAATGTTCATGATAATTGTCTTTTGTTCATGCTATAAGCGTGTTATCCGGAAATCATAATACACGTGTGAACACTTAGACCCCAATATGTCCCTAGTGAGCCTCTAGTTGACTAGCCCGTTGTGATCAATAGATGGTCATGGTTTCGACTATGGACATTGGATGTCGTTGATAACGGGATCACATCATTAGGAGAATGATGTGATGGACAAGACCCAATCATAAGCATAGCATAAAAGATCGTATAGTTCGTTTGCTAGAAGCTTTGCCAATGTCAAGTATCTATTCCTTCGACCATGAGATCGTGCAACTCCGGTTACCGTAGGAGTGCCTTTGGTGTATCAAACGTCACAACGAATCGGGTGACTATAAAGGTGCATTACAGGTATCTCGAAAGTATCATTGGGTTGACATGGATCGAGGCGGGATTTGTCACTCCGTATGACGGAGAGGTATCTCTGGGCCCACTCGGTAATGCATCATCATAATGAGCTCAAAGTGACCAAGGTGTTGGTCACGGGATCATGCATTACTGATGCGAGTAAAGTGACTTGTCGGTAACGAGACTGAACGAGGTATTGGGATACCGACGATCGAGTCTCGCAAGTAACGCATCGATTGACAAAGGGAATTGCATATGTGGTTTGATAGAATCCTCGACATCGTGGTTCAACCGATGAAATCATCGAGGAGCATGTGGGAGCCAACATGGGTATCCAGATCCCGCTGTTGGTTATTGCCCGAGAGTCGTCTCGGTCATGTCTGCGTGTCTCCGAACCCGTAGGGTCTACACACTTAAGGTTCGGTGGACGCTAGGGTTAGTAGGAAGACTAGTATGTGAATACCGAATGTTGTTGAGTCCGGATGAGATCCCGGACGTCACGAGGAGTTCGGAAGGGTCCGGAGGTAAAGAATAATATATAGGAAGTGGTGTTTCGCCATCGGGAAAGTTTGGGGTTCTAAGAAAAACGGACCACCGGAAGGGTCCCGAGGTCCACCGGTGGGGCCACCCATCCGGAGGGCCCCATGGGCCATAGGGGAAGGAACCAGCCCACAGGGGCTGGTGCGCCCCAGGCCCACCCCGCGCCTAGGGTTGAAACCCTAGGGGTGGGGCGCCCTTTGGCTTGGGGGCACTCCACCCCTGGCGCCGCCCCTTGAGATTGGATCTCTAGGGGCCGCCACCTGGGGCCTATATAAAGGGGGGAGGGGCTGCTACACACATCTCCGGCGCAGCCCTCCCTCCCCAACACATCTCCTCCTCCGTGAGAGCTCGTGAAGCCTCGCCGAGTATCTTGCATCACCACCATCACCACGCCGTCTTGCCGGTGGTGCCGTCTTCCTCAACCTCTCCTTCCCCTTGCTGGATCAAGAAGGAGGAGACGCCGCTCGTCCCGCACGTGTGTTGAACGCGGAGGTGCTGTCCGCTCAAGACTTGGCATCGGTGATCTGAATCACGCTCGAGTACGACTCCATCATCACCAAGCAAGCTTCCGCACGCGATCTACAAGTGGTATGTAGATGCAAACTCTCTCCCGTTACTCGTTGCTTAGATGAACTCATAGATGGATCTTGGTGAAACCGTAGGAAAAATTTTAATTTTCTGCAACGTTCCCCAACAACAATAGATCTGGTACACAGCATGGCATACTTTATAGAACCTATGGCCAAGGCATAGGGAATGACTTTCATTCTCTTTCTATCTTCTGCCGTGGTCGGGTTTTGAGTCTTACTCAATTTCACACCTTGTAACACAGGCAAGAACTCTTTCTTTGACTGTTCCATTTTGAACTACTTCAAAATCTTGTCAAGGTATGTACTCATTGAAAAAACTTATCAAGCGTCTTGATCTATCTCTATAGATCTTAATGCTCAATATGTAAGCAACTTCACCGAGGTCTTTCTTTGAAAAACTCCTTTTAAACACTCATTTATGCTTTGCAGAATAATTCTACATTATTTCTGATCTAGAATATGTCATTCACATATACTTATCAGAAATGTTGTAGTGCTCCCACTCACTTTCTAGTAAATACAGCTTCCTTCGCAAGTCTGTATAAACTATATGCTTTGATCAACTTATCAAAGCGTATATTCCAACTCGAGATGCTTGCACGGTCCATAGATGCACATTTTGTTAACACCTTTAGGATCGACAAAACCTCTTGGTTGCATCACATACAACTCTTCTTTAATAACTCCATTAAGGAATGCAGTTTTGTTTATCCATTTGCCAGATTTCATAAAATGCGGCAATTGCTAACATGATTCGGACAGACTTTTAAGCATCGATACGAGTGAGAAAATCTCGTTGTATTCAACATCTTGAACTTTGTCAAAAACCTTTTTCGACAAGTCTAGCTTTGTAGATAGTGACACTACTATCAGCGTCTGTCTTCCTCTTGAAGATCCATTTATTTTCTATGGCTTGCCGATCATCGGGCAACTCCACCAAAGTCCACACTTTGTTCTCATACATGGATCTCATCTCAGATTTCATGGCCTCAAGCCATTTCGCGGAATCTGGGCTCATCATCGCTTCCTCATAGTTCGTAGGTTCATCATGGTCTAGTTACATGACTTCCAGAACAGGATTACAGATTACCACTCAGTGCGGATCTCACTCTGGTTTACCTACGAGATTCGGTAGTAACTTGATCTGAAGTTACATGATCATCATCATTAGCTTCCTCACTAATTGGTGTAGTAGTCACAGGAACAGATTTCTGTGATGAACTACTTTCCAATAAGGAAGAAGGTACAATTACCTCATCAAGTTCTACTTTCCTCCCACTCAATTCTTTCGAGAGAAACTCCTTCTCTAGAAAGGATCCATTTATTAGCAATGAATGTTTTGCCTTCGGATCTGTGATAGAAGGTGTACCCAACAATTTCCTTTGGGTATTCTATGAAGACGCACTTCTCCGATTTGGGTTTGAGCTTATCAGGATGAAACTTTTTCACATAAGCATCGCAGCTCCAAACTTTAAGAAACGACAACTTTGGTTTCTTGCTAAACCACAGTTCATATAGTGTCGTCTCAACGGATTTAGATGGTGCCCTATTTAACGTGAATGCAGCTGTCTCTAATGCATAATCCCAAAACGATATTGGTAAATCGGTAAGAAGCATCATAGATTGTACTATATCCAATAAAGTAAGGTTATGACGTTCGGACACACCATTATGATGTGGTGTTCCAGGTGGCATGAATTTGTGAAACTATTCCACATTGTTTTAATTGAAGACCAAACTCGTAACTCAAATATTTGTCTCGCGATCAGATCGTAGAAACCTTATTTTCTTGTCACGATGATTTTTCCACTTCACTCTGAAATTCTTTGAACCTTTCAACTATTTCAGACTTATGTTTCATCAAGTAGATATACCCATATCTCGCTCAAATCATCTGTGAAGGTCGAAAATAACGATACCGCCATGAGCCTTAACACTCATTGGATCGCATACATCAAGATGTATTATTTCCAATAAGTTAGTTGCTCGCTCCATTGTTCGGAGAACGGAGTCTTAGTCATCTTGCCCATGAGGCATGGTTCGCAAGCATCAAGTGATTCATAATCAAGTGATTCCAAAATCCCATCAAGATGGAGTTTCTTCATGCGCTTTACACCAATATGACCTAAACGGCAAGTGCCACAAATAAGTTGCACTATCATTATTAACTTTGCATCTTTTGGTTTCAATATTATGAATATGTGTATCACTACGATTGAGATCCAATGAACCATTTTCATTGGGTGTGTAACCATATAAGGTTTTATTCATGTAAAGAACAACAGTTTATTCTCTTACTTAAATGAATAACCGTATTGCAATAAACACGATCAAATCATATTCATGCTCAACGCAAACACCAAATAACATTTATTTAGGTTCAACACTAATCCCGAAAGTATAGGGAGTGTGCGATGATGATCATATCAATCTTGAAACTACTTTCAACACACATCGTCACTTCACCCTTAACTAGTTTCTGTTTATTCTGCAACTCCCGTTTCGAGTTACTACTCTTAGCAACTGAACCAGTACCAAATACCGAGGGGTTGCTATAAACACTAGTAAAGTCACATTAATAACATGTATATCAAATATACCTTTGTTTACTTTGCCATCCTTCTTATCCGCCAAATACTTGGGGTAGTTCTGCTTCCAGTAACCAATCCCTTTGCAGTAGAAGCACTTAGTCTTAGGCTTTGGTTCAGACTTGGGCTTCTTCACTTGAGTAGCAACTTGCTTGCCGTTCTTCTTGAAGTTCCCTTCTATCCCTTTGCCCTTTTCTTGAAACTAGTGGTCTTGTTAACCATCAAAACTTGATGTTCTTTCTTGATTTGTACCTTCATCGATTTCATCATCATGAAAAACTCGGGAATCATTTTCATCATCCCTTGCATACTATAGTTCATCAAGAAGTTCTACTAACTTGGTGATGGTGACTAGAGAATTCTGTCAATCACTATCTTATTTGGAAGATTAACTCCCACGTGATTCAAGCGATTGTAGTACCTGCATAATCGAGCACATGCTCACTAGTTGAGCGATTCTCCTCCATCTTTTAGCTATAGAACTTGTTGGAGACTTCATATCTCTCAACTCGGTATTTGCTTGAAATATTAACTTCAACTCTGGAACATCTCATATGGTCCATGACGCTCAAAACGTCTTTGAAGTCCCGATTCTAAGCCATTAAGCATGGTGCACTTAAACTATCAAGTAGTCATCATATTGAGCTAGCCAAACGCTCATAACGTGCGCATACCGCTCCCGCAATAGGTCTGTCACCTAGCAAAGTGCATCAAGGACATAATTCTTACGTGCAAAGAATGAGGATAAACCTCGGATCACGGATCCAATCCGCATCATTGCTACTAACATCTTTCATTACATTTTCTCTAGGAACATATCAAAATAAACATATGAAAGCAACAATGCAAGCTATTGATCTTACAACATAATTTGCAAAATACTACGGGACTAAGTTCATGATAAATTTAAGTTCAATTAATCATATTACTTAAGAACTCCCACTTAGACAGACATCTCTCTAGTCATCTAAGTGATCACGTGATCCAAATCAACTAAACCATAACCGATCATCACGTGAGATGGAGTAGTTTTCAATGGTGAACATCACTATGTTGATCATATCTACTATATGATTCACGCTCGACCTTTCGGTCTCCGTGCTCCGAGGCCATATCTGCATATGCTAGGCTCGTCAAGTTTAACTTGAGTATTCCGTGTGTGCAAAACTGGCTTGCACCCGTTGTAGATGGACATAGAGCTTATCACACCCGATCATCACGTGGTGTCTGGGCACGACAAACTTTGGCAACGGTGCATACTCAGGGAGAACACTTCTTGATAATTTTTAGTGAGAGATCATCTTAAAATGCTACCGTCAATCAAAGCAAGATAAGATGCATAAAGGATAAACATCACATGCAATCAATATAAGTGATATGATATGGCCATCATCATCTTGTGCTTGTGATCTCCATCTCCGAAGCACCATCATGATCACCATCGTCACCGGCGCGACACCTTGATCTCCATCATAGCATCGTTGTCGCACGCCATCTATTGCTTCTCGACTATCGCTACCGCTTAGTGATAAAGTAAAGCAATTACTGTATGCGTTGCATTTCATACAATAAAGCGACAACCATATGGCTCTCGCCGATTGCCGATAACCGGTTACAAAACATGATCATCTCATACAATAAAATATAGCATCATGTCTTGGCCATATCACATCACAACATGCCCTGCAAAAACAAGTTAGACGTCCTCTACTTTGTTGTTGCAAGTTTTACGTGGCTGCTACGGGCTTAAGCAAGAACCAATCTCACCTACGCATCAAAACCACAACGATAGTTTGTCAAGTTGATGCTGTTTTAACCTTCGCAAGGACCGGGCGTAGCCACACTCGGTTCAACTAAAGTTGAGAAACCGACACCCGCTAGTCACCGTGTGTATAGCACGGCGGTAAAACCAGTCTCGCGTAAGCGACGCGTAATGTCGGTCCGGCCGCTTCATCCAACAATACCGCCAAACCAAAGTATGACATCTTTGGTAAGCAAGATAACTTATATTGCCCACAACTCACTTGTGTTCTACTCGTGCAAATAACATCAAACCATAAAACCTAGCTCTGATACCACTGTTGGGGAACGTAGTAATTTCAAAAAATTTCCTACGCACACACAAGATCATGGTGATGCATAGCAACGAGAGGGGAGAGTGTTGTCTCACGCACTCGTGAGACCAAGCGAAGCGTTGACGCAACGTAGAGGAAGTAGTCGACGTCCTCCCGGTCCAACCGATCCAAGCACCGTTACTCCGCACCTCCGAGTTCTTGACACGCAGACAGCTCGATGACGCACCCGATCTCCGATCCAGCAGAGGCGCTGGAGGAGTTCCACAAGACGATGGCGTGGTGACGATCTTGATGTTCTCTCGTCGAGGGCTTCGCCTAAGCACAGCTATAATATGACCGAGGTGTAATATCGTGGAGGGGGCACCGCACACGGCTAAGGAACGATCTCAATGATCAACTTGTGTGTCTAGGGTGCCCCCCTACCCCGTATATAAAGGAGGGAGGGAGGAGGAGGCCGGCCCAAGGGGGAGGCGCGCCCTAGGGGGGCAAACCTACTCCAAGTAGGTTTGGCCCCCCCTTTCCTATTCGGAGTAGGAGAAGGAAGGAAGAGGGGGGAGGAGAGAAGGAAAGGGGGGCCGGCCCCCCTCCCAATTCGGATTGGGCTTGGGGGCGCGCCTCCCTTGCTCCTTCTCCCTCCCTTCCACTAAGGCCCAATAAGGCCCATATACTTACCGGGGGGTTCCGGTAACCTTCCGACTCAGATATTTCCAATCTCACCCGGAACCTTTCCGGTGTCCAAATATATCCGTCCAATATATCAATCTTTATGTCTCGACCATTTTGAGACTCCTCGTCATGTCCGTGATCACATCCGGGACAACGAACAACCTTCGGTACATCAAAATACATAAACTCATAATGAAATTGTCATCGAAACCTTAAGCGTGCGGACCCTACGGTTCGAGAACAATGTAGACATGACCGAGACATGTCTCGGTCAATAACCAATAGCGGGACCTGGATGCCCATATTGGTTCCTACATATTCTACGAAGATCTTTATCGGTCAAACCGCATAACAACATACGTTGTTCCTTTGTCATCGGTATGTTACTTGCCGAGATTCGATCGTCGGTATCCAATACCTAGTTCAATCTCGTTACGCAAGTCTCTTTACTCGTTAAGTAATACATCATCTCGCAACTAACTCATTAGTTGCAATGCTTGCAAGGCTTAAGTGATGTGCATTACCGAGAGGGCCCAGAGATACCTCTCCGACATTCGGAGTGACAAATCCTAATCTCAAATATGCCAACCCAACAAGTACCTTTGGAGACACCTGTAGAGCACCTTTATAATCACCCGATTCGTTGTGACGTTTGGTAGCACACAAAGTGTTCCTCCGCAAACGGAGTTGCATAATCTCATAGTCATAGGAACATGTATAAGTCATGAAGAAAGCAATAGCAACATACTAAACGATCGGGTGCTAAGCTAACGGAATGGGTCATGTCAATCAGATCATTCAACTAATGATGTGATCCCGTTAATCAAATAACAACTCTTTGTCCATGGTTAGGAAACATAACCATCTTTGATTAACAAGCTAGTCAAGTAGAGGCATACTAGTGACACTCTGTTTGTCTATATATTCACACATGTATTATGTTTCCGGTTAATACAATTCTAGCATGAATAATAAACATTTATCATGATATAAGGAAATAAATAATAACTTTATTTTTGCCTCTAGGGCATATTTCCTTCATTTGTGATGGGTACTTGGTATGTCTTGACTTGAGCGAAGACCTCCCCGGCAACGGCGCTAGAAATCCTTCTTGCTACGTCTTGAGCTTGCGTTGGTTTTGCTCGAAGAGGAGAGGGTGATGCAGCAAAGTGTAGCGTAAGTATTTCCCTCAGTTTTGAGAACCAAGGTATCAATCAAGTAGGAGGCTCCTCAAAAGTCCCACGCACCTACACAAACAAACTGAGAACTCGCAACCAACGCAATAAAGGGGTTGTCAATCCTTCACGGCCACTTCATGTAAAGTGAGATCTAATAAAGATAGTATGATAAGATAAATATATTTTTGTTTTTTTTGATATAGATGCAAAAAGTAAAGATGCAAATAAAAGTAGATGGAAAGCAAATATGATAAGAGATAGACCCGGGGGCCATAGGTTTCACTAGAGGCTTCTCTCAAGATAGCATAAGTATTACGGTGGGTGAACAAATTCTTGTCGAGCAATTGATAGAAAAGCGCATAGTTATGAGATTATCTAGGCATGATCATGTATATAGGCATGACGTCCATAACAAGTGAACCGACTCTGCCGCATCTACTACTATTACTCCACACATCGACCGCTATCCAAAGATGCATCTAGAGTATTAAGTTCATAAGACAGAATAACGATTAAGCAAGAAGACATGATGTAGAGGATAAACACATGCAATATGATATAAACCCCATCTTGTTATCCTCGATGTCAACAATACAATCGTGTCTTGCAACCCTTTCTGTCACTAGGTAAGAACACCGCAAGATTGAACCCAAAGCTAAGCACTTCTCCCATGGCAAGAAAGACCAATCTAGTAGGCCAAACCAAACTGATAATTCAAAGAGACTTGCAAAGATAACTCAATCATACATAAAAGAATTCAGAGAAGATTCAAATATTATTCATAGATAAACTTGATCATAAACCCACAATTCATCGGATCTCGACAAACACACCGCAAAAAGAGATTACATCGAATAGATCTCCACAAGAGAGGGGGAGAACATTGTATTGAGATCCAAAAAGAGAGAAGAAGCCATCTAGCTAATAACTATGGACCCGTACGTAAGTGGTAAACTACTCACAACTCATCGGAGGGGCAAGGATGTTGATGTAGAGGGCCTCGTGGTTGCTTCCCCTCCGTGAGTTGCAAGGGCTCCAAGATGGGATCTCGCGGATCTGAAGGTTCTGGCGGTGGAAATTGTGATTTGTGGTGCTCCTGGATGTTTTCGGGGTACATAGGTATATATAGGAGGAAGAAGTACGTCGGTGGCCGCCCGAGGAGCCCACAAGACAGGAGGCGCGCCCTACAGGGGGGCGCCCTCCTATCTCGTGGGGCCCTCGGAGCTTTCTTGACTTGCACTCCAGGCTCTCCAAATCAGATTTGTTCCAAAAATAATGCTCCCGAAGGTTTCATTCCGTTTGGACTCCGTTTGATATTCATTTTCTTTGAAATACTGTAATAGGCAAAAAAAACAGCAATATAAATTGGGCTGGGCCTCCGGTTAGTAGGTTAGTCCCAAAAATGATATAAATGTGTAAAATAAAGCCCATAAACATCCAAAAGGGGTAATATAATAGCATGGAACAATCAAAATTTATAGATACGTTGGAGACGTATCACATATCGAAGTGGATTGTAATGTTGCACCAGTAACGTTTGGCGCCAGCAAACATTATAGGAGAAAATTTACTTCTATGGTAATTTACGAATATAAAGTTATCATAAATGATCGCCAAGTACTAAATCTTTTATTCTATAACAATGGTAGCATATTGGGGGTCATAAATATCCATATTTGATAGTGAAATGAAATGCAAATTTTGTCTCAAAAATTTCAGAATATGAGTTGCATCATATCTAATGATCCACATAGGTTTCGCACTACTCTTTGCTTACCAAATGGATGAAATTGTTGGTGTGTAAATCTAGAATGCATCCCAAACCTATTTTGCCAACATGATTGTAAGGGCATATTTATCCCTTAGGTGTTTTGGTGATTGATGACAATGCATTTACGGACTAATCGTATGCCTTGAGTTTCTCAGACGCTTCATCACTAGGCACGAGACGATTCGGTGCCCTTCGAGACTATTGAAGACGGAGTTATTCTACGTTTCTTTTTGGTGGATTTGAGTCGTAGGAGAGCCGTACTATTAAGAGGGGGTCCGTGTCGGAAAGGTTCGGGTGGAATCATCACGTACACGTTTCCTTCTTTGCCTCCACGTTTCCCTTGCACTTTGGAGCTTTCCTCCGTTATCTTCTTTGTGCTTGCTCGACGGCTCTTCTTTGTACTTGCGGTAGTCTTGCTCTATGGAGCGGTAGTACCATAAGCACTCTTGATAGTACCGCTGGGTTCACGGTAGTACCGCTCCTCTGGAGCCTTAGTACCGTGGCTCCCGTGCCTAGTGCTGCTCGATGCGGTAGTAGGGCGGATGTAGTTTTTACATCCGCGCCCACACGGTAGTACCGACGTCAGCAACAGTAGTACCGCGGGAGCACATGGTAGTACTGCTCCCCTGGAGTCGTAGTACCGTGGCCCTCATACCTAGTACCGCTGCGTCGCGGTAGTAGGAGCGGATGTAATTTTTTACATCCGCGCCTCAACGGTAGTACCGCGCCTCATGCGCGGTAGTACCGCGCGCGGCCTGGCTCAGCTAGGTTACGGTAGTACCGCGTCTTAGCGGTAGTACCACGTCGGATTTTTGCATTGTTTCGTTTTCAGCGGAAGTAGGCACAGATGTATTTTTATTCATCCGCGCTCTTCGTAGGCTTGGACTCTCCTGCCTTGCGGTAGTACCGCAAGGGGGAGCGGTAGTACCGCGCGAGTGGTAGTACTGCTCTCAGTCAGGCTAGTCCCAGCCTCTGTTGCTACCGCGGAAGTACCGTGGTCCATCACGGTAGTACCGCGTGGCCTTGCGATAGTACCGCGCTCCTGGAGCGGTAGTACCGCATGTCGCAGGCTGAACATGTGGATAACGGTTGGATTTCTTCCTTGACTATAAAAGGGGCGTCTCCTACCTCTAGTTGACTACCTCTTCCACCTCTAAGCTCCATTGTTGCTCCAAGCTCCATTTTCGCCCGATCTCTCTCCCTAGCCAATCAAACTTGTTGATTTTCTCGGGATTAGTTGAGAAGGCCTCGATCTACACTTCCACCAAGAGAGATTTGATTCCCCCCACTTATCCCTAGCGGATCTTGTTACTCTTGGGTGTTTGAGCACCCTAGACGGTTGAGGTCACCTCGAAGCCAAACTCCATTGTGGTGAAGCTTCGTGGTGTTGTTGGGAGCCGCCAATTGTTGTGGAGATTGCCCCAACCTTGTTTGTAAAGGTTCGGTCGCCGCCTTCAAGGGCACCAACAGTGGAATCACGACATCTCGCATTGTGTGAGGGCGTGAGGAGAATACGGTGGCCCTAGTGGATTCTTGGGAGCATTGTGCCTCCACACTGCTCCAACGGAGACGTACTTCCCCTCAAAAGGAAGGAACTTCGGTAACACATCCTCGTCTCCACCGGCTCCACTCTTGGTTATCTCGCGCCTTTACTTTTGCAAGCTTACTTGTGTTGTTTCCCTTACTTGCTCGTGTGCTTGTTGTTGTCGCATCATATAGGTTGTTCACCTAGTTGCATATCTAGACAACCTACTTTGATGCAAAGTTTAATTTGGTAAAGAAAAGCTAAAAATTGTTAGTTGCCTATTCACCCCCCCTCTAGTCAACCATATCGATCCTTTCGATTGGTATGAGAGCCTCGTCTCTTTATTAAGGACTTTGCCGTCCGAAGAGTATGGTTGACACCACAGACGGTGCGGAGGAGCACTCCGATGTGAATCCTATCTCGTCTACGGCCGATGGGGTAACCTCGGTCTCTCGTGAGGAATTCAATGTGGCTCTAGACACATTGAAATACTCCATGCCGACCAAGGTTGAAAGCATGTTTACTAAATTTCTTGAAGGACTTAAACTGTCCACCTCGCCGATGAAAGTGGGTGATCCCACTAACAAGGTGACGGATGCTACCTCCGACAAGGGGGAAGCTAACAGTGAAAGGAGTCCTTCTACTAGTGGTAGAAATGGCACCGGCATCTTTGCCCATGTGGAACCTCCAATTTATGGAGGACCGATTCCCTCTACTCATTTAAATCATGCCGGTCCTCCTCCTAAGATTGTGAAAAACGAGGATTTTGATTCTTTGGTGTATCGCTTCAAGAGCCATTTAAATCATGTGAATACTAACCTTTGAAGAATCATTGAAGAAGGTCTCTATCCACATGACCGAAGCAACTTCACCCCGAGAGAAGTGGTGGATAATAAATTCAATGAGAGTGCTCTCTTCATCATCCAAGATGCAATCCTTCCCGAAGATCTCCCTCATCTTCGACCTCATGCCATGGCCAAAGACGCATGGCAATGCGTTGTGTCTCTCTATCAAGGAAGTGATAACATTCAACGCTCCAACTATGAAGTGGTACAAGATGAAGCCGATGAGTTTGCAATGAAAGAAGATGAAGAACCTCGTGAGCTCTTTCGAAGAGTAACCAAACTCGCGGTCTCACTCCGAGAACATGGGAGCAAGGACACGGATGACAATTGGATCAAGCGCAAGTTCCTCAAGGCCATGATGCCCTATAACAAGGCCATGTCCTCCGTCATTCGTCAAAGACCGGACTTCCACTCCATGACCTCAAGTGAAGTGTTGGATGAGTTCGTTGCAATGAGCATCTTGGACAAGACCACCGACAATGCGGTGCTCCGTTCTCAAAGGGCAAAGAAGCCCAACCTTGCTTTGAAGGCCAAGGTCAGTGTGGAAGAAGAGGAAGAAGAGGAAGATGAGGAGAGCAACCCCGAAGACACCAAATATGATTATCATGAGCACATGGCTCTTGCTTCAAGACAATTTTGGAGCAAGAAGAATACAAGACCCAACTTCAACAAGAACAACTCAAGTGGTTTCAAGGGCAAGCAACGAGTTAGAACTTGCTTCAACTGTGGCAATGTGAGTCATTTTGTTGCGGATCGTCCTTACGAGAAGCGGGAAGACAATGGTGGCAAGTTCATCCGAAAAGACAAAGCCAAGTCCTTCCCCAACAAGAACAACTTCACCAAGAAGACTCCTACTCGTGGGTTGGTGGTTCAAGAAGAATACAATGAGGATGACGATGATGATGAAAATGGAGAAGCAATGGCCATGGCGTCCGTTGCCATTGCTACCACTCCTCGGGTGTCTCTCTTTGATTCACCCAACGAGAACATCACCGCCAAGTGTCTCATGGCTAAAGCTTCCAACAAGGTAACCCCCAACATCAAAACCACCATCATTAGTTCATTACTATTCCCTCCTTGGAGGATTGCATTGATGAACATGATGAGTCTAATGAGGAAGTGAATGAATTTGAGTCTTTTATGAGTAAGCTCAAGGGCAAATCCAAGAAGCACTTTGTTGCTCTCTTGGAACAACTTGGTGGGGCCAATGACATGATCGAGTCTCACGAAGAAACCATCTCTAAGATGGAAGGTCATAGTCGTGACTATGCCGATGAGATATGGAATCTCTCTAATGCTCTTGAGGAAGAGCGTGGGCATCGTTTGACTCTTGAGGAGTCACACAATGATGACCATGCTAAGTTAAAGAAAGATCTTGATCATGCTCTTGTCGTGTCTCGTGTGCTAACTTCCGAGAAGGCTAAACTTGGGGTTGATCATGCTAGACTCAAGGAGGAGTTTGAGATACTTGACAAGGCCCACAAGGTCTTGAAGGGTGCTCATGCTAACCTCAAGGAGTCTCATGCTCAACTCCAAGTTAAGCTAACCAAGGAAAAGGCCACCTTCCCTCATATGGTATTAATTGATAATGCATATGCTACTAACCCGTGTTGTGAGCATGTGCATCTTGTGGAGGAGAATGCCAAGTTGAAGGATCAACTTGAGAAAGGCCTTGTGACTTGCATTCAAGGTGAGAAGAACCTCAACGACCTTTTGAGTAATCGAAAGGAAGTTGTGGCCAAGAAGGGAATTGGGTTTGCCCCCAAGTCCAAGAATAAGAAGAAGAACGACAAGACCTATCATCCTCCTCCTCTCAAGCAAACTTTTGTGAAAGAAGGAGAGGGTGCTCCTAAGGAGAAGAAGGAAAAAGTGAAGGGCGTTGATGTCAAAAAGGGCAAAACCATCTCCTCCAACAAAGCCGGCGACTTTAACCCGTCATATGTGTTGTGCCGTGCTAGTGATGGACATGTTTATGCTAAATTTGTTGGTTCTCCTTATGAGTACATTGAATGGTCTATTTGGGTTCCTAAGACCCTTGTTACTAACATCAAAGGACCCATTACTAAATGGGTACCTAAAACCAAGCATTGATCTCTTGTAGGTGTTTGCTTCCGGTGGGGGATCATGGTTGCTCGATAGTGGAGCAACAAATCATATGACCGGAAGCAAGGACTTGGTGGTGGACGTGCAAAAGATTCCATCTATGCCCACCAATGTCGAGTGGGGTGATGCCTCACAATCTAAGGTATTGGGTCTTGGCAAGGTTGTCATTTCTCATGATCTAACGATCGAGAAAGTCATGCTTGTTGAGTCCCTTGCATACAATTTACTTTCCGTTCGTCAACTTGCACTCATGGGCTTTGCCACTTTCTTTGACATTGATACCGTGGCCCTCTTGTGGAGCAAGACTCTTAAAGTAGCCTTTGTTGGGCATGTCGAGAACGGTCTCTATGTGATAAACTTTTCGGAGCGACCCACTAAGACCGCGACGTGCCTAATGGCTAAAGTTGACGTGGAATGGCTTTGGCATCGCCGTTTAAACCACGTCAATATGAGATCTTTGCAAAGTCTTCTCAAGGGGGACCATGTCCGTGGACTAACAAATGTTAGTTTTGCCAAAGACCGTGCTTGCAGTGCTTGTATTGAAGGAAAGCTTCATGAGAAGGCTCACCCTCCCACGACCATCATCTACTCGAAGAGACCCTTGGAGCTCCTTCACATGGATCTCTTTGGGCCCCCATCATTTGATAGTCTTGGAGGTAGAAATTATTGCTTGGTGATTGTGGATGACTATTCAAGATACACTTGGGTATACTTCTTCAAGAGGAAGATTGAGACTCAACAAACCGTCATCGACTTTGCAAATGATGCTCAACGTCAACATAATGCAAAGATCTTGACAATAAGAAGTGACAACGGCACCGAGTTCAAGAACTACACCTTGGATGAGTTTCTTAGTGATGAGGGGATGAAGCATCAATATGCTGCACCATATACCCCTCAACAAAATGGTGTTGCGGAGAGGAAGAACCGGACGTTGATGGATGCGGCAAGGACCATGATGGCGGAGTTCAAGTCTCCATACAACTTTTGGGCCGAAGCCATCAACACCGCATGTCATGCATCCAATCGGCTCTACCTTTGCAAAGGCTTGAACAAAACTCCGTATGAGATAATCACCGGCAACAAGCCCAATCTCAAGTACTTCCGAGTGTTCGGGTGTAAGTGTTTCATTCTCAAGAAAGGTTTTCGTTTGTCTAAATTTGAGGCTAGAGCTTATGAGGGCATATTTGTTGGTTATGCTACAAACTCTCATGCTTACCGTGTTCTCAACAAGTCCACCGGACTCATTGAGGAGACGTGTAACGTGGAGTTTGACGAAAATAACGGCTCCCAAGTGGAGCAAAGTGGTACTTGTGATGTAGGTGATGAAATTCCTCCCCAAGCCATAAGAAGAATGGGTATTGGTCATATTCTACCCATTGAGGAACCCCTTGTTGCTGAAGGAGAAGGACAATGCTCCACTCAAGTGGAGCCATCACCTCCTCAAGACCCACACGCTTCCGAAGAACAAAGTGAAGGCCCTCAACTTCGTGAACAAGACCAAGGGCAAGATCTACCTCAAGATGATGGTGAACCTCCAAATGATGCCCAAGGTCAAGTTCTCCCCCTCGAGCAAGTTCAAGATCATGAGCAAGCTCAAGATCAAGAACAAGCTCAAGACGGCGCCCAAGATGATCAAGTCAACCCTCCTCCTTCCACATCCGAGGAGGAATTAGAGCGTCGTGCCACGAAGACCGCTTCCAAACTCACCACCAAAGGCCATCTCATGGAGAATGTGGTTGGAAGCCTAAGAAAGAGGGTAAGCACTCGTAGACAATTAGCAAACTATTGTGAACATCACGCGTTTGTCTCTTGTGTTAAACCCCAAAAGGTCTATGAGGCGCTCGAAGACTCGGATTGGCTCAATGCTATGCATGAAGAACTCAACAACTTCAAGTACAACAAGGTGTGGAGATTGGTGCCAAGGCCATCGGGGAACCAAAACGTCATTGGAACCAAGTGGATTTTCAAGAACAAGCAAGATGCTCATGGGAACATCATTCGCAACAAGGCAAGATTGGTAGCACAAGGCTACTCCCAAGTTGAGGGTATCGACTATGGTGAAACCTTTGCTCCCGTTGCTCGCCTTGAATCCATTGTTTGTTGATTGCTTATGCTTCCCATCACAACTTTAAGTTTCAACAAATGGATGTGAAAAGTGCTTTTCTTAATGGTCCTATTAATGAGTTGGTCTATGTCAAGCAACCCCCCGGGTTCGAGGATCCCTACTTCCCGGATCATGTGTATCAACTCGATAAGGCACTCTATGGCCTTAAACAAGCCCCACGTGCGTGGTATGACCACCTTACCGAGTTGTTACAAGATCGTGGATTTGAGGTGGGGCAAATCGATCCCACTCTTTTTACTAAGAAGGTCAAAGGGGAGTTGTTTGTATGCCAACTATATGTTGATGATATTATCTTTGGTTCCCTAACAAAGCTTTCAATGAGGAATTTGCCGCTCTCATGACCTTCAAGTTCAAGATGTCTTCGATGGGAGAGTTGAAGTTCTTCCTTGGTTTTGATATCAAACAAAGAAGAGAAGGAACCTTCATCAACCAAGCCAAATATACTCAAGACATGCTAAAAGATTCAAGCTAAGTGATGTCAAGCGGCTTCTACTCCAATGCCTACCAAGTGACAACTTGACATTGATCCCAATGGTAAGCGGTGGATCAAAAGGTATATCGCTCCATGATTGGCTCCTTGCTTTACCTTTGTGCATCTAGACCGGATATCATGTTGAGTGTGGGAATGTGTGCACGGTTTCAAGCAAGACCAGAAGGAAAGTCACTATGTGGCGGTCAAGCGAATCTTCGATATTTGGCTCATCCCCAAACTTTGGCTTATGGTACCCAAGAGGGCAAACTTCAAGCTTGAAGGATATCTGATTCGATTGGGCAGGAGACAAAGTGGATAGGAAGTCCACCTCCGGAGGGTGCCAATTTCTTGGTTGCTCTTTGGTGAGTTGGTCTTCCAAGAAGCAAAGTTGTGTGTCTCTCTCGTCCACCGAAGCGGAATATGTGGCAGCCGATAGTAGTTGTGCACAACTCTTATGGATGAGGCAAACTTTAAAGGAGTACGGTGTCATTTGTGACAAAGTGCCTCTTTGGTGTGATAATGAAAGTGCCATCAAGATTTCTCTCAACCCGGTGCAACACTTCAAGACGAAGCATATTGAGATTTGGTATCACTTCATCCGGGATCACATTAGGCGAGGGGAGATCGAGCTCAAGTATGTCAACACTCATGATAACCTTGCAGATATTTTTACGAAGCCCTTGGATGAAGCAAGATTTCGCGAGTTAAGGCATGATCTAAATATCATTGATTCGAGCAATGTGACTTGAACCCTTGCACCCCCCACCACACTCAACTTGTTGTCTAGTTTAGGTGTAGGCATGGACATAGGGGGAGTGTTGTTCTCTCAATGAACTCTCCCTCCCCCCATTATGCATAAATAGATCAACTCTTTCACATTAGCCATTTTTGATGGTACTTGTGCTTCAAAGACGAGTTTTGGTCATGGGCCCAAGGATAATTCTTCGCGGTGTCATACCATATAACTCAAACATAGGTGGCTCCGGCCACTGCCCTCTCCTTTTGAGAGGTTGTGTCGCATGGTGGTTTCTTGTTGTCTTTTCTACCTTTGGATTGTGCGTGTTCTTGTGGTGTCCTTTGTGTTAAAAGTTTCCTTGCAAAGACCTTCTTCTTTTGTTGAAACCTGATTTTTCTTGAGCTCACGGTACTACCGCAGCCAGCTACGGTACTACCGCGTGAGGGGAGCACGGTACTACCACCCCCACGCGGCAGTAATTTTTTACTGCCGCCTGGGAGAGCGGTACTACCGCTTCGGTGCGGTACTTCCGCCCAAGCGGTACTACCGCAATGACATGCGGTACTACCGCGACGTCTCAGATGCGTGGGGATAAGGACGGGCAGGGGGAGTTCTAACTCCCCCATACCCATTCGTAAGTTTCCCCATATCGCGTCTCTCTCTCTCCCTCGCTCAAGAACGGGGCCGGCATCCGTCGCCGGATCTCCGCCTCCGGCTACCCTCCCGTGATTCCGTCTGGTGGGATCCTTCCCCACCACATGCTCTTGCCATGGACCAAGGTCTTTCCCCAACTCCCTCTCCTTTTGTTGTGTTCTTTGCCTCTAGGTTTTTGGGGGAGACTTGTGTGTTCTAGATATTCTTAGGATTAATCTATGCAAGAGTAAGATGAAGGAGAGTAGTATTGCGTAGGGATTATACTTGTCTTTTTGTCCTGTGCTAGATTTGATCACCGTAGCACCGCCGTGGTTTCGCGGTTCTTTTCAGATTCAAACTGTCATTTGGATCTGGCGCGGTGCGGTACTACCGCCCGTCTGGCGCGGTACTACCGCACTTGCTGCGGCACTAAAGCTTTACTACCGCTCCCATCCCGGTACTACCGTGACCTCGCACGGTACTACCGCGACTTGGAGCGGTACTAAAATTTTAGTACCGCAGGCTCTAGCAGTAGTACCGTGATTCACATCTCTCTCATGGCAACTTTCACGTGTATTCTCTCTGTGTTTCTTGTGCTTTGCCGTGGTCTTTGCATTGATCCTTTTGCTTGTCGTGGTTGCTTTGCGTTCTGTGTCTCAGGTGGTGGCTCTCGCTGTTCCAATCCCAGTCGTGACACTGGCTCCAAGCGTCTGCGCAATCCAGGTGAAGCACCAGAGGGCTCCACTGCCCCCAAGCGCCATGTCAAGACATCAGCTAGCAAGAACAAGGAGCCCGCTAAGGGCATGGACGAGATACCCCAGTCTGAGTACGTCCGTCTCAGGCAGCTCCACCCGTATGTGAACCCTCGTACTTCTATCAAAGGTTGTGAGCTATTTTGGAACAAGCAACAAACTCTCACTTATCTGGATGTCATCAAGAACAAGCAGAACACCTATGTGGATGTGAAATGGATTGATATGCATCACATGAGGAAGGACAAGTTTCGTGAGTACTTTGGAGAAGCTCTGGACTTGGTGGAGCAGTTTGGTATTGAGCATGTGATCTCCTTTCACCTTGACTATGACCCTGAGCTTATCTGTTAGTTCTTTGCCTCAGTATATTTTCACCCTGATGAGGAGCGGAGGATGACCTGGATGACCAATGGCCGTAAGCTGACTGCTACTTGGAAGGAGTTCATGGATCTGCTCCATGTTCCTGATGATGGCCTCGCCAACCCCGTGGGTGTCCGACCCCATGCTAATTCTGAGTCTGCTAACAAGGACAAGCTTCAGCCATACTTTGTTGAGAAGGCGCTTGCAAATGGCAAGTCGGCATGGGTGCTCAACTCCTTTCTGGATATCATGTATCGCATCTTCCGCAACTCATTGTTTCCCCGCATTGGTGACAAGGACAAGGTTCATGCCTATATGGTGGATATGATGCTCATATGCGAGGAGGCTCGTATGTCTCAGACTCAGCCACTTGATGTCTCACACATCATGTGGTGTGAGCTTCGATTTGCGGTGTTCAACCGCAAGGTGCCTATCTATGGGCCCTATCTGTTTCTGCTAATCTCGAAGACTTGGGAGAAGATGTTCCCTGGTGATGAGTTCCTTGCTCCAGACTGGATTCGCCATGATCCCATCTGTCTCCGTGTCAAGCCCAACTGGGCCAACACTACTACTCGTGCTAAGGCGACTGCTGCTAGGGCTGCTGTTGATGAGGAGGATGCTGGCGTCGAGGATGTTGCTGAGGGCCGTGCTGCTCGGTCTTCCCAGAGCTCCTCTATGCCCTCATGGGCCAAGAAGCTGAAGGACAAGATGAAGACTCTTTTCTGCATGCAAGCCAAGGGGCAGTACAGGACTCACGTGGCATCTAAGGAGAGTCGCCACCGGGACAAGAAGATCTTGCAGCTGTATGGCGAGGAAGTGTCTGGCGGTTCTGAGGATCGCATCACTCCATAGGCCGAGTGGATGGAGAAGCAAGGCTACAGGTGGACTGATTCCGAGGAGGACGTCGAGGAGACCATCCCTGCCGCTGAGGAGTCTGACGAAGGGCGTTGGGATGAGTTCCCTGCTTGAGCCAACCCTTGTGTCTAGGTGTCCTCTCTGCCTTTTTGGCGTCTCGATGCCAAAGGGGGAGAGAGTGTAGGGATTTGCGTGTCGTGGGTTGTTCGTGTTCGGTGTGCTTGCTGCTTTCTCGTTTGAACCTCGTTTGAACCTCGTTTCAGTTGGTTTGGTTTGCTTTACTTCATATGGTGTAAGACATATGCACTCTATCTATCTTAGCAAGCTTGTGATATATTGTGCTACCTTTGTGCTATGCTCTGCTTAGATGTTAGTTATCATGCCTTTATCTCTAGAATATAGGGGGAGTGTTGATCCTAGTTTGTGTGCTATGCAGTCCAAAGCATCCATCTAGATTGCACACATCTAGGGGGAGCCCGTCTATATTCTAGAGAGGAGGGGTTTGCCTTTGCTCAATATTATCTCATCTATGTGCAAATCCGGTATTGTCATCAATCCACCAAAAAGGGGGAGATTGTAAGGGCATATTTATCCCTTAGGTGTTTTGGTGATTGATGACAATGCATTTGCGGACTAATCGTGTGCCTTGAGTTTCTCAGACGCTTCATCACTAGGCACGAGACGATTCGGTGCCCCTTGAGACTATTGAAGATGGCGTTATTGTACGTTTCTTTTTGGTGGATTTGAGTCGTAGGAGAGCCGTACTATTAAGAGGGGGTCCGCGTCGGAAAGGTTCGGGTGGAATCATCACGTACACGTTTCCTTCTTTGCCTCCACCTTTCCCTTGCACTTTGGAGCTTTCCTCCGTTATCTTCTTTGTGCTTGCTCGACGGCTCTTGCTGTACTTGCGGTAGTCTTTGCTCTATGGAGCGGTAGTACCGCAAGCACCTTGTAGTACCGCTTCGGGTTCACGGTAGTACCGCTCCTCTGGAGCCTTAGTACCGCGTGGCTCCCGAGCGTAGTGCTGCTCGATGCGGTAGTAAGGCGGATGTAATTTTTACATCCGCGCTCCCACTGGTAATACCGCCGTCCAAAGACGGTAGTACCGCTGAGAGCCCACGGTAATCTTGCTCCCCGAGTCGTAATCTTGTGGCCCTCATACCTAGTACCGCTGCGTCGCGGTAGTAGGAGCGGATGTAATTTTTTACATCCGCACCTCAACGGTAGTACCGCGCCTCATGCACAGTAGTACCGCGCGCGGCCTGGCTCAGCTAGGTTACGGTAGTACCGCGTCTTAGCGGTAGTACCGCGTCGGATTTTTGCACTATTTCGTTTTCAGCGGAAGTAGGCACGGATGTATTTTTATTTATCCGCGCTCTTCGTAGGCTTGGACTCTCCTGCCTTGCGGTAGTACCGCAAGGGGGAGCGGTAGTACCGCATGAAGGTAATATTGCTCTCGGTCGAGCTAGTCCCAGCTCTGCCATCGCCATGCTGAAATACCGTGGTCCATCACGGTAGTACCGCGTGGCCTTGCGGTAGTACCGCGCTCCTGGAGCGGTAGTACCGCATGTCGCAGGTTGAACATGTGGATAACGGTTGGATTTCTTCCTTGACTATAAAAGTGGCGTCTCCTACCTCTAGTTGACTACCTCTTCCACCTTTAAGCTCCATTGTTGCTCCAAGCTCCATTTTTGCCCGATCTCTCTCCCTAGACAATCAAACTTGTTGATTTGCTCGGGATTAGTTGAGAAGGCCTCGATCTACACTTCCACCAAGAGAGATTTGATTCCCCCCACTTATCCCTAGCGGATCTTGTTACTCTTGGGTGTTTGAGCACCCTAGACGGTTGAGGTCACCTCGAAGCCATACTCCATTGTGGTGAAGCTTCGTGGTGTTGTTGGGAGCCTCCAATTGTTGTGGAGATTTCCCCAACCTTGTTTGTAAAGGTTCGGTCGCCGCCTTCAAGGGCACCAATAGTGGAATCACGGCATCTCGCATTGTGTGAGGGCGCAAGGAGAATATGGTGGCCCTAGTGGCTTCTTGGGGAGCATTGTGCCTCCACACCGGTCCAACGGAGACGTACTTCCCCTCAAAAGGAAGGAACTTCGGTAACACATCCTCGTCTCCACCGGCTCCACTCTTGGTTATCTCGCGCCTTTACTTTTGCAAGCTTACTTGTGTTGTTTCCTTTACTTGCTCGTGTGCTTGTTGTTGTCGCATCATATATGTTGTTCACCTAGTTGCATATCTAGACAACCTACTTTGATGCAAAGTTTAATTTGGTAAAGAAAAGCTAAAAATTGTTAGTTGCCTATTCACCCCCCTGTCGGTGTCAAAACCGGCGGATCTTGGGTAGGGGGTCCCTAACTATGCGTCTAGGCGGATGGTAACAGGAGACAAGGGACACGATGTTTTACCCAGGTTCGGTCCCTCTTGATGGAGGTAAAACCCTACGTCCTGCTTGATTAATATTGATGATATGGGTAGTACAAGAGTAGATCTACCACGAGATCAAGGAGGCTAAACCCTAGAAGCTAGCCTATGGTATGATTGTTGTAATGGAGGTTATGTTCTATGGACTAAAGCCCTCTGGTTTATATAGACACCGGAGAGGGCTAGGGTTACACAGAGTCGGTTACAATGGTAGGAGATCTACATATCCGTATTGCCAAGCTTGCCTTCCACGCCAAGGAAAGTCCCATCCGGACACGAGACGGAGTCTTCAATCTTGTATCTTCGTAGTCTTGGGGTCCGGCGGACGATGATAGTCCGGCTGTCCGGACACCCCCTAGTCCAGACTCCTCGGTAGCCCCGAACTAGGCTTCAATGACGATAAGCCCGGCGCGTATGTAGTCTTCGGCGTTGCAAGGCGGGTTCTCCTTCAAGTTCCATGTATCTGCTGAACAGTGTCCGGCTTCCTGATTAATGTTGTGCTTCTTGGCTTCTACGTCCAAGAATGGCCTTCTTCCACGCGTCGCACGAATGCAAAAAGCCAGGGTATCTTTAACGTTTTACCCCCTAGCTGCACAAATAATCCGCCTATAAGAGAGGCAAGAATCCAGATCCAAATCACACCACCTTCCTTCCGCGAGTCCTCATCGGAGCGCCTCTGACCAAAAATCCATTCTATCATGGACCGTCGACGGCTCCTCTTCTCGCCTCGGCCCTCTGCGGGGAGATTGAGGAGATGTTACATCCCGCACAACGAGCGGTGGCGCTTCAAGCAAGGATATCTCCTCCGGCCTTCATGGTCCCGGTTCGAGCGGGTTGGCCACCTACCAAGGTGGGAAACAAGCGGAGGCTACCCCAAGTCCCAACAAAGGGGGCGGGTATGCTTCGTCCCCTATCGATAAGGGGACTCAGATTTCCTATTCATCCGTTCCTCCGCGGGCTCACGGAGTTCTATGGACTCCAGCTCCATCTGCCACGCCCGCCTCTATCACGCATATTGCGGGTTATGTAGCTCTTTGTGAGCTATTTCGGGCATCGAGCCCCATTTTTCCCTGTGGAAGAGGCTATTACGCCTCGTGCCCGTTCTCACGAGGGTCCATATACCAAGTGGGGCGCCAAGTATGGCGATCGCCCGAGACGGATATCTATCTGGAACCCCCAAGAAGGCGTCCAAGACGGCCTTTGGAATGGTTTACATAGAAGGCGCTCATTGCGGACCTGTCCGGATCGGCCTCCGGAGTTGATACTACTCCCTCTGAAGAAACGCTTTAGCTGGCGCTCGCATGAGCCCCCAAGCGGGAAGAAGACAAGAGCGTCCATTATCGATGGGCGAATAAGGTTCTTGGCCCACTCGGGTTGACCATGATTGGAGTCATGGCAACATGTATTCTGTGGGGGGAGGTGCAGCCACTGCAATCTGAGGGCCACCCATGTGGGATTTCAATAGGGAAGACGACGCCACCCGCCATGGTCGCAAAGGACTGGATTCGGCCGAGGATCTGGTGGCGATCCTGTCCGGCCTATACAAGGGGGAGAAGGAGGACTTTCTCCAGACGAACCCTTTGAATGGGTTTTCCATGAATAACCCCGGTATTGGGTAGCGAACACTTTGAGGTCCGACCCGTGCTTTGAAGTTTAAGCTTCTCATATTGTGTCTTGGCGCGAGGCTGCACGGATATGGAGTACATGATAAGTCCAGCCCCGCAACCCGAGGATCCGGAGAGATCCCGGGATCCAGCCTCCGAAGAGGATCCGGACATAAAGGTGGAGCTAATCGACGGGGTGTTCCACCAGCTCAGCATAGACAATGCTTTAGTTGCCATTATGGCTGACTACCCCGGATTGCGCCCGGCTACCCAGGTGATTGTGACCGAAGTCCCGACACCATAGTTTCTTCCTTGCCCATCTCTGACCTTCGCATACGATGGTGTTTTGCAGGAAGTGCTTTCAAGGCGGGAAGCCGAGCCCGCGGCGGCTGGCCAACAAAGGCTAATCCGGACCAGTAGGCGGAAGAGGAGCGCGGCGCGGACTGAAACGTCACCGCAGAGGTATAGCTCGCATTTAATTATTTGGAGCAATGTTCCTAGGAAGCGTTTAAGTGCTCATGATCTCTGTAGGAGAAAAAGCGCCCGCCGGACTGCGGGCGTGGAGGTTGCCAATCCAACCTCTACCAGCCGAGCTCGGCGCCCGAGGGGGAGGCGGCGCAAAGCGCGGGCGGATACTCCTCCAACGGAGGATGCCGACAGACCGTCGCCACCAAGTTCGAGGTGGAGAGCGCCATGAACCACAGGCGCCGCCGACAAGGTGTTTCGTGACGCGTGCTTCTCCCCGAGGCGTTGAATGCCTTTAGCAGGGGACCGCACCTCCGTGCTGCTCAAGATGGTTTTACGAGCCACGGAGCAATATGTAAAAGACATACGGGTAAGAGAATTTAATAGTTATATATGCGGTGAGCCCCGAGACTTAAAGTAGTTATGTTAACTGATTTAAGGATCATTTGAAACGCAGGTCTTCTTGAGAAGAATACCCAATTGTCTCGGGAGCTGCAGGAATGCAAGGCCCAACTTGAGGTCCGCACTTGCTGCCATGAGGAGGAAACAGAGACCCCTCCCTGGTAACACATTTTATTCATAAATATAAAGCATTGTGCGGCATCTTGCGCAAGTCTAATAATGACATTGCAGGTGCCACGGACAAGATCCGGACAGGCAAAATTACTGCGCCGGTGAAGGCGGCGAGAGGTGCTGAATAGGGTGCATCAAGAGAGCAACAAGCTCCGGGATGCCACGCCAAGCTCGGGAAGAGCTGAAAGGTGTTCGGGCGAGCTATGCAGCTCCGTTAAGGAGAATCACGGCTTCATCGCGGCATCTATAGTAAGTGCTTAGCGAACTCCTTTGAAAAGAAGAGTTGGTGAGGAAGTCAATTTGACAAAATGTGTATGCAGAGGTATTCTCATAGGTCGCCTGCAGAGGAGATGCCGAATCAGCGGGCGATCAACTTCGAGCTGTTGCGGCTGCTCGAGCGAGTTTGACGGTGATGGCGGCGCCGTTCGAGGCTTTATGCTGGCCCTTTCCCCGCCGAAGGCCTTGGGGAGCTTTGGAGAAGCTTCAAAGAATGCGGCGGCGCTTCCGTTTGTGGAAGATTTGACTGCCGCCAAGGTGCCAGGAGGCTTGGGCCATGGTGAAGCAGCGCTACAAGAAGGCGATCCCAACCACATGGCGAGGTCGGACCTATGGGGCCCGATGGGAAGGAGATCCTGTGAGTTTAGTATCGACCAAGTAGAGTTGGCGCTAAGTTTTCCCAACGGGACAGTAAATTAGACAACTGTTAGGCGGGATTGAGGAAGAATACGGTCGATAGACTTGACAATGTATTTTTTAAAATGACATGTGAAATGCCTTCTAGCAGATTGTAGATCGTTTGTCTTTGCCGACCTTTTCGCTTCAACCTCGGGACCCTAGAGTCGGAGTGTGTCGAATACCTTCTCGGTTAGAAACAACCGTGGTATGCATGGAGACCAGCGTGGGGTCAATAGTGCTTTATCGGACAAGTGCCCAACTAGTTATGTTATATTACATGGTTAGTAAGAAACATCTTCCGGGGAGAATAGTTCCGTTAAGGGTTCCTTTCCACGAGAGGCATGCCCTAAGGTGCATGTTGGATTTGTGAAAAAAGAAAAAACATCCGGGGCAGATAAATAGATAGGGAAAAATCATCTTTCACGTCACCAACCGAATATTCCCTTAAGAGCGCTAGCTTTCGGCTTCACCTAGTCTGAGGTACACATCCGCCGGTGGCGGTAACAATCAGAGGTGCTCCTTTACCTCCTAGCCAAACAATCGGGAGCGAGGGGTAAGCACGGAGCCGAGCAACCCAGCTTGGCCAAAACTTAAGTCATATCGATGCATATAATGGTGAGTAAAAGGTACATGTGGAAGCTTGACACATGTCTTTGGGCATGAAGCCCTTACAATTGAGCTTCGAAAAAAGCCCCGGTATGATGAGTGCGGATGGCACATCAAGTGTATCACGAACAATGTGCGAGTAGGCCCTTAAGGGCTTTTTAGTAAAAGGGTTAAGAGAAGAAAGAGAAACAAAAGACAGCGAAGTGTAAAAATTTGAGCGGGGAAGGGGCGAACTCTTAGTCGGCGCTAGGCATAGAATCTTGATTGGTGGGCTGCGTTCCATGGGTTCGGCTCGAGTCGGTTATCCGGCGCATTTAAATGAACGATGCGCTCCGCGGTCGAGGACTTGATCGATAATGAAGGGCCCCTCCCATTTGGGCTTGAGCTTGTCCTTTTCTTGTCCGGCAGGCGTAGAACTAGTTCGCCAACGTTGTAAGTCTTGGCCCGTACTTCTGCCTTTGATATCTTGAGCTGCTGGCGATAGAATGCGGAGCGAGCCTTGGCAACGTCGCGTTCTTCCTCCAATGCGTCCAAGCTGTCCTGCCGATCTAGCTCGGCCTCTCTTTCTTCGTACATGCGCATTCAAGGTGAGTCATGAATAATGTCACAGGGCAGAACTGCCTCTGCACCGTATACCATAAAAAATGGTGTGAATCCGGTAGTACGGTTGGGCGTTGTCCTCAGCCCCCAGAGCACGGAGTCGAGCTCCTCTACCCAGTGCGTGTTAGATTTAGTAAGTGACCGCACTAGTCTGGGTTTAATGCCGCTCATTATTAGACCATTTGCTCGTTCCACTTATTTGTTGGTTTGAGGATGATAGATGAAGCGTAGTCGAGCTTAATGCCCATGTTTTTGCACCATGATTTAACCTCGTCGGCCGTAAAATTCGTGCTGCGTTATCGATGATGATCTTTGTGGAGCGTAAAGCGGTGTACTACCCGGAGATAAAGTCTATCACTGGTCCGGACTCTGCCGTTTTGACTGGTTTGGCCTCTATCCATTTGGTGAATTTGTCCACCATGACCAATAGGTACCTTTGCTTGTGGGTTCCCCTTTGAGGGGTCCAACCATGTCAAGCCCCTGGACATGACGGCCGGTAATGGGTATAGTTTTGAGGCGGTGGGTGGCATATGGCTCGATTAGCAAAGAGGCGACAACCGGCGCATCTTTGGACTAAGGCACGAGCATCTGCGGGCCGTTGGCGATAAAACCTGTCTGAATGCCTTTCCTACAAGAGCCCGAGCTGATGTGTGGTGTCCGCCTAGTCGGCGTGAATTTCAGCGGGAGGTTTCGCCCTTCTTCTTCGGAGATACACCTTTGAAGGACTCGGTTGAGCTTTTCTTATAAAGTTCTCCCTCATGGACCTTGTAGGCTTTAGATCGCGGATTATGCAATGGGCCTTATTTTGGTCTTGGGAAGTTCTTGCCTCGGCAATTAGGCTAGGAATGGTTACGTCCGCAGGCGATTCACGCCATTATGTCGTGGGCTGAAGGTGTTATGTCATCGGCTGGATCGCCGGTTGGCGCGGTTTTTCCGGTTTGTCATTTCCGGACTCCTCCTCCCATAGTACGGATGGCTTGAAGAGCCGTTCTAGGAAGATATTTGGAGGGACAGCGTCATGTTTTGCACCAATGCGTGCCAGTACGTCGGCTGCTTGGTTATTATCTCGGGCTATGTGATGGAATTCGAGTCCTTCAAACCGAGCTGACATTTTTAGGACAGCGTTGCGATATGCTGCCATTTTCGGATCCTTGGCGTCAAAGTCTCCATTTATTTGGGATATTGCAAGGTTTGAATCCCCGCGCACCTCTAGGCATTGAATGCCCATGGATATTGCCATCCGGAGACCATGTAACAGGGCCTCATATTCGGCTGCGTTGTTGGAGTCCGTGTACATTATTTGAAGTACATACTGGACTGTGTCCCCGGTCGGGGACGTCAATACAACGCTAGCCCCCAGTCCGGCCAACATTTTATAGCCGTCGAAGTGCATAATCCAATTGGAGTATGCGCCGTACTCTTTAGGGAGTTCGGCTTCGGTCCATTCAGCGACAAAGTCAGCCAAAACTTGTGACTTTATAGCTCGCCGAGGTTTGTAAGTTATATCGAATGGTAAGAGCTCAATGGCCCATTTTGCAATCCTGCCCGTTGCGTCGCGGTTATTTATAATGTCGTTGAGTGGTACTTGAGCCCTTGTTATCGAGCACTCTTGAAAGTAGTGTCGAAGCTTAGGGATGCCATGAACACCGCACACGCTATCTTCTAATAGTGCGGGTAACGGGACTTGCAGGGGGTTAACACAGTGGATACATAATACACTGGTTTTTGAAGAGAATTTATACTCTTACGTCTCTC
The DNA here is from genome assembly GCA_021437245.1 of Aegilops speltoides. NCBI lineage: Eukaryota > Viridiplantae > Streptophyta > Magnoliopsida > Poales > Poaceae > Aegilops > Aegilops speltoides. Next base: position 421,907,312 of record CM038145.1, on the reverse strand, counting down.
GTTCGACGACGAGTACCGCGACTTACAACTTGATGCGTTCTTTGTGATGTATAACAACATTGGTTCGCCCGGGTTAGGCGCAGCCAGGACGGTTGATGCCAATATGGCCTTTATTTCGTCGAGTCCCGCAGATGGCAGCATCTGTCCCTCGAAGTGTTGATGCGCCTAAGGAGGCGATAGAGGGCAATGCCTTTTCTCCTAGGCGGAGATAAAGCGGCTTAGAGCCGCCACGCATCGATCAATTTTGTATTTGCTTGAGGTCTTTTGGGATATCTAGCTGCGTGAGCTCGGATTTTGGCTGGGTTTGCTTCAATTCCTCTACGGATACAATAAAGCCCAAGTAGCTTTCCGATGGTACACAGCGCATTTTCGGATTCACTTGATGTCATATGCTCGAGGTTGTCGAATGTGAGCCTCAAGTCGTCTACTAGAGTTTCGGCGTGTTTGGTTTTGACGACTCGTCGTCTCGTATGCCTCTACGGTTTTGCCGATCTGGGTGGCGGACATGTTTGAATCGGTGATATGTTGCGCCAGCATTTTAAGTCCGAAGGGCATCGTGTTGAAGCAGAATGGTCCATATGGAGTGATGAATGTCGTTGCAGCTTGATCTGCTTCCGCCATCTTAATTTGATGGTATCCGGAGTATGCGTCAAGGAAACACAATGAATCGTGTCCTCTGAGAGCATCGATTATCCGGTCGATCGGGGGGGGGAAGGATCCTTTGGGCAAGCCTTATTGAGGTCTTTAAAATCGGCGCATAGGCGCCGGATTTATCATTCTTTGGTACCATTACCGGGTTTGCTAGCTAGTCCGGATGTTTGATATCTCGATGAATCCAGCCTCAATAGTTTGGCTAGCTCTTCTCCCATTGCTGTCTTTTGGGTTAGGAAAATCGTCGAAGAGCCTGTTTGGTGGCTTGAATCCTTTAGGAAGTTTAGGCTGTGTTACGCTAATCTGCGTGGGATTAGGGCATATCAGGGTGCCGGTGAAAATGTCCCAATTTTCCTGAAGGAATTCTCGTAGTGCGGCGTCTACATCCGGGTTCAATTGTGCCCCGATGGAGGCCGTCTTTGTTGGGTCCATTGGATGGACCTGGAATTTTACTATTTAAATCTGCTGGTTTAAAGGAGGTGGACTTGGATCTCTTATCGAGTATCACATCGTCCTGTTCACCGTGAAGCGCAAAGACGGTGAGTTCTTCTGCCGCTAGGGCCGGATAAGCGCCTCGGGGCTAATCTGGCTGTCTTGTTTTGACACGTAATGCTATGTCCGGATCACTAACGAGAGTGATTATTCCACGGGCCGAGCATTTTGAGCTTCATGTACCCGTAATAAGTGCGGCTTGAAAAATTGTGAATGCCTCCGTCCTAGTATAGCGTGATATCCATTTGTTGAGCGGGGCCACTTGGGCGTGACTTCTTGGGATCTGTAATTGTCCGTGAGCGAACACCACATCGAGTGTGATTTTCGGGCAGCGTGCTTCCGGCTGGGTATTATTCGTCTCGAAGGTTGTCTGCTTCGCTCAATACGGCTCGATCTATTTCCATTTTTGAAGAGTTTCCTCGTAGATGAGGTTTAATCCGCTGCCGCCATCCATGAGGACCTTTGTAAGTCGAAAGCCGTCCACTATGGGACTAAGCACCGGTCTGGTGGTGCTCGGGCTGTTCGAATTTAGGTTAAATCCTTGGCGTTCAAGGTGATGGCTGTGTCGCTCCATGGATTTGTTGTTGCTACTTGGTAGACTTCTGCGAGGCATGGATTGTTCGTTTCGCATATTATTTGATGCGAAGGTCTCGAAGGCTGTTGATACCGTGCGGTATTGTTGGAGTGGTTTTCGGGGCTAAAGCTCCTCGCCACTTTTGGCCACTGCCGTAATATCCAACATGCTCGGAGGCTATGTGTTGGGGCGGCGCCCTCTGATCTTGTGAAGTTCTGAGGTCCGTGAGCCATCCCTCGATGCGGTTCCGTGCCCTCTATGGGGTTTTGCTTTTTGTTTTGTATCACGGTGCACGAGTGTAATGCACCCTTTTGATCGGATGGGGTTGGGTCGGATTGTCCCAAAAATTATTTTCGGTTTTCGGAAACTCTCCATGGCACTGATACTTTCGTACTATGGACACCATATCGGCAAGCGTGTAATTTTCTGACGGTGACGGCGTTCAAGATTCCCGATCCGTGCAATTATTGCAAAAATTGAGATTGCGTTATCCTCTCGGCAGTCCTTTATCTGTCCATGACCGGGAGAATCGCCCGATAGTGATGTACCGTTTCAGCGGGCTCTTGCGGATTAGATATAGATCGCGTATGTGCGGGCGGGTGGGTGGAATTAAGTCGGAACCCTACCCGTCTCAAGGCTTAAAGGCCGGAAGTTTCCAAATTCGGGAGTTTGGATTGCTGGGCGTAGTCCGGTGAGTCGAACGATGCATGATTTTAAGTTCGATTCTTTCGATCGAAGTCCGTCCCTCCGGAAATCCGGCATGGAGGTTCGGGAACCGGACGTGACTAGTTTTCAATATAGGAAAAGAGTCGCCGCATTGTTCCTCTACCACTGCGACGTGGTGGGTGACTGGGAGAGTTAATCTCTCGGATCGGTTTAGGCCCGATCTGATTGTAGTCTATGGCGACTCACAGGCGGCGTCGCGATCCAAGAGCTCATTGTGAGCGAGAGCTCTATTGGATCCATTGCTTGCTCGGTAGATTCGGTGACGAAAAGATTCTTTGTTGACGACTTGAGAAGTCATTGTCGAGCGATGGCGGATGGCGATCATAAGAAAACCACCTAGCGGATAGTTTGGCTGGAGGCCAAGGCCCTTTGGCAAAGATCTGTCCTTGAAGGCGGGTGGAGGCATCCTTCCTATCGGCGCACGACGACGGAGGAACTCTCAATGAAAGCACCAATGTCGGTGTCAAAACCGGCGGATCTCGGGTAGGGGTCCCGAAGCTGTGCGTCTAGGCGGATGGTAACGGAGACAAGGGACACGATGTTTTACCTAGGTTGGTCCCTCTTGATGGAGGTAAAACCTACGTCTGCTTGATTAATATTGATGATATGGGTAGTACAAGAGTAGATTTACCACGAGATCAAGGAGGCTAAACCCTAGAAGCTAGCCTATGGTATGATTGTTGTAATGGAGGTTATGTCCTATGGACTAAAGCCCTCCGGTTTATATAGACACCGGAGAGGGCTAGGGTTACACAGAGTCGGTTACAATGGTAGGAGATCTACATATCCGTATTGCCAAGCTTGCCTTCCACGCCAAGGAAAGTCCCATCCGGACATGGGACGGAGTCTTCAATCTTGTATCTTCGTAGTCTTGGGGTCCGATGGACGATGATAGTCCGGCTGTCCGGACACCCCCTAGTCCAGGACTCCCTCACCCCCCCTCTAGTCAACCATATCGATCCTTTCAATGATGACATGAATATCAAAGATTTTGTACGGTGTGTATCTTTAGCCTGGTGGTATTTATATTTGGGTGTTGCTTATGTGTTACTTTGAATAACGAAGTTCACCCAAAAAATATTCTGAGGTTATAGTTGTTTCACTTTACCTCTCCCACCCTACCTGCATTTAAAGGGAATCAATTATAGTCATAGAGCTAACTCAACAATACAATTCATATATCATGAGACACACACACACACATTCTGGTTGTGCTAAGAATTTCACTAGCATTTTATCTTGATTGTTGGTGTTACTTGTTGGCTAGCTCATATTTTTATATGTACATTGTATATGAATCATGAGATTCTATGTGTACAAAACATGGCAAAACTACTTATGTTCCATTTTTTATACATTATGCATCAACCAAAATGGGAAATCTTTGATGTTAGGTTGGCCGCCTTCCTAAACACTTCAATGTTGTCGTGGTATAACAATTCCTCAATTGTTATCACTATCTTTATACGAGAAGTTAAATTATTTTAGAAAAAATATATGGTTAATTGACTCCAAATATTGAATGTAGCTTTGCTAATTAGAGAGCCTACGCATTGATCCATCTGCTTGATAATGTTGCATATCATCGAGTTTTAAATCTCTACAGTCATTGTAAGATACTAATGTGATCTCGGAGCATACATTGTTCGTTAATTTTCAAAAACACCAAATGAATAACAGAATGTGGAATGCCATTAACACATTTAGTTCTTTCACTAATCCAACATTGTACCGCAAATATCATAATTATATCCCAAAGAACTGAAAAACTTCTTGAAACAAATTCTGAAATCTTCTTAGCGACCAAATACTCTAAACAAACATGACTAGTTTGCTTAAATGGGTAGAAAGAATGAATAACTCTTATCCAGATGTAAGTTTGTGTTGCATTTGTAAGATGAATGAAGCAATAGTCGTGTTTCATCATTTTGAATTTCTCAATTCATCCCAAGCTCGACTTGAAATGCCATGGGTGCATCTTTTGCTAAGTAGGAGAGTAATGTGGTGTTTGCGCTAGGGTAAATGTTGCAATCATGTAAGCCACACATACGTTCTTTAGTCCTTGTAATCCTTCATTGTGTGCTATATTACACATATAGCCAAATATATACCAAGTGACTTGGTTGGAGCTTTAAATAATAATGAATGAATATAATGAAAAATATTGAAAATTTGGTCGGCAAGCTAACTTGTTTAAAATTACAGTAGGATGTGCTCCTTTTGTTTAAGTGTTTGGTTAGAGTACAATTTGCATGCTATGACTTAGAAAATATTTGTAACAATCTGTTATGGCTTACAACCATCACACAACCATATATGTAATTACATGTCTTCAACTTGTTTATTGAATGCAACCGCCCTATTCATAAATGCCATTCATGTAAAGTGTTATGTACTCCGAATGTCTCAAAATACCAAGTTCAAAAGAAGTGTGAATTGTATAAGCAAGTTCTTTTAAATCGAGGTTCTGTCGGTGTACTAAAGTAGGGGTACCTTAGTACCCCGAACTTGTCTGCAGGCGATCATGGCGATCATGGCAAGGCTTGCCGGGCGTCCGCCAAGACCCTCCACCATCCCCAATTACTACCATTCAAGAACAAAGTGTTAACTTTGAGGACAAGACCCCGGCAAGAGGAGCTTGCCGGGAAGAACAAGACCCCGGCAAGAGGAGCTTGCCGGGAAGGCCAACCAAGGCACTTCAGAAGACTTGCCGTGACACACCGCGCGTCCCGGCAAGACCCGACGAGCGGCAAGCTTGCGGATGCGACAAGGCGAGACGCGGCAAAGGCGCTTTGCGTGGAAGCCACACTCTCTAAGCTGCGCTCCAGCTCACCCGACAGCGTGTCGCCGCAGATCACTCTGGCGCGCGTGGCGGTGGTGTGCAGACCTAGCGGTGCGAGGTGGCGGCGAAGGTGACTAGGAGGCCATCGTGGCGATCGATGGCGCCCTAACGGTCGTTTCTGCCTTGTTGGAGCGACCGGACGGGCGTAAATGCCCTTGTCCCCTGCCGTCAGAGTTAGGTAGGGGACACTATTGATAGTGGTTGTACCAACCCGTGTTTTTACCTTTCTACCCCTCTCTCTGCGTTGCCACCTGTCGGTGACCCCTTTAGACTATAAAAAGGAGGCCCGTGCGCACGTAGGGGGGGTTCGGTTCGGTTCGACTCATTTGAGACCACAACACACCCACGCTTTTGAGCAAGAACAAAATATAAACACAAAGCAGCAGTAGGAGTTTTATCTCTCCGGAGAGCTCCGAAGCTGGGTAAAATCCCCCGCGTGCCTTCGCCTCGATCTGCTCTTCGTGCGCCCTCCACTCCCTTGCCGGACCAGAAGGGGCCCCCTGCCCCATAGGTGCTCGTCTCCCAGCCACGACATCTTTGGCGCGCCAGGTAGGGGGGCGTCGAGGTCGTGTGAATCTGATCCGGCGTCTGCGCGCGCTACATCAACATCTTCATCGACATGCCACCGAAGAAGAAGGCTTCGGAGGTGGCCGCTCCGTCTGCGACCATCCTGCCGCCACCGGAGCAAACAGGCGGTGGGGTGGACGCCGGCGGAGGAGCGGACGCCGACGGTGGGACTCGCATCGTCACCAGGTCCAAGGACAAGGCCCCGCAAGCTTCAGCGTCCGCACATCCACCGCACCCCTCCCAGGAGGTGCAGGATCGACAACGCCACGGTGCTCCTAGCACCGTACTCGCGTTGGAACAAGACCAAGCTGGTGGGTCGCGGGACGCTCAAGGCCAACATACACGTCAACACGCCGGCACGCAGCGCGATGCGATCGCTGGGCGAGATGTTGCTCCTTCTAACACTTGTTAGGAGTTTGAGCATGTCCGCACCTCGCGTCGCTCACCACCGCCACCCAAGACTCCAGAGAAGCGGCGAGCCAGCTGCTTCTAGATTACCCTCAAAGACCGGACAAGATCGGCGGCGGAGGGCCGCTATTATAGCCTCATTGGCCGCCAGCGGCGACAAGCCCGCCAACCGAAAGCACATCGATGCCCGGCAAGACGCCCGGCGCAAGCCGGCGCCGACAAGACGGCGGGGTGCCACTACCGTGCACTCCCGCCCGAAAGGCCAAGATCGCCGACTTCGCCGGGCCAACCTCGCGCCGACTCCACCACGTCGTCCGGACCCGCGAGCTTCGCCGCGATCAACGCCAAGTTCTCCAAACGGCGACACATAAACGCTTCGTACTCGCATCGGCGAAGAGAAAAGCGGCGTCAATCGACCAGCGCTGCTGCCCATGTCGTACGCATGCGCCCGAAGAACCGAGCGACTTGCCGTCTGTGGCAGGTTGCCCTGCGTTCACCCGTGAGCTGCGGCAAGTCGATGGCCCAGTACCAAGAACTTCAAGCGAGCGTGCCGAAATGCGATGGCAAGATACATCCGTCGGAGTTCCTCGGCGTCTACACCATCGCGGTGCGGCTGTCGAAGCGCACGCGAAGATCTCGCCAACTACTTCCGCTGGTGCTCAAGCCCAACGTCGAGATCTTGGCTCATGCACTTGCGGACAACTCCATCTCTTCATGGGCGGACTGTGCCATCGGTTTGTCGGCACCTTCACGGCGGCCACAAAACCCCATGGCGGAGGCCGATCTTCATCTGCTCGTCGAAGGAGGAGAACCCTGCGCAAGTACATCTGAGGATTCAGCCGGTGCAGCGCAACATCCCGAGACGTCCACCTGCGCGGTTATCGGCGCGTTCCATCGAAACGTCGCGTAACCGCAGGATGAGAGGAGATGGCGATGTGCAAGATCGAAGATGTCGTGAGCTATACGCTCTGGCCGACAAGTGTGCACGGGCTGAGGAGGAGGAAAATCCCGAGAAGAACGCAGGAGTAGAAGGATCGGCGGTGAGGATGCCCCTCGGCAAAGAGGAACCGGAGGCGGAATAACAGAAAGAGGAAGGCTAAGGATGTGCTAGTTGTTGAGCAGTCCGGCAATGGAGGCGGTTCTGAGAAGGCCAAAGCTGGTGACTCCGACGAGGCTGTGGAAGCCGCCGACAAGCAGGATGGCTCCGGCAAGCAGTACTGCAAGATCCACCGCACCAAGGGCCACGACCTCCAAGCGTGCAAGAAGGTTGAGCAGATGGCAGAGCTACAGAAAGCTGAATATGAGTGTCGCGACAAGGAGAAGGCCCAGGGAGGTGGCGGGGGATCCGGCAAGAAGCGTCCCGCCCGGGGAGGACACCGCGGTAGGGCCAAGCAGCGGCAAGGAGACAGACCTCCCCATGGCCGCGACAAGGCGAAGACGAAGATGAAGATGATGAGATAGAGGAAGATGAGACCGACGAGCAGGAGTTCCAGAAGGCAACAGAGGTGTTGTGCGTCGACGGCGGTGCTTCTCTGCACACCTCGCACCGCCAACTCAAAAATTGGGTGCGAGAAGTGAGCGCAGCAGAACCGTCCGTTGAGTCGCGCAAGCCCCTGAAGTGGTCCAGCACCCCCATCATCTTCGATGTTGAGGATCACCCTGATCGCATCACTGCGGTCGGGTGCTTGCTGATGTTGGTCTCACCATCCATCCGCAACCTCAAGGTCACGAAGATGTTGGTTGATGGCGGGGCCGGTCTGAATCTGATGTCTTCCGCGGTGCTCAAGAAGCTCCAGATCCCTGACAGCGAGCTCGAAGAGACCGACACTTTTCAAGGAATCAACCGGGAAGGAGCAAGCGAAGGGAAGATCCTGCTTGCCGATAACTTTTGGCAGCAAGCTGAACTTCAGGACAGAGAGAGTCACGTTTGACGTTGCTGATTTCCCATTGCCCTACAATGGGATACTTGGCCGTCGGCGCTTGCCAAGTTCATGGCAGCCTCTCCTCGCCTACAATGTGCTCAAGATGCTGGTGCGATAAGTGTTATTTCTGTCCATGGCGACAAGAAAGATGCACTTATCTGTACCTACAAGATCTACCGGGAAGCAGCAGCCGCGGTAGAACGCAAACTACTTGCCGCTGAAGCTCCCGGGGGGAAGAAGAAGACCAAGTCCGGCAAGAGTAGCTCTGATGCCCACTCCGGCAAGCGCACCTCTTGGTGCTGCGCTACCGTCGAGGGCGCACCATCAAGCTCCACCGGCAAGTGCAAGGCGGCAAAGACAGCTTCACGGGGACCAACAAAGTGGCGCCAGGAGGGCGGCAGCGGTGGTACCTTCACCATCGGTGCCACGCTTGATCCTAAATAGGAAAGCGCTCGTTGCTTTCTGCGGGCGAATGTCGATGTGTTTGCATGGCAACCATCGACATCCCGGTGTTCGAAAGTAATTGAGCACCACCTTGCCGTCTGCCCTCACGCGGCCCGTCAGCGAGAGTCGGGAAGCAAGCGATAGGCGTCAAGAGTTCATTCTTTGAAGAGATCAAGAAATTGGAAGCGGCGGGCTTGGTCGAGGAGTACTCCATCCAGCGTGGTTAGCCAATCCAGTGAGTCGTGCGCCAAAGCAAGCGGGAAGTGGAGGCTTTGTATTGACTTCACCGATGGTAATAAAGCTTGTCCCAGGATCCATTTCCCTTGCGGCGCATTGACCAGATTATCGACTCCACGGCGGGATCGATCTGCTTTCATTCCTTGATGCATACTCGAGGATATCATCGGATCTTCATGGCGAAGAGGATGAAGAAAACCGCATTCATTACTCCATGTGGCACGTCTTTGCTTTGTACGGATGCCTTCGGACTAAGAATGCTGGTTCAACATTGCAAAGTAGTCGATCATGCTTTTGAGCCACAGTTGCACAGGAATGTAGAAGCTTACATGGATGACATAGTGGTCAAGAGCCAGGACAGAGAAACTTTGATCCAAGATTTAGATGAGACTTTTGCAAATCTACGCAAGATCAATCTCAAGTTGAATCCCGAGAAGTGCGTGTTTGGAGTTCCTTCCGGCAAGCTTCTCGGATTCTTTGTGTCTCAGAGGGGGATCGAAGCCAATCCCGACAAGATCAAGGCCATTGTGCAGATCGAAGCACCGAAGCGCGTCAAGGATGTGCGAAGGCTTGCCGGCTGTGTTGCTGCTCTCAGTAGGTTCATCTCTAAGTCTGCTGAGTCGCCTCGCTGCCATTTTCAAAATTTTGAAAAGGCGGGTCAATGAAATGGACTCAGGAAGCGGAGGCTGCGCTGCGAGACTGAAGGATACCTATCCTCGACTCCAACACTTGTCGCACCTAAGCCACAAGAGAAGTTTGTTGCTATATCTAGCGGCAACCAATCAAAATGGTTAGTGCTGCGTTAGTAGCGAGAGGGAGGCGGATGACGAGCCGTGACATGGCGAGCAAATCCGGCGACAAGCGGGGGCTTCCGTCAAGTTCGATTCGGCAAGGATAAATCTATGCAGCCATAAGAAGAAAGTTGGTTCTTGGCGACTACTTTCGTGAGCTCCCGAAGCCGCCGCCAAGAAGGTCCCGGGATCAACACGAAAGTCTTGAGGGCGATCGATCCGACAAGCCCTAGGGTTTGTTTCGTTGAAGCGAGCGCTCCCGACAAAAGCGTGTCGAACACGCTTGCGGGAGCATCGCTTCGGCGGTCATGATTCTTGCCGTAGAAGCGGATGTTCCCGCAGCGATATTGCGCCTTTAGTCCTCGTTAGCCGGAGCTTGATAGCGATGTGGACTAGGTGTCATTCAAAGAAGCATAGCCTTGCGGAACACGAGAGACAGAAAAGCTAAGTTGCCAAAGTTTGAGTATGATCAATTTTAAATTTTTAAGTTATATTCCTTGGACTGACCGTGCCTTGTATGGAAAACACATGGCGGAGGAACCAGTTAAATGGCTAAGTTGCGCCCTTATTTTGTTTGAGTCCGCTCAACAATAAAAGCGTCTTTTGCTTGAGTCAGACGAGTTTCTTGCGGAGGCAACACCGCCAAAGAAGTCGCTGATGTTCGCTTTTCGGCGCTCGCATGACAAGCGTGTTTGCGCCGGCAAGTTCCCTAAAAGCATGGGGTAAAAACATACAAGGGATGGAACCGAATAAAGGAGATAACATAGCCAGCATTGCCCATGACAAAGTTATATTACGAAAGTAACTTGTTACGGCACTGACTAAGTTGTTCTCATAACTAAAATAACAGCGACAAGGAAGGAGAAGAAGAGGCGGCGCCCGGCACAGGCCCGGCAAGCCCGGTGTTCTTGGGGCTGCAGTACCAAGATTCATCGCGGCAAGCCAGAGTTGCCGGGGGCTGCGATATTAGATAAGTCTTTCATCCCTCATCATCCATCCTCTTATGGACTGGGGAATGCGGAACCGCGTTTCTTCCCAAAAACTATCGTGCCTTGTATGGAAAACACATGCGGCGGAGGAACGGCTCATGGCTAAGTTGCGCCCTTACTTTGTTTGAGTCCGCTCAACAATAAGCGTCTTTGCAACTAGCCCGGCGAGGTTTATTGCGGAGGCAACACCGCCTTGACCAGTTGCTGATGTTCACTTTTCAGCGCTTCGCGGCAAGCGTGTTAGCGCCCGGCAAGTTCCCTAAATCGTGGGTTAAAAACATACAAGGGGCGAGATGGGGAGGCGGCGGGGAACTGTTCTTGGGAGATGAAATGTCTGTCGAGGGATACCAAGGATTAGCTCCTTGGCGTGGGTTCAACCCGCAAGACAAAAAACCAGCGAGCATCCTTTTCATTAAAAACATCCCACGAATCTGATCCATAGAGGATGAAAAACATGAAAGAGAGGATTACAAGTTTTAGATCAGCTAAGGCCGAAGGCTTACAAATTAAAAAAAAGATAAGATGCCCGTAATCCCTTTCCTGTCTCTCTTTTCAAGAGGTAGGTCAAGGAGGCGAAAAGGGCAAAAGGGGCGCCTAGGCGAGCTACATGTGCCAGAAGACACCAAGAGAACATCCCGGGGGCTGTCCGGAGGCTGGGCGGTGATGGCGGCGCCGGAAGCGGGGCTCGAGGCAGGCGGCGGGGCGTCGGCCTGTTGTCGAGGCACTCGCCCTCGTACTCCGACTTGACGGCCTTGTCGCCAGCCCTCTTCCCCTACCGCAACCTTCCTACGCCAGCCGCCCAAGGAGACGACCCCGGGGAGTTCAAGGAGCCGGCAACGCGGATGATGGGGTCGCCGATGACGCACGAGGCGACGCTCGACACCTAGTCGGGCCCGCCACCCCGCCGCTCGCTACCCTCGTCGTCGCTGTCGCTCTCCTCCTCGTCACTCTCGCTCGAGTCTTATTTGTCGGAGGAGCTGTCCACGCAGCACCGCTGAGTGCCGGAGTCCCAAGACCTTAGCGGAGAGGAGGTCGCCCTCCATTAACAAAATGGAGGGTAAACCCGCCGTCGAGCTGTGGATCTGATGACGTCTTCCACCACGATCAAGATACATCACATTAGGGGCTGGGAATACAGCGCGGACTCGCGTGCGCTGATCCCACAACCCCTCATGTGCAGGCTCAACGTCTCGGGCGGATCCGACTCCATCGCGCTGCATAAGCGGGCTGGAAGCCGGAGGCGGCGACGAGGCGCCGGTGCAGCAGCGAAGAACTTCGCAAAGGTCGTCCCCTGTATGGACCGCCGCGGGAGAAGAACCACCGGCGGAGGCGGAGATGGTGCACCGCCCCGCCCGCCTCTTCCCCGAGCGCCTCGACCTCGTCCTCGACCTCGTCCATGACCTCGCCCCCTCCCTCTTCCCCTTGTGGCTGGCTCTGCCACCACGGGCGCGAGATAGGAAGGGATGCGCTGTCTAGCGGCGACCCTCGCCGCCACCGATGAAGGGCCGGGGTTCCGTTTCTCCATGGCGAATGAGAGAAAGGAGAGCGGAAGCTGAAGAAAGGAGGAGATGAGAGAGTGCGGACTTCTGCGCTCCCCTTCCGCTCTTTTTAAGGAGCGAGGTGGGGGCTCGTCCGCCCCGCTCAGCGAATTAAGGCAAAGGAGGAGCAGGGAGTGGGGGCCGGCAAGCTGCCCCCGCTCGCGACGGCCCAGTTTCCCACTTCCACCGCCCACGACCCCAAGCGCATGGGAGCCGCGTGGCAGGGAGGCAGAGCCGAGGCGATGGATGAGGTGACCTCGCCCCGGCCCGTGATCACGGGGTGGGCGCCAAAAAAATCGCGCCGCCACCCACGTCTCCCACGGCGCCGCGATTGACGCGTGCCGTTCTGGGAGGGCGCGGTGGATGCGGGCGGATTCGGTTTGGACCCGGGCGCGCGTGCGTGCCTGCTTTGGGCACAGCCCCAGCGCTTCGGCACCGTGTATGGCCCGAGCCGGGGCTCTGTCGGTGTACTAAAGTAGGGGTACCTTAGTACCCGAACTTGTCTGCAGGCGATCGCGGCGTCAGCGGCAAGGCTTGCAGGCGTCGCCAAGACCCTCCACCATCCCCAATTACTACCATTCAAGAACAAAGTGTTAACTTTGAGGACAAGACCCGGCAAGAGGAGCTTGCGGGAAGAGCAAGAACCCGGCAAGAGGAGCTTGCGGGAAGGCCAACCAAGGCACGGAAGACTTGCGCGGCGCGCAGCGTCCGGCAAGACCCGACAGCGGCAAGCTTGCGGATGCGACAAAGGCGAGACGCGGCAAAGCGCTTGCCGTGGCGGCCACCACTCTGCGCCTACGCTCCAGCTCACCCGATGACTTGTCGCGCGAGATCCTCTGGCGCCGCGTGGCGGTGGTTGTGCAGCCTAGCGGTGCGCGGTGGCGGCGAAGGTGACTAGGAGGCCATCGTGGCGATCGATGGCGCCCCTAACGGTCGTTTCCTACACTGTTGGAGCGACCGGACGGGCATTAAATGCCCTTGTCCCCTGCCGTCAGAGTTAGGTAGGGGACACTGTTGATAGTGGTTGTACCAACCCGCGTTTTTACCTTTCTACCCCTCTCTCTGCGTTGCCACCTGTCGGTGACCCCTTTAGACTATAAAAAGGAGGCCCGTGCGCACGTAGGGGGGGTTCGGTTCGGTTCGACTCATTTGAGACCACAACACACCCACGCTTTCGAGCAAGAACAAAATACAAACACAAAGCAGCAGTAGGAGTTTTATCTCTCCGGAGAGCTCCGAAGCTGGGTAAAATCCCCCGCGTGCCTTCGCCTCGATCTGCTCTTCGTGCGCCCTCCGCTCCCTTGCCGGACCAGAAGGGGCCCCCTGCCCCATTGGTGCTCGTTTCCCAGCCACGACAGGTTCGTTGCCAAGAGGAAATGGTAGAAGCAAGTCTCATGCGATCAAATGAGAGTGAACACACCAAATTATATATTAGGTGTTGGAAATATGCCCTAGAGGCAATAGTATCATATTATTATATTTCCATTTTCATAATTAAGAGTTTATATTTCATGCTATAGCTGTTGTGATACTGGAATACGTGATTCAGCGGAAAACGCATACGCACGTGTGGAATGATAAATGGTAAAGCATTGGTAGAGTTTTGAACCAGAGGAGTAGGTGTAAGGGTTCCTATCCAGGAATGGGGCTGGCAGTCTGGCACTGGCACGTGCTCAGCGACGTGTCGAGCGGGATTAGCGAGGGATACGTGCATACAGAGGCCAGACTTGCATTTTTCTTTTCCATGGAACAAGCAATGATAACTTGTTTACTTGAGTGATATTGGCAATACGATGGTTTATTTCTATGCACAATGGCGAAGAAGAGATGCTCGTGATCATAGCCAGTAAAATGATAATCTCCAGAGCTGGTCATATTCGACAAGAAGGCCACACATGCCCTTTTTGCTACAAATATGTGGTATAATGTTCTTCAAATGACTACACCTCGGCTCCAACACTTTGGTCACGACTAGTAATTAGAGTTTTGCAAGTTGAAGCCGTGGCAGCTGTAGCCGTGAAATTTGTAGCCCAAACAAACATGATCCAAGTCTAACAACTAGCATGATCTTGTCTCCAGCCAACGGACTTGAGTTTTGCTTGTTTTTATGAAGTCGAACTTCTGGTTCTGCATCATCTCCTTTGTGAAGATCTTGTTGAGCATAACCAAGTGGATTGAATCGTTGAACCAGGAAAGTTTGCCTCCTGTAAACAATATTGAAAAAAAACTTATATGGTAATTTATGATTATACAATTATCATAAATGACCGTTGAGTACTAGATCTTTTATTCTACTACAATGGTGGTGTATTGGGTGTTAGAAATATCCATATTTAATAGTTAAACAATATGCAAACTTTGGTTTCAGAAGTTTGGAAATTGTGAACTGCATCATATCTGATGAACCATATAGGTTTTGCACTACTCTTTGCTTACCGTAAGGATGAGATTCGTGGCGTGTAAATCCCGAATGCATCCCAAACCTAATTTGCCAACATGATGATCTGAACGTCGAAGGGTCTGCCTCATGCATTCTATAGTCATAACTTAGATTTTGTATGGTATGACTCTTTAGTCTTGTGTTATTTATATTGGGGTGTTGCCTATGTGTTACTCCGAATAATAAAAGTTCACCTAAAAAATGTGTCACGTTTATAGTTGTTTCTCACTTTAACTCTCTCACCCCACCTACATTTAAAGGTAATTAATTATAGTCATGGAGCTAACTCAGCAATGCAATTCATATATCATCACATATATATTCTAGTTATGCAAAGAATTTTACTGGCAAATTTTCTTGATTGTTGTTGTCACTTGTTGGCTAGCTCACATTTCCATATGTACACTATATATGAATCATGAGATTTCTCTATGTACAAAACATGCAAAACTTATGCTCTATGAACATGCCATCAAAGAATAGGGAATATTTGATGTTAGGTTGGGCGCCTTCATGAACACTTCAGCGCTGTTGTGGTACAACAATCCTTCAATTGGTGCCACTGTATTTATATAAGCTAAATTATTTTAAAAAGTATATATATGGTTAATTGTCTCCAAATCTTGAATCTAGCTTTGCTAATTAGAGATCATATGCATTGATCCATCTACTCGATAATGTTGCACATCATTGAGTTCCAAATCACTACAATCATCGTAAGATATCGAATGTGTTGCCCCGAAAGCATGCATTGTTCCTCAATATTCACAAAGATTAAAATTTCTTAATGTACTAACAAGTTATGCTGAAGCTCTGCTGAAAGCACACTTGCTCCGCTGGTGGTTTTGATAATTCATGTGAACATACATGTTGTTGGACTAATACTTTTACCTAGTACAATTCAGAAAAGTTCAACAGTGGCATGGCAAGGACAAGAGAATGTGGAGCCCCTCAAAATGCTAAGGACATGGAATTAGCAAAGATCCAAGACTCTTCGTTTTTGGTTAAGTGATCCAAGACCACATTGAGTCCTATAGGAAATCCAATACTATTAAAAAGGGATCAGTAATACATTCCAAACGTATCTACTTTTCCAATCATTTTTTGCTCTTGTTTTGAACTCTAATTTGCATGATTTGAATGGAACTAACCCGGACTGACATTGTTTTCAGCAGAATTGCCACGATGTTATTTTTGTGTAGAAATAAAAAAAATCGGGTTGGGATGAAAATTTACGGAGAATATTTCCAGAATACATAAAAAGTATTGGCGAAGAGAACTACTGGAGGAGGGGGCACCCAGGAGCCACAAGCTTAGGGGGCTGATACGTCTCCAACGTATCTATAATTTTTGATTGTTCCATGCCGTTATATTATCATTTTTGGGTGTTTTACAGTCATTTTATAGGAACTTTATATCATTTTTTGGGACTAACCTATTGACATAGTGCCCAGTGCCAGTTGTTATTTATTGCTTATTTTTTACTTCACAGGAAATCAATACCAAACGGAGTCCAAATGCAACAAAACTTTTTGGAGAATTTTTCTGGACCAGAAGACACAAGATGGGTCAAAGAGGTACCAGAGGGGGCTCCGAGGGGAGCACAACTCACCAGGGCGCGCCTGGGATTTGGGGATTTATAGGGTGAAGAGGCGGTGCGAGAGGCCACCAAGGTGGGCACAACCCACATCGAGTTAGCGCAAGAAGTAGATGATGATGAGATGAACACAGACCACACTAGGGAACCCGTCAGTGATGAATTCATCAATCGCAAATGATGGTACACTAGCAAGCGTTTGCCCACAACACACACGGCTTATTCCATTACAAATAGGTCGGATGGATCAACTGTATGCCACGTATACACATTGTCAAAAAGTAATGCAGTAGACCTTTTGTTAACATATGTTAAAAAATAAAATAAAAATAAAAAACAAGGACCTCGAGGTTAAATTAGTTGAGGGAATGGGTCATTTCGGTTATTTGAACCGAAATGACCCATCCTATCAGTTAGTTTAACATCAACACACAACTTTCCATCCAGTCACCCATCTGTTGGTTGCTCCAGCCTGAGCACACTTAACTTGCGAGTTGTCTTAGATGAGATACTGGTGGAGCAACTAGTCCTTGCTGATATAGGATGCCTCTTCACATCCTTATGGCGTATCCGGATGACAGCCCATCCTCCAATGGCTAATACATGTTGTGTAGACAGAGCACATCACATACGTCTTATTAGAAGCAATCGTTTGTGTTCTTATCGGTCTTCGCACACATTTCTGATTACAGATCTGTTTGCCACGTATCACACACATCTTGTTATATTGAACCGATTCCGTTCTCTTGTCTCAACACAAACAGTTCATCCGAGTGAAACACATGTTGTATATCGCACACACCTTGATCTGGCTGACCATTTATTTTTTGTTGCCTAATCACAAATAGCTAATCACGGAAGTGTATTTTTTGTAGTGTTTTGATTGCCTTCCTTATGAGTGGAGGTCGGGATCACACGATGGTTAACTCCTACCAACCCTTCCCCTAGGAGCATGCGTAGTAGTACTTTGCTTCGAGGGCTAATAAACTTTTGCAATAAGTATATGAGTTCTTTATGACTAATGTGAGTCCTTGGATTATACGCACTCTTACCCTTCCGTAATTTGCTAGCCTCTACGGTACCGTGCATTGCCCTTTCTCACCTTGAGAGTTGGTGCAAACTTCACCGGTGCATCCAAACCCCGTGATACCAAGGTTGTCAGAATCACGATCTGAATCAGATCGGAGCTCCAATGGTAGGATCGCAAATCGTAGAATCTTCACTATGAGGATCGTAAAAACCTAGATTCTATTAATCAAAATCGTAGAGTCAGAGGGGTTAGTTTGGATCGTAAAGTCATAGAATCGTACAACAGAATCGTGATTCTGACAACCTTGCGTGATACGATACGCTCTATCACACATAAACCTCCTTATATCTTCCTCAAAACAGCCACCATACCTTCCATAGCCATTCCGAGATATATTGCCATGCAACTTTCCACCGTTCCGTTTATTATGACACGCTCCATCATTGTCATATTGCCTTGCATGATCATGTAGTTGACATCATATTTGTGGCAAAGCCACCTTTATAATTCTTTCATACATGTCGCTCTTGATTCATTGCATATCCCGGTACACCGCCAGAGGCATTCGCATAGAGTCATATTTTGTTCTTAGTATCGAGTTGTAATTCTTGAGTTGTAAGTAAATAAAAGTGTGATGATCTTCATTATTAGCGCATTGTCCCATGTGAGGAAAGGATGATGGAAGCAATGATTCTCTGAGAAGTTGGGATGAGTCTCTGAACTTTATGAAAAATAAAAGAGGCCAAAGAAGCCCAAATAAAAAAATGAGGCCAAAGAAGCCCATTAAAATAAAAAAGGAAAAAAATGAGAGAAAAAGAGAGAAGGGACAATGTTACTATCCTTTTTCCACAGTCGTGCTTCAAAGTAGCATCATGATCTTCATGATAGAGAGTCTCCTATGTTGTTACTTTCATATACTAGTGGGAATTTTTCATTATAGAACTTGGCTTGTATATTCCAATGATGGGCTTCCTCAAAATGCCCTAGGTCTTCGTGAGCAAGCAAGTTGGATGCACACCCACCTAGTTTCTTTTGTTGAGCTTTCATACATTTATAGCTCTAGTGCATCCGTTGCATGGCAATCCCTACTCCTCGCATTGACATTAAATGATGGGCATCTCCATAGCCTGTTGATTAGCCGCGTCAATGTGAGACTTTCTCCCTTTTTTGACTTTTCCACACAACCTCCATCATCATATTCTACTCCACCCATAGTGCTATATCCATGGCTTACGCTCATGTATTGCATGAGGGTTGAAAAAGCTGAAGCGCGTTAAAAAGTATGAACAATTGCTTGGCTGAAACCGGGGTTGTGTATGATGGGAGCATTTTATGTGACGAAAATGAAGCATGGCCTAACTATATGATTTTGTAGGGTTAAGCTTTCTTTGGCTATGTTATTTTGATAAGACATAAACTGCTTGGTTAGCATGCTTGAAGTATTACTATTTTCATGTCAATATTAAACTTTTATCTTGAATCTTTTGGATCTGAACATTCGTGCCACAATAAAGAAAATTACATTGAGAAATATGCTAGGTAGCACACATTTCTGATTACAGATCTGTTTGCCGCGTATCACACACATCTTGTTATATTGAACCGTTTCGCTTCTCTTGTCTCAACACAAACAGTTCATCCGAGTGAAACGCATGCTGTATATCGCACACACACCTTGATTTGGCTGACCGTTTCTTTTGTGTTGCCTAATCACAAATAGCTCATCCGAGTGAACCATATGCTGTGTATCGCACACGCCTTCATCTGGCGTCCTGTTTCTTTTGGTCCTCCTTATCGCAAACAGTTAAATGAACTGAACCGTATGCCCTGCATCACACACAGAACTA
The DNA here is from genome assembly GCA_021437245.1 of Aegilops speltoides. Classification (NCBI taxonomy): domain Eukaryota; kingdom Viridiplantae; phylum Streptophyta; class Magnoliopsida; order Poales; family Poaceae; genus Aegilops; species Aegilops speltoides. The sequence continues at coordinate 421,888,217 of CM038145.1, read as the reverse complement.
AAATCTGAACTGTGTTTGATGCATCCGTCATTGCAAATGTTTTGCATATTTTTGAAGGTTTTCTTACACCACCGTTTGCGATTATTGCATCGCACATAGTTTCTCGAAGGGTCTCTAATCGTAGTGTCGCGTTAGCAGCATCCTGCAGTAGTGTGGGCTTGTGATCCTTCGGACCGCCGTTCACTTTCTGCTTACTGTGTTTTCTTGGTGGTTCTCTTATTGCCTGGAAGACGAAGAAACAGATAACAGTTTCTCGTTCGAGTGCAGAGGCCGAGTTGCGAGTTATGGCTCTTCTGACGACAGAGGTGACTTGGTTACGATGGTTACTAGAGGATTTTGGTGTTTCTGTTACTACACCTACCATCCTCTTGTCAGATAGTACAGGTGCTATCATTATTGCGTGGGACCCGTGTCACGCCCTCGATGCGGCTATATCTCCCACGTGTCGAAGCACGACTTAAAGGCATAACCGCATCGAGGGCGTGACAAGTTGGTATCAGAGCCTTCCCCGACCTTAGGAGCCCCACTGCTTGATCGTTTTTAGCGACCGAGTTGTGTCTAGAAAAATGTTTTGAGTCATTTAGGATTATATATATCGGAGAGTTAGGAATTCTTTTTACTCCCGGTCTCTTCATCGCTACGGTAAGGCATCTGGCGTAGAGTTTTGACTCTTCTCTTCTCAAATTTCACTAAATTTTTTTAGGATCAGCGGGTATCTTGGAATCGTTCCGATGGTTTTATGATGAGAACATTGTCTTGGTGCCTCTGTCGGGGGTTTAGTGGAAGTGTCCGGGAGTTGAGCTCGAGGTGTTGTTGTCATAATTTTATCATTGCAATTCGGAATACCGAGTTTAATGCGCCGACAATGAAAATCTCTTTTATGCAGTTGTTGGTGAGATAACCCGTTAACCCGATCTTGAGGTGAGTACGGGAGTATTGCCATGACTTCGTATAACGGATGCTTTTGAAGGTTGAGGTACCACGATTTCGAAGGTTTCTTGGTTATGTGTTGAAGGATGGATACTGTTGGATGTAGGATTTGCTAGTTTTGGGTGAGATATTATGCTTCCTGTATCCCCAACACTGATTGCATAACCGGAAAATTTCGGGAGTTTCATAGGTGGGAATTCAAGTAGCTCTTAGGATATCTTTCCGGCGGATGTATGATATGAAATTGGGGTTCGACATCTAGTGGTCCGCCTATTCACGGTTGGTTTCTGATGGTCTCGTTGTGTCTTAAAGAGTCCTTGGCTATGCCGACTCGGGGACACCGTATGTCATGTGCCTTGCCTTGTACATGATGGTGATGTCTGATCGAGCCGTGTAGGCCCCACCACGAAAACTTGGACGAAATCTCTATCATATGTTTGTTCGGCTTATTCGCAAGCCAGTCCTTTGTTTTTGTTTTGAGTTGTGGTATTGAGTTGCTTCAATGTCAAGTGTTGATTCCATACCTTTCAGAAATGGTGTTCTCATACTCTGATGTGAATACCAATCCTTCTTGACAATCGAGATTGTCATGTCAACCCTTTTCAATCGGCGTGTTTATCTTCAAGTGGATCCGATCACTTCAACATCAGCAAGACCAATTATCATTTCTTCTCAACGGTGTTTGTTTCATCCGTCTCCAAGTTGCCTTTGTTTTTTTCCCGCCCACCCACCCTTTTTCCTCAAGGACTAAGATTTCTTTACCAAGTATCCTTTTATTTTTGTGAAGTTTCTCCATTCTTTTCCGTCAATGTTCTTACCCGGTGGTTCTCAAGAAGATGTTCTTCTAGTTCGTCATTCCTCATTCCTTTCTCTTCTCCGGTGGATTCTAGTCAAGTTTTGTTGATCATACCTTTTTCCTCATTTCAATGTCTTCTCATACCGGTGCACCTCATTGTCATTCTACTTCTCGCTATTTGTTATTCCGGAGTGCTCAAGATATCTCGAAGATTTGTGTTTCCACTCTGCATTCGTTCAAGCTCTTTCGAGATTGGTATCTCATTCAAGTCATTTAATTCAACGGTTGCAACATCTCTTTTAAATCTTTTCAACGGTGTTCTTTTGAGTGGGCCCTAACCCACGGTCTTTTCGAGGATCTTACGACTCTTCTATTTTCCCGAGCTATCCTAAATTCTTCTCCAAGTTTGGCGTAAGAATGAGTTATCATCGATCAAATGCTTTTCTCCAAGATCTTTCAAATTCTTTTCATAGTTGGCTCAACCTCTTCGCTTTTGATTCTTCTGGTGTGCCTCAATAATTCTTGGTGGTGTTTCTCGTTGCAATTCTCATCATTTGAAGACCGAAGAAGAGTTTCTCTTTAATCTTGCTCTATTCTCTTCAAGATTCATGGTGCTAGCTTGTTGCCATCCTCTCGTAATTGTTTTCGATTGTGAGAATCTTTTTCACCCATCAGGAGATATTCAAGAGTCTTCTCAGTTTGTCATCCGGAGTCCATCAATTCAGGTTTATTCATCCTCGGTATCGGTTATCATTCTCCTATCTTGCGGTGCATCAATCGAATATCCTCTAATCAGTTCTTGATCTCTTTGTTCTCATGTATCTAGTTTGTCTCAAGCACCTTCGTTCATTTGCTAATTCTTACCGGTGATGCACCCCTACTTCGATCATTTTCAATTCTTATGGTGGCTCGTTCAAGATTTCTCTTCCTTCGTCATCGTGTCAATTCATTCATTCATTCGTTGTTTCCAAATCCCACCGGTGGTTCCATCAATACCTTCTCAAGTTTGTGCTATCTCTATCCTTAATCCCTCAAGAAGAATAAGTAGTATGCCAAATCCATTGCTTGTCATCAATTTAATTTGATGAAGGATAAGCATACAATAAATCTTATTCTTATTTCCTCAAGGTGATTCAATTCTTTTCTTCCGGAGATTGTTCATGATGAAGTGATTCTCGGCTCTAGTGTTTCATCTTTTCTTTTCTTGAGTTCCAAGTTTTCCGCATTATATCATCGCGAAGCTCCATCTAAATCATTGCAAGGCTTCACTTGTGTTTTCAACTTCTCTTTCTTTTCATCATCCTTCTATTACCGGAGTTCTTCATGGAGGCTCTAAATGGTGGGTCGTCAACGATTCTTTTCATTCTTCAATTGTCTTCAATTTTTTGCTCGAAGTTATGATCCGCCAAGCTATACTCAAAATCAAACAGGGTGCCCAACACTTGTTTTGTTTTGAGAGGCTCAAATATTCTTCTTCTTGCATTTCAAAGTGCAATTCTCCTACCTTATCTTTTGAGATGGTGTTATATCATTCTTGACAATTTCCTTTCATGTTTCGTGATTCATATGTTGTCAAGAATGAGGTATTTTAAATCCATGAATCTCTTCGTTGGAGTTGTCTTGGTAAAGATTTCACCTAAAAGCCTTCCCGAAGGAATGTTGCTAATTGTGGTGCTATTCAATGACCCAAGTTCTCCAGTTATCCTCGTGGTGAAATAAGTTTCTCTTATCTTCGTTAATCTCAAGCAAGCATTTGTTTCCGTTAGTGGCCGGTTGTCACCTCATAATGTTGAGATGTTTCCATAAGCCCACTACAAACTTATTCTTTTCGTTGTTGGTCTTCCAACAACTCTATTCTTTCTTCTTGCAAGGATGCCTTCCAAATTCAATTGTGGTAGAAGTTGTCATTTTCTTCTCCGTCCCTTTATTCCAATGATCTACTTCTATTCTTTCTTACGGAGGCATTGTGATGTTGCTCTTTTCACTCATCATCTCGATTGTGAGGATCGTGTTCTTTTCGTGCTTATCCATTTAATCGGAGTGTCCTGCCTTTTTCTTTCAAGTTCTTTTGCATCTTATCAAGTCTTGCATCTCGTTTCAACCGGAGTGCTGTCCGATTTTGATCTTCCTTGTTCCTTGTTTATCTCGTTTCAACCAGAGTGGTTTCAATTCTATTTTGTCCATTAAACTCTTGATTCATGTCTTTGCAACCTTCAAGTCCTCGAATGTTCCTTGTTCCTCTTTTCTAACGGATTGTTTGCAATCTCGTTCATCTCTGTTGTACTCTTTCTTTTAAATTTCTCAACCTCTCAAGGTTCATGGTTTCACTCGTTGGTCAAAGAAGCAACTTAGTTTTACCTTTCTTTTTCTCTTCCGTTTTCCCTCCGGCGCCATTCTAGATCTCGGGACGAGATCCTCTCGTAGTGGTGGAGTGTTGTAACACCCCAAGACCGACGCTCCAGAAGACTTCCAGCTTCTCCGAGTTTCGTCGTGTGATTTGTTTTGTTTGTTGCATCTCTTGCATTGCATCATGTCATCATGCCATCATATCATTAATTTTAAAAACTCATCTAAATAAATTGTATGGATCTTTGATCCATTTAAATCGAGGGAACTCACATGGTGATTCTCTTTAAAACATATCCTCTCGATATTTAGAGAGCTATAGTAAATATTCCATTTTTGGAATTCACCATGCCTTTGTTGTCTTAATTCTTGATCTCCAACTTTGCCCTAAATTCTTTCTTCACATTCCGGAGCTCCACCAAAAATCCGAACATTTTTGGACCTTCCTTTTATCAAGTCCTATTCAAATCATTTGAATTAAATTCAAATGAGAAATCTTTCAATCATGGCCTTTCTATTTTTCTTGGAACGAGCATATTTTTGCGAGTCCGGGAAAATTATCCCCATGCTCAAATTATTTCTCCAACCCTTTCTTTATCTCCTTTTTCTTTCTTTGCTATTCACTGCTTTTGGTAAATAAAAGAGAGAGGGAGAAGAGAGCCCAGCTGGCCACTTGGGCCTCCCAACAGGTCAGCCCACCAAAATGCCTTAACCCTAGCCTCAACCCCTCCTCTCGATCTCTCCCTCTCGTTCCCCACTCCGCCGCCAGCCACTCGTCCCGATTGGGATCGTCCTCGATCCCCATCCTCCTCCTTCGTTCCTCCCTCCAGCGCCGCCAGGAGAGGAGCGCCGCGCCCGAGTCTTTCTCTCCCTCGATCTCCCTTCGTCCTTCGCGCCTTGTCGCTGCGCCCCAGCGCCTCGCCACCCATCGCATCAAGCTCCCCCGCAGCCATCCCCGCCGCCATCTCTCCCTCCTGCTCCCGCGCCCGGCCTCCGCGACCCCATCAGCACGACCAACTCCGACGGCCCTCAGGCCATGGCGCCACCTTGCTCCTCCCTCCTTGCGCGAGCCCCTCTCCCTTTTCCCCTTGCCACCACCTCCTGGTCCGGCCGCCACCGCCCGCTTCTCCGCCGCCGCACCCTCGTCCCGTCCCCTTGGCCTCCTTCTCGAGCGCGACCCCGCGTCCCCGCCGCCTGGGTATGCCCCTGCCTCGTCCTCCGGCTGGGGTGCTCCTAGACCTCGCCTCTGCCTCCTCGCCATGCCCGACCTCGCCTCTGCTTCCTCTACAACGAACAACAGCAACCCAAGTCCCGCGCCCCTGCTTCATTCCCTCTTCCTCGAGCACCCGAGGCCCTGCGAGCCTCCCGCTCGCCCGCATCTGCCTCTGCTTCGCGCCGCTCATCCTTGGCGCCATGGCCTCTGCCTTTGGATGACCCGTGGCTGCCGTGCCCTTTGTGCGTTCTCTCCGCTGCCTGGCACTGTTGACGTCAAGACCGTGGGTTTACATCAAGTTCGGCTACAGCACAAAGATATGTGCAGCTACGCGGATTCGCCGAGTACGACTACCCATGGGACCCGTCAAGTTCATCTACGAACGTGTACAACTACCGTCGCCACGTGAACAACGACTTCCACTACGCCGTGTACGACTACTTCCCTCGACGAACTCGATCCGTTACGAATATGCATGCTTCGAAGGTATAACCCCGAGACGATCACCCGTGGACCGAATGCTTTGTTGTATGAGATGCTTATGTTTGCACCGTGTCCGAATTGTCATTGCAAGTTCCTCCTCATTTGCCATGCCGTCGACCCGTGGTAACCCGGTAATCCGGGATCACCCCACCATCTTGCATGGCATGCTCTCCGCACGCCTCCTTTTGCACCGGTATCTCCGTGAGCTACCGGAACCGATATGTTGTCGTGGCATCATTTTTGGATATGTTGCCGTGGCATCATTTTCGGATATGTTGCCGTGGCACCATTTTTGTTTCGCCGCCGTGGCACCCTTTTCGTTCCGCCATGGCGACAAATGCTCCTTATCATGCTCATCTTAACGTTTTCATAAAATTGCATAAAACTTGTGCATGTCATCCGCATCATGATAACAACATTTAAATGCTTAAAATTGTTGTTGCATTAAATTGCTAAATAACATGGGGATTTTCCGGAATTGTTGTTTGTTGTTCCGGCCTCATTTAAACTTGCCTAAATAGTTAGTTTATTTATGCTTCACCTCTTGCCATGTTTAATAACACTTAATATTGTTGTGTTCATAACCGAGAGAAAACTAAATAATTGATGTGGTGTTTCGTCAATATGCAACTCGTTGCATATTGAGCTCCACTTAATTTGTAGTATTGTTTGTGCACTTTGCCATGCCATGCCTCATTAAACCGAACATGCCTCATACTTGGTTGTGCATCATGACATGTTTATGCTGGTGTGTTTACCATGTTGCTTGCTTCTTTCCGGTTTGCTTCTCTCGTTAGCTTCGGTTTCGTTCCGGAGTTGTGAGGATTAGTTCGACTACGTTCGTTTGTCTTCTTCATGGAATCGTTCTTCTTTCTTGCGGGATTTCAGGCAAGATGATCATACCCTCGAAATCACTACTATCTTTGCTATGCTAGTTTGCTCGCTCTTTTGCTATGCCAATGCTACGAGGCCTACCAGTTGCTTGTCAGCCTCCCAAATTGCCACGAACCTCTAACCTTTGACACCATTCCTAGCAAACCATTGATTGGCTATGTTACCGTTTTGCTCAGCCCCTCTTATAGCGTTGCTAGCTGTAGGTGAAGTTGAAGATTGCTCCATGGTGGACAGGGTTTATGTTGGGATATCACAATATCTCTTATATTATTAATGCATCTATATACTTGGCAAAGGGTGGAAGGCTCGGCCTTATGCCTGGTGTTTTGTTCCACTCTTGCCGCCCTAGTTTCCGTCATACCGGTGTTAGTTCCCGGATTTTGCGTTCCTTACGCGGTCGGGTGATTTATGGGACCCCCTTGACAGTTCGCTTTGAATAAAACTCCTCCAGAAGGCCCAACATTGGTTTTACCATTTGCCTCACCACCACCTATATTTCCCTTGGGAGTAATTAACCCAAGGGTCATCTTTATTTTAGCCCCGGGCCAATGCTTGTCTAAGTGTTGGTCCAAACTAGAAACCACTTGCAGCGCCACCTCGGGAAACTTGAGGGCTGGTTCTAGTTATGCGTCTTTGCTCATCGGTCGTGGCACGAGGCGAGATCTGTGGCTACTATCGGGATGTCGCACGCCGGGAGGTCTTGCTGGTCTTGTTTCACCATTGTCGAAATGTCTTGATGTACGGGATACCGAGTCGATCGGAGTGTCTCGGGTGAAGGTCTATTCCTTTGTTGATTGCGAGAGCTTGTCATGGGCTAAGTTGGGACACCCTGCGGGGTATAAACTTTCGAGAGCCGTGCCCATGGTTACGTGGTAGATGGGAATTTGTTAATGTCGGTTGTAGAAAACCGAAGTTGACCTTAATTAAAATACATCAACGCGTGTGTAACCGTGATGGTCTCTTCCGGAGTCCGGAAGTGAACACGGTGTTGGAGTTATGCTTGACTTGGTTGCTATAGGATCACTTCTTGATCATACTTTTATCGACCGTGCTTTGCCTTCTATTCTCGCTCTCATTTGCGTATGTTAGCCACCATATATGCTAGTAAACTGCTGCAGCTCCACCTCATGCCTTTACCTTACCCATAGGCTTAAATAGTCTTGATCTCGCGGGTGCGAGATTCTTTGAGTCCTGTGGCTCACGAGATACTTCAAAACCAGTTTGCGGTGCCTATGTTACCGGCGGTGGCGCAACCAAGCTCAAGGAGGAGCTCGATGAAGATCTTGCCCTTTGTGTTGTTTCGTTCTAGTTGATCAGTAGTGGAGCCCAGTTGGGGTCGATCGGGGACCTGTGTCGCATTTGGGGTTCTTCTTTTATTTTGGTTCCGTAGTCGGACCTTGATTGTATCTGGATGATGTAATGCTTTATTCATGTATTTGTGTGAAGTGGCGATTGTAAGCCAACTATGTATCTCTTTCCCTTATGTATTACATGGGTTGTGTGAAGATTACCTCACTTGCGACATTGTCTTCAATGCGGTTATGCCTTTAAGTCGTGCTTCGACACGTGGGAGATATAGCCACATCGAGGGCGTGACAACCCGGTGAAGCATGAGCTTACCAAGCATATTGGTGTTGATGCCCTTTTTGTGCCCGATGTTGTGCAGGATCATGTTATTGGTCTTCAGCATGTGTTTTCCGAGTTATAGCTAGTAGACTTCTTCACGAAGGCCCATACTAGAGCGCGGCATGGATTTCACCTCTCCAAACTCAGTGTTGTGGATCCACCATGAGTTGAGGGGGGGGGGGAGGTGTTAGAGTTATATTGATGATGGCCTTTGGCCTTTTGTATTTAGCCTCTTGGCATTCTATTGTACATGTATATATGATGGCTTTGGCCTCCTAATAAGATCAAGTTGCATATTTCCCTAACAGATGCAAAGTTATTTAACATGTGGAAATGGAGTCTCGTGCAATCAAAAGGAAGTTGATACGTCTCCAACGTATCTATAATTTTTGATTGTTCCATGCTATTATATTATCTGTTTTGGATGTTTAATGGACTTTACTATGCATTTTTATATTATTTTTGGGACTAACCTATTAACAGGAGGCCCAGTGCAAATTACTGTTTTTTTTGCCTATTTCAGTGTCTCGCAGAAAAGGAATATCAAACGGAATCCAAATGGAACGAAACCTTCGGGAGAGTGATTTTTGGAACAAACGTGATCTAGGAGACTTGGAGTAGACGTCAAGAAAGAAGCGAGGAGGCCACGAGGCAGGGAGGTGCGCCTGCCTGCTACGTCTTGAGCTTGCGTTGGTTTTCCTTGAAGAGGAAAGGGTGATGCAGCAATAGTAGCGTAAGTATTTCCCTCAGTTTTTGAGAACCAAGGTATCAATCCAGTAGGAGGCTCCTCAAAAGTCCCACGCACCTACACAAACAAACAAAGAACTCACAACCAACCGCAAAAAGGGGTTGTCAATCCCTTCACGGCCACTTGCAAAAGTGAGATCTGATAGGGATAGTATGATAAGATAAATATATTTTTGGTATTTTATAATATAGATGCAAAAAGTAAAGATGCAAATAAAAGTAGATTGAAAGCTTATATGATAAAAGATAGACCCAGGGGCCATAGGTTTCACTAGAGGCTTCTCTCAAGATAGCATAAGTATTACGGTGGGTGAACAAATTACTGTCGAGCAATTGATAGAAAAGCGAATAATTATGATATTATCTAGGCATGATCATGTATATAGGCATCACGTCCGCAACAAGTAGACCGAATCCTGCCTGCATCTACGACTATTACTCCACACATCAACCGACTCCTGCCTGCATCTAGCGTATTAAGTTCATAAAGAACAAAGTAACGCATTAAGCAAGATGACATGATGTAGAGGGATGAACTCATGCAATATGATATAAACCCCATCTTTTTATCCTCGATGGCAACAATACAATATGTGCCTTGCAACCCTTTCTATCACTGGGTAAGGACACCGCAAGATTGAACCCAAAGCTAAGCACTTCTCCCATGGCAAGTGTCAGTGTCAAAACCGGCGGATCTCGGGTAGGGGGTCCCGAACTGCGTCTAGGCGGATGGTAACAGGAGACAAGGGACACGATGTTTTACCCAGGTTCGGGCCCTCTTGATGGAGGTAAAACCCTACGTCCTGCTTGATTAATATTTATGATATGGGTAGTACAAGAGTAGATCTACCACGAGATCAAGGAGGCTAAACCCTAGAAGCTAGCCTATGGTATGAATGTTGTAATGGAGGTTATATCCTACGGACTAAAGCCCTCCGGTTTATATAGACACCGGAGAGGGCTAGGGTTACACAGAGTCGATTACAATGGTAGGAGATCTACATATCCGTATTGCCAAGCTTGCCTTCCACGCCAAGGAAAGTCCCATACGGACACGGGACGGAGTCTTCAATCTTGTATCTTCGTAGTCTTGGAGTCCAGCGGACGATGATAGTCCGGCTGTCCGGATACCCCCTAGTCCAGGACTCCTTCAATAGCCCCTGAACCTGGCTTCAATGACGATGAGTCCGGCGCGCATAATGTTCGGCATTGCAAGGCGGGTTCCTCCTTTGAATAATCCAGAGAAGATTGTGAACACGCGGATAGTGTCCGGCTCTGCAAAATAAATTCCACATTCCACCGTAGAGAGAATAAAATGTACACAAGTTCAATCTGCTGACGTTTTTTGTGGCATAACATCACACCACTACCAAGCCTTTACTTGAATCATTTTTATTATACCACCTCGGTAGCGTTTAGCGGCGGTTTCCTTGGCACGTCTTGTCGAAGCAGAGATCGTGTTCCCCTTATTCCGGGATTCTCATCAATACGTGTGTGGGTAACCCAACCGCGCCATCGATGATGGCGCTTGGGAGATAAGCGAGTTTTACCAGGCTAGGGGGGACACATAGTCTTCGTCCGCCTATATATAAGGGATAAGGATTCACCTTCTCACCTACGCCTTCTTCCTCTTTTGCTTATCCATCTCCGTGCACTCGAGCTCCAGCGCCCAAGTTCGTGCATCTCGCCTCGACCTTCTCCGACCATGTCCGGAGCGGGAGGCAAATGGTTGGCCTCCACCGTTAAGGAGGAGCACATCACCAAGCTGCGCAGCGCCGGATACCTTTCCGGCGATGTCGCGCACCGGCTGCCCGACGAGGGGCAGCTCATTCCCACCCCCGGGCCCCATGAGAGGGTCGTTTTCCTTCCCCACTTCCTCCGCGGACTGGGCTTTCCACTTCACCCCTTTGTCCGGGGGCTCATGTTCTACTACGGCCTGGATTTCCATGATCTGGCGCCAAACTTCATCCTCAACATCTCGGTGTTTATCGTCGTGTGTGAGGCCTTCCTCTGCATCCAGCCCCACTTTGGCCTGTGGCTCATGACCTTCAACGTCAAGCCGAAGGTTGTGAAGGGCACGCAAGCGGAGTGCGGAGGTGCCTTGTTGGGCAAGATGCCCAACGTCCTTTGGTTCGAAGGGGCCTTCGTGGACTCCGTCAAGGGGTGGCAATCGGGGTGGTTCTATATCACCGAGCGCGTGAACCCGGGCGGCGGCCCCAGTTCAGATCTGGCATCCCTCGCAGCTCACCTCCGGAAAAGAAGGGCTTGCGGTGGGGTAATTTGAAGGAGGCGGGACTCCAAGCTGTATCCGAAGCTGGTGAACAAGAAGCTCGAGGCTGGTTAACGTGGTCCAAGTCATGCTCGTCGCGGATTCTCCCATGCCAGAACGGGCATTCAATCTGTGGGAGTTCAATCCGGAACAGCACCGGCGCTGGCGAGGCTCTTGACACAATGTCTGAAGGCGCTGGAGGTGCTGTTTAGGCGCGAAGCCCCGCATCCGCGATGGAAGATCGCGGATTCCACTCGCAGATGTCCGGTGGCGAGGTAAGTGATTCTACCCCTTTACGGGACACTTGTTAATAGTTCGACCCTAAGCGGGTTTTAATCTCCCTTTTCCTTTGGCGGGGAATGGATGAAGAAGGCCGAGCAGCTCGCCCGCGGCTCCCATGCCGAAGACCAGTGGGCGCCCGTCTGGCGGGGCTGTTGGTTCGGCACCGCACGTGGTGCGGAGAAGAAAACCAAGAAGGTGGATACGGGCACTCGAAAGAGTTCCGTTTTCAGGTGTCCGAGCGACTCGGCGGATTCCTCCCGAAGACGAGGAGGAGGAAGAAGACTCTCTCCCGAGGGGAGAGACAAGAGGAAGGCCTCCCAGCGGGGGAGGCGAAGGGTCAGAGGGAAGAACTATTCCCCGGACAGCTCCGCCAACACCAGCGTTGGCGAAGAAGAGTGGCCCTCGAGGGCCGGGCCTCGGCGAGATCGTAAGTATCCGGATCCTGAATGATCTGTAAGTTCTTTTTGTCACATAGTGTCCTTCTAACGCCGCATCTTGTCTCGATCCGGTAAGCGATGATCTCCTGCTTCGTCGGCGGAGTCGTTGGCGGCGTCGGATGTGGAATCCATCCCGGCTGCCTCCACCCCTTGCGCCGAGCGAGGGGCGCCGAGGTGGGATCGAAAGGACCCATCAAGAGGAGGCTCGGGCGCCGCAAGGCAACCTCCGGACTTTGCGTCGGACTCTCGCGGAACCGCAGATGGTTCGAGTCGGCAAGCGGCCCTTCGCAAGAAGGGCAAGACCGTGACACCGGCGGCCCCGCCCAACCGAGGCGCCGGACAACTTGTTGGAGGCGCTCAAAGGCGCTTCCATCGAGGAAGAACACCGCACTATTATGAGTGCGGTGATTGAAAGGTTCGGCTCGCCAAGAGCGGGCTGACGAAGCCTGCAGCAACCTTCTAACGAGGCTTTGAGGTAAGAAGTTAAAATTATGTAATGTAATACCGCATAGACGGTAGCCTCGATGCTCGGTTCGGCGTTCGGAAAGAAAAAGCTGGGTGAGGATCTAAAAAGATATGTGAGGTTGCTTAGAAATATGTCAATATGGGTTTGCAGCTGCGCTGGCTTGACCTCTGCGACTGGCTTGCGGAGGTCGGTGCATTGAAGCAGGATCTCGAGTGGTCCGAGCGAGAGCTCGGCCGTGCCAAGAAGTAGCTCGAGGACAAAGAAGGTGAGTAACACCACTTTAAAGATTTACCTTACAGAAAAGGATTTAGGTTGCAATAAAAATGACAAGGATACCATGGGTACTGCAGGGGCCACTAACAAGGTGGCAACCCTGAAGGAGGCTGTGTCCGGGGAGCAGCGATCTTGCCGCGAAGCAGAGCGAGAGAAGCAGGAGGCGCGGGTGGCGGAAGTGCGGCAAGAGCTCCAGGCTCTCATGGAGAAGCATGAGAGTTTGGAGCGCGACTCAAAGACTCGAGAGTCCGAGCTTGCCTCGGCTCTCGAAAGTGCCAAGTCCGCCAAGGCCGAGGCCCATAAGGCCCTTCAGGAGGTTGAAGATGTGAAGAAGATAGCGGCGGGTAAGGTATTTTTCATGCAAAGCAAGCATATTAATGTAAACTACCTGACACTTACCCGAATTCGGAGCTCTCCAGGGGCATTTGCAGATCTGCCGCGCAGTGAATCTGATGCCGCCGCATTTTACCTTGGCCAGGAGGGGAGCTCAACGGAGAAGGTCTTCTGGTCTCAGTACACTAAGGCCGGCCGTCCGGTGCCCCCTAGCGACCAGCTGAAGCAGCTGGTCGAGCTCCACAAGGCGGCTGAGGAAGCCATGAAGGGCCTGATAGTCCGGCTGTGGCCTGGACAGGCCATGCCTGGGAGCTATTTCGGCCTCGTGTGGCGGCTGGTGGATGCATGCCCCTAGGTGGAGGTCATCAAGCGCTCCGCCTGTATTGATGGTGCTTGTCGGGCCCTTGCCCGCACAAAGGTGCACTGGGGCAGGCTGGATGCGGAGAAGCTTCTTACTGACCGTCCGCCAGCGGGCAAGGAGTATCGTACGCCCGAAATGTACTATAAGACTGTCCTGAAGGGGGCTCGCGATATTGCGGATGAATGCCCCAGAGATGTAATTTTTGAGTAAAACTCGCTATGTATTATCCTGTGCGCTGAAAACTTTGTTCAAATGCGCTTTAAGCAACGCTTGTTTAATTTAAAATATTACCTTCTTTGCGGCCGTTTATAAAATCTGAGAGATGGCAAGTCGTTGGCTTCAGCCCCGAGCCGCTAGTCTTTGGGGTGTTAGGGATAAACTTGAGCACTCTTGTTCCCATTTTGGGTCCATCTAGGAGGCGCTCAACACGACGAACAAGGCAACCGGACTTATAATGCTTGAACACTCTCACTTAGCCATAGAATTCTATAATTTTAAATTTGGTGAAGCCCCTAGTATTGAAGACCGAATTGGGCGCTATCACGCCTTCATCGGACATTATCCGGTGCTTATTTCGAGCGGCATGAGTCTTTAGGGACGAAAAGACCTCTCGAACAGCGACCAGATCTCTCGCCTTATCATGCCGGTCGGTTTTAGCTTTCTCCACTAAGGCACTCGCCCAGCTCAAGCGGGCGCAATCTCGATGGTTCTCCTAGTGCCACCTTAGCCGTGAGAATGGAGCGTAAGGCACCAAAAGCGTGGGAGCGAGCAAACCCAACTATTGACCCAAGACATGATTGAGCGATTCATATAATGCTATAAGTTGGGTGCCGCACTTGTGAAAGTGTTGGACTTATCACACCATAATCACGGGAACATAAGCCCTGGTGTATTAGGCCGTACCAAAATATCTGGTGCAAGATGTCATTTAATGAATATATATATATATATATATATATATATATATATATATATAAAGTAATGTAATTACAAGCGAAAAGTGCTGCATTATTTATTCAAGGAAGTGCGCTATAAGTGCGGTGATACAAATAGTCTTGTAGGCAAGGGTTTGGACTATTTAAACATGTCCCCCTCCAGGGGTGGGCTGCAGACTTGGTGTATATAATCAAATTTAATGCTCGTAATGGAGACCACCTGAGTGTTTGTTGCAGCCTTCTTTCTTCCCTGGCTGTTGCATCGTGAGTTCGGGAGGTTCACCGCCGGACTGGGCCTCTGATAAACGGAGTCCTGTGTATACAAAGAAGGAAAATAATAATAATAATAATAAAAGAGTGACACACTTGCGAGCCCCTGGTGTGGTCGAGCCGCACTCTGGGTCTATTGTGGTCGCGCCCCTTCCCCTACGCCCATGGAATCTCCAAAGCGTAATGATGTACGCGGAGGGTTGTTCTTGCGATCATCACGAGGGCTGGGGTCGGGGCCGCCTTCTGGCGATGCTTGGATCGTGCCGGTGGTCTTGGTTGGTGTTGCTTGGTAGCGTTTGGCTGTATTCGCCGTTTAACGGCGGACTCAAAATGCCTTAAAAGGCTGCTGTACTTACCGCCGCGAGAGCATTGTATGTTCCTCCGTTCGGAGGGCGTTCCTGTTCGGTTGACCGTGATGACTCCACGAGGGCTGGCATCTTGAGCTTGAGGTATGCATAATGCGGCACCGCATTTAACTTTGCAAACGCGGTTTGTCCGAGCAGAGCGTGATAGCCGCTGCGGAATGGGACTATGTCGAAGATTAACTCCTCGCTCCGGAAATTATTCGGGGATCCGAAGACCACTTCCAGTGTGACTGAGCCTGTACAATTGGCCTCAACACCTGGTATGACGCCTTTAAAGGTCGTCTTCGTAGGTTTAATCCTTGAGGGTCTATGCCCATTTTGCCTTGTATCACGATAAAGCAGGTTCAGGCTACTACCGCCGTCCATCGGGACTCTCGTGAGTGAAATCCATCGGCGATTGGGTCTAAAACCAATGCGGCGAATCCGCCATGGCGGATGCTGGTCGGATGGTCTCTTGATCGAAAGTGATCGGACAAGAGGACCATGGATTGAAGTTCGGGCGTGGCTCCATCGCGTATCGTCCCTTAGTGCGCTTCCGCTCCCTCTTGGGTATATGGGTTGCGTATATCATGTTGACCGTCCGCACTTGTGAAACCCTTCGTAAATCTACTATTCGGCGGCCGGGTCTCTTCCTCGTCGTCGCTATGCAGCCCCTTGTCATTGTTTTCGGCAATTAACTTGCCTGCCTGCTTGAATACCCAACAGTCTCTGTTGGTGTGATTAGCTGGCTTTTCGGGGGTGCCATGTATCTGGCATAAGCGGTCGAGTATTCGGTCCAAGTTGGACGGACCCGGAGTGGTTCTTTTGAATGGCTTCTTCCGCTTACCGGGTTTAGAGCCTCGGAATCCGGCATTGACTGCCGTATCCTCCTTGTCGTTGTCGTTAATATCGCGTTTATTTTTGCTTCGATGTGACCTGCCATTGTGGTCCTTAGTATCCGGACTGCCAGAATTTTTGCTGAGGTTGTTGCTGCGAGCTAGCCAGCTATCCTCTCCCGCGCAAAAGCGGGTCATTAATGATGTGAGGGCTGCCATGGATTTCGGCTTTCCTGTCCCTGGTGCGGGCTAGCCATTCATCGCGGATGTTATGTTTGAAGGCTGCGAGGCCTCTGCATCCGGACGATCAGCGATTTGGTTTTCTTTGTCAAGAACCGTGTCGAGCTATGCGGCGATTCGTCTGGCTGCTGAATTATGTGGCTTAGGTCATCGGCGTCTGGTGGTCGCACATATGTGCCCTGGAAGTTGTCGAGGAACGCGGCTTGCAGGTCTTCCCAACACCCAATTGACTCTGCGGGCAAGCTGTTAAGCCAATGCCGAGCTGGTCCTTTAAGCTTGAGTGGGAGGTATTTGATGGCGTGGAGATCGTCGCCGCAGTCCATATGGATGTGAAGGAGATAATCTTCAATCCAAACCGCGGGGTCTGTTGTGCCATCGTAGGTTTCAATGTTTATGGGTTTAAACCCTTCAGGGATTTGATGATCCATTACTTCATCAGTGAAGCATAGCAGGTGTGCGGCGCCTCTGTATTGAGCAATATCACGATGTAGCTCGAGTGAGCATTGTCTGCTGTGTTCGCCCGGCGGAGTTGTTGTATCCAGCGGCGGTATTAAATGCGTGGGTCGTGGGGCGCCCGTGATCCGTAGATGGATCTGGATTGCCTTGCTTTGTCCTCAATATATCTCGCAAGTCCGCGCGTTCCCTCTTGGCCGTGCTCTTGGAGCGATGCGGGTGCGGTCTTGGTGGAGGGCCTGGATGCCTCTCTGTCGCAACCACGGGGTGGTCGGTCGGCCGTATCGTGCGTTGGTGATGAAGGTATGTATGCTTCTTCCTCTAATCGGGGGAGCAACTTGCGTTTTGGGTAACTTTTGGAGGGACGTTCGAGTTCATATTCTTCGGCCGCGAGGACCTCAGTCCATCTGTCGGCCAGCAGGTGTTGATCAGCTTGAAGCTGTTGCTGCTTTTTCTTTAGGCTATTTGCCGTGGCGATAATCCTGCGTTTAAAACGCTCTTGTTCGATGGGATCCTCAGGCACGACGAATTCGTCGTCGCCAAGGCTTGCTTCGTCTCCGAAGGGAGTCACGTAATTATCATCCTCGACCTCTTCATCTGCCGCTCTCTCACGAGGGCTTGCTACGCATCCTCTGCGCTGAATCTTCTTTGGAGGGATTGTCTTCGGCCTTTATGCAGGTGTTATTATCTCTGTGCGGAATCACCATTCTTCTTGTGGCGGGATTTAGAGCGGCTTCTTGGCGCTTGGCGCTTGGGCTGTTTCTTTAAGGAATCTGCCTCTGCTGCTTCTTCGCCGTCCCCATCTTTTGGGGTGTCCACCATGTATATGTCGTATGACGAGTTGGTCTTCCAGTGCCCTGTAGGTGTTGGTTCTTGTTCGTCTCCGGCGTCGTCGTCCATACCGTCAATGTCTTCAGAGTCGTAGTCTAGCATGTCGGTTAGATCGTCGACAGTGGCTACAAAGTGGGTAGTGGGTGGGCTCTGAATTTCTTTGTCGTCCGTATCCCAGCCATCCTGGCCATAGTCCGGCCAAGTCTCTCCGGATAGCGAGAGATGCTTTAGCGAATGTAGGATGTCGCCAAAAAGGCGAGTGCTGAAAGATGTCCGCCACGGTGAACTCCATGATCGGCGCCCAATCGGATTCGATTGGCGAGACAGCCGGAGGTTGAGTCCGGCGAGTCCGGCACCTCGAGTCCACGAGCTTCTGAGGACAAGGTCGAGTTCGGCTCCATCGCGCGGAAGTTGCAGCCCCGGCGGTGTCCAGCCACCGGTCCTCGTCTGGCGTCGGTTCGGATGAAGGTCGGGGCGGATTCGTGCGCCACCAAGGCACTATCCGTGGCGAGCTAAATCATGCCCATCGTGACAACCACGGCACGCTTTCGGTGTGGCTCGAGTCCGTCAAAGATCAAGTCCCGAGGATGTCGGCCGTGAAGTTTAGGCTTCGAACGACGACTGATGGCGGGCGTAGCTTCGATCTGCTCGGATGGCCAAGTGAGTTGGCCCTGATCGCGAAGCGCCGAATCTGAAGATCTGTCCGGGGAGAAAAGTCTCGCCCTGAACGGCGTTGTTTGTTGAAGAAGCCATCGAGCCTATCGGTGACGACACCGAGGAACTCTCAATGAAAGCACCAATGTCGGTGTCAAAACCGGCGGATCTCGGGTAGGGGGTCCCGAACTGTGCGTCTAGGCGGATGGTAACAGGAGACAAGGTACACGATGTTTTACCCAGGTTCGGGCCCTCTTGATGGAGGTAAAACCCTATGTCCTGCTTGATTAATATTGATGATATGGGTAGTACAAGAGTAGATCTACCACGAGATCAAGGAGGCTAAACCCTAGAAGCTAGCCTATGATATGAATGTTGTAATGGAGGTTATATCCTACGGACTAAAGCCCTCCGGTTTATATAGACACCGGAGAGGGCTAGGGTTACACAGAGTCGGTTACAATGGTAGGAGATCTACATATCCGTATTGCCAAGCTTGCCTTCCACGCCAAGAAAAGTCCCATCCGGACACGGGACGGAGTCTTCAACCTTGTATCTTCGTAGTCTTGGAGTCCGGCGGACGATGATAGTCCGGCTGTCCGGACACCCCCTAGTCCAGGACTCCCTCAGCAAGAAAGATCAATCTAGTAGGCCAAACCAAACTGATAATTCGAAGAGACTTGCAAAGATAACTCAATCATACAAAAAAGAATTCATAGGAGATTCAAATATTTCTCATAGATAAACTTGATAATAAACCCACAATTCATCGGATCTCGACAAACACACCGCAAAAAGAGTTTACATCGAATAGATCTCCACAAGAGAGGGGGAGAACATTGTATTGAGATCCAAAAAGAGATAATAAGCCATCTAGCTAATAACTATGGACCCAAAGGTCTGTGGTAAACTACTCACAACTCATCGGAGGGGCTATGGTTTGATGTAGAAGCCCTCCATGGTCGATTGCCCCTCCGGCGGAGCGCCGGTGAAGGCTCCAAGATGGGATCTCGCGGATACAGAAGGTTACGGTGGTGGAAATTGTGTTTCGTTGGCTCCCTAGATGTTTTGAGTGCGTGAAGCTTATATAGGAGGAAGAAATGCGTCGGTGGCGCCCGAGGGGGCCACGAGACGGCGCGCTTTGTGAGGGGGGCTACCCTCTCGTGGCCGCCTCGGCTGCTTCTTGACTTGCACTCCAAGTCCCCTGGATCACGTTCGTTCCAAAAATCATGCTCCCGAAGGTTTCATTCCGTTTGGACTCCGTTTCATATTCCTTTTCTTCGAAATGCTGAAATAGGCAAAAAAACAGCAATACGGGCTGGGCCTCCAGTTAGTAGGTTAGTCCCAAAAATGATATAAATGTGTAAAATAAAGCCCATAAACATCCAAAAGGGGTAATATAATAGCATGGAGCAATCAAAAATTATAGATACGTTGGAGACGTATCAAGCATCCCCAAGCTTAATTCCTGCTCGTCCTCGAGTAGGTAAATGATAAAAACATAATTTTTGATGTGGAATGCTACCTAGCATAATTCTCAATGTCATTTTCTTTATTGTGGCATGAATGTTCAGATCCAAATGATTCAAAATAAAAGTTCATATTGATAAAAGAAATAGTAACACTTCAAGCATACTAATCGAAGTAATCATGTCTTCTCAAAATAACATGGCAAAAGAAAGTTCTTCCCTACAAAATCATATAGTTAGGCTATGCTTCATTTTCGTCACACAAAGATGTTCCCAACTTCTATACCCCCGATGACAAGCCAAGCAATTGTTTCATACTTAAATAATTTCAAACTTTTTCAACCTTCACGCAATACATGAGCGTGAGCCATGGATATAGCACTATGGGTGGAATGGAATATGATGATGGGGATTGTGTGGAGAAGACAAAAAAGGAGAAAGTCTCACATTGACGAGGATATTCAACGGGCTATGGAGATGCCCATCAATTGATGTCAACATGAGGAGTAGGGATTGCCATGCATCGGATGCACTAGAGCTATAAATGAATGCTCAACAAAAGAAACTAGTGGGTGTGCATCCAACTTGCTTGCTCACGAAGACCTAGGGCATTTGAGGAAGCCCATCGTAGGAATATACAAGCCAAGTTCTATAATGAAAAATTCCCACTAGAATGAAAAAGACAACCTATGAGACTCACTATATGAAAAACATGGTGCTACTTTGAAGCACAAGATATGAGACTCACTACATGAAGAACAAGGTGCTACTTTGAAGCACAAGTGTGGAAAAAGAGATAGTAACATTGCCCTTTTTATTTATTTTCTTTATTTTCTTTTTGGCCTTTCTTTTTTTGTTTTGGCCTTCCCCCTCTTTTTTTCTTTTTGGGCAATGCTCTAATAATGATGATCACCACACTTTCATTGATTACAACATATGAATTACAACTCGAAACTAGAACAAGATATGACTCTATATGAATGCCTCCGGCGGTGTACCGGGATGGTGCAATGAATCAAGAGTGACATGTATGAAAAATTATGCATGGTGGCTGTCGGTGTCAAAACCGGTGGATCTCGGGTAGGGGTCCCGAACTGTGCATCTAGGCGGATGGTAACAGGAGACAAGGGACACGATGTTTTTACCCAGGTTCGGGCCCTCTCGATGGAGGTAAAACCCTACTCCTGCTTGATTGATATTGATGATATGGGTAGTACAAGAGTGGATCTACCACGAGATCAAGGAGGCTAAACCCTAGAAGCTAGCCTATGGTATGATTGTCGTTCGTCCTATGGACTAAAACCCTCCGGTTTATATAGACACCAGAGAGGGCTAGGGTTACGAGTCGGTTACAATGGTAGGAGATCTACATATCCGTATTGCCAAGCTTGCCTTCCACGCCAAGGAAAGTCCCATCCGGACACGGGATGAAGTCTTCAATCTTGTATCTTCATAGTCTTGGAGTCCGGCCAATGATGATAGTTGACTATCCGGACACCCCTAGTCGAGGACTCCTCGGTAGCCCTGAAACAGGCTTTAATGACGACGAGTCGGCGGCGCATATTGTCTTCGGCATTGCAAGGCGGGTTCCTCCTCCGAATAATTTATAGAAGATTGTGAACACCAGGATAGTGTCCGACTCTGCAAAATAAATTCCACATGCCACCGTAGAGAGAATAATATTTACACAACTTCAATCTGCTGACGTATTTCGTAGCATGACGTCATGCCACGGCCAAGCCTTTACTCGAATCATTTTTATTGTTCCACCTCAGCGCGTTTAGCGAAGCAGTTTCCTTGGCACGTCTTGTCGAAGTAGAGATCGTGTCCCCTTATTCCGGGATTCTCATCAATACGGACGTGGGTAACCCAACCGCGCCCGTTGCCCCGCCCCTCCATTGAAGGGGAGTTCCAAACGGTCACGGGGACGGCTCTTGGTATTCTCCCCCTTTGACCAGGGCCTGTCCCTTTCCTTCGATCCTTAATCGAATCCGCCCCTCGCCCCGAGTTCCAACACCCCAGGCTCCAGATTCGGGCGCTACGGACCTTCGACAATGTCTGGCTCCGACCCACAAGGCCGATGGATGCCCTCTTCCGTCACGGAAGAAGACGTGCTAAAAGGCGAGAGGCGCGGTACCTAACCTCGAGATTTCGCATAGGTTGCCGCCCAAGGGCAAGTCATTCCCACTCCCGAGCCTGGTAAGAGCGTCGTGTTTGTGTCTCACATCCGTCAGGGTTTAGGCTTCCCGATGGATCCCTTCGTGAGGGGGCTCATGTTTTATTACGGGCCGGAATTCCATGACTTGGCTCCGGAGTCCATCCTCCACATCTCATCGTTCATTGTTGTCTGCGAAGCCTTCCTCCGCACTACCCCTCACTTGGTTTGTGGCTCAAGACCTTCAACGTGGAGCGAAGATGATCGAGGGGCGGCGAAGTCTTGAAGGCGATTATAAGTAAGAGGACCGATGCTCCATGGCCCGAGGGCTCTTTTCAAGAGGAGCTCGGCTTGTGGCAACAGGAGTGGTTCTATATCACCGCTCCCCGGGGCAGCAGGCAGGTGTCATCGCCCGCCTTTCGCTCGGGCCCTCCACAACGCCTAGCGTCATGGGGCAACAAAGGGCTTGACTGGGGGCCGTCAAGGGCGTACCAGTTGCGGGCGGTCGAGACCTCCAAGAGAGAGATCAATCTGGTTGTAGTAGCGCGAGTTATCTGATTGGCATATACGCCTGCAAGCGTCGCCCCCTCCGTCTGTGGGAATTCAATCCGGAGGGACCGCGAGCTCTTCAACACTTCATGGGTACGACACCCATGGAGATGTATAAACTGTTCTTCGGATCACAAGAGATGTGTCCGGACTTGACCGAGGACGTCGGCCTAAGCTGCAATCGCCCGGATACTCAAGTAAGTAGTCCTGTGTCTGGACATACCGTTTGTTTGTTTATTATGGATTTGCTTTTTAACCAGCTATCCCTTGAACAGGAGTGGATAGCGCAAGCAAAACTGATACGGTGTCCGGCCCCCCTCCCGGAGACCACGCCGGATCCCGTGTTAGTCAAGATGCTCGAGGTTGCGCCTTCAGAAGAGGGCGAAGGGGAAAACAGGAACACTACCGCCTTTGCTAAGGAGGCTCTCAAGAAAGGGGGGATCGAGAATCCCTCCCTCCAGGGGGAGAAGAGGACCGTTTCCGAAGATCCGGAGGCCAAGGCCTCAAAGCGGGGGAAGAAATCTTCACCGAAGGGTCCTGCGCCAGGAGAAGCCCCGGCCGCACTATTTCCCCAAGGGAATCAGCCCTCTAGCGAGCCGTAAGTAGAAAAAGGGGAGTTTCGTAATAAGGGACATCCCTGTTTTTATTTCTGAGGATAACCGAAGTTCTTACCTTGTAGTTCGGATCTCAGCCCTTCCCAGTAGAGCTCATCTTCGGTGGATCTTTGTCCGGAGATGATGGAGAGCGAGACGCCTCCATCTGCCGCACCGTCAGGCGGGGCGGACGACCCTGAGGTGTCGTCGCGGAGGGTCTCCCTGAGTCCGGCGGGGCCGGAGAGTTTGGCACCAACTGGTGTACGGCCGGAGGGGCTGAAGGATCTGCTCGAGAGGGCGTCTATCTCAGAAGATCACCGTACATTAGTGAGTACGGTGATTGAAAGGATTTCATCCGCTGAGAGCGGGTTGCATGAGGCCGTCAGAAGATTACTGACGGGGTTTGAGGTACATAAAAATGACATACCTTTTGACATTTTTGCACATAGAGTCATACTCATATAGATAGTAGCCACGAGACTCGATGCGTTGTCAAAAGTGACGGCGTGCGAGGATCATAATCTCGATGTTAAGATGTCGCCTTTCCTATTTAGGGGCGGGCGTTCGGTGGCCAGCCGGTGATAGATTTGCGAATCAAGCGGCAACTCGGCGTTGCGAATCACGGACATCGCTGTTGGTCGATAAGCGACTTGACGAGTCACAAGGTAGGTGGTTTCTCCGTGGTCGCCTGGTAAGGGAGCTGATGCCCATGCCTTACAACATGTATGCGTGATGCAGATGGCGCCGCTGCTATGGAGGACCTCCGGGCAGAGCTTGCTCGAGTCAAGGAGCAAGCCCGAAAGAGTGATGTGGCTGCCTCGAAGGTGGCCGAAGAGCTGAAAGCCGAAAAGGCTGCTCATTGCCGAAGCAGGGAGGAGATGGCCGGAATGGCCGTGAAGCTGAAGGATGCTACCGACCGCTATGAGGTTCTTGAAAGAGAACGCCGAGCGGGGCAAGAGGACCTGAAGAAGGCCACCGCCGAAGCCAAGGATGCCCGCTCTGCAATGAGGGCTATGAAGGAGGAGTTGTGTCAGGCCGGAGACATTGCGGCTGGAAAGCCCTTTCTACTGCATAGGAGATTTACGGATCTGAAGTATGCTCAGTTGGGCCAGTTGTGGGGTGCGGAGGATGCTTATCTGGATTTGGCGGCGAGTGCGGCGGACGCAGTCGTGCACTTCCGCAGCCAAAAGGATCACGAGATGGAAGAGCTTTTTTGGTCTCAATTCTATAGTCCGGAGCGTCCACTTCCGTTAACTGATCAGTTGGCTGAGTGGGCTGAGCTGAATAGATTGTCCGGACTTGCCATGAAGGATGTGGTGGCTCATCTGTGGCCGGAAAGGCCCAAGCCAAAGAGTTATTTTGGCTTATTGCAGCAATTCCTTGGTGCGGTGCCGCATATCAAGGCGATGAAGCGGTCGGCATGCATAGAGTGTGCACGGATGGCTCTCGCCCGTGTCAAAACATACTGGGCGGAGATGGATGCCACCGATGTTGCATCCCGGTGTTGGGACAGAAGCCGATTACCCGCCGAGCACTATTTTGAGGAAGTCCTGCAGGGCGCTCGTTTAATAGAGTCGCAGTGCTCGAAAAATGTTATGTTCAAATGACATGTATGATTTGTAAAACCATATTTATAATGTAACGGCTTTTTATACTTGTGCATTCAAGTATTGAAATATCTCCTGTGCGGCCGTTAATGTATATGTATATATAACCTAAAAGATGGCAGTCTTCGGCTTCAGCCCCCACACACATGGTGCGGGGTTGTTTGCAAAAAAGCGCATTTTCACACTTAATCCAACGTCTTGGTCCTTTGAAGGAGGTGATAGCGTAGCAAACTAGGCAACCGGACTATAATGCTTTATCACTTTCAGTTAGCCATAGGAGTTCGATGGTGGGGCTACTATATAGCCCCTAGGGGCACCACGCTCTCCAAACTCGGGGCGCGTGTGTGCCTGACCGGGAAACGGTCCTTCGTCAAAGCGGAGGAATTCTAAACATTCCAGCAGTCGATCGAGTGGTTGACCAGTCTCTCGCTATATCATGATGATCGATTTCGGCTTTCTCTACTAAGGTGCTCGCCCGGCGAACTGGGCACAATCGCGATAGTTCTCACGGTGCCGCGTTAGCGATAGAGCGGAGCGTAAGGCAGCAAAACACGAGCCAGGCGAACCCAACATTTGACCAAAGACATGATTCGAGCTGATGCATATAAGGCCTAACTTCGAGGCGCGAACACTCCGAGGTATTCGGTCTTTATGATAACAGGCGAACAATGCCCTAAGCCCCTAGTGTCAGTGCACGCGAAAACTTCTGACGCGGCCGATGCCAAAACGCCAGCCTCCTCCTCGGTTATGGTAAGAAACCAGGGGATGTGTATCAACAAGAGACAATAAAAAAGGTTTACGCAGGGTCTTAATCTAAAAAGAATCCTTGTAACGGGTCCCTACTGCACGTCTGCGCCTGTGTCTCCGTTGTGCTGTATCCTGGACGGGTGTAGCATGTTGTTCATCTATGAAAAGAGAGGAACTTAGTTTGGAAAAATATCGTGCGAAAAATGTATTTAAAACAGAGTATGATTTAAAAGATGAATAGAATTGAGCTTTATTGGCTCTCATTGTTCATGCGTGCAGCCCCTTGTAAAGGGGTATGCGGCTAGGAAGCCCCTTATTTATTTATGCCGGACTCGCCTAACCGTGTCCGGGGTCTAAATGACCTGTTTTTAAGGGCTTTGATTAGCAAGGCCGGATTAGTGTGTGGCTGTCAAGGCAGTCTCACGTTCTTCCGTGGTCGAGGAACCCTCGAAGTTACCTTTTAATGAGATGATGCCGCGTGGACCGGGCATTTTAAGTGTAAGAGACGCGTAATGCGGTATTGCATTAAAGCGGGCGAAAGCTTCGCATCCCAATAGAGCTTGATGGCTACTTTTAAATGGGGCGATATGGAAGATTAGCTTTTCGCGACGGAAGTTGTCGGATGAACCGAACACAACCTCTAGTAGTAAAGAGCCCGTACAATTGGCATAAGGGCCTGGCGTCACTCCTTTAAAGGAAGTGCTGCTATGGCAAATTTTGGTAGGGTCTATCCCTTCTGCGGATGGTGTCCTGGTATAGCAGGTTTATATCGCTGCCGCCATCCATTAGGACTTGTGTAAATTGTAGTCCGTCGATTATAGGATCCAATATCAAAGCAGTCCCTCCGCATTTGAATATACGGAGTAATCGATGGTGAAAGTAATTGGTTTTGACATCCAATTTGGGACTCATTGGGGTGGACCGTCGGTAGCGTACTTTAGTAGGTGCCGCACTATTTTCCTTGTTATCACTTGAAGTGAGTTCACTGTTTTGACTCCTTGTGGGAAAGTCTTACATTTTCGGCGCTCTGCTTGTGGGGTTCGTCATCGTCTTCGCTTGGTGTGTCGAGCCCCTTGTGTTCGACGTTAAGTCGGCGGACTGCTTGAAGACCCAACAATCTCTGTGGGTATGGTTTGCGAGGCTTCCGGAGGAATCTTGTGGATTTGACATATCTGTCCAAGATTTTGTTTAGGTTGGACAGCTCGTCACTGTTGTCCTTAAGAGGCAGTGTTTTGTTGTTCGGCCGAGAGCTTTTGAACCCGGCGTTGACCGCCGTGCTCTTTGGGCCATTTTCCTTAGTCCGGTGTTGATCTTTTCTGCATCGTGTTTTCCCATTTCCATCCTTGACCTCGGATGTACTCGGGTCGCTGGTGCTGCATCTTGCCAGCCAGCTATCTTCCCCCGCGCAAAAGCGGGTCATGAGGCTTGTTAGCGTGGCCATTGTCCCTGGCTTTTCCTGGCTGAGGTGTCTGGCGAGCCATTCATCTCGGACGTTATGTTTGAAGGCTGCTAAGGCTTCGGCGTCTGGACAGTCAACTATTTGGTTCTTTTTGGTGAGGAACTTGTTCCAGAATTTGCGGGCTGACTCTCCGGGTTGTTGAGTTATGTGACTTAGATCGTCTGCATCTGGAGGGCGGACATAGGTCCCCTAGAAATTTGCTCGAAACGCATCCTCGAGCTCTTCCCAACTTCCAATGGTATTTTCTGGGAGGCTCTTAAGCCAATCCGAGCTGGCCCTCTGAGCTTGAGGGGTAGGTATTTTATGGCATGGAGATCATCTCCTCTGGCCATATGTATGTGTAGGATATAATCCTCAATCCGAGCTCCGGTGCATTGTTCCGTCATATGCCTCTATGTTTACGGGCTTGAATCCGCTGGAAATTCATGATCGATACCTCATCGGTGAAACATAGGGGTGTCTGGCGCCCTGTATTTAGGTGTACCGTTTTTTTCGAACACTCGACGTGTTGTGTTGCTCCCTGGAGCCTTCTTTCTTGGCCCATAGATGGACCTGACCGGGCCATCCTTTTTGTGAGGATCGTGTGCCGGCTTGTGTGCGGTGCCGCTTGTCGCTCTTTACTTGTCATGTGGTCGTCTATCCGACCAGGCGGCCTCTTTGTTTTTTGACTGTGGGGGCTCTACGGCCTCCTCGTCAAATTCAGGCAACAGCTTGCGCTTCAGGTAGCTCTTTGCTTGGTGGCTATCCCCGTATTTATCTGCGGTCTTGAGGACTTTGCTCCATCTCATTCTGAGTACATCTTCCGCTGTTTTGAGCTTCCGCTTCTGCTTCTTCAAACTTCTTGCAGTGGCGACGAGCCTTTTGTGGAGGTTCATATGCTCCGGTGATGTGTCCAGCGTGAGATCATCGGACTATTGTTTTCGCGGGGATGGGTTGCTCGTCAATTCATCCTGTTCGGACGGTTGCTTGGTGGCATGTTCGTCGTCCACTGGTTCGCCCTGCTCTACGGCTGGGTCTGTGTGGGTGCTGTTGTTATCGAGGCGGGACTAGGGGCGGCGCTTGCGTCGCTGTTTTGGCTGTTTTTCGTGGGAATTATCCTTCGCCGCGTCTCGTTGTTCCTCGTTATCGCTTCCTTTTGGTGTATCCACCATGTATACATCGTGAGTTGAGGTGGTTTTCCAGTGCCCTGTGGGCGCTGGTTCTTGGTCGTCTCCGGCATCGTCGTCCATACCATCGATGTCTTCGGAGTCAAAGTCTAGCATGTCGGTTAGGTCATCGACAGTGGCTACAAAGTGGGTGGTGGGTGGGCTTTGAATTTCTTTGTTGTCCGCATCCCAACCGTCTTGACCGTAGTCCGGCCAAGGCTCTCCTGATAACGAGAGACACTTTAGCGAATTCAGGATGTCGCCAAAAGGTGAGTGCTGAAAGATGTTCAGGATTGGTAGGGGCGCGGGAGGTTGGTCCGCGAGTCCGGCACCTCGAGTCACGAGCTTCACAAGGGACAAGGTCGGTATCGGCTCCATCGCCGTGAGGTAGTAGCCCCGAGGCGGTGTCTAGCCACCATCCTCGTCTGCTGTGATCGGCTCCAAATTAAGGGTCGGGGGCGGACTCGTGTGCGGCCTCGAGGCCTTGTCCGCAGCAGAGCTAAATCATGCCCATCGTGGATAAAGGTGGCGCTTGGCGTGGCTCGAATCCATCGAAGATCAAGTCTCCGCGGATGTCAGCCGTATAGTTCAAACTTCCAAATCTGACCTGATGGCCAGGGGCGTAGCTTTTGATCTGCTCCAGATGGCCAAGCAAATTGGCCCGCAGTGCAAAGCCGCCGAATACGAAGATCTGTCCGGGTCGTGGTTGATGATCGAAGGAGCCATCGGGCCTATAGGTGACGACACAGAGGAACTCTCAATGAAAGCACTAATGTCGGTGTCAAAACTGGCGGATCTTGGGTAGGGGGTCCCGAACTGTGCGTCTAGGCGGATGGTAACAGGAGACAAGGGACACGATGTTTTTACCCAGGTTCGGGCCCTCTCGATGGAGGTAAAACCCTACTCCTGCTTGATTGATATTGATGATATGGGTAGTACAAGAGTGGATCTACCACGAGATCAAGGAGGCTAAACCCTAGAAGCTAGCCTATGGTATGATTGTCGTTCGTCCTATGGACTAAAACCCTCTGGTTTATATAGACACCAGAGAGGTCTAGGGTTACATAGAGTCGGTTACAATGGTAAGAGATCTACATATCCGTATTGCCAAGCTTGCCTTCCACGCCAAGGAAAGTCCCATCCGGACACGGGACGAAGTCTTCAATCTTGTATCTTCATAGTCTTGGAGTCCGGCCAATGATGATAGTTCGGCTATCCGGACACCCCCTAGTCCAGGACTCCCTCAGTGGCTTTGCCACAAATACGATATCAACTACATGATCATGCAATGGCAATATGACAAAAGTAAAGTATGTCATGATGATGATGAACGAAATGGTGGAAAGTTGCATGGCAATATATCTCGGAATGGCTATGGAAATTCCATAATAGGTAGGTATGGTGGTTGTTTTGAGGAAGATATAAGGAGGTTTATGTGTGATAGAGCGTATCGTATCACTTGGTTTGGATGCACCAGCGAAGTTGCACCAACTCTCAAGGTGAGAAAGGGCAATGCACGGTGTCAAAGAGGCTAGCAATGGCAGAAAGGTAAAAGTGCGTGTAATCCATGGACTCAACATTAGTCAAAATAACTCATATACTTATTGCAAAAGTTTAGAAGTCATCACAAAATCAAGTACTATGCGCATGCTCCTAGGGGGATAGATTGGTAGGAAAAGACCATCGCTCGTCCCCGACCGCCACTCATAAGGATGCACAAGCTAGGTACACTTCATGTTTCAAATTTGTTACACAACTTTAACCATACGTGCATGCTACGGGATTTGCTAACTTCAACACAAGCATTCTTTAAATTCATAATCACCCAACTAGCATGACTTTAATATCACTACCTCCATATCTCAAAACAATTATCAAGTATCAAATTGATCATAGCATCCAATTCACTTCCTATGATAGTTTTTATTATACCCAACTTGGATGCCTACCATTCTAGGACCAATTTTATAACCATAGCAAATACTATGTTGTTCTAAAAGACTCTCAAAATAATATAAGTGAAGCATGAGAGACTAGCAATTTCTACAAAAATAAGTCACCGCCGTGCTCTAAAAGATATAAGTGAAGCACTTGAGCAAAAACTATCAAGCTCAAAAGATATAAGTGAAGCACATAGAATATTCTAGCAAACTCTAATCAAGTAGGCTTCTCTCAAAAGGTGTGTACAGCAAGGATGATTGTGGTAAACTAAAAAGCAAAGACTAATATAATACATGACGCTCCAAGCAAAACACATATCATGTGGCGAATAAAAATATAGCTCCAAGTAAAGTTACCAATGAGCGAAGGCGAAAGAGGATGCCTTCCGGGGCATCCCCAAGCTTAAACTTTGGCTATTCTCGAATATCTTGGGGTGCCATGGGCATCCCCAAGCTTAGGCTTTTGCCACTCCTTATTCCATAGTCCATAAAAGCTTTACCCAAAACTTGAAAACTTCACAACACAAAACTCAACAGGAAATCTTATAAGCTCCGTTAGTGAAAGAAAACAAAATGTCACGCCCAATATGCGATACTATCCTAAAGAGACTCGAAGGTCCCACCAAGGATAGAACCGCATATTGAAACACTTTTGCAAGGTGGATATCATTACATCAACATTACATAATAGATAGGGATACATACCAGAGGCATACAATGCCACATGAATACAACAACACATCATACATAAGATCAACATCCGACTACGGATGAAACACAAACAGAAACTCAAACGACATCCACCCTGCTAGCCCAGGCTGCCGACCTGGAACCTATCCCCTGATCAAGGAAGAAGCAGAAGAAGAACTCCAAAACAAGTTAACATCGCTCTCGCGTCAAGATCATCGCATAACCTGTACCTGCAACTGTTGTTGTAGTAATTTGTGAGCCACGAGGACTCAGCAATCCCATTACCATGGGTATCAAGACTAGCAAAGCTTAATGGGTATGGAAAAGATAAGTGGTGAGGTTGCAGCAGCGACTTAGCATATATGGTGGCTAACATACGCAAACAAGAGCAAGAAGAGAAACAACGGAACGGTCGTGAAGCTAGCAATGATCAAGAAGTGATCCTGAACTCCTACTTACGTCAAACATAACCCAAAACCGTGTTCACTTCCCGGACTCCGACGAAAAGAGACCATCACGGCTACACACGCGGTTGATGTGTTTTAATTAAGTCAAGTGTCAAGTTCTCTACAACCGGATATTAACAAATTCCCATCTACCACATAACTGCAGGCATGGCTTTCGAAAGATAATACCCTGCAGGGGTGTCCCAACTTAGCCCATCACAAGCTCTCACGGTCAACAAAGGATATTCCTTCTCCCAGGAAGACCCGATCAGTCTCGGAATCCCGGTTTACAAGACATTTCGACAATGGTAAAACAAGACCAGCAAAGCCGCCCGTTGTGCCGACAAATCCCGATAGGAGCTGCACATATCTCGTTCTCAGGGCACATCGAATAAGCAAAGCGTACAGGTACCAACATAACCCAAGTTGCCAAGGGACGGTCCCGCACGGTGCTCTAGTTTGGACCAACACTCGGAGGAGCACTGGCCCGGGGGGGGGGGGGTAAATAAAGATGACCCTCGGGTTCCGGAAACCCAAGGGAAAAAGGGCTAGGTGAGGCAAATGGTAAAACCAAGGTTGGGCCTTGCTGGAGGAGTTTTATTCAAAGTGAACTGTCAAGGGGGTCCCATAAATCACCCGACCGCGTAAGGAACGCAAAATCAAGGAACATAACACCGGTATGACGGAAACTAGGGCGGCAAGAGTGGAACAAAACACCAGGCATAAGGCCGAGTCTTCAACCCTTCGCCAAGTATATAGATGCATTAATTAAATAAGAGATATTGTGATATCCCAACATAATCCTTTCCATCATGGAGCAATCTTCAACTTCACCTGCAACTAACAACGCTATAAGAGGGGTTGAGCAAAGCGGTAACATAGCCAAGCAACGGTTTGCTAGGAAGGTTGTAAAAGGTTAGAGGCTGACATGGCAATTTGGGAGGCTTGAAGCGCAAATGATAGTTAGTGCAGCATAGCAATAGAACGAAGCAACTAGCATAGCAATGATAGTAGTGAGATCCAGGGTGACTGTCATCTTGCCTGAAATCCCGCTAGGAAGAAGAACGAGTCCATGAAGAAGACAACCGGGAGTAGCCGAACGAATCCTCACAATCGCAACATTACCGGAACTAAGAAGCAACACCGGAAACAAACAAACAACATGGTAAATGCACAAGCATAAACATGGCATGATGCACAAACAAGTATGATGCATGTCCGGTTTAAAGAGGCATGTCATGGCAATTTGCAACAAACAATACTACAAGTTAAGTGGAGCTCAATATGCAACGAGTTGCATATTGACGAAACACCACATCCGAGTTATTTAGTTCGCTCTCGTTTAGGTACACAACAATGTTAAATGTTGTTAAACATGGCAAGGGGTGTAACAAAAGTAAACTAACTATTTAGGCAAGTTTAAATGAGGCCGGAACAATAAACAACAATTCCGGAAAATCCTCATGTCCATATTTCGAATTTGGTACTTTTCTGCTCTAAAACCTATTTTATTGTTGTTAAACAGGAAAATAAAGTGCACCATGTTAAACTAGGCATTTTTCCACCCCATTTACATATAAAGTTTATTTAAAACCGAGCTACGGTTAATTAGTTATGAAATAAATCATTTTAACATGGCATTTGAGCAAATTTAAACAAACAGCCTTTTAAACATTTTAAACATGGATGAAAATGGTATATTATAAAAGTACATGTAATTCCAAGCATTTTACATATTTAAAATATTTTAATCCGATGCACGGTTTGTGAGATATTAAATGCATGAACATGGAGGGGTAATCTGTAAATATGCAGTTTTCTGGATAATAGGCAAATTCGTCCAAGGAAAAAACATCCACGGGCTGAAACTGACTAGCCCAACAAGCACAGGAGAGGGGCTGGGTGCTGCTCACCATGGGCCATGGCCCAACCGGGAATGCAGGCTGGGCTGCAGTTGCTGGAGATGGGGCAGAGGAGGCCTTGCGCGGGCGACGTGGCGATCGTCCACGCTGGTGTGGGACCAAGT
This sequence comes from Aegilops speltoides, assembly GCA_021437245.1. Lineage (NCBI taxonomy): Eukaryota > Viridiplantae > Streptophyta > Magnoliopsida > Poales > Poaceae > Aegilops > Aegilops speltoides. The sequence continues at coordinate 421,855,372 of CM038145.1, read as the reverse complement.
CAACAAGGGGCGCGCCTCGTTCCTCATCGATGCAGAGGAAGCAGGGGCGCGGCGAGGATGGGGTCAACGGCGCGGCAGCAGTGGGGCTTGGCGCACGGCGGTCTCGAGCGGCAGTGGCTGCAGGGAAGGCCGGCGAGGTGGAGATGGGGCGGATCCGGCTGGCCGGCGCCGAATCCGTGCAACGACGGCGTAGGTGGAGCTCAGGGGCGGCGCAGAGGCAGAGGATCCGGGCAAGGGATGACGTTCTCCGGCGAGGTGGCTCTGAGCGTCATGCTCATTCCCGAGCGGAGGACGAAGCTGAGGGACTTGGCGCGGGGCGGCTGTCCCCGTGGCATCGGAAGCCGGCAGACGACGGGAAAATGGGCAGAGACAACGGCTCCGAGGCGGAGGAGAGGAAGCGCGGGCACGAGCTTGAACTCCGAGCGTCTATGAAGCTTGAGGCAGGCGACTCGACGCTGGCTGGAGGCCGACGCAGTCTCGGTCAACACGGCAACAGGATGCAGGCGAGGCCAGGAACGACAGCGGCTGCGGCAACTCCTGTTGAGGAAAAGAGAGAGGTCCGAGAGGTTAGAGATCGGAGGGAAAGGGAGATTGCGGGAGGGAGGAGAAAAAGGTAGGGCGAGCGGCGGCACTGGCCTGGTTCGGCGGAGAGGAGGCCGTCGGGTAGGCACTGGAGGTGCTGGTTGGGTTCGCTGCAGAGACGAGGAGAAGAAGGTGGTGGCTTGCTGTAATTGGGTGGCGGCGGAAAACAAGGGAGCTGGTCGGAGCAATCCGGTTGGGTGGATCTGGGAGGATCCCGAGGAAGAAGGGGGGAGGTTGGTTGGCTGGCGGCGGCACGATGGGAAAGGATGGATGAGACAACTAAGGGCTAGGGTTTGATCTGATTATATAGGATGTGAGGAGAGGTTTGGGGCTACCTCGTCCCAACGATCGTAATCGGACGGCTGAGAAAAATATAGGTTAGGAGGTCCAATTAAGAAAACGAAGACGTTTTATAGATGTTTGGGGATGATCCGGATCCATCGGTCGTGACCGTGCGGTTCGGGTTCGGGGCAATTTTTGGACGCGCGCGCGAGGGGTCTGCACTGTGCAAAGGGGGTCAAACGGCCAGGCAACAAAAGAACGGTTGGTCTAAGAAAGGTCAACGGAGGCGAGAAAGAAGCGGCAACAACGAACGGCTACGAGTTTTATGAAAACATGCGGATGCAATGTGGATGATGCGATGATGAAATGCATGACATGAACAAAATGCAAAACGAAAGACAACAACCCAACCACGGAGAAAATAATATATCACATAGCCGGAAAAGGCAAAAGTTGGAGTTACGAATATGGAAAGTTGTATCCGAGGCGTTACACAAAACGACCACATAAGGTACTGTAATGAACTCATTCTTTATTTATTTTGGTGTTAAACCTAATGTATTCCAACTTCTCTATGGTTTATAAACTATTTTACTAGCCATAGATGCATCAAAATAAGCAAACAACACACGAAAAACAGAATCTGTCAAAAACAGAACAGTCTGTAGCAATCTGTAACTAACGCAAACTTCTGGAACTCTAAGAATCCTACCAAAATAGGAAGTTCTGTATAATTTGTCTATTGATCAGCAGCAAAAAGAATCAACGCAAAAGAACGTTCCTGTGATTTAACAAAACTAAATGCGTGCGCGCAGAGTTTCTGTTTTTTAGCAGAATCAAATTAACTATCATCATAGGTTATCCTATAGGTTCTACTTGGCACAAACACTAATTAAAAGATAAAAACACATCTAAACAGAAGGTAGATGCAAGATTTATTACTAAACAAGAACAAAACAAAAAATACAAAGAAAATTGGGTTGCCTCCCAACTAGCGCTATCGTTTAACGCCCCTAGCTAGGCATAAAAGCGAAGATAGATCTAAGTAGTGCCATCTTTGGCACTAAATTCATAAGTAGCTCGGATGATAGATTCATAAGGTAATTTGACTTTCTTTCTTGGAAAGTGCTCCATGCCTTTCTTTAATGGAAATTGGAATCTAGTATTCCCTTCCTTCATATCAATAATCGCACCAATCGTTCTAAGGAAAGGTCTACCAAGAATAATAGGGCAAGAAAGATTGCAATCTATATCAAGAACGATAAAATCTACAGGCACCAAATTTCTATTTGCAACAATGATAACATCATTGATCCTTTCCATTGGCTTTTTAATGGTGGAATCCGCAAGGTGCAAATTTAAAGAGCAATCATCAAGATCATGGAAACCTAGAATATCACATAAAGTTTTCGGAATCGTGGAAACACTAGCACCCAAATCACACAAAGCAAAACACTCATGATCTTTAATTCTAATCTTTATAGTAGGTTCCCACTCATCATTGAGTTTTCTAGGTATAGAAACTTCCAAATTAAGTTTTTCATCATAAGATTGCATCAAGGATTGCAAGAGGAGAATTAACAACGGATTGCAAGAAATTAACAATGTGTTTGGTAAAAGCTTTATTTTGACTATAAGCATGAGGAGAATTAACAACGGATTGCAAGAAGGAAATACAGCCTTCTAAAGAACAATTATCATAATCAAATTCCTTGAAATCCGAGATAGTGGGTTCAATACTATTTAAAGTCGTGACCTCTCCAATCCCACTTTTACCAAATTTAGTATCAAGATCTAAAAACTCCGAATTCTTGGACGCCTTCTAGGTAAAGTTGACTCATAATTAGTCCCATAATTATCAAGATTCATATTGCAAAACAAAGATCTAATAGGAGACGCATCAATAACTTTAAGATCTTCATCATTATTTTCATGGAAACTAGAAGAACACGCCTTTACAAAGCAATCTTTCTTAGCACGAAATCTAGCGGTTCTTTCCTTGCACTCATCAATGGAAATTCTCATGGCTTTGAGAGACTCATTGATATCATGCTTAGGAGGAGAAGATCCAAGTTTAAGAGAATCAACATCAAGCGAAAGTCTATCATCATTCCTAGCCAAATCATCAACTTTGAGCAATTTTTCTTCAAGCAAAGCATTAAAATTCTTTTGAGAAATCATAAATTCTTTCACACTATTCTAAAAATCAGAGGGCATCTTATTAAGATTACCATATGAATTATTATAGGGATTTCCATAATTATTAGAGGAATTACTAGGGAACGGTCTAGCATTAATGTTTCCTCTATAAGCATTGTTTCCAAAACTATTCCGACCAACAAAATTCACATCCATAGATTCATTGTTATTCTCTATCAAAGTAGACAAAGGCATATCGTTGGGATCAAGAGGAGTATTTTTAGTAGCAAAAAATTTCATAAGTTCATCCATCTTTCCACTCAAAACATTGGTTTCTTCTATAGCATGCACTTTTTTACTAGAAGATCTTTCGGTGTGCCATTGAGAATAATTAGCCATAATATTATCAAGAAGTTTTGTAGCATTTTCCTAACGTGATTTCCATAAACGTGCCTCCCGCGGCCGAATCTAAGAGATTTCTAGAAGCAAAGTTCAAACCGGCATAAATTTTTTGTATAATCATCCATAAATTCAAACCATGAGTAGGGCAATTGCGAATCATCAATTTCATTCTTTCCCAAGATTGGGCAACATGCTCATGATCAAGTTGTTTAAAATTCATAATATCGTTCCTAAGAGTGATAATCTTAGTGGGAGGAAAATACTTATAGATAAAAGCATCTTTGCACTTGTTCCAGGAATCAATGCTATTTTTAGGCAAAGACGATAACCAAACTTTAGCACGATCTCTAAGTGAAAACGGAAATAACTTCAATTTAACAATATCATTATCCGTATCTTTCTTCTTTTGCATATCACACAGATCAACAAAGTTGTTTAGATGAGTAGCGGCATCTTCACTAGGAAGGCCGACGAATTGATCTTTCATAACAAGATTCAACAAAGCAGTATTGATTTCACAAGACTCAACATCATTAAGAGGAGCAATCGGAGTACTAAGGAAATCATTATTATTGGTATTCCAGAAATCACACAATTTGGTATTATCTTGCACCATGGCAACAAGTAATCCAACACACGAGCAAACAGAAAAAGGCAAGCGAAAGAGAGAGGAGGAGATTGGGAAAGAGAGGGCAAATAAAACGGCAAGGGTGAAGTGGGGGAGAGGAAAACGAGAGGCAAATGGCAAATAATGTAAATGCGAGGGAGATGAGTTTATGATGGGTACTTGGTATGTCTTGACTTGAGCGAAGACCTCCCCGGCAACGGCGCCAGAAATCTTTCTTGCTACATCTTGAGCTTGCGTTGATTTTCCTTGAAGAGGAAAGGGTGATGCAGTAATAGTAGCATAAGTATTTCCCTCATTTTTCGAGAACCAAGGTATCAATCCAGTAGGAGGCTCCTCAAAAGTCCCACGCACCTACACAAACAAACAAAGAACTCGCAACCAACGCAATAAAGGGGTTGTCAATCCCTTCACGGCCACTTGCGAAAGTGAGATCTGATAGAGATAGTATGATAAGATAAATATATTTTTGGTATTTTATAATATAGATGCAAAAAGTAAAGATGCAAATAAAAGTAGATTGAAAGCTTATATGATAAAATATAGACCCGGGGGCCATAGGTTTCACTAGAGGCTTCTCTCAAGATAGCATAAGTATTACGGTGGGTGAACAAATTACTGTCGAGCAATTGATAGAAAAGCGAATAATTATGAGATTACCTAGGAATGATCATGTATATAGGCATCACGTCCGCAACAAGTAGACCGACTCCTGCCTGCATCTACTACTATTACTCCACACATTGACCGACTCCTGCCTGCATCTAGCGTATTGACTTCATAAAGAACAGAGTAACGCATTAAGCAAGATGACATGATGTAGAGGGATAAACTCATGCAATATGATATAAACCCCATCTTTTTTTCCTCGATGGCAACAATACAATACGTGACTTGCAACCCTTTCTGTCACTGGGTAAGGACACCGCAAGATTGAACCCAAAGCTAAGCACTTCTCCCATGGCAAGAAAGATCAATCTAGTAGGCCAAATCAAACTGATAATTCGAAGAGACTTGCAAAGATAACTCAATCATACATAAAAGAATTCAGAGGAGATTCAAATATTTCTCATAGATAAACTTGATTATAAACCCACAATTCATCGGATCTCGACAAACACACTGCAAAAAAGTTTATATCGAATAGATCTCCAAAAGAGAGGGGGAGAACATTGTATTGAGATCCAAAAAGAGAGAAGAAGCCATCTAGCTAATAACTATGGACCCAAATGTCTGTGGTAAACTACTCACAACTCATCGGAGGGGCTATGGTGTTGATGTAGAAGCCCTCCGTGGTCGATTCCCCCTCCGGCGGAGCACCGGCGAAGGCTCCAAGATGGGATCTCATGGATCTGAAGGTTCTGGCGATGGAAATTGTGTTTCGTTGGCTCCCTGGATGTTTTCGGGGTACATAGGCTTATATAGGAGGAAGAAGTACGTCGGTGGCCGCTCGAGGGGTCCACGAGACAGGGGCGCGCTCTGTAGGGCGGGGGCGCCCTACCCTCTCGTGGCCGCCTCGGCTGCTTCTTGACTTGCACTCCAAGTCCCCTAGATCAATTTCGTTCCAAAAATCACGCTCCCAAAGGTTTCATTCCATTTGGACTCTGTTTGATATTTCTTTTCTTCAAAATACTAAAATAGGCAAAAAAAACAACAATGCGGGCTGGGCCTCCGGTTAGTAGGTTAGTCCCAAAAATGATATAAATGTGTAAAATAAAGCCCACAAACATCCAAAAGGGGTAATATAATAGCATTGAGCAATCAAAAATTATAGATACGTTCGAGACGTATCACTGCCCCCCTGGGCGCGCCCCCCACCCTCGTGGGCCCCTCGCAGCTCCACCGACCTACTTCTTCCTCCTATATATACCCATATACCCCGAAAACATCCAGGAGCACAATAGATCGGGAGTTCCGCCGCCGCAAGCCTCTGTAGCTACCAAAAACCTCTCGGGAGCCCGTTTCGGCACCTTGCCGGAGGGGAAATCCATCACCGGTGGCCATCTTCATCATCCCGACGCTCTCCTTGACGAGGAGGGAGTAGTTCACCCTCGGGGCTGAGGGTATGTACCAGTAGCTATGTGTTTGATCTCTCTCTCTCACACACACACACTCTCTCTCTCTCTCTCTCGTGTTCTTGAGGTGGTACGATCTTGATGTATCGCGAGCTTTGCTGTTATAGTTGGATCTTATGATGTTTCTCCCCCTCTACTCTCTTGTAATGGATTGAGTTTTCCCTTTGAAGTTATCTTATCAGATTGAGTCTTTAAGGATTTGAGAACACTTGATGTATGTCTTGCATGTGCTTATCTGTGGTGACAATGGGATATCACGTGATCTACTTGATGTATATTTTGGTGATCAACTTGCGGGTTCAGTGACCTTGTGAATTTATGCATAGGGATCGGCACACGTTTTTGTCTTGACTCTCCGGTAGAAACTTTGGGGCACTCTTTGAAGTACTTTGTGTTGGTTGAATAAATGAATCTGAGATTGTGTGATGCATATCGTATAATCATGCCCACGGATACTTGAGTGACATTAGGGTTTTGGTTGATTTGTGTCTTAAGGTGTTATCCTAGTACGAACTCTATGATAGATCGAACGGAAAGAATAGCTTCGTGTTATTTTACTACGGACTCTTGAATAGATCGATCAGAAAGGATAACTTTGAGCTGGTTTCGTACCCTACAATAATCTTTTCATTTGTTCTCCGCTATTAGTGACTTTGGAGTGACTCTTTGTTGCATGTTGAGGGATAGTTATATGATCCAATTATGTTATTATTGTTGAGAGAACTTGCACTAGTGAAAGTATGAACCTTAGGCCTTGTTTCCTAGCATTGCAATACTGTTTACGTTCACTTTTACCACTTGTTACCTTGCTGTTTTTATATTTTCAGATTAAAAATACTCATATCTACCATCCATATTGCACTTGTATCACCATCTCTTCGCTGAACTAGTGCACCTATGTAATTTACCATTGTATTGGGTGTGTTGGGGACACAAGAGACTCTTTGTTATTTGGTTGCAGGGTTGCTTAAGAGAGACCATCTTCATCCTACGCCTCCCACGAATTGATAAACCTTAGGTAATCCACTTGAGAGAAATTTGCTACTGTCCTACAAACCTTTGCACTTGGAGGCCCAACAACGTCTACAAGAAAAAGGTTGTGTAGTAGACATCAGAAGTACACACCAAATTCTATATTAGTAGGTGAATAAGTTAAAACAAAATTGTACTATGGTTAAAAGGGACATGGGAAAAATATACATCAGAGCGTGTATTCACATACGTTTAGATTTATTATACGAGTAAATACCAAGACGCAGCGAGAAGCAAAAGTCGCCAAGCACACGTCAGAGTGATTCAAGATATCCACCAAAAAGAGGAGGATGGTGCAAAATGAGTTGAAAATCACAATTTTATTTGAGCAATTGCTATACCACACACTCTCTGATTGATGAAGTTTATGGACATACCTACCGATGGTCCCCCGAAAAATAGGTTCGACGAGAACAGGGTGCCACCTGTTGGCTACGATAGCAATGGGGCTATCTAGCCCCACCGAGGCTCAAGCCACAAAGTGGCTTGTGGTGCTTAGAGTTTCTTTTGTAAAAATATGCCTCCAAGGGTTAGTTCTGGATGGTCTCGTTTTAGATCTTTTAAAGAAAATTGGTTCGACCAACAACCAAAAATACCATCTCTTTTTTGTAAATAACAACCAGAAATACTTGTCCAACTCAGCATATTGTGGTAATTCCTTTCCCGGGCTCAAGGTTCGTGCCAATTTAGGGCTGGATTTGTATATGATTTTTAAAAGGATCAATAGTACCATAGGAAATTTTCCTTGACGGGCTGATTTGTAGAAATGAAGACTAGAGGAATTTTTCTCTTTACACTAATTTGTGTACAATTACTCCCTACGTTTCTAAATATTTGTCTTTCTAGAAATTTCAACAAGTGACTACATATGGAGCAAAATGTGTCTATATACATCCGTATGTGGTAGTCCATTTGAAGACTCTAAAAAGACAAATATTTAGAAACGGAGGGAGTAGATGATAAGGCTTAATTAAGAACACTTCAGTGCTTGTAGTCGTTGCTAGGTAGTCTACGGATCTATATGTAATTTTATTTTTCTAGTATTTTCTGTATTGCCTTGACAGATCGGAAGTTTTCAAACAAAAAAAATGATAGCTGGTACACGACATATCAGGCAAAGTAAGCGACATAGCGGTCACATCAATTACACATGGGAACACTGTCTTCGGGAGACCGTGCTATTGGCCCTGTTTGGATCATGGTTTAGAGCTAGTTTGGGTTAGTTGGGGGCTCAAATAAGCCAAAAGTATCCAAACAGGGAGGGTTAGAGTGAGTTAGTTCCATCTAACCCAACTATTCCGGTGGAGAGGTGCTTATTTGGGTTAGAATGGGTTAGAAAATAACTTTAACTCTAACTGTGTTAGATCTAAACAGGGCCATTGAGATGTGCTAGTTATGGCATGTATGGCCTGGCTTTGGATGACCAACATGTTCAGCACTCAGCACTAGTAGTAGCAGAACGAGCATACGTGGTGATTCCAAAGTGGTTTTCCCCTCTGCAGTCAGATGGTGCAATGCAGGGATCGAGGTAGGGGATATCAAAATTCCTGGTGCCTCTCATTCCTAATTTCCTATACACATTCTTAAGACTGCCAAATGTAATGCCGGGAAACCGAGCAAGGCATAAACAAAACAAACAAAGGGAAGAATGGAAGCAAGAATGCATGCCATCTGAGCTTTCATATTTATCTTCTCTTCTGCTTGAGGCGAGCTATTGTCAAAAGATACATGTCAGTTCACTGCCGCGCATCACATGGGAGGTTCCACCATTCAATGCAAAATTTACGATGGTACTGCCGTATATGTCAAGCATAAAACTTGGTGCCAATTGCTGTTGTATGTATGTTTCACCATTTGCAAAGAGTTGTCACTCGCTCACTCGATTACCATGTGAGACAATAGGTTCTACACCTTCCTGGATTTTTTAGCATTGCTCGTGTACACTGGTTCTTAAATTGCAGTAACTAGTACCTAGAATACGAGAAACTAATTTCTTGTACATAGCTTCACTAATATGAGAGCCTATGCATCGATACATCCTCGGTAATGTCATAATCTAGTAGGGGAACCTTGGAATGCTTGGTTGCACCTTGTTCGTAGGTTGATGGAGGTTCACCTATCGGATCAGCCCGATACAATTCAGTGAAAGTTAACTACGAATGGAATATTCTCAGCGAAAACCATGTATTCGGACCTAATTGATTCCGGGCCATTGTCGAGATCGTTGCACATTTGGAAGATTAAAGTTCTGCTTCGTATTAAAATCTTTATGTGGTTTGTCCATAAAGAAGTCATTCTAACCAAAGATAACTTAGCAAAACGGAATTAGGTTGGCAATTCTAGGTGCTGTTTTTGTGATAAAAATGAAACGGTTAAACACCTCTTTCTCGAATGTCCTCTAGCAAAATTATTATGGCGCTCATATAGCTTTTAACGTTCAACACCCAAGGAGCATAAACACATTATTTGGGATGTGGCTTAATGGAGTGAACATACACTTAGCTAAATATATTCGGATAGGAGTATGTGCACTACTCTGGGCTATATGGAACACTAGAAATGATATGATTTTTAATGGGACACAATTCACCAATCTTTTGCAGGTTATCTACAGAGCTACAACTTGGATCCGTATGTGGTCCTTACTCACTCATGTGGACTTCAAGGAGCTTATGATTATTGGGTGCAACCATTGGGAGACGGTAGCATGGGCTATCTTTAGCCGATTTGGATGACAATCTAATAATAGGCTAGGTGTGTAGGCATCGTAGCTTGTTGTTTTATCGCCGGATGTGGCATTTTTCAGTTCTTTATCGCCAGTTGTGACGTTTTTCAGATTTTATTTCAAATTCTGCTCATTTTATGAGTTTCTTTGGACCTCATGACTTTGCTACGTTTTATTTAATAATATAGCTGCATGCATCGATTGATGCAGAGGCCGGGGGTGATCCTCCTTTAAAAAAAAAGAGGTTTATGGACCTTAGGGCTCAATTTGTATATGATTTTTGAGGGTTCAATAGTACCATAGGAAATATTCCTTGACGTGTGTTTGGGTTGTAGGAATGAAGACTAGATGATTTCTTTTCCTTTTTGAATTAATCTGGGTACAATTAGACGGGAAATTTTAATTAATAACACGATGGGTGGTGCACGCACACCTCCATACCAGGCAAGGTGAGCGGCAGAACGGTCACATCAATTACATGCGGGAACATAGTCTTGAGGCAGAACGTGTCATTGAGACGTGGTAGCCACAGCGGTATGGTCTGGCTTTTGCTTCCCAACGTGTGAGGGCATCTTCAACAGTCGTATGATCATCGTTGGTAAAGTTGCCACCTAGACTATTTTGATGACATGGCACATAATAAAAGAAGAGAGAGAATGAAATCGTATGAACTGAAGCAACGCTCGGGCACAAGCTCGAGGCAAGCATGTTCATTTCTTCAACATTTAGTGGACCCGCCTGGTTGTTTAACATACACTTAACATACGCCTCATTGAAGAGCCTGTATGATGTGCTGTTGGCTGCTGACGTGGATACTTATACCAACGATTGTACATACAAACTGTTGCAGATGCTCTGATGTTGGTCCAATCGTCAGCACTAGTAGCATAAAGAAGAAGAGATGTGGTGATTCCAAAGTGGTTATCCCCACTGCAGTCAGATGCTCTGATGCAAGGATAGCGGGAGGGGATATTAAAGTTCCTGATGCCTCTCGTTCCTATACATTTGAGATTGCCAAACGTAATGCCGGGAAACCAAGCAAGTCAACATAAACAAGGTAAACAAAGGGATGAAGGGAGCAAGAATGCATGCCATCTGAGCTTTCGTATTTATCTTCTCTTCTGTTTGAGCTAAGTTATTGCCGAAAGATACATGTGAGCTCACTGCCACGCATCACATGGGATGGGAGGCTCCAGCTTTCAATGCAAACTTATGACGGTACTGCCATATATGTCAAGCATAAACTTGGTGTCCTTTTTGTGTGTGATGGAAACACAAAGATCAGGGAGCTGATAAAACTACCAGAAACCTCACGCCACACGTCGATTCCGGAAGAGAATGAGCTAACCATCAACTTGGAAGGCTTAGACTGTGTTTGACATTGCAGTGGACTATCACAATCCCATTTGCTCAACCTGTTTCTGCCTGTATACTTTTGGGACTAATTTTCCGTGGCAAATTGTGCATTTATATATGCATAATAAAAAGTAGCATCTCACCACACAGTTTAACAACCACAAACCGAACCTTGCTGGACTAATTTTCCATGCCTCGTGCCCCATTATTCTCTCTCGTTCTCCTCCTGCTAGAAATCCGTAGCATCCTTGCCTTGCAGCCGAGCCTGGCCGACACAAGAAAGGGTCACACCGTCACAGGAGCGACCGGCCCCCTAATCGTGGAGGCTCCTGACATGTCCTTCCCTTCCCAGGCTGTCACAACCATAGTTCAAGGGCGAAGGACATTTGGTGAAGCGATAAAGGATGGTCGAGGACAAGGTGTAGGTTGATCCCTCGAGACAATGTCGTCGATGTCCCTCCTTCGCCGGCCATCACATGTTGCCATCATCCACCAGCCTCTGCCCACGACCTGCGTGAAGGAACAACACATTGTGACGACGAAAGGGAACGTATGGGAAGAGAGTAATAAACGAGGGAGAACGTGGCTCTTGATCCTCTCTTAGGGCCCGAGATTTCTTTTGCAAGTAGAAATATGAGACTAGAAAGAGGGGGACTTAGGAGGGCTTAGACTGAAAGAGGGCAAACCAAAGGTGCTGGAACTGAAAGTCTCTGGATGGTCCCTTTGGCGCCCCCTGTCCCTCCTTTATGTACCAGTACAACACAACTCACTACAGTTTAGACTAGGATTTTTCTTAGTTAACGCTAGCCACCGGTGTCACCCGTGAATCTTCGCAAGTGTCGGCTACATCTACCATGCTGAATGAAAAACTGTAATTTCTGCTCCTTTTGCCATTGCCTGCAGGAATAATATCCGTTATCCATTATCAAGTTGACCATGCTTTGTGTATCGGATGGTCAATCTTACAATCTCACGTTATTTCTTGGAGCATGTGCTGCAGCCGGCCGTTGATCTACAACCCGCTTCTCTTCTTTCTCATTCAACTCAGCAAACATGCAATATTTTAATTCTTACAACCTGCTGAATGTACCTTATTATACTTGCTCTAATATGTCGGTTCAGTCTTCTGTAAAGGTCGCATTCTTGAAGCACATGAATTTCAAATGCTTGCTTGTCTCTGGGTCGAAGCCTGGGGGTCATATGGTCAAGGTTGCGAGTTCCAGAGCACAAACATTAATTATAAACGGGTAGTAACTTGAGTACTGATTGTTAGGTCTGAAGTTTTTTTTTCGAAACTACTACATGGACAACAATTGCCAAACGAAGTGTGCACGATAGAGGAATGGACGGTGATGTCCAGGTGTGCAGTATGCACGGACGGCTTGATGAGATGCGTCTTCTGCAAATCGTCTAGCCTGTCGTGTGTATAGCATCTCTCTTTTTTTTTTGTCAAGTACATTGGTCTTTCTTTAGAGCTTGCTTTCTTGTGACCCACATAGATCATCAGGCATTTTAGCCTTTTGTATCAGCATTGCAGATTATTTTGTATTGCTACCTGCTAGTAGTTAGCAGAAGCCCATTCATGTGCCATCAATTTTACAAATAGTTCTCTTAAAAATGGACCATGAGGTCACGGGTTCAAGTCCTGGAAACAGCCTCTTGCAGAAATGTAGGGAAAGGCTGCATACAATAGACCCAAAGTGGTCGGACCCTTCCCCAGCCCCTGCGCAAGCGGGAGCTACATGCACTGGGGCTGCCCTTCTCTTAAAAATGGACAATGATCAAGACGTGTTTATATTTCCGAAACACGCTAAATGGGATAAAAACTTGGATACGTGATTGCTTAGTTCTGAAGTTTTTTTGTCAGGTGATGGTGAATGTACGTTGGCCATCCTTTAGAGCCTACAACCTCTGTAACTTAATGTAAGATGTTTTAAATTAAACTGCCATTCACGTTGTTAGTCTGGACCCACATAGTCCGGACTACGTTGGCCATCCTTTAGAGCCTACAGCCTACAACCTCTATACTATTGAACTTAATGTTGCAAAGGGAACACTAACAGCGATAGACAACAAAAACGAAGAAAATATGAGCAAGGTTTGGAAGTAAAACCTCCAGATTGGCTAACAGTTACTGTAATTCGCCTGCCTTGACCTCAAATTCTTCTCTTGTAGATAGAATCTTCACACGAACCATGCCTCGCTCCCACTCAGATTTCCCAACCAGAACCAGCCTCCTAGCATTTACCCTCTCTGCATGTTTAAACACCCATTTCAGACGCTTGTCTTGCACAAGGTCTACAGATCTGCCATTCTTCCGCAGAGAGGATGCGACACATGATGCTGGCCCCTGAAGCTCATCATCCAACGGGAAGACAATGTCGTCTATTTGGCGCGACAGATGAGGCAGAAGACCCTTCTCCTTCAGCAGTTCGACGATGACAGCGTCCCCGAACCCGAATCCACAGGCCGGCACATCTTCACTTCCAAATGTTGAAAGCAGCCTATCATACCTCCCCCCACCGCAGATCGCCCTGAGCTCACCTTGCCTATCAAAAGCCTCGAAAACGATCCCTGTGTAGTACGCAAGACCTCGAACAACCGACGCATCGAAACAGATCCAATCGGCGTAACCATACTGCTCGGCGAAGGAGAAGAGCTTCTTCAGGTCAGCAACAGCCTCAGCAGCACCAGAGCCCAGCACCTGTTCGAGCTCAGACAGTGACTTCAGAGAAAGCACATCAATGATGCCCTGCACAGCTTCAGATGGCAGCCCAGTGGAGACCAATTCCTTCTCAATCTCGTCTCTGCTCATCTTCCCCAGCTTGTCAACAATCACACAGACCGGAGTGAACAGGTGCTGCGGCACGGAGTGCATGTCCAGCGCCACCTGGAGAACCTTCCGGCTGGACAGCCGGATCCCCACGTCGGAGGACGCGACCCCGAGACGCTCGAAGAGGAGAACAATGGCCTGGAGAAGCTCGGCCTCGGCGCGAACGCCGGGCACGCCGAAGACGTCCATGTTCCACTGGTAGTGCTCGCGGCGCCTCCCTCTGGTCATGCGCTCGTAGCGCCAGCACTGGCCTATGGTGAACCACTTGAGCGGGAGGGGCGCCGAGGTCCCTCGCCTGATGACCAGGCGCGCGAGGGACGGGGTGATCTCCGGCCGGAGGGCCACGCGGCGGCCGCCCTTGTCCGCGAAGCTGTAGAGCTGCTCCGTGATCTCCTCCCCGGCCTTGCGGACGAAGAGCGCCTCGGACTCGAGCACCGGGAAGTCCACCTCCTCGAACGCCATCAGCCGGGACACCTCCCTGAAGTGGTCGAAGAGCCAGGTGCGCAGGCGCATCTCCTCCGGCGGGAAGTCCCTGGTGCCGCGCGGCGGGTTCAGCTCCACCACCCCCGGCCCCGCCGCCGCGGAGCCATGGTCGCCGTGGGTCGGCGCCGAGGGAGGCGAGGAGGAGGAGGCGCAGAGGAGGCGGCGGCGGGCGGGAAGGCGGAGGAGGTGGCGGCGGAGCGCCGCCGACGACATTCTCTCCCAAGGGGAACAGACACAAACAGGGGTTCGTGCTGCTCCGGCCCATTCATTTCGAAATGAGGCCCATGACGAGCCCACTGCTCCTCTCCCCATCCCCTTGCCGTCTCCTCCGCCGCCTCTTCTCCCGCGGCCCTCGCCGCCGGAACCCTACGACCCCGCGGCCCCTCGCCCCGCACCTCGGCCGCCGCCTCCCCCTCCACCTCCCGGCCTCCATGTCCTCCTCCAGTGTCGGGACCCCCGACTCCGTCGTCGCCGACGCCGACGCCCTCACTCGCAAGGTCGCCGCCATCCGCGCCGCCGGCCCAGCTAAGCTGCAGGTTCGCTCCCTCGTCAGTCTCACCGCCTCCGTGGCATCTACCTATGGCTTTGCACTTCTAACTAGGGTCTTCCATTGGTGTTAGGTGATTGCCGACTTCGACGGCACGCTCACTCGGTACTGGTACGACGGCTCCCGCGGCCAGAGTACGCTCCTCTTCTGCTGATTTCTCTTCAGACTTGGGAACATAGGACTTCAGAGGTTGAATTGTTATGTGTGTGTGTATGTGTGGTCGTAGGTAGCCATGGGCTGCTCAGACAGGGGAACCAAGAGTTCGACGCCAAGAGGGAGGCGCTGTTCGAGCACTACCATCCCATCGAGATCAACCCCGACATTCCGCTGCCAGAGAAGGCCAAGCTCATGGAAGAGTGGTGAGTAGCAGTAGTTGGAAGTCTTCCACAGCAAAACGTGGAGCGTGTAAAGTGCACACTGAAAGTGTCTGTTCTGCTTGTCCAATGACATGTTGGATGCATGATTGTTTAGTTCTGAAGTCTTTTTTGTCAAGTGGTGGTGCTTGTACATTGGTCGTTCTTTAAAGATAGTTTTCTTGTGACCCACATGGTTTGTCAGGCATAATAGCTTTTTGTATCAGTATATTGCATATTATTCTATTTTGTATTCTGCTGCCTCCTAGTAGTTAGCAGACGCCAATTCATGTGTGATCAGTTTCACAAACAGTTCTCTCAAAGAAAAATGCACATTAATAAATATGTACTTGTATTTATATATGTGAAACCCTTTACAACAGAAATAGTAATGTTTCTTATGGTAGTTTTCTTGATTCGCTTTTGATGTTTTCATGCCATTGATCCTGTTATCCAGTGTATGATTTCGCATCCAAATAAAATATGCATTTCAATTAGAGATTCTGTGTAGTGTACCTTGGCCTCTGATTTCATTACTTGCTACAGGTGGGGGAAGACTCATGGTCTCCTTATTGAAGGAGGGCTTACACAAGAAGCTATAAAGAAATCGGTGGCTGATGCTGCAATTGCTTTTCGAGGTGGAGTGGTGGAGCTGTTCGAATTCTTGGAGGTTTTGTTTCCTTTTCTCATGTTTGCTTAGTCCAATTTTAGTGACCAAGGGCTATACGAATTGTTTGATAGGAGTACTCAACCGGAACATGCATAATTACGTTTCCCCTCGTTATTTTGGTACAGGTTAAGCCCATTGGTAACTATCTTGTTTTATTGCAACTTTTTTTGGGTTTCTTTCCTTGTGATGAATTTGTCGAATAGTGACTCCCTTTTATAAAGCATCTGTGTAACTACTTTGAATGTTTCTCTTGTGCACTTCGTCATTACTTTTGTCCACAAGCATACGTGTGCTGATTGGAAGAAGAGTCATGGGCTGCTAGTCATGCGCGCACGCCCTTCCAGGCATTTAAGTATACCGAACAGCATATTGGAAACATTCATATGAGCATAAAAGACCTAGACTTTTAGTTATCTATTTTGCCGTGGGCTGCTTCTTGTTTTTCCCATCTTCTGTTTATATCATCAGATGAATTTTCATATCCTATGCGCACGCCATTTTAGGCAACAAAGAATATGCTGTTTCCTTGAGTTTCTGGCGCTTGTTTCATTTGTTTGCTTGTTTCACATACGTTGGTAATGAAGTGATATTACTAGTAGATCTAGTTGGCTTGCCTGTGATGGTAACTGATTATAATATTTTTGGTTGATGGGAAGAAGGAATTACTATTATGCCTATAGTCTAATAAAACCCTAGAAATGTCAAAGTCCAGTACGGTAAGTGACTGATAGAGTCTTTAAATGTATCTTTCAGGCTAGAGATATTCCAGTGTTAGTCTTTTCGGCTGGACTTGCAGACATAATTGAGGAGGTAAGTTCTGAAAAGAATGGTACCAAATATTGAAATGAACTTCATTGCAGATGACACACCTGCTCTCTATTTTAGGTCTTCCGGCAGAAACTCCACCGATCATTCAAAAACATCAAGATTGTCTCCAACAGGATGGTCTTTAACGAAGAGGGTTGCCTTGTAGCATTTAAAGGTGATTTTTAATCCTCACAAAATGTTGATGATTCACGAATTGTTTCTACCAAATGCTAATGCAGGATATATGCTGATAATATCCAGCTTACAATAAATTGTAGTTTCATGCAGTTGTCCTACATTTAACAAATTCTTTAACTTATGAAAATACTATGTGATATTTGAAATCTCTGAGATCCAAAAATATGTGTGTTGGTTTGCTGTTTCTTGACTCTCTCATTGGACTTTCGTCTAAGATCATTTTTTCTTTGTAAAATTGTGTATTCCTGTCGACATGGATACCTTTATCCCTTTCTCCCAAACAGTCTATTCAAATTGTCACTATAAACTGTAAGTAGGTATGCACTTTGCTTGCCTTCTAATTATATCATAGAATCTAAATAAACGTCTAATGCAGGGAAGACAATCCATGTTCTAAACAAAAATGAGCATTCCTTGGACATGGCAGCTCCGGTGCATGACAGTCTGGGGGATCCAAACGGGTCTGTTGATGACTATTCATTGGTGAAAAAGAGGACCAACGTGCTGCTACTTGGAGATCACATTGGAGACCTGGGAATGTCTGATGGTTTAAACTACGAGAACAGGATTGCTGCTGGATTCCTGTACGTGAATTTCTAATTAACTTGCCTTCTGCTTGTTTCATTCAAAGTTAGCCGGGAATTACAATTAAGGACAATTAATAAACATATTGGGAATACTCCTTTTTTTTATTCTGGTCATGTCTATATTCGATGGATTTGGTTATTTGGAGTATATCATGTTTTAACTTTGAAAATGTGAGGTCAACTCTTGCTGATGCTGAAATTGATTAGTTATTGCTATAAACCGAGTAAATTACTAAACAACACGATGGGTTATAATGTGAGGTCAACTCTTGCTGATGCTGAAATTGATTAGTTATTGTGATAAACCGAGTAAATTACTCCCTCCGTCCGAAAAAGCTTGTCCCAACCGAAAAATGGAAGTTTTTTCGGACGGAGGGAGTACTCCCTCCGTTCCTTTTTACTCCGCGTATAAGTTTTGGTCAAAGTCAAACTACACAAAGTTTGACCAAATTTATATTAAAAAGTATGAACATCTACAATACTTAAACTATATAATATGAAAATACATTTCATGATGCATCTGAAAATGTTGATTTCATGTTGTGAATGTTTATATTTTTTAATATAAAGTTAGTCAAACTATGGAAAGCTTGACTTTGACCAAACCTTATATGCAGACTAAAAAGAAACGGAGGGAGTACTAAACAACACGATGGGTTATGTACATATTTTTTCTGTTGTACCCTTTTTTTCTGTTGTATACTCTTATGGGCTTGTTCGGTTCCATGGGATTTGAAGGGGATTGAGAGGGATTAAATCCCCTACAAATCAAAATCCTCCTCAATTCCCTCTAATCCTCCCCAATCCCCTTGTTTACGGGGATTAACCAAACAAGCCCTAAGGGGGTGTTCTAAGCTTAAACAATCCTGACTTTGCTCTACCCATGCCGTAGTTTCCAAAATTCCAGCTGAACTTCTCCCGATTAAATAGAAGTAGCTTATTTTGTTGACAGAAATGTGATTAGATGCATCATCTCCATTAATTCTTTGCAGAGTTATATAATTCACAAGCTGTCGACATGAATTGCTGTCTTTTCTTTAAAGTAAAGTTTCTTTGCAGTTGCATCAAAGCTGAGCGATCACAAGAAAGCTCATGTTTGTGCTGTACTGGTTTCCTTTCTACCAATCCAAGCCAAAATTTGATCACGTCACATGGAAGTTCCATGTCACTAATCAACATTAAATAAACCATTTTCACCAAGGAAAACAGATATTCTTCTTATCAAACTTCAACTGCTAATTTTGGAAAGCAAGCTGCTTTGTTCAACTCCCGTTTAATAACAAGGTGTGAGTGATGAGATTCGGTTTCCTACAGATTTATGCATCAATTGACAAACAACCGGTTTTGTAGGAATACCAACATCGAGAAATCTCTGAAAGATTACTCCGAGGCATTTGACATTGTTTATCTGGTGAGATGGTAGTTTTGCACACTGCAATTACTTTCGGTTATCATGGTTATACACCTTGTTTAGTTCCCAGTTCTTACATCATATGCCTATGGTGACTTAACTCTGCAGAATGACGCGTCGATGCGGGGAGTTGTTGAGCTTGTGTCTGATCTGTGTCCTTAACCGAATCATCTTTAGCTGAACCTAGCACCCTGAAATCTGGGTGTTTATCTATGCCCGAAACTTTCTAACTTGCTAAGCTTGCTTCATGAGAAGCACTTGTACAGCTAGGCAGCAGCCTGTGTGAAATGGTTGAACTTGTAATGCCATGGTTTTCTTGTGCTCTCGTCTATGAATTTTTGTCTATCATTTTTTATGGTGCCTATGTCACAGGACAAGAGGCCGTAGTCGCTCACAAAATAGTAAATACTACTATGCCAGCTTTACTCCAACAAAGATTGTGAAGGGGACATTCAGACATAGTATAAAACTGGGAGAAAAAATAACATTATATTCCTTCTCCAACACATGCATTGCGGGCACTAATTGGCCGCTCAACTCCGTGATGGCTGTCTTTGGCTGTTACGTCACTCATGAACTAATCAATCATACTCTGACCAAGTATGAACGACTATGACAATTTTTCAAATGCACTACTATATTCAGACAAATCAAAGGTTTTTCTAGCGGCAAAATTATATAAAAATCAGCATGTGACGAAAACGAGTTACTACAAATTTAAAACTCAGGCCCGCGATACCGATGTTCTCTGCCGAAAATTCCAAGTTTGCCCTGCAAATTAAGAAAATAAAACCTGTATTCATCAAAAGGCATATGTTGAAGAATCAACTGCCATTTAACAGTATCACGAGCTGGCAAGATCACATGACGACCCAGAAAAAGATTGGAGGATGCTTTTGATCCACATTTCGCAGCAGCTCGTGCGTCGCATTCACTGAAGATGTACTTCACGCTGGTGACAGCTTTGGTTCCGGTAACCCGGCACGTCTGGACGATACCTCACCGTCAAGAAGCCACAGCCAACGCCCAACAGCACCAACACGAGCCAAAAAGTTTCAGCAACAGCAACAGACGGCTCAGAGTTTCAGCAATCTCTGCTCCTCGCACCAGGTTTGCATACATAAACAAGGTCAAAACTTAGGTAACATGATGGCATTCCTCATCGATTAGTACAAGGGTTATGCGCGATTACAAAGATCGGTCGGTTAATAGCACAAGATAGGCAGGAGCGATCGCCTCTTTGTACAAAATGCAGGCGGGTGGCTCCGATGCCGGTGATGATGGGGGAAACCTATACTAGTCAGGTCATATTAGACGTGGAACGAGCACATACAGGGGGGGGGGGGGGGCAGCAAAATCTTCGAGTAGGTTCCCCTCCATGGAAAAAACTCAGCCAGCGCAGTGGCAAGCTATGCAACGGCGACCGCCGGTGCTAGGGCGAGCTCCATCGCCGGGGGTGGCTCGGGCCACGAGAACTCGAACGGGGCTTCGATGGCGAGGGCCTGAGGCGGCGGGGCAACCTCTGCTGGGACCGCCTCGGTGTAGTGGAACTCGATCTGGAGGCGGTGGTGCAGCGGCGTCGACGCCACCGTTCCCCTCTTGATGTCCCCCTGCAGCTCCCTGATCGGTATGGCCGCCAGGAAGCTCTTGATGTACTCTTTGCACGACTCCTTGCCCTTCGACACGAGTATGTTCTCTTCGACGTCGTCGTCTTCGCTGTCCTGCCCCGACGAGGAGCTCCCTGAAGAACCCTTCAGTGGCCCGCTTGAGTCGGGGCTAGGTTGCACCTTCTTCTCGCCGGACACCTTGTGTATCATGGTGGTGTCGTCAAATTTCAAAATGTAGGCCTGGCTGCATCCTTCGTACAACCTTTCTCCGAGGGTGTCGATGATGTAATATGCATCACGCTCAACCTTGAGGAGAAAAAAGTGGTCATTCCAGCTCACTATATATAGGTTAGGGTTGTCACTGGATGAGGCCTCTGCTGCCTGGCTGATCTCATCCCAGATGTTATCAAAGGACATGGCATCATTGAGGAAGTCAAGTCCTCCCATGTCATCAGCGCCTTCCGGTACGAAGAATCCGATAAATGACTTGCTGGGGGAGACCGTGAGTGGCCGGGTCTTGGCATCAAGGACAGTTTCAAGATCAAAGTGCTTGTCAGGGAAGCGCTCTCGGTATGTCTTGTTCTCGCAAAGGTTTCTCCACTCTAGTGATCCTTCTCGGATCAGGTTATCAAACTGCGACTGGATAGGCATCAGATTCTGATTTGCCTGGAACCAGTCTGCAATGACAGCCACAAGGGACGTGCATGCACTCGCCCCAGCAGCCCGCTCACTTCTCTGGTCTATTGACGCAAAGAACACCTGGGAAGAAAGCCTCATATGACCATCACGGCTAAGTACCTCCTTTGATTCCCAGTTCCCCACAACAAAATTGTCATCGCCAAATTCTGACATCATACAATGAACTGACCCATCTTCACTTCTTGATCGCTGCAATTGAAAGAAATATTGTTCAGCGAACGTCATGGACATTCAAAAACAGTTCTGTGGTATACAAACAAGGCCTCTCGGCTAAGAACAGGATGCTGATTTTTTTTTTAAACGCAATGAAAAGAATAAGGAAAATTTACCTGTGATCCATCGGAAGAGGTTAGCAGCCGACGATCATGGTCAATATCATCACCTCCCTCTTCTCCATTTGCTCTCTTCAACAGAGGTTCACCTTTAGCCTTTAGTGACCGTAAACCCAGTTTCCTCTTTCTCCAAGGAAGGATACTCCGTTTTGCAGTTGGCAACACAGTTCCCTCAGCAGTTGATGACTGTGGTTCATCTACATGGTAACCGGCATCAGATTTCCGGTGACTGTAATAGACCCAGTCCTCATGGTCACCAACATGGTTGACAGACTGCAGTGAACCATAACTGAAGGACTTCCTGATAGCTGAATCTGCAACTTCATCTTCATGTGTTCTATCATCAAGATCCTCATCCACAGGCTCAGTACCATATGGATATTCAGTACCATCACTGTGAATATAGCAATTATCTTCACTGCCTTCATCGCTTTGGAACGTCTTCTTGGACCTTCGAGCCGACACTATATGCCTGAGGATTTTTACCTTTCTTAGCCCTGCTTTAATGACTGAAACCTCATCTTTTCCTCCAGGGACAGAATCACAAGATGACGGGGATAACGGAGCGGCCACAGCAGACCGTTGTGAAGCATCAGAGGTTTCTTGATGAGCTCTCAGTTCCACCATACTCAGAGTGAGCTGCAATGAAAAAGAGGATGTCAGTCACACCAGGCGGCAATTAAAACGGGTTTTTCTGTTTTACGCTCCAAAACGAGAATCATTAGCTAGAGCTTGTTCTTCACATCAAAAACTCACATGAAGCGACGGAGCAGACTCAGGTGCACCAGAGGGCACAGACAAAGGGAGAATTATCTCAATATCCTCTTCGGCTGCTGATGCATAATCTGCTAGGCTAAGGGAAGCAGTTCCCAGAATCGTTGGTTTAGTCTTTGGGCCTTTGTTCACATCCTGCCACGAGGAAAAGAAGAACAAGGCATATCAGATTCCCTGCTGAAGTCACTCAAACAAACCGGGTATAAGATATCACTCAAAAGAAAATATGCCAACATGCTAAGGATGATTTGCAATTGTTCATGACGCCCAAAAATGGGATGGTGTCCAGGGTTATGAACTTGTAACCGCGAAATTCAACTCGATCGCAAGGCTATAAATTCATTCTGGAAGGGGCTATTTGAGAGCAGGAAACACGATACTATGGTCACATAGAAAAGCAACTGTAGCTATCGTTACTGGTAAACATAATACTCCATATCTTTCATAAGGTGTAATGTTACTATCAGAGTTTGCTCCATATTAACAGGAATACAGTTGTCCGCCATGATTGATCCATTGACATCCACCAACTACACATATTCGTTCAAGCAACTGAAAATAATAATAATTTTACTCCAAGGATGAGATAATTAACAGATCGCGACATTATAAGGAGTGTCTAGGGAGTGTACTTGTTAAACAGGAACATAATTCAGAACAAAATCACCTCAAAAGGATTTAAATCACGCAAATCCCTTTCAAGAAAAAGTCAAACAAAAATATGATGCGAGCAAACGCAGATAAAAAGGTTAAAATCCATACTAAAACAGTACTGTATTTGTCAGAGCTAACAATCAAGAGAAGGTAATGGAATCCAGTTCCAGCAAGGAGAGGAGATGCTCACGGTGAAGACGGTGAAGGCGAGCTCCCACGGCTGGAACGCGGCGGCCTCCCGGTGAGACGCGGCCGCGAGCGTGACGGCGCTCTCGAACCCCTCCTCCCACGCGACGGCGCCGCCGCCCAGCTCCTCGCCCCTGGTGCGGTTGCGCCGCACCGCGCGCCGCAGCGAGCCGAGGCCGGACGCCCTCGGCCCCTTCCACCTGACCTCCGCGGCGACCCTCTGCTCCTGCTCCGCGGGCTCCACGGACGGCGGCGGCGGCGGCGGCAGCCCCTCCGCCCGCCGCACCACCAGCCGAACGCGGAACTTGCGCGCCTGGGGCGGCCGCGGCCACCGCATCATCCTCGCCACCATCTAGGCCGCGGAGGAACCCCCTATACGAGGCCCGGCCGAATCGCGCGGAGGAGGAAAGAAAAAGGCTCAGCTCGGCCACCAAGAACCGACCGAAATGTCGCAAGAACACCCACGCCCCGTGCGCCTCCGCTCCAAGAAGACGAACCACGCCGCACCAAGACGAACTGAGGAATCCTCGGGCCTGAGCGACGGCCGGATCGGTCGAGAAGGCCTTGAATTCGTCGCGGCACGGCCGGATTTTGCCGGGCGTTTCGCTGGATTTGTTGAGAGTCGGGGGAGGAGACGGTGGGGAGAGAGAGAGGGGGGGGGGGGTTGTGGGGGACAGTGGAGGGAGGCACGAGGAGAGAGAGGGGTGCAGGTCTCGGGCATAAATAGGGGCAGAAAAACGTTGGGGAGGCGCGGTCAGTGTGGTGGGGCCCTCCTTTGTTTTGCTCTGCTTGTTTAGATCGCGGGAGTGGGGCCCCGTGGCCGGCTTTTCCATGCTGTCTTTGTACCGGCACCATAGATTTCGCTTTTCTTTTGTTATGTCATTATTATTACTTTTTCGTCTCGGAATTACAGGGCCTATTTTTGTTTGTCAATGCCATATGAATTTCTAGGACATATTCTCGCCCCTATGAATACACGCACGTGAGATATGAGCCGACACAACATTTTGAGATTGACGAAGTCATATAAGCGTCTCGTAGTCGGCGGGAAGTGAACGCCTCTTCCCACTAAGCAAACATCGCCGAAAAGTCTGAAATAAATTCAGGAAAATACAATCACCAATGACAACTCAAGGACTTGAATCCTGGTGGGCTGGTTCCACCACACGAAACCTAACCATCTGAGCTAGGCTCAGTTCGCACGTCGGTCGGGGTGATGATC
This sequence comes from Aegilops speltoides, assembly GCA_021437245.1. NCBI lineage: Eukaryota > Viridiplantae > Streptophyta > Magnoliopsida > Poales > Poaceae > Aegilops > Aegilops speltoides. Next base: position 421,830,791 of record CM038145.1, on the reverse strand, counting down.
TGAAAAGACCGGCCGCCTCGGCGGCCCCTTAAATGGATTCCATAATTGTCCATGGCCGAGGCGGCGGCACGTCGGTTGTGCTAGCTGCTGGCTGCTGCTTGCCTACTACCTATACGACCACTCTCCAGCCTAGGGTGTGGTCTGCTGGACGACCACTCTCCAGCCTAGGGTGTGGTCTGCTGGAGGAGGGGGTGAAGGGCTAGGGAATGAGGGGAGCTTACGGAAGAAGGCATGAGAAGGGAGAGATTTGGATGGGAGTCGCTGGGGAGAGGATAAGGCACATGGCGAAGCGGTGGGCGGGCCCCACTGAGGGCATGTCGTCCAACGAAGGAGGTTGAACGCCTGAAAGATCATCCAGTTGTGGGGAATCGTTTCCCAATACTTTGGTGTATGGGAAACGTTTGCCAACGGCGCACCGGCCGAAGCTTCGGCCGGTTCGCATGCACTCCACTTGATCGCGCAGGAATCGAGCGCACAGACATCTCCCTATCCAGGTTCCGTGTCGTTCGTTTTTCCTCCTTGGCCCACCATGTCCTTTGGCCCACGACCGCTTTTTTTTTCTCAGCCATCATATTTATCTTCTTACCATGTCGTATTCAATATCCATGTTCACCACTGCTGGCTGAAGCTCCGACGGGCATGAGAAAAGAAGTTGTAACCGCAGCCCCGCGAAGCTGCATCCGTTTTTGTCGGTGATGTGACCGTGGCGACCATGGCCATGCCCACACCACCATGGAGCTGCAAGCTCAAGGGCAGCGGGTGTTGCATGCCGCGACCGTGGTCGTTGCATGTTGGAACCAGCATAACGGCATGCTGGAACCAGCGACATTTTTTGCTACATCCACTAATGACGGAGCTATGATCCGTTGCTGCAACCATCATCGAATTTTGCTACGACCGGTGAAGAAATTTGCTACATTCATTAATGGCGGAGATGCGACGGGGATGGCGGCGACGTTTTTGCTGCAACCGTCGCTGTTTTTTGCTACAACCTGCGAAATTTTTTGCTACATCCATTTAAATGGAGTTCATTGGCAGCCGTCGTTCATTCAACCCCATGCAAGCGAGCGTCGATGGGTGGAAAAAAGCTTCAACTGCCATGAGAAAAAGCTTCAACCAACACGAGAAAAAGCTTCAACTGGGATGCGAGCGGCGGCAATGAGTGTTGTGGCCGGAGGCACGGTGGTGCGGCGATGGGCGTGATACGATGGCGGCAACTTAGATGCTGCAACGACAGATACGTCGGACGTTTTGCTACAACGGCGTCGTTTTGCTATGAGTAGAGGCGAGATCCTGCTGGAACCGGTGGGGACGGGGATGCGATGGCGACCACCAGCGACGAGGGCGGCGTCCTATGGAACCAATGGGAGTCAGCCGACGGTGACGTGGGCGGCGGCCAACGGCGACGTGGACGGCCGGCGAGTTGGCTGACGTATTGGGGATCACAGGACTGCTCTTGATGAACAGGCGCCATGTTTTTTTCTTAGTAGGGAAGTAGTTGGGGAAGAGGAATTGTGCGGCTGTTATAGATCGAATCGTACGTGGGCGGTTAGACCGGCCGAAATTTCGGCCGGCGGACCGGCGCGTATCACTCGCCAAGTGAAAAAGCTTCAAAAGCAAAAGGAAAACGTTTCACACCGGGGCGTCGGACGAAGCTTCTGCCGGTAGCACCCGCGCGCTAGCTGTTGCTGCTAGTAGGCCCACCTCCCATCCTTATCCTCTTGCGGGTTTTTTTTCAGCCGCTCATTTTGCTCTTCTTCCTCCTGCCTCTAGGCGTTCCTGCCGAGCACTAACCGGCAATAGACCCCCACCACACACCCAGCCACTCATTGCTGGCAGGTGAGGTCGTCGACGTCGAGTCGGGGCGGGCTGGGACTGCATGCCGCAACCGGCCACGACGGACAGCCGTGCGCCTGGGGCGACGGCCTGGCCGTGCGACCCCACACCTCGTTGCCCTCGAACGTCGTGCTTCACGCTCCGACAAGGCCGTGCTACGAGCGGCGACCGGTCACCGGAGAAGACATGCCCACAACGAGATGTGTTGCAACCGGCCTTGGCGGAAGCTGGGACCGTGTCATGGCCTGCTACAACCGGGTGCCCAGAAGAGCTCCCATCATGGACAGCGAGCATGGTGACCGCAAGCTGCGAGGATGGCGGTGTTGTTCCAAGCAACACTGCAGACGTCACGTTTTTTTGTTACATGCTACAACCGGTATCACATTTTGCTACAACCGGCACACCACTCAGCTACAACCGGTGTCGCGTTTTGCTACATTGCACGAACCATCATTTTTTTGCTACATGCTACAACGGGTGTCATGAATTGCTACAACGGGTGCCCCATCCGGCTACAACTAGTGCCGCATTTTGCTACATCGCACGGCCGTCACATTTTTTTGCTACAACCGGTGTCATGCGTCTTGTGTCAGCCAGCATTAGAAATTCTTACAACTGGCAAAGCCGGAGGCTGGAGCCAACATCCATTTTTGCTGCATCGTCAGTGTTTTCTGCAGTGACGCCCAAATGTGCTACAACCAGTGACCAAAAGTGCTACAACCGGCAAGCAAATTTGCTACAATGAGCAAACAAAAAAGCTTCAACCATCATTGGTGGTGACCACAAAGCTACATCAGTGGTGACCACGAGAAGCGCATTTGCTGGAAGCGACAACATGAGGTGCTGCAACCATTAATGGCATAAGCGTCCACGGGTGATGGGAAAGCTACAATGGCAACCGGGGAGGAAAGCATGATCGGTGATTGCAAATGCTACAACCGGCATGGCGGAAGCCGCGACCAGCGGCACGAAAAGCTGCAACCCTCTGCGAAAAAAGTTGCCACCGGTGACCAGGGTGGGCGAGAAGAAGATGCTACAATGATTTTTTGCTGGAAACGGCGATGAGAAAAGCTTCAACCGGCGAGAAAAGCTTCATCCATAGACGACGGAAGAAACGACGATGAAAAACTGCAACCGTCGGTGACAAAAGCTACAACCGGCGATGAAGAAAGCTTCAACCATTCATCTCCCCATGATGGCTAACCACTTTTTTGCTGGGACTAATGAGCTTTTTTTGCTGCATGCGTTTTAATCACTACTAGGAAAAGGGCTATAGATAGGATTGATTCTAATGGCGCACCGTGGAAGCAGTGCGCCACTACTATATACTAATGGCGCACCTGTTTGTGATACGCCATTAGTGTGGAAGACACTAATGGCGCACCGTAAACAGGGTGCGCCACTAGTATGAATTATTATTTTTTCCATTTTCCCATAAATACTAATGGCGCATCTGGTCCATAATGCGCCATTACTATCTATAACTACTAATGGCGCACCATGCGAGCGATGCGCCATTATCTGTAAATTTTGTTTTATTCTTTTTTTTTGCAAAACTACTAATGGCGCGTAAATGTCACAGATGCGCCATTACTAGTTTAAACTAGTAATGGCGCACTCAGAGGAGATCGCCATTAGTATATATACTTATTATTTTTACTTTTTTGCAAAACTATTAATGGCGCACCGTCTGCTGATGCGCCATTAGTAACCAGGGTTACTAATGGTGCATTTTCCTACGGTGCGCCATTAGTAACCTGGGACCAACAAGATATTTTGGACAGCCCACACCTACCCACACTTTCCCCACTTCATTCCATCCACCTCCTTCTCCAAGCTTTCGGCCATCTCCTCCTCCTCACCTCATTTCCACCATAGATTCAACAAAATTAAGTGGTGAAATTACCTTTTTTTGATAGGTAAGTAAGGAAAAGCTATCTTCATGATATAGATCTACTTTTTTTCTCCCTAGCTCGCTCCAACAACGTGCACATGCACTTTTGTGGCCTAGCTAGATCTATGTATGTTTGTGGTGTTGCATGTGTTTGTGGTGTTGCATATATGTTTGTGTTTGAAGGTACCGGTATTTGAAATATCACGATAGTTGCCAATATTTTGCGGATTGTTTTGATTCATTTCCGTTTGGCGAGAATTTTGGCACTATGCATTATTTTTGTCCTATTTTTAGGGAAGGTCATGCCAAATTTTTTCTTGATTCTAACATATCGTTTTGCTCTACCCATGAGCGACCATGGTCCGCACGATGGTGAAGGCATCGTGAATAGGTTTTGAGCTCCGTGAAGGCCGAGATGCTTCAAAAGAACGAGACGGAGATAAGATGTCCATGTCGAAGATGCAAGTGAAGAGCCTTATTGCGGACCGGATTCCGGCGGTGCGGGACCACCGCTCTTGCGTGGTTTCATGGATGGCTATCGGTGGCAAGGTGATGAAGATGACTATCAAGTCGTCCATGGCGGGCCGGGCAAGAAATGAGGAAGGGCGACAAGACAAGTACCACCGCCTGGCGAGGGCGGGCGAGAAGACGAAGAATCTCCGTGACATGATCACGACGGTGATGTCAGACATCGTCATCATGTAGAAGATGTCGTACATGATGATGAGGAAGATCAAGACGAAGGGCATGATCATGAAGATGAAGATGCGGAGCGAGCGGCGATGGAGGCTGGGTGCAGGACCCTCATATTCAAGAGTGCTTCTCAAGCGGACGGATAACGCAAGAGCTGCCGCCGAGAGAAAGCCAAGCTGGATCAACCGGAGATAGACGCGGTTAGTCCATTGTATGAAGGATGCAGGCCCGAGGATACCCGCTTTGAAAGTAACGCTCATGGCTCGGAGATGAAGGTAAAACACAAAATGACCGACGATGCTTCGACGAGAACATGTCATTACGCACGAACGTTTTCCCAAGGGGAACAAGTGCCCACCGTTTCGAGGAGGCGAAGAAAATCGTGTGTCCTCTGGATTTACCGCACGTGAAATACCATGTGTGCATGAACAATTGCATCATTTATCGGGACGAGCACGCGGAGTCTACCATATGTCCGTGTCTTGGCGTCACTCGATACAAGAAGAGGAAGAAAGCTCCTCGAAAATCGGTGTGCTACTTTCCGATCACTCCTCGTCTGCAGCGGTATTTCGCGGACCCTAAGGTAGCAAAGCTCCTGTGTTGGCACGCGGATAGGGAGGAGAAGAAGCGGGAAGATGACGGAAATGATCCGGAGATAAATAAAAAAGACAAGATGCTGAGTCACCCTAAGGATGCGAGCCAGTGGCAAGCGTTGAACTTCGAAGACCCAGAATTTGGGAAGGATCCAAGGAACATCGTGATGGGCGCGAGCACCGATGGAGTCAATCTGTTTGGCAGCCAGAGAAGCACACATAGCACCTGGCCTGTGTTTGTGTGGATGTACAACCTTCCCCCCTGGTTGTGCATGAAGAGGAAGTACATTCACATGAGTATGCTAATTGAAGGGCGAAACAACCAGAAACGACATCAATCAGTCTGGGGCTCTTTGAAGGAGGAGCTAGACACACTGTGGAAAACGCCACCAATCGTGGGACGCCGCAGAGAAAGAATATTTCCCCATGAGAGCCGTGACCGCTCACGACGGTGCACGACTATCTCGATTACGGATATCTCATGGGCGGGTAGTCCACGGATTTTCCGGATGCGTAAGGTGCATGGATGACACAACGTATCGCCGACTAGATAGAGATCCGGGTCTTGAAAACCGTGTTCATGGGACATCGAAGGTGGCTTCGCAGCGATGACCCGTGGAGGAAACGCAAGGATCTGTTCGATGGTGAAACCGAACTCAAAACGCCTGTACGAGGAGCGGCGAGAAATAGACAAGCTATTGAAAAATTGGAAAGACCGCCCACCGCCGAAAGAAGCGAAAGGCGCCAGAGCAGCTGCTGAAGGTATGAAAACGAGGTCATTTTACGGGACTTGCCGTCTTGGAAGATCCACCGTGTGCCTCACCGCCTTGATGTCATGCATATCACGAAGAACGTGTGCGAGAGTCTGCTTGGTACCCCGCTCAACATGCCGAGAGGACAAAAGATGGGCGAAAGCAAGGGCGGACTTGAAATCAATGGGCATCGGCGGGGAGCTTCACGCTAATGATGATGATGATGATGATGATGATGATGAGGCGAAGCGGGACACGGAAAGTCGTCGCAAAGGCAAAAGGCCAAGAAGACCGAAATGACTACCCTCTGCGTGCTTCACTCTAAGTCGAGGAGATCGAGCAGTTTTTCACCGCCTCCTAGGAGTAAAACTTCCTTCTGATTCTGTGGGAAGATAAGCAGATACCTAGACCCAATGAAGCGAAGTTCAGCGGGATGAAGTCTCACGGTATCACGTCTCGATGACGCAGATACTTCCAGTTGCAATCCGTGGGATCATGGACGCGCACGTCCGTGAAATGCTATTTGGCCTATGCAACTTTTTCGACGTCATCTCGGAAGTCGATTGGCGTGAGGCAACTCGAAGGCTACGAGGAAGAGATCGTGGTGATACTATGTGAGCTTGAGATGTACTTCCGCCCGCATTCTTCGACGTTATGGTGCATCTGCTGGTCCATATAGTGGAGGATATCATCCAACTCGGGCGATGTTCCCGCACGGCATGATGCCGTTCGAAAGGATGAATGGTGTTATCAAAGGATACGTTCGCAACATGTCACGCCCAGAGGAAGCATAGCCGGGGCTTTCGACGAAGAGTGCATCTCCCATCGCACGAATTATCTAGGCATCGAGAACCCGTTGGTCCGCGCGTCAGCAGCACCTCGGCGGGCTCATTGGATGGGGTCACCATGAGGGTCGCCGAAATGCATGTCGACTTCGAGGGTCGACTCGCCGACTTTGAAAGAGCAAACCTAGTCACGCTACAACACATAGACGTGGTCGATCCTTGGGTGGTAGAGCACAAAACCTTTATTAAGAAGACGTACAATGACCGAGGCCAACAGAGGACGGACGGAGATATACTCAAAGAGCACAACTCATGTTTCACGCGTTGGTTCAAGCAGAAGCTTCTGTCGTACCCTTTACATGAGGATTCTTCCACGGAAGAACAACTCATATTCGCCTTGTCACAGGGCGCCGAGCACAACCTGATGACCTATGAGGCGTACGATATCAACGGCTACACATTCTACACCAAGGACAAGGACATGAAGAGCGATGGTTATCAGAACTCCGGGGTAACGATGGAATCCTACACCGGTAACGACAAGGACAGATACTACGGAAGGATCAAGGAGATCTGGGAGCTGAGCTACGCTGGAGAGAAGGTCCCGATGTTCCGTGTCAGATGGGCCAAAAACGTCATAAAAGAAGACCGGTATTTCACCACCATGGTTATACCGAAGCCAAATCCAAGACCCATGGCATAAGCGTCACCATGAAAAATGAGCCATGGGTCTTGGCTTCCCAAGTGGACCAATGCTTCTTCATTACCGACCCGCCAAAGCCCGGTCGTGTTGTCGTGAGGAGAGGCAAAAGGAAGATCATCGGAATGGATGGAGTAGCCAATGAGCAAGACTTGACAAATACGGTGACCGAAGATCGAACATGACGACGACGATGAAGTAGCAAACACACACCACAAGAAGAAGCAAGACCACCCTACCTAAAGGACGTCCGTTCCACGGAAGAACTCCGTTTATAAAAAGAAGGGCAAGAAGATTGTGAGCAGATAGCTAGCTAAGACCGATTGTATTTAAATCGTAGTCTTCATTTCTCGATTGTATTTCATGGGCACTTTTTGATATCATGAATATTTTTAAATTTCATGGGCACTTTTTGAATTCATGAGGACACTTGATCTCGATTCCCCTCCATCTCGATCTCGATCCCCTCCATCTCGATCGCTCCGCACCTCCCGCTTAGCTCCACCCATCGCAACCTCCCTCGCTCCACCGCCGAGCACCTGCCCCCAAGACCAAGACTTTTTGAACATATTTTTTAATTTTTTTACTATTTTTATGAAAAATATTACTGTTATAATTTAAACAAGTTTGAACATATTTAAACACAAATAAATATAAAAAACATCATTTAAAATGCATAAAAAATATTACTATTATGATTTAAACAAGTTTGAACATATTTAAACACAAATAAATATAAAAACACCATTTAAAATGCATAAAAAATATTGGGGATCACAGGAATCGAACCCGGGACCTCCCGTGTGTGTGTCTTTGCGTCTTGACCGGTCGGGCTAGTGGGTGGGTTATGTTATAGATAGGGTTGGGCTGTAGATATGGCTACTGGGCTAGATTAAAACAAAATTCTAATGGCGCACCGAGGGGTGGTGCGCCATTAGAAAGATTCCCTCCACCTATTCCCCTCTGCCTCTCTCCCTCCCTCGCCAGATCCCCCCCCCACTCGACCTAACTTTGCCCCCGCGTCGTCGCTCCCGCGCCGTCGCCCCATGTGTCGCCTCGAGCGGAGGAGACGACGACCGCCTCTACCTCAGCTCAGCCAAAGCCACGCGACGCCAAGCCGAGCGCCGCCTACCTCGCCGTCCCCCTCCGCCCGCGCCCGCTCCTCAACGCCCTCCGCCCAAGCCGAGACGCAGAGACAGGCGAGTGGAGGAGCCCACCGCGTGTCACCGAGCTTCAACGCCCGGCCCGCCGGAGCTTCAACGTCGGCGTCTTCCTCCATTCCTCCATCCCTCCCTGGTGATTCCTCCTTCTCCTCCATCCCCTCACCGCATGTATTTCAGAGAACAAATTGTAGTTCATTTCATTATGTTGGCTTTGCATTAGCTAAGCATCAAGTGGATTTAACTATTTTAGACAGTTTCAGATTAACTGCTTTTGCGTTTCTGAAGAGGTTCACCTATAGTTTCAAAAATTCAGTCCTTTGGATATATGCAATAATTTACAAAGAGCAAGTGATGTAGAGCAAAAATTCAGCAAATGATGTATAGTTTCAAAAATTCGGTGAAACTGAACCTACCCTATTGCTTCATGTAGCAAAGGCGGCAATGCAAGCAAGATCATGCTTGGCTTAGCCAAATTCATGTTCTGAATTTTTTCAACATGATAAAATTGTCATGCTACTAAATGTTATAGAAATGCAAGGAACATGAAATACTAGGGCACACAACATTTATAGTACTCTGAAATTCAGTTCTGAAATTTTTGTTAGATAGTGGCTACACTAATCTAGAGTAGTATCCCAATCGATGGAGTACTCGATTTAAAACTCCTAATCTAGACTAATATCCTAAAATCATTCCGGAATTGCTGGAGTATAAATCATTAATCATTGATCATTGATGTTTGAGTATAAATCATGAAGAGCAATATCCATGTAGCTGCATTCGCAATCTCGAGAATAAATTCAACATTTCAATAACATTTCGCTACCTTCCGAACCCACATAGGCTGCGGGTAAAACAAGTTCAGAACTTCTTCCCCGATCCATCACAATAACCTTGCACACGATAACTAGTAGTACCGTGCTATGGTAGCTGGCTCGAGGATGTGGTGGGGATCTTTGCATGCCTAACAACGATTTTTGTGACATGCCGAATATTACTGATGGCCTCTTTCTATAGATGCTGCATATGTAGAGTGTAATGAGATCTTAGTGTCATTTATGACACATATTAGACAGTGTGCAGCTTTGTCATTTATGACACATGTGCAGCTTACCAGATGTATTGAAAGAAATCATTTCTTTATTTTTGTTAAGTGGAGCGAACAAAATCATTTATCTGGTTTTATTATTTCGCATACCCACTTGGAACTGCAATTTCATTTATGTTGTTATAAGTTTGTGAAAGCACATTTGCTCCCTAGGTGGTTTTGGTAATTAATGACAACGTACCTTGTGGTTGGACTAATGCTTTTAACAAGTATGTTTCAGGAAAGTCAATCACTTTGGCATGGCAAAAGGACTGAAGAGGTGAACCCCTAGGATACTAAGGAAAGGATTGGCAAAAGCTCAAGACTCCATTTTTGGTTTAGTGATCCAAGATCACATTGAGTCCATAGGAAAGCCAATACTATTAAAAGGGGATGAGGTTATGATGATGATCTGGTTGCTCAAAGTGCTTAGTGATTTATCTCTCAAACTATCAGCAATCTTTCATTCCAACATAAACCCATAAGTAATCTCGGTCCCACCGATTCCATAAACTCAGTCACACCGAGATGAACCACCTCACCATATAGCCAAACCCTAAAATTTCGGATTTTCCGATTCCAAACTCGATCATTCGAAATTGGTGTTGCCAAGCTTCAGAACATACGTACTCAAATCGGTGTCACCGAGATGAGAAAGTCGGTCCCACCGAGAATGGCAAACCCTAGACTTTGGAAGAATCGGACTAACCGAGATTGTATTTTCGGTCCCACGAAAATCCCAACGTTCACAAGATTTGAACTTTCGGTCTCACCGAGTTGTCAACTTCGGTCCGACCGAGATTGGTCAAATGTGTGTAACAGTTGGATTTTGTGTGGAGGCTATAAATACCCTCCACCTCCTCTTCATTCGTGGAGAGAGCCATCGAAAGAACTACCACTCCTACCTTACATTTCGAGAAGAAAACTACCTACCCTTGTGTTGAGATCAAGTTGCTCCACTCCCACCATATGAAACTTGATTTCTAGCCTTCCCAAGTTGCTTTCCACTCAATCCCTTCCTCCACCACAGCCAAATCAGTGAGGAGAGTTGAGTGTTGGGGAGATTATCATTTGAAGCACAAGAGCAAGGAGTTCATCATCACCAACACCATCTATTACCTTTTGGAGGTGGTGCCTCCTAGATTGGTTAGGTGTCGCTTGGGAGCCTCCGTCAAGATGTGGAGTTGAACCAAGAAGTTTGTAAGGGCAAGGAGATCGCCTACTTCGTGAAGATCTACCCCGAGTAAGGCTAGTCCTCCGTGGACGTAGGCCATGATGGCATAGACAAGGTTGCTTCTTCGTGGACCCTTCGTGGGTGGAGCCCTCCGTGGACTCTCAGCTGTTACCCTCCGTGGGTTGAAGTCTCCATCAAGCGTGGATTGACGATAGCACCACCTATCGGAACCACGAGAAAAATCTCCGTGTCTACAAATTGCGTTTGCTCTTCTCCACCTCTCCTTTTCTATATGTGCAATTTATTTTCCGCTGCTCATACTCTAGAATTGCATGTGTAGCTTGTTGCTCGACTTGAATGCATGATGCTTGCCTTGATCTTCATTGTGAACTTGCTAAAAACTTGTTCAAATCAAAAGGCATAATTTTTATCTTGTCGAGTAGTCTAATCACCCCCTCTAGACACTCTTGCCTTGACGATCCTACAATTGGTATCAGAGCATTGGTCTCCATTGCTTTGGTTTGCACACCATTGGAGGAAGATGGACGTGTCTACGTTCGGGAGTGTTAGTCATAGAGTGCCTATTCTTGATGGAGTGTCCTATAACTCGTGGAGGATTGAAATGCTTGCTATCTTTAAGATGTACAACTTGCGAAAATATGTTGAAACCCCATATGTACCACCATTTGACCCCTTGCATCCTACTATAGATGAAGAGCTTGATTTGCTTCGCAACCTTAGAACTGTCAATCTTATCATTAGAGGTTTGCCTGATAACTTGCTTGAGCTTGTCACAAACTTTGAGTGCGCCTATGCTATGTGGAAGTTCTTGGAAGAACTTTATCCGGACTTCTCTTTGAGAGGTCTTGATGAAATTCTATACAAGACTATTGAATTTGATATGATGCGCCCCAATGATCCCAACTTTGATAAATGCTTCTTTGAGCTTCGTGATCTTATGAAAAGAATGGTGATCCCGGTTTTATCAATGTTGAATTAGAAATGCTCTTGTATTGCATTCCGATGATTATTGTCACTCGACAAAACTAATGCGTCATTGTCAAATTGACCTAGGAATTGATGATGAATTGTCTATGGGTCAATATGATGATGAGCATGAGCAGGATGATGATTATTCGATTCGGACACCGAGCTAGACAAGATCATGAAGAGTCTCAATCTTATGGCAAATCGAGAGATTACATATCCGGTGGAAAAGAGTGGATTCTTGATAGTGGATGCACCGATCACATGACCGGAGATGAAGACATGTTTCGAGAGCTTGCAAAGAACGATGGTCCACGCAAGTATGTGACTTTTGGAGACAACTCCAAGGGTAAGGTACTTGGCCTTGGTAAGGTGGCCATATCTCATGATAGCTCCATTAAAAATGTCATGCTTGTTGAATCACTTGGATATAATTTGCTTTCCGTGTCTAGATTAGCTGACTTTGGATTCAATGTGCTATTCACCGAAGTAGATTGCCAAGTTTTTCGTCGTGACAATCATAACATGGTATTTACCGGTATTCGTAGAGGTGACCTATATGTCGTTGATTTCACTAAGAAAGCCCAACCTAGAACTTGCTTTATTGCTAAATCTGCTAAAGGTTGGTTATGGCATAGAAGGCTTGGACATGTTGGTATGCGTAATCTAGATAAGCTAATCAAAGGTGACCACATTCTTGGTGTTAAAGATGTTTTCTTTGACAAAGATAGACTCTGTAGTGCATGTCAAGCAGGAAAACAAGTAGGTGGAAGTCATCCCGTGAAGAACATCATGACCACAAGGAGACCGCTTGAGCTTCTTCATATGGATCTCTTTGGTCCCAATGCTTACAAAAGCCTTGGTGGTAACTCCTTTGGTCTAGTTATTGTTGATGATTTTTCCAGATTTACGTGGGTATTTTTCCTCGATGACAAATCGCAGGTTCAGAAAATCTTCAAAACCTTTGCAAGAAAAGCCCAAAATCAATTCGAGGTGAAGATCAAGAAAGTTCGAAGTGACAACGGAACGGAGTTCAAGAACGCCCATGTGGACTCTTTTCTTGACGAAGAAGGGATTCTACATGAGTTCTCGGCTACGTACACACCTCAACAAAATGGAGTTGTTGAGAGGAAGAATCGAGCAGCTCATTGAGATGGCGAGAACGATGCTAGATGAATACAAGACACGAAACACTTACGGGCGAAGCCGTCGAGACAACTTGTCATGCTATCAACAGGCTTTATCTTCACAAGCTCCTCGGCAAGACTTCATACGAGCTCCTTACCGGTAACAAACCCCAAGTGGGATATTTTCGTGTCTTTGGTTCAAAATGCTATATCCTTGATAAGCATCGTAGGTCTAAATTTGCTCCTAAAACTCATGAAGGTTTTTTCTCGGTTATGGATCAAACTCTCACACCTACCGTGTCTACAATAATTTCACCGAAAGGTTGAAGAGGCGGTAGATGTGAAGTTTGATGAATCTAATGGCTCGCAAGTAGAGCAAATGCCTATTGATGTAGGAGACAAGGACCCATCGGAAGCCATTCAAGATTTATCCATTGGAAAGATTAGTCCCATGGAAGTGAAGGAGAGTACCTCATCTACATATGTGGAGCCCCTACATCACGGAGAGATGAACCTCAAGGCAACATGGAGGCCTCCACAAGTGGAACTCACCAAGATGAGGAAGCGACAAGAAGATCCACCACAACCTCCTTCACCACCACCTCAAGACAACACCAACAGCAATGATGAAGAAGAAGATGAGGATGATGAGGAAGCTCAGCCACGACCACGACAAAAGCTATCCCGAGTTCGAGCAAGAGTCAAGAAGGACCATCCCGTGGAACAAATGATGAATGACATCGACCGGAGAATCACTCGCTCTAAAACTCGTTTAGCTAACTTTTGTGAGCACTACTCATTTATCTCTAGTCTTGAACCTATGAAGGTAGAAGAAGCGCTTGAAGACCCGGATTGGGTGAGCGGTATGCACGAAGAGCTGCACAACCGAGAGGAACAACGTTTGGACTTTGGTAGAGAAGCCCAATGATGACCAAAACGTCATTGGAACCAAATGGGTGTTTCGGAACAAGCAAGATGAAGATGGTCAAGTCATCCGCAACAAGGCTCGTCTCGTAGCTCAAGGTTACACACAAGTCGAAGGTATGGACTATGGTGAGACCTATGCCCCTGTTGCTAGACTTGAGTCCATTCGCATTCTTCTTGCTTATGCCAACCACCATGACATTACTCTCTATCAAATGGACATTAAAAGTGCTTTCCTAAATGGTGAAATTGAGGAGGAAGTATATGTGAAACAACCTCCCGGATTTGTGAATCCTAAGAAACCTAATCATGTTTACAAGTTGCACAAAGCTCTTTATGGTCTTAAACAAGCTCCTAGAGCTTGGTACAAATCTTGACTAGCTTTCTTCTTGAAAAAGGGTTTGAGATTGGAAAAATAGACTCAACGCTATTCACGAAAAGGGTTGACGGTGAACTATTTGTGTGCCAAATATATGTTGATGATATTATCTTTGGTTCAACTAACCCTCATTTTAGTGAGAAGTTTGGAAAGCTTATGTCGGAGAAGTATGAGATGTCCATGATGAGTGAACTCAAGTTTTTCCTTGGGTTGCAAATCAAGCAATCTAAGGAGGGTACTTTTGTCTCACAAACAAAGTACACTAAGGATCTCTTCAAGAAGTTCAACATGCAAGAGAGCAAAGGTATGAAAACCCCATGCCTACTAGTGGACATAATGACTTGACTAAAGATGGAGAACCTGTTGATCAAAAGTTTATCGATCCATGATTGGTTCTCTACTATATCTCTGTGCTTCTCGTCCCGACATAATGTTGAGTGTATGCATGTGTGCTCGATATCAAGCAGCCCTAAAGAATGTCATCTTAAAGCTGTTAAAAGAATTGTGAGATATCGATACATACACCTAACTTTGGCATTTGGTATCCTAAGAGGGCCTCTTTCGATCTTGTTGGCTATTCCGACTCGGACTATGCGGAGACAAGATTGATAGAAAGTCAACTTCGGTGCGTGTCAATTCCTCGGTCGATCTCTTGTATCTTGGTCATCCAAGAAACAAAATTGATATCATTATCTATTGCGAAGCAGAATATATTGCTCTGGTTCGTGTTGTGCTCGATTACTATGGATGACACAAGCGCTTAAGGATTATGGGATACATGCAAGACATGTTCCTTTGCTTTGTGACAATGAGAGTGCGATTAAGATTGGACACAATCCCGTGCAACACTCTCGCACGAAACACATTGAAGTTCGTCATCATTTTATTCGAGATCACATTGCTAAGGGAGACATTGATCTTAAACATGTTCGTACTGACAAACAGCTTGCAGATATCTTCACAAAACCACTTGATGAGAAAGTGTTTTGTCGCTTAAGGAGTGAGTTGAACATCATTGATGCTTCAAACTTGGAGTGAAAACTCCATTGATGCATGCAAGGCATGAGCCTAATTGACTAATCCTTGATATTTCTCTTATGATGATGATCATATGTCTTGGACACATTTGCCCCCCTTGTATTGTATCTAACTCCTTGCAGGTACTTGGATGGTCTACATTCCACAAGATTACCACACACTCAAATCATGAGTAATCTTGTCATTGACCAAGTATCTAGCTCTTTGGGATGTTGAGTTCAAGGAACAAAATTCCACATATCCTTTTTGACATCATATACTTCTAGTACTTCACTCATGTCATCTTGGATACCCTTGAGTATTTCCTTGCTTGCCTAACCCATGTAGGAAGATGAACTATACATTTAGAAATGGTGCTCCAACTTCACATTCAATGAGCATCTACATCAAGTTCACCTACATGAGCACAAGCAACAACAAGCCCAAGGTATGTTTTCACATCTTGAAGAAGCTTTGCTCAAAGTCATGAGTACAAGCAGCTTCAAAAGATGTGATCACATCAAATGCTTAATCGAAAAATGGCAACCCCATTTTGAGCTTAAACGATGAGTATGACCTATGATCAAATGTTCTCATTTGACTCCTAAGTCAATATACTCAAACATAGGTGACCTAGTCACCGACCCCTGTCTAGATGAAGTCCATGTGTTTTGGAGTTTGCTATTGTTTCTTTTGATACTCTCGTTGAGTTTTCCTTTTAATTAAAAAAAAACTTCATCTAGCAACCTTTATTTTTATTTTATCTATTTATTTCTTACGTTTTTGTGAATATCTTTTTGGCTCTGATCAATTCCCTGAAAATCATTTACAAATTCATTGCAAAACTTTTGAAACATTCCTTGCAAAGTGAGCTGAATTATTTCTGTATTTCCTTGGAATTACCCTCGGCGTCACCGATTTGATCACTTCGGTCTGACCGAAAAAGGATCTGCCCTAAGTCTCTGACTTTCGGACTCACCGATCCATATCAATTCGGTGTCACCGATTTACATTCACCAGGATATCATCTTCTGCAGCTCAACTAAATGGTTTATTCATAATTTGCTCAGTTGTGATTCTTAATGATCCCACTTCTTTCCTTCCATCTTTCCTGTACTTCCTAGTTTACTGTCCTTTTCGGCACTTGATGTCAAAGGGGGAGAAGATTTAGGGGGAGCTAAGGGGAGATTGGAGGATAAGGGGAGAAAAGAAAATTTAAAGGAAGAAAAACAATCTTATCTTAAGGGGGAAAGGATCACATCAAAGCTTTGCCATGTTCCATATTGGATATTACATTTGGCATTATTCTTTTGATTTTGCTTCCCTTGCTCTCACAATTGGTATCTTCTGAAAAGCACAATTGGTATCTTATGAAAAGCAAAATCTCTCAGAGCTCATTGAAAATCTTTCAGTCTTGGGAGACATGTTAGCTGATTCAAGCTAGTGCTCAACATGAGACACTCTTTATATACATGTCATCCACGGCTTGGTACTCTTGATGTTCCTTTGTTGGATGAAGAAATACTCTTGTGTTATCTAACCTTGTTTTCTCAAGCTTATTTCTTGGTACAATGCCAAGGGACTTCAAGGTAAATATATGCATCTTGCAGAATGTGCATGATGGTGACTTGCTTGTGAATACCTGTTTGCAAGAAATCACCATGCACATATGCATTATCATTCACTTATCCTCATCTGCTCTGATGCATATAGCCAAGCTGCATGTAGCACATCTTGCTTTTCTCTCTTGTGTGCTTGTGGTAGTCCAAAACCAAAATCTAAGATCTTGCACACTTGTAGGGGAGCCTGTACTACATGTTTGTCAAAGCTTTAATGATAATCCTGTCTTTCTTTTAGTAAGCTTTGATATCTTATTTTGTGTGTTGCCATCAATTACCAAAAAGGGGGAGATTGAAAGCACATTTGCTCCCTAGGTGGTTTTGGTAATTAATGACAACGTACCTTGTGGTTGGACTAATGCTTTTAACAAGTATGTTTCAGGAAAGTCAATCACTTTGGCATGGCAAAAGGACTGAAGAGGTGAACCCCTAGGATACTAAGGAAAGGATTGGCAAAAGCTCAAGACTCCATTTTTGGTTTAGTGATCCAAGATCACATTGAGTCCATAGGAAAGCCAATACTATTAAAAGGGGATGAGGTTATGATGATGATCCGGTTGCTCAAAGTGCTTAGTGATTTATCTCTCAAACTATCGCAATCTTTCATTCCAACATAAACCCATAAGTAATCTCGGTCCCACCGATTCCATAAACTCACCACACCGAGATGAACCACCTCACCATATAGCCAAACCCTAAGAATTTTGGATTTTCCGATTCCAAACTCGGTCATTCGAAATTGGTGTTGCCAAGCTTCAGAACATTCAGACTCAAATCGGTGTCACCGAGATGAGAAAGTCGGTCCCACCGAGAATGGCAAACCCTAGACTTTGGAAGAATCGGACTAACCGAGATTGTATTTTCGGTCCCACGAAAATCCCAACGCTCACAAGATTTGAACTTTCGGTCTCACCGAGTTGTCAACTTCGGTCCGACCGAGATTGGTCAAATGTGTGTAACAGTTGGATTTTGTGTGGAGGCTATAAATACCCTCCACCTCCTCTTCATTCGTGGAGAGAGCCATCGAAAGAACTACCACTCCTACCTTACATTTTCGAGAAGAAAACTACCTACCCTTGTGTTGAGATCAAGTTGCTCCACTCCCACCATATGAAACTTGATTTCTAGCCTTCCCAAGTTGCTTTCCACTCAATCCCTTCCTCCACCACAGCCAAATCAGTGAGGAGAGTTGAGTGTTGGGGAGATTATCATTTGAAGCACAAGAGCAAGGAGTTCATCATCACCAACACCATCTATTACCTTTTGGAGGGTGGTGCCTCCTAGATTGGTTAGGTGTCGCTTGGGAGCCTCCGTCAAGATGTGGAGTTGAACCAAGAAGTTTGTAAGGGCAAGGAGATCGCCTACTTCGTGAAGATCTACACCGAGTAAGGCTAGTCCTCCGTGGACGTAGGCCATGATGGCATAGACAAGGTTGCTTCTTCGTGGACCCTTCGTGGGTGGAGCCCTTCGTGGACTCTCGCAGCCGTTACCCTCCGTGGGTTGAAGTCTCCATCAACGTGGATTGACGATAGCACCACCTATCGGAACCACGAGAAAAATCTCCGTGTCTACAAATTGCGTTTGCTCTTCTCCACCTCTCCTTTTCTATATGTGCAATTTATTTTCCGCTGCTCATACTCTAGAATTGCATGTGTAGCTTGTTGCTCGACTTGAATGCATGATGCTTGCCTTGATCTTCATTGTGAACTTGCTAAAAACTTGTTCAAATCAAAAGGCATAATTTTTATCTTGTCGAGTAGTCTAATCACCCCCCCCTCTAGACACTCTTGCCTTCAACGATCCTACAGTTTGTTGCTGTCAGCATGAGTTAACTTGCTGTCATTTATCGAAATTCAGAATGTGTTGGACTATATGTTCATTGGTACTACTTGTGATGCTCTTTGTACTACTTGGAAATTTTGTCAACTTGTGATGTCTCTTTGTACCCGAGAGGCCCTTGAGTTTGCGGAATGTCGATTAACTTCCGTTTGACAAATTGGTACTCCATATGTCCTATTTTCATGAAGGTCATGCTGAAATTTTCCGTGAATTTTAGCATGACTTTGCTAAAAATAGGACATATGGGGTACTTGCGACTAATGCATGGGCCGGGCTATCTTAGTACTTAGTTAAGTAGGATCAAGCGCCTCGCCATTCTTGCTGCATTAAATCATAGGTGGCAATAGAGCCAAGTGATTAGGCCCAACTTAGAATTATCCTTAGCATCGATAAACCCTAGATGATAAACCCAACATAGGTGGCAATAGAGCCAAGATTAGGCCCAACCTAGGGTGCCTCGGCATCGATAAACCCTAAATGATGAAAACTTAACTTGGCTGCCCGGATGCCTCGGTGTCGATGAGAACCTAAATGATGAAAGCTTAGGCTTTTAGGGTGCCTCGGTGTCGACAAACCCTAAATCATGAGACCATGATCTTGTTCCTTGACAATAACCATCTTTTTGACCAAACTTTTTTCCTATTTAGAGAGAAACATGGCCCACAACGATGAGGCCGGTGGTTCGGGTGGCAAGCAATTCTAGGAGCTGTCCCAAGAGATGGAGGAACAACCTCACCGCTATGATGACGCCGCGGAAGACACCGATCCTGATTACACAACCCCTAGTGGCGTCGGGGATGACACCACTGATGGTGCCGCCGAGGATGCCACCACTGATGATGGCGGCACACACATAGATGGTGGCGGCGCGCACACAGATGGCAGCCAACCGAAGAAGCAAAGGAAGGACCGGCGCCCGAATGCGCTCCACACCGCCAAGGAGGAATTCACTCAAGTGGACTCCGACGGGAATCCAACGGAGCCCAAACATATAGTCAAGGGGTACTCGGTTCAGCTCGGGTGCATTCTCCGGAGCACCGTCTCGATCAACACCGAGAACCTTAGGCATAAGGACCGAGGGAATTTGCGCAACCTCCTCTTCACGAAGCTGCACGAACGATACAAGTTCCCCGCCGAATTTGAAAACACATGCCTCTCAGGGAATAAAGTGAACAGTGCCGCCCTCACGAAGATGAGCACGGCCCTGTCTACTTGGAGAAGCGCGGTGAAGAGAATGATTGATAAACGTGATAGTTATGACAAGATCAAGGCGAAATATCCTTTGATGAGCGAAGATGAGTACAAGGAGTTCAAGATCAAGTGCCAGAGCCCCGCAACCTCCGAATCAAGTCAGTGGGGGAAAGAAATGCGGGAGTTGAACTTAGGGGAACACAAACTCGGTCCCGGCGGTTATAGAGTGGCGGAGCCTATATGGGACAAGGAGGACGCGGGCGTGCCGAGCAAAGGCCTACCGCCCGCTTCGAGAAATACAGCGGTGACAAGCGGATCAGAACTATGTCGGGGCCGGTACAAGGAGGACCCAATAACAAAGGAGCTTACCACGGATCCAAGACCAGGCGCTTGAGCTTGTTCTCGTAAGGAATACACCCAGCGTAATTAGCTCCATATTGTTGCACTCTAATTAATCCCCAATATTTCTAAATGGTTCATGTTCCTTTCGCAGACAATGAAAGCGATGGCTGGGTCGTCTAAGAGCTCCCCTTTCGACACCCCTTTAAATAGGGCGTTGAACGTAATGAAAAAGAAGGATAAGCTCAATAAGCCGACGTCAGCTGGTCGTGTGGCCGGCAAAGGCTTGTCCACAAAATGGGGGGTCATACTATACCACTGGTGTGCGGAAGGAGAAAAAGACCAGCTCGGAAAGCCAGACGCGCGAGGTTGAAGAACTCAAGGCACAAGTGGCGCAGATTCCAGAGCTTGTCCATGAGCAAGTGCAACAACAACTTGGAACGACGCTCAACGCCATGGTGCCTACATTGATTCATGGGCGACGACGTGGATTGCGGGCGGCCAAAGGGCCTCCCGGTTCCCGCTTTCACGGCCAAGAACTTCGCCTGTGTGGGCGGCGGCACCATTGGTGTCTCCGCGGCGGCGCTTATTGGTGTCTCCGCGGAGGCGGTATTTGTGTCTCCGCACCGCACGGCATTGGAGCTTAATGCACCCGGTGTCGCCGACCGGCACCTCGCCCGAGAAGCGCCCCCTCGTCGGTTACGCCGCCGTTGGCGGTGCTCGACATTAGCCGAGCTCGACGGCATCACGGTAACTAAGCCTCTCGTACCGATGACTTCATCTCCTTGCCTTTGATCGGGCATCCCCGACGCCCTATACATGTTTTCGCAGGCACCGCCGACGTTCCTTGCACTCTTCGCGCACTTGGGCGCCGAGTTGGTCGATGTCGCCAAGGGCAGAATCGTTCAACCGGCAACCCCATGTTCCACGGTAATCCGATGCCAACCACAATGTATAGGGTTGAAGTGGTCCGGGTCTTTGCCAGCTGCGACGAGTTGTTACCTCCGATTCGACCGGCCGGGGCGGCGAAGAAGATGAGATGACCCTCGGCACTGCAGAACGGCCCTGCTATGGCGAAGAGCGATTCGTTTGGGGCGGGGACACCACCCACGCACAAGACCGCCGATCGTGCCGGCGCCAAGCCATGGCAAGAACGCCGAACGCTACGGACCTGCCGGACATCCCTATGGCACAGGATCCAGACATCCCTATGGCACAGGATCCGGACGGCGACGACAACGACGACGGTACATTTACCAAAGTTGATAAGTACTTTGCCAAACATGGGTACGCTGACGAGTTCTGCGGGCCTCTTTCTCAAGAACCCAGCCAAGACCACCGCGATCTAGCTGGTACGACGGAGAAATCCAACTGCAACAAGCGTCGTCTGGCGTTCAGTTCTTAGGACATGCCTCCAGCTCCCGCCTTCACCGAGCTTCAGATAGCTGAGGCGCGAAATATTATCAGCCCCAACACGCTGAAGAAGGCGGTCTGTGAGCAGAACTCGGTCCCATTACAGGAGATCAAGAAGAAGGGCCGGAAACGAAAGACTAACAAGGGCGCCGGTGCGAGCCACCGCACCGAAGTTCGATCCGTGCTCAAGACGGGCCACCTTCACCTAAGGATATCTCGAGGAGGTGCATGTGGCGGGTAGGCGATGCTACCGCCAAATATCTTGAATGCCGCAACGGTGCTATGCGGAGTCTGCGCACGACGTTGTTCGATTTTGGAGAAGCGGTGTCTCGAGAGAAGGATGTGGCATACCGGTTTTCGTGGCCAAGGTGCCGAGAGCAAGGGCTTTGTGGATGGCGACATCGGGGTATGATCGTCCTGCGGTTTGATGACATCTTTGCTATGTTTAACCTTCATCCGTTGACTACACCTTCGTTCGGCTGTTTTTTATTTGAGCATGCAGATGCGGATCATTAGAGACAATACCCGGACATCGTGATAGTCGACCCCTTCTACATGCGTGCCAAGCACTTGAGCAGCGCTGGGACCGCCAAGTTGCGAGTTCACACCTCGAAGGCGTCATTCCGCAAACGCAGATAAGGATAACTTCCTTGTGCCTTACTTTCCGAGTAAGTCATCCCTTAACCACCCGTAACATATGATTTCTTAGATTTCGATCGTTTTTTTTCTAACATTCCGTGTTACGTGCGGTGACACATTGCACACTCATCCTCTTAAGCCCGAAATATTCCATGGCCACGTATTTCGACCCGAACCGTAACTCCATGATAGACTACACAAATGTCAAGAAAGTTCTTGATGATGTTCTCCCTGCCACGCCAACTGGAGGCACCTTCACGAGGCAGCCAGTAAGCACGGCAAGCACATCTTCTCACACAATACGAAGTTCTGCTGCGTCAGCAGCTACCGGGCGGTCGAAGGATGCCTACTACGCCTCCATCACATGCGAGGCGATCGTAAGGACCATCATCACCTTCGCTACCAGATGATCTCAAAGATTGGGCGCGAGCTTGTCGGCGATCCAGACGCGGACCTCGGACAAGAATTCTTTCGCATCGATCGGACTTTGCGGACATCATCCATCAAGATGTCCTTCATACGTCGGGCGTTCTTCCTCGATATCAACCGTCCAACAATGAGATAGATGGAATGCCACAAATGCAGGGTGACAACGACCGCGATTTCATGACCATCGCGACAGACGGCGGCTTCATCCACGCTCCTATCCGATGAGTCGAGTCGAAAGTAGTGATGTCTAGTTCTGAAACATTGATTGGCTCATGTTGTAATTAAACTTTAATGAATTCGTATATCTCTTTGGTTTGGACAGTCGTTCAACTTAGATGTAATCGATGCTATTTATTAGTAGGACCATGAATTGTGCTATTAATGTCTTGCTTTTCTCTTCCGATCCTTTTGTTGCATACTTACATATTGCTTATGTATTATCATTGTTTGGCTTGTGCATAGAGATGCCGCCGTATGTCGTGTGTACAAGGGTAAGGTTCGAGTCTACGATGACCGGGAGGAGTGTCGGAGACAGGTTCACCGCTTCAAAGGGTAACAGATTACAAGGGTACACCACTAGGGCGGAGGCCGAATCTAGATACGCCCGCTATCTAGCGGAGAGGAGGCAACATTGGAGGAACAGGATGAAGACCGGTTTGATCGCGATGATGCTCATCATGATGACCACAACTCTCTTCTATGTGATGGTAGTTTAGATGGTCGATATCGACTTGTAATGTGAAGACAAACTAGCTACTCGCGGTCTCGAGACTTGTAATGTTCTATCTTTGTTCGGTCTTTTGAATTCGAGAGACTAATATGATGATTTGTATTAGGAGACTAATCTTCTATTGTATTCGATGAATCTGCATTGTTGATGTGTGATGTTGTCTAAATTCTGTCCAATAATATATTTTGTAACCTGTGAAAATATCGTAAAAGAAAAAATATTCATACTAATGGCGCATCAAGGCAGAAAGCGCCATTAGTATATAAAGGATACTAATGGCGATCTAGGCAGAGTGCGCCATTAGTGTGACAAAGCACATGGTTACATATGATTTCCCGGAGGCATACTAATGGCGCATGGAGTTACATACTAATGGCGCACTACATGGTGCGCCATTAGAACACCAGATACTAATGGCGCACCAGTGGTGCGCCATTAGAATTTAATTCTAATGGCGTGATACCAGTGGCGCACCAGTAGTGCGCCATTAGAAGGCAAATTCGGTGCGCCACTAGCATGCCTTTTCCTAGTAGTGAATGGAGCAGGACGGTGACGAGCCAAGAAGTACGTCCGGCGACCACGGCGACGTGTGCCGTGAGCTCAACGGCATGTGCTCCGACCAGGGTGACGTGGAGCAATGAGCTCGCCGGCGGCATAGTGCTAGCTCGGCGAGGGCCACGAAACACTACAAATCGGATTCGGCGACGAACGGTGGAGCCTAAAAGTACGGCGCCGATGAGTGCGCACTACGTGCTGGAAGCAGGCGGCGGTGAGGAGGACGCGCGAGCCTGGATTTGTGGCGGTTTGACGAGATCGGGGGCAGTTTTCCTTTTTTTCTGCGAAGCAGTTGTAAGACGAGGTGGACGTCAGAATCACACGGTCAATATGACTCGTATCGCGCGGCTGGCATGTGACCGGCCGAAACTTTTGGCCGGCGCACCGGCGCTGAGTGCTGCCCTTGGTGTATTGATCAAATGACAAATATTAATGTTGTTATGTTCCTCAAGTTCTTTTTGCGTTTTTTTGGATAGAAGCTTGATGAAAGTACAAAGCCTTCAAACATTATAAATCAGAGGTCAAAACCCCAAACATAAATCATATGATCGCAGATTTTTAGCATATGATAAATAATAGGTGAAAGAGGCGGAGGCAAGTTGCCACGCGTTCCTCCTAGAAAGACAAGCTAATTCGTGAGGGTTTTTCATATTTACTTTATGTGATGTAGAGTCGCAACCGCAATAATAAGAAAAGGCATTTGTTGAACACAAATGAGTACTACCTCGGTCCTGGTTTATAGGCCCCCTTTATAGTTTGTGCCAAATTTTAATTCAAGATTTAACTAACAAAATGTTATTAGCCTTTGGGAATGAACCGGCATTGGCACACAACACCCCCCCCCCCCGCGCCGCCTCCCTGGCGACTCGGGGGGAACCGTAGTCGCGCCGCCGGCCGCACCCTAGATCCACACTCCTGAGCTTCGCCGCCGCCGGAGGGGACGCCAGCGAAGTCCGTGCGTGTCCAAGGAGGGCGGCGGCGGGGCGTTCCTTCCTCCTGCGGCGTCGTCAGGCGAGGCCAGGCCTCCAGTCGGCGGGGCGCGTCCCTCGGCGGTCTCCTCTTCGCGCGGCGGCGTCCTCTCCCTGTCTGCTAGCACGTGCTCGACGGATCTGGCCTCCGGCGGCGTTCTCTCCCCGGCTACAAGCGCGGGCTCGACAGATCTGGCCTGGGGGCCGCGGCAGAGGCATCCCGCCGGTGCGTGCGTGGCACGCTGGCCGTGCGTAGCTGTGCATGGGCGCCCTCTTCTTCGGCGCGTGCACACGGGCCTGCCATGGTCAAGCGCGGTGCGCCTACCGCTGCTGGGTTCTTCGTTGTTGGTGCTGCAGGTGGCCCCGTTCTGGATCCACAAGGGGTTGCAGCCGTTTTGCTTGGGGTGGTGTGGTTCTTCTTGTCTTTGATGCGGCAGCCTGCACATGGTGGAATTCGCCCTTGCCACTGCGGTCCCGGTTGGCTTCGAACCTGCGCTATCCAGGGTCCAGCTCGCCGGAGTTCCTCCCGTAGCGGTTTTGGCCCCGGTCCTCTGGAAGCTGCGCTCTTTCCGGCTTCCTAGGTCCGCCCATGGTTTGGCGGCTCCGGTTTCGTCGATCCAGGTC
This sequence comes from Aegilops speltoides, assembly GCA_021437245.1. Classification (NCBI taxonomy): domain Eukaryota; kingdom Viridiplantae; phylum Streptophyta; class Magnoliopsida; order Poales; family Poaceae; genus Aegilops; species Aegilops speltoides. The sequence continues at coordinate 421,805,334 of CM038145.1, read as the reverse complement.
TGCGTTCTCTGGATCCTGGCTCGTCGACATGCCGGTTGCCGTCGCATCCCGTGTGTTGGTTCCTCTTCATCATGTCGTCGCCTCTCTGACCTTGACCGCCACCCCTTGCCTCGCCCCACCCTCGCCAGGTCCAATGCCTACGCTTCCGGTGGCTAAGCTCCCATTCCGGCGATGGCGGCTCCAGCTTATGACATGTTCCTGTCTTCGGATCTATTCCCGACGGCTTTGGGATTGTTCGGACATTGGCCAGGGCGAAATAATCCCTGCTTGATGCTGGCAGCGGCGACACCTGCGGGTGCTGTACCCTTCCTGGAGGCGCTGCCACGGCTTATTCTTCGAGCCCCTCTTCGAGCGCGGGGGAAACCCTAGATCCAGTTCCTTGGATTGGACGACGGCGGCGTCACGGCGGCTTTCCCCTTCATGAAGGTGTTGTCTTGCTTGCTTATGCCGTGTCTGTACTAGATTTCGAGTGTTAGGGCATTGTCTTAGTTTGGGCTGTTTTTGTTGGTCTGGGTAGTTTAGCGCTGTGTTGTAGCTCCTGTTTAGGCTGACATCCTACTTCTCTCTGCTTCGGGTACCATGTTCACACCATCCTTGGTTGTGCCATGCGATGTACCCCCTCTGTATTCTCATTTCTACTCCTATCAATGAAAGATACGCAAGCTTTGCGTATTCGCGAAAAAAAACTAACAAAATGTTAATGCATGTCAAGAAAAACTATCTCATTGGATTCGTATTTGAACATAGATTTCAAAAATATAATGTTTAGTGACATGCGTGAACATTTTGTTAGTTTAATCTATGTTCAAAATTTGGCACGAAATACAATGTGGACCAATAAAACCCGGACGGAGGTAGTAAATAGCATCAATCTATGTCAAATAAGGTACACATGTTGCACATGATCCACACAGCAACAGGAGTTGATAGGTCTAGGTATGCGTATCGGGTTACTGAGATTAGAGGGACCATCTCAATGTAATTATTTCGAGAAAGGCCACCTTCTCGTGATACACTTAACGAGGGTGCCTCTTTGGCATCTTCTTTAGTGGGGCTAACCATCCATAGTGTTTTCTTCTCTTACAATACTAGAGAGAGCATATGTGTTATTCCGAATCGGTTAGAAGCATTCCTTGAATCAGTCCAATGCACGGGAGGAGGTGAACTCAGGGAGAAGATACCTTCAAAGAACAATGCTGAAGGTTCCTCCCCAAAGTAGCGAGGATGAGGCGTTGAGGAGTTTCACCATGAGATGGACCGTTGCATGAATAGCAGCCAACGTATTTAATCTCACTACCGACAACCTTTGGTAGCACATCTTGTATTACCTTGCATGAAGTCATTGCCTCCTATATCATGGATGTCCTCGATATTATGGAAAAGATACAAATGGGTTCTTAGTGTGAGTGGAAGAATATAGACCAATCGAGGAAGTTTGTATTTAAATATATGAAGAAGTAGCGGTGGTGAAAACCATAGCATGGGGGAAGATGCGAAGTGGAGGGTAAGAACAAGTAGGGGTGAAGCAGATGAGATTTTTATTGTCAATCATGTCCAACAACTGCAATAAAATTGGTTTGAACTTCGAACCAGCTTAGGATTGGTGATGGTCTTATTGTTAGGGTTTCGACGTTTGAATATCTGGGAGGGGGGAGGGGGCTACAGTTGCCTTACAGAGATGGCTAGTGGTGTGCTAGGACAAAGCATAAGAGATGAGCACAAAGGGTGTCGGTTGGACTAGTAGGGGAGGGGGAGGGGCAAACATGTTTAGTTTTTACATATTTGCACAATTATAGTGTTCGGTTTGATGGAGAAAAAATGGTATGGATTGGTTCCATCCGTAGTTACATGATTCTGGTGATGATATAAGGTTAATGTCAAAAATGCTCTTATATCATAGACCCACCTGCTCGCCGCCCTTTCAAATTTGAGTTGGGATGGCTGCATTGGGATGGATTTGTAGACATAATCAAGAATGTTTGGGAGAAGCCCGCCATTGGTCGTCCGAGAGATGGAACTTTAAAATAAGAGTCATGAGGCAACACCTCACTGGATGGGCGAAACCATATAAAAAAAAGAAAAACAACGACTTTGTACCATTATTGATGACCACGACAAGATTGCAGAGACACACACCTTATCTCATCAAGAGATTGAATTGAAGAATCAATGTAATGAGAAGGTTGCCCATCTTTTGCGAGAAGAGGAGATCAAATACTACCAGAGATCCAAAGCTGATTTCATTTTGATGGGTGATAGTAATACATGATACTTCCAATTGATCGCCAATGGACATCATAGGAAGAAATGTATTTATAGTCCCCAACAAGATGAGGGGCGGATCGAAGGTCAGGACGAGCTCAAAAAGTATATCACCAAATACTACAAATCTCTGTTCGGAGCACCGACTAAAGGGAACTTCACCCTCGACGAGACCTGAACAGATGATATTCCACAAGTCACGGCAGAAGAAACTGATATCCTAACGGCACCATTCTCAGAAGAGGAAGTGAGAGCGGTTGTGTTCCAAATGGAACATAACAAAGCTCCAGGCCCAGATGGTTTCCCCGCAGAATTCTATCAGAATTTATGGGATATCATCAAGACTGGCCTTTTGGAGTTGTTCAATTGTTTTCATGCCGACCGACTAGACCTATTCTGACATAATTTTGGCGAGATTGTCTTGTTGCCAAAGATTAAGGAGGCCGAACGGATCCAACAGTTCAGACCTATATGCCTCCTTAATGTTAGCTTCAAGATTTTCACCAAAGTGGCTACGAATAGATTAAACTCGGTACCTGACCATGTTGTCCGGCCATATCAAATGACATTCATGCAAGGAAGAAATATACTCGATGGTGTAGTAATTTTGCATGGGACCATCCACGAGATGCATCGGAAAAACATGAGTGGGGTAGTATTCAAGATCGACTTTGAAAAAGCCTATGACAAGGTCAAATGGTCTTTCCTCCAACAGGCCCTAAGAATGAAAGGTTTCTCCGAGAAATGGCGCCAGTAGATCCAAAATTTTGTAACTGGAGGTAGTGTGGCTATCAAAGTCAAAATGATGTAGGCTATTACTTTTAGACAAAAAAGGACTACGACAGGGTGACTCCATGTCCCCAATGTTATTTAACATTGTCATTGACATGTTGGCTATTCTAATTGAGCGCGCCAAGCAGGACCGCCAGGTTGCCGGAGTAGTGCCACACTTTGTGGATGGTGGCCTCTCAATTCTGCAATATGTCGATGACACAATTCTTTTTATGGAACATGACCTGGACAAGGCTCGAAACCTAAAACTCTTACTTTCAACATTTGAGCAAATGTCGGGTCTCAAAATTAACTTCCATGAAAGCGAACTTTTCTGCTTTGGAGATGCTGTTGAGGCGGCTGCCGATTATACCGACATGTTTGGTTGCACACATGGGCAATTCCCGATTAAATATCTAGGAATACGTATTCACTATCGGCGTCTCACCATTGCAGAGTGGAAACATGTAGATGAGCATTTAGAGAAATGGTTGAGCAGTTGGAAAGGCAAGATGCTCTCAGTTGGAGGACGGCTGGTTTTGATTAACCCAGTCCTCAAAAATATGGTTCTCTATATGCTTTCTTTTTTCCAACTCCCAAAAGGGGTGCTGCAAAGACTGGACTATTTTAGATCCAGACTCTTTTGGCAAGGAGATGGTGAAAAGAAAAAATACAGGCTGGCCAAATGGAGCATGGCTTGTAGGCCGAAAGACCAAGGTGGCCTTGGAATTCATGACCTGCAGGTCAAGAATGTGTCCCTACTTAGTAAATGGTTATTCGAACTTCTTACTAGGATGGTGTTTGGCAAACCATGTTGCATAACAAGTATCTAGACCAAAAGGCAGTGGCTCAGACCTATTGGAAACCTGGCGACTCGCACTTTTGGACTGGCCTAATGGCAGCAAAGAAACATCTCTTTCGCTTTGGGTCTTTCGCGATAAAGGACGGGTCGGAAATTTCGTTTCTTGGAAGACATATAGCTAGGCAATGCTAGTCTCCGAGAACAATACCCAACCTTATACACCATTGCTTGCGATAAAAATAATACTATTGCGCACGTGCTCAGTTTGTCTCCGCTGAATATTTCATTCAGGCTGGACTTGATTGGCCCCCGACTTATGTCATGGCATAATCTTTTATCCCGACTGGATTCGATTAACCTCACACAAGGCCGGGATGTTTTTCGCTGGAACCTTACTACATCGGGGTCTTTCACAGTAGACTCTATGTATCATGCGCTAATGCATTCCGAGGTACCAGTGCGTAATAACAAGAAAATTTGGAAGTCAAAAATTCCACTAAAAGTTAAAATCTTCATGTGGTATCTTCGTAGGGGAGTTGTGCTAACCGAAGACAACCTTGCACGATGCAACTGGCCAGGAAGTAAGCAGTGTTGCTTTTGCGCTCATGACGAGACAATCATGAAGGAAATATGCCCTAGAGGCAATAATAAAGTTATTATTTATTTCCTCATATCATGATAAATGTTTATTATTCATGCTAGAATTGTATTAACCGGAAACATAATACATGTGTGAATACATAGACAAACATAATGTCACTAGTATACCTCCACTTGACTAGCTCATTAATCAAAGATGGTTATGTTTCCTAACCATAGGCATGTGTTGTCATTTGATTAATGGGATCACATAATTAGGAGAATGATGTGATTGACATGACCCATTCCGTTAGCCTAGCACTCGATCGTTTAGTATGTTGCTATTGCTTTCTTCATGACTTATACATGTTCCTATGACTATGAGATTATGCAACTCCCGTTTGCTGGAGGAACACTTTGTGTGCTACCAAAGGTCACAACGTAACTGGGTGATTATAAAGGAGCTCTACAGGTGTCTCCAAAGGAACATGTTGGTTTGGCGTATTTCGAGATTAGGATTTGTCACTCCGATTGTCGGAGAGGTATCTCTGGGCCCTCTCGGTAATGCACATCACTTAAGCCTTGCAAGCATTGCAACTAATGAGTTAGTTGCGGGATGATGTATTAAAGAACGAGTAAAGAGACTTTCCGGTAACGAGATTGAACTAGGTATTGAGATACCGACGATCGAATCTCGGGCAAGTAACATACCGATGACAAAGGGAACAACGTATGTTGTTATGCGGTCTGACCGATAAAGATCTTCATAGAATATGTAGGAGCCAATATGAGCATCCAGGTTCCGCTATTGGTTATTGACCGGAGGCGTGTCTCGGTCATGTCTATAGTTCTCGAACCCGTAGGGTCCATGCAACAAGGTTTCGATAGCGGTTATATTATGAGTTTATGTGTTTTGATGTACCGAAGAAGTTCGGAGTCCCGGATGAGATCGGGGACATGACGAGGAGTCTCGAAATGGTCGAGACGTAAAGATCGATATATTGGACGACTATATTCGGACATCGGAAAGGTTCCGAGTGATTCGGGTTTTTTTTGGAGTACCGAAGAGTTACGGGAATACGTATTGTGCCTTATTGGGCCATACAGGAAAGAAGGAAAAGGGCCTCAAGGGTGGCCGCACCCCTCCCCTTGGTCTGGTCCGAATTGGACTAGGGAAGGGGGGCGCCCCCTTCCTTCCTTCTTCTTTTTCCTTCCCTTTCCTTCCCTCCTACTCCTACTACTTGGAAGGGATCCTAGTTCTACTAGGAAAGGGGGAATCCTACTCCCGGTGGGAGTAGGACTCCCCTAGGGCGCGCCATAGAGAGGGCCGGCCCTCCCCCTCCTCCTCTCCTTTATATACGGGGGCAGGGGGCACCCCAAAGACACAACAATTGATCAAGTTGATCTCTTAGCCGTGTGCGGTGCCCCCTTCCACCATATTCCACCTCGATAATACTGTAGCGGTGCTTAGGCGAAGCCCTGCGTCGGTAGAACATCAACATCGTCCTGCGCGCCGTCGTCTTGTGGAACTCTCCCTCAAAGCTCGGCTGGATCGGAGTTCGAGGGACGTCATCGAGCTGAACGTGTGCAGAACTCGGAGGTGCCGTGCGTTCGGTACTTGGATCGGTCGGATCGTGAAGACGTACGACTACATCAACCGCGTTGTCATAACGCTTCCGCATTTGTTCTACGAGGGTATGTGGACAATGTTGGGGAACGTAGTAATTTCAAAATTTTCCTACGCACACGCAAGATCATGGTGATGGCATAGCAACGAGAGGGGAGAGTGCTGTCCACGTACCCTCATATACCGTAAGCGGAAGCGTTATGACAACGCGGTTGATGTAGTCGTACGTCTTCACGATCCGACCGATCCAAGTACCGAACGTACGGCACCTCCGAGTTCAGCACACGTTCAGCTCGATGGCGATCTCCGGCTCCGATCCAGCAAAGCTCCGGAGATGAGTTCCACAAGACGACGGCGTGGGACGATGATGATACGGCGCGCAGGCTTCGCTAAACTCCGCGACGATATGACCGAGGTGGAATATGGTGGAAGGGGCACGACACTGCTAAGGAACGATCGCGAGATCAACTTGTGTGTCATTGGGTGCCCCCGCCCCGTGATATAAAGGAGCAAGGGGAGGAGGCGGCCGACCAAGGGAGGCGCGTCGGGGAGGAGTCCTACTCCCACCGAGTAGGACTCCTCCTTTCCTAGTCCAACTAGGAGACCTTCCATGTAGTAGGAGTAGGAGAGAAGGAAAAGGAAGAGAGAAGGAAGGAAGGAGGGGGTGCGGCCCTCCCCTAGTCCAATTCAGACTAGGCCTTGGGGCGCGTGGCCTGCCCTAGGCAGCCCTCTCTCTTTCCCGTATGGCCCAATAAGGCCCAATACTTCTCCCGGCGAATTCTCGTAACTCTCCCAGATTCAAAAATAACCTAATCACTGAACCTTCCAAGTCCGAATATAGTCGCCCAATATATCGATCTTTACGCCTCGACCATTTCGAGACTCGTCATGTTCCCGATTTCATCCGGACTAACTCCTTCGTACATCAAAACTCATAAACTCATAATAAAACCGCCATCGAAACCTTGTTGCAGGGATTCTTACGGGTTCGAGAACTATGTAGACATGACCTAGAACTATTCTTGGTCAATAACCAATAGCGGAACCTGGATGCCCATATTGGTCTTTACATATTCTACGAAGATCTTTGTCGGTCAAACTGCATAACAACATACGCTGTTTCCTTTGTCATCGCAGATGTTACTTGCCCGAGATTCGATCGTCAGTATCAATACCTAGTTCAATCTCGCTACCGGAAAGTCTCTTTACTCGTTATGTAATGCATCATTCCGTAACTAACTAATTAGCTACATTGCTTGCAAGGCTTATTGTGATGTGCATTACCGAGAGGGCCCAGAGACACCTCTCCGACAATCGGAGTGACAAAACCTAATCTCGTAATACGCCAACCCAACATGTACCTTTGGAGACACCTGTAGTACTTCTTTATAATCACCCAGCCATGCTAGACGCTTTGGTAGCACCCAAAGTGTTCCTCCGTAAACGGAGTTGCATAATCTCATAGTTACAGGAACATGTATAAGTCATGAAGAAAGCAATAGCAACATACTAAATGGCCAAGTGCTAGGCTAACGGAATGGGTCATGTCAATCACATCATTCTCCTAATGATGTGATCCCGTTAATCAAATAACAACTCACGTCTATGGTTAGGAAACTTAACCATCTTTGATTAACGAGCTAGTCAAGTAGAGGCATACTAGTGACACTATGTTTGTCTATGTATTCACACATGTATTATGTTTCCAGTTAATACAATTCTAGCATGAATAATAAACACTTATCATGAAATAAGGAAATAAATAATAACTTTATTATTGCCTCTAGGGCATATTTCCTTCAGTCTCCCACTTGCACTAGAGTCAATAATCTAGTTCACATCGCCATGTGATTTAACATCAATATTCATATCTGTATATGATTTACACCCATAGTTCACATCATCATGTGACCAACACCCAAAGGGTTTACTAGAGTCAATAATCTAGTTCACATCGCTATGTGATTAACTCCCAAAGAGTACTAAGGTGTGATCATGTTTTGTTCGTGAGAGAAGCTTAGTCAACGGGTCTGTCATATTCAGAGCCGTATGTATTTTGCAAATATTCTATGTCTACAATGCTCTGCATGGAGCTACTCTAGCTAATTGCTCCCACTTTCAATATGTATCCAGATTGAGACTTAGAGTCATCTGGATCAGTGTAAAAGTTTGCACCGTTGGAACTTTTACAACGAACTCTTTTATCACCTCCATAATCGAGAAACATCTCCTTAGTCCTCACTAAGGATATTCTTGACCGCTGTCCAGTCATCTACTATTAGATCAAAATTGTATTCCTTTGTCAAACTCAGTGCAAGGTATACAATAGGTCTGGTTCACAACATAGCATACTTTATAGAACCTATGACTGAGGCATAGGGAATGACTTTTCATTCTCTTTCTATTTTTTGCCATGGTCGGGTCTTGAGTCTTACTCAACTTCACACCTTGCAACACAGGCAAGAACTCCTTCTTTGACTGTTCCATTTTGAACTATTTCAATAAAAATTTATCAAGGTATGTACTCATTGAAAAAAATCTTATCAAGCGTCTTGATCTATCTATATAGATCTTGATGCTCAATGTGTAAGTAGCTTTGCTGAGGTCTTTCTTTGAAAAAAAAACTCCTTTCAAACACTCCTTTATGCTTTGCAGAATAATTCTACATTATTTCCGATCAACAATATGTCATTCACATATATTTATCAGAAATGCTGTAGTGCTCCCACTCACTTTCTTGTAAATACAGGCTTCACCGTAAGTCTGTGTTGGGGAACGTTGCAGAAAATTAAAATTTTTCCTACGGTTTCACCAAGATCCATCTATGAGTTCATCTAAGCAACGAGTAATGGGAGAGAGTTTGCATCTACATACCACTTGTAGATCGCGTGCGAAGCTTGCAAGGTGATGATGGAGTCGTACTCGGCGTGATTCAGATCACCGATGTCCAAGTCTTGAACGGACAGCACCTCGCGTTCAACACATATGCGGGACGGGAGCGTCTCCTCCTTCTTGATCCAGCAAGGGGGAGGAGAGGTTGATGATGATCCAGAAGACGACGGCGTGGTGGTGGATCTGTGAACTCCGGCAGGGCCGCCAAGCGACTACGGGAGGAAGGCGAGGTGTAGCAGGGGGGAGGAGGCGCCAAGCACAAGGGTACAGCAGCCCCCTCCTTCCCCTTTATATAGGCCTCGGGGCGCTGCCCCTGAGATCCAATCTCCTGTGGGGCGGCGGCCAAGGGGTGGAGTGCCCCCAAGCCAAGTGGGCGCCCCCCTAGGGTTTCAACCCTAGGCGCGAGGTGGGCCTGAGGCGCACCAGCCCACTATGGGCTGGTTCCTCCCACTTCAGCCCATGGGGCCCTCCGGGATGGGTGGCCCCACCGGTGGACCCCGGGACCCTTCCGGTGGTCCGGTACATTCGGAGACCCCAAAACTTTCCCGATGGCGAAATACCACTTCCTATATATTATTCTTTACCTCCGGACCATTCCGAAACTCCTCGTGACGTCCAGGGATCTCATCCGGACTCGAACAACATTCGGTATGCTGCATACTCATATTCATACAACCCTAAGCGCCACCGAACCTTAAGTGTGTAGACCCTACGGGTTCGGAGACACTTGAACATGACCGAGGCGACTCTCGGGCAATAACCAACAGCGGATCACGGATACCCATGTTGGCTCCTACATGCTCCTCGATGATTTCATTGGTTGAACCACGATGTCGAGGATTCGATCAAAACCCTCAGTATACAATTCCCTTTGTCAATCGATGCGTTACTTGCGAGACTCGATCGTCGGTATCCCAATACCTTGTTCGGTCTCATTACCGGCAAGTCACTTTACTCGCATCAGTAATGCATGATCCGTGGCCAACACCTTGGTCACCTTGAGCTCATTATGATGATGCATTACCAAGTGGGCCAGAGATACCTCTCCGTCATACGGAGTGACAAATCCGATCTCGATCCGTGTCAACCCAACAGATACTTTCGGAGATACCGTAATGCACCTTTATAGTCACCCGATACGTTGTGATGTTTGATACACCCAAGGCACTCCTACGGTATCCGGGAGTTACACGATCTCATGGTCGAAGGAAGAGATACTTGACATTGGTAAAGCTCTAGCAAACGAACTACACGATCTTTGTGCTATGCTTAGGATTGGGTCTTGTCCATCACATCATTCTCCTAATGATGTGATCCCATTATCAACGAAATCCAATGTCCATAGTCAGGAAACCATGACTATCTGTTGATCACAACGAGCTAGTCAACTAGAGGCTCACTAGGGACATATTGTGGTCTATGTGTTCACACGTGTATTACGATTTCCAGATAATACAGTTATAGCATGAAAAAAAACAATTATCATGAACAATGAAATATAATAATACTTTTATTATTGCCTCTAGGGCATATTTCCAACAGTCTGTACAAAACTATATGCTTTGATCAACTTATCAAAGCGTATATTCCAACTCTGAGATGCTTGCACCAGTCCGTAGATGGATCGCTGGAGCTTGCACATTTTGTTATCACCTTTAGGATTGATAAAACCTTCTGGTTGCATCATATACAACTCTTCTTTAAGAAAACCATTAAGGAATGTAGTTTTGACATCCATTTGCCAGATTTCATAAAATGTGGCAATTGCTAACATGATTCAGACAGACTTAAGCATCGCTACAGTTGAGAAAATCTCATTGTAGTCAACACCTTGAACTTGTCAAAAAACTTTTTTGCGACAAGTCGAGCTTTGTAGACAGTAACACTACTATCAACGTCCGTCTTCCTCTTGAAGATCCATTTATTTCTTATGGTTTGCCGATCATCGGGCAAGTCCACCAAAGTCCACACTTTGTTCTCATACATGGATCCTATCTCAGATTTCATGGCCTCCGGCCATTTTGCAGAATCTGGGCTCATCATCGCTTCCTCATAGTTCGTAGGTTTATCATGGTCTAGTAACGTGATTTTCAGAACAGGATTACCGTACCACTCTGGTGCGAACCGTACTCTGGAAGACCTACAAGGTTCTGTAGTAACTTGATCTGAAGTTTCATGATCATCATCATTAGCTTCCTCACTAATTGGTGTAGGAATCACTGGAACTGATTTGGTGATGAACTATTTTCAATTAGAGGAGAAAATCTGATTACCTCATCAAGTTCTACTTTCCTCCCACTCACTTCTTTCGAGAGAAACTCCTTCTCTAGAAAGGATCCATTTTAGCAACGAATATCTTGCCTTCGGATCTGTGATAGAAGGTGTACCCAACAATTTCCTTTGGGTATTCTATGAAGACGCACTTCTCCGATTTGGGTTTTGAGCTTATCAGGATGAAACTTTTTCACATATAAGCATCGCAACTCCAAACTTTAAGAAACGACAGCTTAGGTTTACTGCTAAACCATAGTTCATACGATGTCGTCTCAACGTATTTAGATGGTGCCCTATTAAACGTGAATGCATCTGTCTCTAATGCATAACCCCAAAACGATACTGGTAAATTAGTAAGAGACATCATAGATCGCACCATATCCAATAAAGTGCGGTTACGACGTTCGGACACACCATAACGTTATGGTGTTCCAGGTGACGTGAGCTGTGAAACTATTCCACATTGTTTTAATTGAAGACCAAACTCGTAACTCAAATATTCGTCTCCGCAATCAGGTTGCAGAAACTTTATTTTCTTGTTACGATGATTTTTCCACTTCACCCTGAAATTCTTTGAACATTTCAACTATTTCAGACTTATGTTTCATCAAGTAGATATACCCATATCTGCTCAAATCATCTTGTGAAGGTCAGAAAATAACGATACTTGCCACGAGCCTTCATACTCATTGGTCTGCATACATCAGTATATATTATTTTCAACAAATCAGTAGCTCGTTCCATTGTTCCGAAGAACGGAGTTTTAGTCATCTTGCCCAAAAGGCACGGTTCGCAAGCATCAAATGATTCATAACCAAGTGATTCCGAAAATCCATCTTTATGGAGTTTCTTCATGCGCTTTACACCGATATGACCCAAACGGCAGTGCCACAAATAAGTTGCACTATCATTATTAACTTTGCATCTTTTGGCATCAATTTTATGAATATGTGTATCACTACGATCAAGATCCAACAAACTATTTTCATTGGGTGTATGACCATTGAAGGTTTTATTCATGTAAACAGAACAACAATTATTTTCTGTTTTTAAATGAATAACCGTATTGCAATAAACATGATCAAATCATATTCATGCTCAACGCAAACGCCAAATAACATTTATTTAGTTTTAACACTAATCCCAAAAGTATAGGGAGTGTGCGATGATGATCATATCAATCTTGGAACTACTTCCAACACTCATCGTCACTTCCTCTTCAACTAGTCTTTGTTTATTCTGTAACTCCTGTTTCGAGTTACTAATCTTAGCAACCGAACAAGTATCAAATACACAGGGGCTACTATAAACACTAGTAAGGCACACATTAATAATCTGTATATCAAATATACCCTTGTTCACTTTGCCATCCTTCTTATCCACCAAATATTCTGGGCATTTCCGCTTCCAGTGACCATTTCCTTTGCAGTGTAAGCACTCAGTTTCAGGCTTTGGTCCAGCTTTGGGCTTCTTCACGGAAGTGACAACTTGCTTGTCATTCTACTTGAAGTTCCCTTTCTTTCCCTTGGCCCTTTTCTTGAAACTAGTGGTCTTGTCAGTCATCAACACTTGATGCTCTTTCTTGATTTCTACCTTCGTCGATTTCAACATCACAAAGAGCTCGGGAATCGTTTTTGTCATCCCTTGCATACTATAGTTCATCACGAAGTTCTAGTAACTTAGTGATGGTGAGAGAATTCTGTCAATCACTATCTTATCTGGAAGATTAACTCCCACTTGCTTCAAGCGATTGAAGTACTCAGACAATCTGAGCACATGCTCACTAGTTGAGCGATTCTCCTCCATCTTTTAGCTACAGAACTTGTTGGAGACTTCATATCTCTCAACTCGGGTATTTGCTTGAAATATTAACTTCAACTCCTGGAACATCTCATATGGTCCATGACGTTCAAAACGTCTTTGAAGTCCCGATTCTAAGCTGTTAAGCATGGTGCACTAAACTATCAAGTAGTCATCATATTGAGCTAGCCAAACGTTCATAACGTCTGCATCTGCTCCTGCAATAGGTTTGTCACCTAGCGGTGCATCAAGGACATAATTCTTCTGTGCAGCAATGAGGATAAACCTCAGATCACGGATCCAATCCGAATCATTGCTACTAACAACTTTGAACACAGTTTTCTCTAGGTATCAAAACAAACATATGAAAGCAACAACGCGAGCTATTGATCTACAACATAATTTGCAAAATACTATCAGGTACTAAGTTCATGATAAATTTAAGTTCAATTAATCATATTACTTAAGAGCTCCCACTTAGACAGACATCTCTCTAGTCATCTAAGTGATTACGTGATCCAAATCTACTAAACCATGTCCGATCATCACGTGAGATGGAGTAGTTTCAATGGTGAACATCACTATGTTGATCATATCTACTATATGATTCACGTTCGACCTTTCGGTCTCCGTGTTCCGAGGCCATATCTGTATATGCTAGGCTCGTCGAGTTTAACCTGAGTATTTTGCGTGTGCAACTGTTTTGCACCCGTTGTATTTGAGCGTAGAGCCTATCACACCGATCATCACGTGGTGTCTCAAAGACGAAGAACTTTCATAGCGGTGCATACTCGGGAGAACACTTCTTGATAATTAGTGAGAGATCATCTTAAAATGCTACCGTCAATCAAAGCAAGATAAGATGCATAAAGGATAAAAATCACATGCAATCAATATAAGTGATATGATATGGCCATCATCATTTTGTGCTTGTGATCTCCATCTTCGAAGCACCGTCGTGATCACCATCGTCACCGGCGTGACACCTTGATCTCCATCCTAGCATCGTTGTCGTTTACGCCATCTATTGCTTCTCGACTATCGCTACCGCTTAGTGATAAAGTAAAGCAATTACTGAGGCGTTGCATTTCATACAATAAGCGACAACCATATGGCTCCTGCCGATTGCCGATAACCGGTTACAAAACATGATCATCTCATACAATAAAATATAGCATCACGTCTTGACCATAACACATCACAACATGCCCTGCAAAAACAAGTTAGGCGTCCTCTACTTTGTTGTTGCAAATATTACGTGGCTGCTACGGGCTTAGCAAGAACCGTTCTTACCTCGCATCAAAACCACAGCGATAGTTCGTCAAGTTAGTGTTGTTTTAACCTTCGCAAGGACCGGGCGTAGCCACACTCGATTCAGCTAAAGTGAGAGAGCGGACACCCGCCAGACCACCTTTAATCACGAGTGCTCGTAGCGGTGAAACCAGTCTCGCGTAAGCGTCTGGCGTAATGTCGGTCGGGCCGCTTCCACAATACCGCTGAACCAAAGTATGACATCTTTGGTAAGAAGTATGACTTGTATCGCCCACAACTCACTTGTGTTCTACTCGTGCATATAACATCAACGCATAAAACCTGGCTCGGATGCCCTTTGTTGGGGAGCGTAGTAATTTCAAAATTTTCCTACGCACACGCAAGATCATGGTGATGGCATAGCAACGAGAGGGGAGAGTGTTGTCCACGTACCCTCGTAGATCGTAAAGCGGAAGCGTTATGACAACGGGGTTGATGTAGTCGACGTCTTCACGATCCGACCGATCCAAGTACCGAACGACGGCACCTCCGAGTTCAGCACACGTTCAGCTCGATGACGATCTCCGGGCTCCGATCTAGCAAAGCTCCGGAGATGAGTTTCGTCAGCACGACGGTGTGGTGACGATGATGATGTTCTACCGGCGCAGGGCTTTGCCTAAACTCCGCGATGATATGACCGAGGTGGAATATGGTGGAAGGGGGCACCGCACACAGCTAAGGAACGATCCGTAGATCAACTTGTGTGTCATGGGGTGCCCCCTGCCCCCGTATATAAAGGAGCAAGGGGGAGGAGGCGACCGGCCAAGGGAGGGCGCGCCAGGGAGGAGTCCTACTCCCACCGGGAGTAGGACCCCCTCCTTTCCTAGTCCAACTAGGAGACCTTCCATGTAGTACGAGTAGGAGAGAAGGAAAGGGAAGAGAGAAGGGAAGGAAGGAGGGGGTGCGGCCCCTCCCCCTAGTCCAATTCGGACTAGGCCTTGGGGGGCGCGCAGCCTGCCCTAGGCAGCCCCTCTCTCTTTCCCGTATGGCCCAATAAGGCCCAATACTTCTCCCGGCGAATTCCCGTAACTCTCCGGTACTCCGAAAAATACCCGAATCACTCGGGACCTTTCCGAAGTCCGAATATAGTCGTCCAATATATCGATCTTTACGTCTCGACCATTTCAAGACTCCTCGTCATGTCTCGGTTCTCATCCGGGACTCCGAACTCCTTCGGTACATCAAAACTCATAAACTCATAATAAAACTGTCATCGAAACCTTAAGCGTGCGGACCCTACGGGTTCGAGAACTATGTAGAGATGACCTAGAACTATTCTTGGTCAATAACCAATAGCGGAACCTGGATGCCCATATTGGCTCCTACATATTCTACGAAGATCTTTATCGGTCAAACCGCATAACAACATACGTTGTTCCTTTGTCATCGGTATGTTACTTGCGAGATTCGATCGTCGGTATCCAATACCTAGTTCAATCTCGTTATCGCAAGTCTCTTTACTCGATACGTAATGCATCATTCGTAACTAACTCACTAGCTACATTGCTTGCAAGGCTTATTGTGATGTGCATTACCGAGAGGGCCCAGAGATACCTCTCAGAGCAATCGGAGTGACAAAACCTAATCTTGAAATCGCCAACCCAACATGTACCTTTGGAGACACCTGTAGTACTCCTTTATAATCACCCGATTCACGTTGTGACGTTTGGTAGCACCAAAGTGTTCCTCCGTAAACGGAGTTGCATAATCTCATAGTTACGGGAACATGTATAAGTCATGAAGAAAGCAATAGCAACATACTAAATGATCAAGTGCTAGGCTAACGGAATGGGTCATCTCAATCACATCATTCTCCTAATGATGTGATCCCGTTAATCAAATAACAACTCATGTCTATGGTTAGGAAACTTAACCATCTTTGATTAACGAGCTAGTCAAGTAGAGGCATACTAGTGACACTATGTTTGTCTATGTATTCACACATGTATTATGTTTCCGGTTAATACAATTCTAGCATGAATAATAAACATTTATCATGAAATAAGGAAATAAATAATAACTTTATTATTGCCTCTAGGGCATATTTCCTTCAGACAACACTCTCCCCTCTCGTTGCTATGCATCACCATGATCTTGCGTGTGCGTAGAAATTTTTTGAAATTACTACGTTCCCCAACAGTGGCATCAGAGCCAGGTTTTATGCGTTGATGTTATATGTACGAGTAGAACACAAGTGAGTTGTGGGCGATATAAGTCATACTGCTTACCAGCATGTCATACTTTGGTTCGGCGGTATTGTTGGATGAAGCGGCCCGGACCGACATTACGCATACGCTTACGCGAGACTGGTTCTACCGACGTTCTTTGCACACAGGTGGCTGGCGGGTGTCAGTTTCTCCAACTTTAGTTGAACCGAGTGTGGCTACGCCCGGTCCTTGCGAAGGTTAAAACAGCACCAACTTGACAAACTATCGTTGTGGTTTTGATGCGCAGGTAAGAACGGTTCCTGCTAAGCCCGTAGCAGCCACGTAAAATTTGCAACAACAAAGTAGAGGTCGTCTAACTTGTTTTTGCAGGGCATGTTTTGATGTGATATGGTCAAGACGTGATGAGATATAAGTTTTTGTATGAGATGATCATGTTTTGTTGAAGTTATCGACAACTGGCAAAAGCCTTATGGTTGTCTCTCTGTTGCATAAGATGTAAGTGCCAAATAATTGCTTTACTTTATCGCTATGCGATAGCAATAGCTACAAGAGCAATTGTTGGCGAGACGACCATGTAACGACACATTGATATAGATCAAGATGATGGAGATCATGGTGTCGTGCCGGTGACGATATAGATCATGACAGTACTTTGGATATGGAGATCAAAGGCACAAGATGATGATAGCCATATCATGTCACATATTTTGATTGCATATGATGTTTATCTTTTATACATCTTATTTTGCTTAGTTTGACGGTAGCATTTTAAGATGATCTCTCACTAAATTATCAAGAAGTGTTCTCCCTGAGTATGCACCGTTGCGAAAGTTCTTCGTGCTGAGACACCACGTGATGATCGGGTGTGATAGGCTCTACGTTCAAATACAACGGGTGCAAAACAGTTGCACACGCGGAATACTCAAGTTAAACTTGACGAGCCTAGCATATAACAGATATGGCCTCGGAACACGGAGACCGAAAGGTCGAGCGTGAATCATATAGTAGATATGATCAACATATTGATGTTCACCAATGAAACTACTCCATCTCACGCGATGATCGGACATGGTTTAGTTAATTTGGATCACGTGATCACTTAGAGGATTAAAGGGATGTTTATCTAAGTGGGAGTTCTTAAGTAATATGATTAATTGAACTTAAATTTATCATGAACTTAGTCCTGGTAGTATTTTGCAAATTATGTTGTAGACCAATAGCTCGCGTTGTTGCTTTCATATGTTTATTTTGATATGTTCCTAGAGAAAACTGAGTTGAAAGATGTTAGTAGCAATGATGCGGATTGGATCCATGATCGGAGGATTATCCTCATTGCTGCACAGAAGAATTATGTCCTTAATGCACCGCTAGAGGACAGACCTATTGCAGGAGCAGATGCAGACGTTATGAACGTTTGGCTAGCTCAATATAATGACTACTTAATAGTTTAGTGCACCATGCTTAACGGCTTAGAATCGGGACTTCAAAGACGTTTTGAACGTCATGGACCATATGAGATGTTCCAGGAATTGAAGTTAATATTTCAAGCAAATACCCGAGTTGGGAGATATGAAATCTCCAACAAGTTCTATAGCTAAAGGATGGAGGAGAATCGCTCAACTAGTGAGCATGTGCTCAGATTGTCTGGGTACTACAATCGCTTGAATCAAGTGGGAGTTAATCTTCCAGATAAAATAGTGATTAACAGAATTCTCTAGTCACCATCACCAAGTTAGTAGAACTTCGTGATGAACTATAATATGCAAGGGATAACAGAAACAATTCCTAAGCTCTTCGTGATGCTGAAATCGACGAAGGTAGAAATCAAGAAAAACATCAAGTGTTGATGGTTGACGAGAACACTAGTTTAAAGAAAAGGGCAAAGGGAAGAAAGGGAACTTCAAGAAGAACGGCAAGCAAGTTGCTGCTCAAGTGAAGAAGCCCAAGTCTGGACCTAAGCCTGAGACTAAGTGCTTTTGCTGCAACGGAACTGGTCACTGGAAGCGGAACTACCCCAAGTATTTGGCAGATAAGAAGGATGGCAAAGTGAACAAAGGTATATTTGATATACAGATTATTGATGTGTATTTTACTAGCGTTCGTAGCAATCCCTCGGTATTTGATACTGGTTCAGTTGCTAAGAGTAGTAACTCAAAACGGGAGTTGCAGAATGAACAGAAACTAGTTAAGGGTGAAGTGACGATGTGTATTGGAAATAGTTCCAAGATTGATATGATCATCATCGCACACTCCTATACTTTCGGGATTAGTGTTGAACCTAAATAAGTGTTATTTGGTGTTTGCGTTGAGCTTGAATATGATTTGATCATGTTTATTGCAAAACAGTTATTCATTTAAGTTAGAGAATAATTGTTGTTCTGTTTACTTGAATAAAGCCTTATATGGTTACACACCCAATGAAAATGGTTCGTTGGATCTCGATTGTAGTGATACACATATTTATAATATTGAAACCAAAAGATGCAAAGTTAATAATGATAGTGCAACTTATTTGTGCCATTGCTGTTTAGGTCCTATTGGTGTAAAGCGCATGAAGAAACTCCATGCTAATGGACTTTTGGAATCACTTGATTATGAATCACTTGATGCTTGCGAACCATGCCTCATGGGCAAGATGACTAAGACTCCGTTCTCCGGAACAATGAAGCGAGCAACAGATTTGTTGGAAATCATACATACTGATGTATGTGGTCCGATGAATATTAAGGCTCGCGACAAGTATCATTATTTTCTGACCTTCACAGATGATTTGAGCAGATATGGGTATATCTACTTGATGAAACATAAGTCTGAAACATTTGAAAAGTTCAAAGAATTTCAGAGTGAAGTGGAGAATCATCGTAACAAGAAAATAAAAGTTTTCTATGATATGATTGCAGAAGTAAAATATTTGAGTTACGAGTTTGGCCTTCGGTTAAACAATGTGGAATAGTTTCACAAACTCATGCCACCTGGAACACCACAGCATAACGGTGTGTCCGAACTTCATAACCACACTTTATTTGATATGGTGCGATCAATGATGTCTCTTACCGCTTTACCAATATCATTTTGGGGTTATGCATTAGAGACAGCTGCATTCACGTTAAATAGGGCACCATCTAAATCCGTTGAGACGACACCGTATGAACTATGGTTTAGCAATAAACCTAAGCTGTCGTTTCTTGAAGTTTGGGGTGGCGATGCTTATGTTAAAAAGTTTCAAAATGATAAGCTCGAACCCAAATCGGAGAAGTGCATCTTCGTAAGATACCCAAACGAAATTGTTGGGTACACCTTCTATCACAGATCCGAAGGCAAATTTGTTGCTGAGAATAGATCCTTTCTAGAGAAGGAGTTTCTCTCGAAAGAAGTGAGTGGGAGGAAAGTAGAACTTGATAAGGTAATTGTACCTTCTCACGAATTGGAAAGTAGTACATCACAGAAATCAGTTCCAGTGATTCCTACACCAATTAGTGAGGAAGTTAATGATGATGATCATGAAACTTCAGATTAAGTTACTACAGAACCTCGTAGGTCTTCCAGAGTAAGATCCGCACCAGAGTGGTACGGTAATCCTGTTCTGGAAGTTATGTTACTAAAACATGACGAACCTACGAACTTTGAAGAAGCGATGGTGAGCCCAGATTCCGCAAAATGGCTTGAAGCCATGAAATCTGAGATGGGATCCATGTATAAGAACAAAGTGTGGACTTTGGTTGACTTGCCCGATGATCGGCAAGCAATTGAGATTAAATGGATCTTCAAGAGGAAGACAAACCCTGATAGTAGTGTTACTATCTACAAAGCTAGAATTGTCGCAAAAGGTTTTCGACAAGTTCAAGGTGTTGACTACGATGAGAGTTTCTCACTCGTATCTATGCTTAAGTCTGTCCGAATCATGTTAACAATTGCCGCATTTTATGAAATCTAGCAAATGGATAAACAAAACTACATTCCTTAATGGAATTATTAAAGAAGTGTTGTATATGATGCAACCAGAAGGTTTTGTCGATCCTAAAGGTGTTAACAAAATGTGCAAGCTCCAGCGATCCATCTATGGACTGGTGCAAGCATCTCGGAGTTGGAATATATGCTTTGATGAGTTGATCAAAGCATATAGTTTTATACAGACTTACGGTGAAGCCTGTATTTACAAGAAAGTGAGTGGGAGCACTACAACATTTCTGATAAGTATATGTGAATGACATATTGTTGATCGAAAATAATGTAGAATTATTCTGCAAAGCATAAAGGAGTATTTGAAAGGAGTTTTTCAAAGAAGGACCTCGGTAAAGCTGCTTACATATTGAGCATCAAGATCTATAAAGATAGATCAAGACGCTTGATAAGTTTTTTTCAATAAGTAAATACCTTGACAAGATTTTGAAGGAGTTCAAAATGGAACAGTCAAAGAAAGAGTTCTTGCCTGTGTTACAAGGTGTGAAATTGAGTAAGACTCAAATCCCGACCACGGCAAAAAAATAGAAAAGAGAATGAAAAGTCATTCCCTATGCCTCAGTCATAGGTTCTATAAAGTATGCTATGCTGTGAACCAGACCTATTGTATACCTTGCTCTGAGTTTGGCAAAGGAATACAATTTTGATCTAATAGTAGATCACTGGACAGCGGTCAAGAATATCCTTAGTGAGGACTAAGGAGATGTTTCTCGATTATGGAGGTGATAAAAGAGTTCGTTGTAAAAGTTACATCGGTGCAAACTTTTACACTGGTCCAGATGACTCTAAGTCTCAATCTGGATACATATTGAAAGTGGGAGCAATTAGCTAGAGTAGCTCTGTGCAGAGCATTGAAAACATAGAATATTTGCAAAATACATACGGCTCTGAATGTGACAGACCCGTTGACTAAGCTTCTCTCACGAGCAAAACATGATCACACCTTAGTACTCTTTGGGTGTTAATCACATAGCGATGTGAACTAGATTATTGACTCTAGTAAACCCTTTGGGTGTTGGTCACATGATGATGTGTACTATGGGTGTTAATCATATACAAATATGAATATTGGTGTTAAATCACATGGCGATGTGAACTAGATTATTGACTCTAGTGCAAGTGGGAGACTGAAGGAAATATGCACTAGAGGCAATAATAAAGTCATTATTTATTTCCTCATATCATGATAAATGTTTATTATTCATGCTAGAATTGTATTAACCGGAAACATAATACATGTGTGAATACATAGACAAACATAATGTCACTAGTATGCCTCTACTTGACTAGCTCATTAATCAAAGATGGTTATGTTTCCTAACCATAGGCATGTGTTGTCATTTGATTAATGGGATCACATAATTAGGAGAATGATGTGATTGACATGACCCATCTCATTAGCCTAGCACTCGATCGTTTAGTATGTTGCTATTGCTTTCTTCATGACTTATACATGTTCCTATGACTATGAGATTATGCAACTCCGCTTGCGGAGGAACACTTTGTGTGCTACCAAACGTCACAACATAACGGGTGATTATAAAGGAGCTCTACAGTGTCTCCAAAGGTACATGTTGGGTTGGCGTATTTGAGATTAGGATTTGTCAATCCGATTGTCGGAGAGGTATCTGGGCCCTCTCGGTAATGCACATCACTTAAGCCTTGCAAGCATTGCAACTAATGAGTTAGTTACGGGATGATGTATTACGAGCGAGTAAAGAGATTTTCCGTGCGAGATTGAACTAGGTATTGAGATACCGACGATCGAATCTCGGGCAAGTAACATACCGATGACAAAGGGAACAACGTATGTTGTTATGCGGTCTGACCGATAAAGATCTTCGTAGAATATGTAGGAGCCAATATGAGCATCCAGGTTCCGCTATTGGTTATTGACCGATGACAAAGGGCTCCTAGTTCTACTAGGAAAGGGGGAATCCTACTCCCGGTGGGAGTAGGACTCCCCTAGGGCGCGCCATAGAGAGGACCGGCCCTCCCCCTCCTCCACTCCTTTATATACGGGGGCAGGGGGCACCCCAAAGACACAACAATTGATCAAGTTGATCTCTTAGCCGTGTGTGGTGCCCCCTTCCACCATATTCCACCTCGATAATACTGTAGCGGTGCTTAGGCGAAGCCCTGCGTCGGTAGAACATCAACATCGTCACCACGCCGTCGTGCTGACGGAACTCTCCCTCAAAACTCGACTGGATCGGAGTTCGAGGGATGTCATCGAGCTGAACGTGTGCAGAACTCGGAGGTGCCGTGCGTTCGGTACTTGGATCGGTCGGATCGTGAAGACGTACGACTACATCAACCGCGTTGTCATAACGCTTCCGCTTTCGGTCTAGAGGGTACGTGGACAACACTCTCCCCTCTCGTTGCTATGCATCACCATGATCTTGCGTGTGCGTAGGAAATTTTTGAAATTACTACGTTCCCCAACAAATCAAGCACCTATTTTTCCAATGCAGTTTGCATGTTCTACATGGTCTGTCATCCAAATAGCGTCAAATTTGTATCCGCCCACAAGTGTTGCCAATATATATGGTCATTGGTTGGACGGTATTTCAAATAAGTTCAAAACGCTAACAAAGGTGGCAAGAGTATCCCTTACTTTGGTCGCTTTGGCTATGCAAATGATTTTATTTTTAATGACAAAAATGCTTCTCCTCTACAGGTTATTTTTTGTTGTACGCACTTACTTCGTATATGGTCTACGCTACAACGACCGGAGCACCAACCTTTGTTCAAGGCGGTGTATACGTGGTTGGAGCAGACGGATATGGAGGTTTTTTCCCAACATGAGTGGCATCATAACCTCCGAATCGATCTACCTTCATTTTTGACATAAGTATAGTGTCGGTCTATAGGACTCTACTGTTGCCGACTTGTCATTTTTGTTATTTTTTCTTTTGCGAGAATTTTATTATTTGGCTGTGTACATCCTAAATATGCAAAGGCCGGGTGATACTTATATTGTTTTGTATCCGCTTGATGCTACATTTTAAGATAATAAAAGCGCCATTTATCGAAAAATATTATAGAAAAGAGGGAGTATGTCTTAATTATGGTGATCTTGTCAAGAAAGAAAGCAAGATATTTCAACCAACGCATCACGCACCACTTAAACTGGATGAGCTAGCTCCACGTCTAACATATAACTTTAGCGTGGTGTATGATTCGATGTGATATTCTAATTGCCCTAGTTCTAGCAAACAAGAGATGATGTGACAACGCCCTTCTGGAACAAAACACTCCTACTTACAAGAACAATTCAAAGAATAACCCATTTTCACCACTCGTCCCCTCTTGCTCCACAGGACGCTGAGCACATTCTCGCCACAAAATCGGCATGCGTTCTACTACACTGCTTGCCCCCTATAATTGAGCGTGTGAGCCAGCGCTGACGCCAAAAAGGATTTTTATTGCTACGTAGATTATGCTGCTTGATAGGGCAGCCTATGAGCTTGCAGGTTAACCAGGCATAGTTATAGTTGTATCCGTCTGTTGCTCCCCCGACCCCAGCTGGGAAGGAAGGAGGATGACAGCCTTGTGGCCTCCCTCGTGGTGTTATTCCCGCGGAATAGATGCCTTTGCTCGATGCTCCGAATTTTATTTTGTTAAGGAGGAAGAACGATTCCGCCCAAGCTGAATCAATCACCACATAACGCTCCACTTGTCGCGATCCTAATTGCAAGGCTCTATTATTTTCCAAGGCGCCATCTGGTTCGTCGATTTTAGGCATCCCCTTACCACAACAAGAGGACCAGCAGTTGCAAGAGCCAAGAAGTCGAAAGAAAACAATGGGAAGATGGGGAGACAAACGGGACAAAGTAGAAACTTGGGCTGGATGCATGTACTACGCATCAACGCAAGATCATGTGGCTGATCTTGCTGTCCTCCTGGCTACGGGGGTGATCAGATCATGGGTTCCAACGGTGGCCGACCGCGCCGCACGCTGACCGAGAGGTCCCGTGTGATGGCCTTCTGTGGGCTCCATGTGCGCATGTTTGTTTGACTTCGTTTTGTGTCCCTGGTCAGAGTACCCACATCTTCTCTCGTGTCGTGAGATCCACCATCTTTTTCGAAACAGAGAGATCCACCATCTTCGTTTGTACAGTAGAGCATCTAGAACAGAATCCCACTTCTCCCACCGTGCCTAGCTAGGGGATGGACATGGTGGTCCTGGAATTTCCCTATAGCCTATATATAGGGTAGAAAAAAAATATTTTTTGAAAATACATAGATTTACACGAAATTTTTCATTGTTGGACCACCCTGGCTCACCGAGCTGGCTACGCCACTCCAACCCGACCTCCAAATCCAGCCCATTTATGCAGAATGTTCTGCACCCCTCAAATTCAGCCTATATATCACAAATTTGAGGCCGCTCCGATAGAACCATCATGTCAGACTAACCGGCGGGACTCACAGAGAACCCAGCGGTCCGCCCGGTACTCAGTGGTTTGCTGTCCGTGTTCATGGGAGTCAAGTCCCGGCTATTTGAGGCAGAGGGTGAGTCAAGCCACGTCTACCCTCCACATTTTCGCCCATCCTCTCTCGTTCGTGCCGACATCACGTGCATGGCCTCGTCCCGTTCGGGTGCAAGTTCGTTGTCTGCCATTCTATATGGTGCGCACGACGGTCACATGGTACAAGCAATTGACGTCGGAGCCCTAAGCCAAGATCGTGATGGGGGTCCGCGCCGAGGAGGCCAGTTTGTGTGGCCCGCGTTGCGGAGGGTCCTCCTCCGACCTTGGATAAGTACGAGGAGGCGAAAACCTCGTGCTCGGAGAAGGCAGTTCCGTCAGTTGACCCCGCAACCCTCGGGTTGGAAATGACAGACGTCAGTTGGTAGGGGCAACATCATCCCCCGCCTCTCGACGGAGGATGCATGGGAGCAATGCCACCTCGCCGTGGAAGCGGAGCACCTCAAGGCGGAGGAACATCTCGCGACTTTGCAAATCCGGCTCCTCAAACGTCCGCGGACGCGGACACTGATCGGTTAAGCCTCAAATTTGCCTTCTCACAACCAGACACATCAATTATCATATCTCAAATCCGTACAAACTCATGCAACTACGTCGATGCATTACACACATCGTCTGACTACTCCATCACTACTAACATGCCATCAGACTACCGAAATTTGGCACGTTTGGCTATGATGGAGATCATCCACGACTGCCCTTGCCCTTCCCGACACCCTTGTCGTCCTTCTCGCGGAAGTATCAGTCGAAGACACGGTAGAGATTGAGCCGGATCTGCTCATTGCCGGAGCTGTCCTCGTCGTCGCTGTCCTCCTTCTCCTCCTTCCGTGGTAGTCTGGTCATGGCACGAACATTTCGATTCTGCTCTCGGGCGAGGGCGCGCGTGTTCCCCTGTTGTCATTTCTTCATAATGCGGGTACACGATGGCATCGTCCTCTGCGGACGCCTCCGCCTCCGCCATTTCCACCACGATACTGGCCTCGGCGGCCCTTTATCCTCTCCTTGCGACGGCGGGCAGACCGGTCCCAGTGGGACTCATAGTCTGCCCACGGGTGATAGGGAAGGAGAGATTTTCCGACTGCCGGGACCGCGATGATCCAGCCCAGAGGACCCCGAGCGCCCGTTGAGCCGATGCTATGGAGTCGCGCCGGACAGATCCCGCCGTCGGATGGGCGTTGTCCACACGAGAGCGGCAGAGTGCGATGCGGACCGCCATTGCCTCCTCCAATCTGCACGGGATGACACCCCAGTCGACGGATCCGGACTGATCGGAATCAGATCCGCTGCACGCCATGCCGGAGATGGTCGGAAATCGCTGGAGGTGAGCTTGGGTGACGGAGAGAATGGACTGTGAAATGGCTAGGGTTTGGTCCGGCGAGCGAATGGGGAGAAAATGTGGGGTCGGGTGGCCTAGCGTGGGCCGAGTCCAACGTGACGGACGTGCCCGGACGCCCCATATTTGGGCTGGATACGAAGGGTGCCGGTCAACCCGGCATTTGAAGCCCGTTGGAGGCGCCAGTCTAGGTCGAAATTTCGTGGGCGCCCAGCCCGAACTCGTATGAGGCGTGTGCTGTTACGCTTGTGCCACAGCTATCTGTTCCAGTTGGACGGACCAGAGCATAGCAGAGGCCTCTGACACGCCACGTACGCATACGGTGCTCAGTTGTTCACCCCGGCGGCGAAGTGCGGCATGTCGATCGCACCGTGTGCTCGAGAACCTTGAAAAATCGTACTGTACACGGGGTTATAGAGGCGTATGCATCTCTACCTGGATGTGAAGATGCGTTCTTCCATGTGCAGATAACCAGAAAACAGGGACACCCACCGAACCAAGTGCGGAGACCTGAACCAATCTACAGACGGATACATACATAGTGTGGTGGATATGTCAACGGGGAGCGTGCGTGCGTGCTTTCTTTTCTTCGTTTCTTTTTGGCTAATGTGCGTGCCTACTTGGTGCGGTGCCTTGTCAAAAAAGTCAACCGGCACCACTACCGTGTACTCATTGTCACTGTATTGCTCTCCCTGTGTGTTCAATGTCAATTTCCATGTCCACTTTGAGCACTTGCACTTACCTGTTGCCGCCCTGCGCAGTAAGCACCGGCCCTGGATCATCACTCTATGGGAGATATTTGTTTGATACTACTACTGACAAAGAAGAGACACATTTTTGGTTTTGGCCAATCCGAGGGCGCGTAGCTAGCTCCGTTCCTTGTTAGGTCCGACCAGACCAGACCTACATGCATAGCATGAACCAAAATCCTTCTAGACGAGCACCATCTTGTTCTTGTTGTTGGTCTCTTGCGTGTCACCAACAAGGCAACAATGGCCGGCATCTACCTGTTGATGTCCATGAACGCAGGCACATACGCGCACCACACCAACAAGGGTGACGACCTAGGCCTAGCCCTCTAGCCAACACCGGCAGATCTCTTTGCATCTCCATCATGTAGAAAGATGCAAGCGCAGCATAACCCAACAACAATCATGATGCATGATATACAGTATGAAAACGAAACTGCTCTGTGTACGACGGTTCTCTCGTCCGACCGGTACGACCAGAGAGCAAATCACCTCTAAATGCTATGCCCCACAAACTGAATTATCTATGATTGTCTCTAATCGTACAGTGTTGAACAGGCACTCTGTCGTACGTATAGTAAGGTTCGTAGGAAAAAGGCGGGTGGTATCATGCAGAATTTTCAATTTATATTAGCACGCACGCAGGCACACGCCCTCAGTTAGGATCGACTCCTGTGCAGTGAAGTTCTGGACGTTGTTGTCGCAGTTTCCAAACAAACACAAACAGTTGCCACGGTTTGAAACGGATCGCACGAACGATCGACGACTTGACGGACGCCCATGGCCTCTGGGTGGAGTGCAAACAAGACGTTGCCGTCGTCTCTTCTCCGACACATAGACATCAGACATACACCGATCGATGCCGTCGCTGCGCCTCGCTCTAGAGTGCAGAGTGCAGAGTCATGAACATGATGAGAGGCCGGTGTGAAACTGCGAACGGAAAAACAGGGCAGCCCAGGACGGATAGTGCACGCCCGGTCAGAGTCCGAGCTGAGATCGAGACATGCGCGCGCACGAGCGCGACGACGCGTGGTGGCACGGGCGCCAAGGGATCTCACGAGTGGAGACGACCGCCGGAGGCCACGCACGGGGACGGCGACCGGGGGCCGAGCAAATCCACTCCCGCCGGAGCGAGCGGTCGATGGGCCGCGCCCGGTTGCCGCAAAGGCTAGCAAGCGTCCAGGCTAAAAAGTGCCGGAACGAACGCACAGTGACCCCTCTCCCGTAAAGGCGGCGACTCAACGGCGGTGGCATGAAAGAGACAAGCATTATCTTGGTGCATATTCAGGCTTGATCACGAACTCCGGCCACGAGATTTTTCAATGGCTCTCGTGACATATGCGCCGCATTATTTAGGTCGGAAAAGCTGGATGAGGGTTGATTAATCCTCTATCATGTCGGATGATATTGCCTACGGGGATAAATAAAGCGTGGCTAGGCCGGCACGCAGCTAGCACTGCGAATTACTAGTGGGTTCCGCCGCGACGCGTGTCAACACAACCTTTCTCTCGCCTAACATTCGTTCTGGTATTTTAGTGCCCTTTTAGTTTTGTTTTACGCCATGCCTGTCGGAGGTGAAATAACCCACCGAAATTCTTGTTTGTGCGAACAAACCTGTGGTTAAATGGTTAGAGGGACTGTGATATCCCAGCCTATCAGGAAAGGTTCCCGCTGATGATGTTCAAAAAAAAAAACTTTTGTTGGTTTGGCTCATCATCCTTTGCCTCCGACTTTGTACCCGAATTCCAAGCCGACTTTGGTCTCGTTTGTAAGGACATGTACCATGGTTGATAAGAGAGTCTTATCTTAAGTCTTATATGTGATTTAGAGATGACAAAAAAATTTGTCTACAATGGGTCATCTCTTAGCCTTATCTTGAATAACTAGCAATTCCTAAAAATGTGGTGAGACATATTATGCTAAGAGATCACCTCTTGTCTTCTCTTAAATAAGAGAATACAAGCCTTTTCTTATGAGTTCTCTCTCCTCCACCTCATCATCTATCCTACGTGGCACTCCTAAGATAGCACCATTGTACATGCCCTAAATGGTTCCAGGCCCACAAGAGCTTTTTGGCCACTCCAGAGTATCAAAATTGTCTAGTCCTGGCCACTTTCCGCATTGAAAACAATGTCAACACCGCTGGAAGGTTCATATTTTTACGGTACCACTGTCGAATTTTAGGGTTTAGTATTAAGCCGATTCAATGGTTGGTGTAGTTTCGGTTAGAATTTGCATGGATGAAGGACAACTTTGGTTATTTTGATTAGAGTTAGAATTGTTCTTTCATGGTTACACACCAATTAAATTTTGACTAAAATATGTAAAAAGATTTTTTTTAAAATAATCACTTGGAAGAATAAACGGGTATACATATCAATAACTAAGGAAAATAAAGAAACGTAATAGAAATAGCAAACAATTTTTTTACATATAAATAATTTCAAAACGGATACTTATATGTAAAATTGAGGGGGAACCCAAATAATTAATCTGGATGAAAAATAAAATATAACAACTTTTGAAAACATGGAAATTGTTGAAAATATGAAAACTTATAAACTATTATTTAAAAGGAACTTTATAGGCTACTACATATGTGAAACCATTTTTAGTTGCTCGAACAACTGAATAGAAGGTGCTAGCACATCATGAGCTAGAACCTCTCCAATTTGTTTCTGTGAGGTGGAGATTTGGTCCGTTGATCACGTCCGCCAGCATCCTTTGGTCAATGACTTCCCGGCCGCCCCTCCTACAACCTCATGAGTTTCAACCAGCTTTTCCCGTTGAGATGGAGGCCTAAAGAAAGCATCGAGCTTTGCTCAATGTGCTGCAGGTGGATGCAAAAGAAGAAGATTTTGTTACCCCAAAGACTTAGATATATTTTTCAATTTCTTAAAGAGTGTTCTTGTAAGGGTATGTGCTACTTAATATATGACATTTGGCCTTCCGCAAACAAAAAGAGACGAGAGGCTAAAGCCTCCAAACTTTGAATTTGAGGGACTAAATTTAGGTTTTGACAGTAGTTAAAGGACATTTGATGGAGTTGTATATAATCTAGACTCGTGTCTAAAAGACTTCCTCTTCCTCTTGTTTTCCTCCCCTAACCCTACCCGGGTAGGGCAAACTCTCCCCTTCAATCTTCACCGGCGTGCCCGTGGATTCACCTCCCCTCTGCCTGCCGCTCCAGAGGCCGATGGTGGGGGGGGGGAATCGAAGCCTCCTCTCCAGCTAGTAGTTTAGGTCAGGGTTTTTTAGTCCTCACAGGTGCAGCGCTCGGACGGATGGTGGCGCTTCTTGTTTGGAATTTTCTTTCGGGCTTCCATCCTCCTTGAGTTCGTCTGTCTGAACGTAGTTGACAGAGCTCTAGCATGATTCATGCCATCGTGGGGTGGTGAGGTTAGATTTCTCGTCATGTGGTGAAATTTGGTGTCTGGTGCTTCAGATCTATGTAAGGGTTCATTGGTGATGACTGCGGCTCCAAGGCGATTGTCCTTAGGGGCACGTGCATGAAGACTTCCCGCATGCCATCGACAAGGTCAGCTGTCTCCGATAGGGGACCGGTGACATCGGCGCGTCCTCGACTCGTTCTGGCAGCAGTAATGGTCGATCGATGGTCTTGAAATCTCAACGTAATTTTAGTTATGTTTGAGATGCCTTGTACTTTCGATGAACTTTTATAACAGATCTGATCCTTCTCGTAAAGAAAATATAGACTCAGTGCCTAGCTAGAATAAACTTGAGTAGTTTCGCAATACCAATTTGTTTCGTTTTTCCTTTAGCAAACCTATACTAATAGCCTTTGGAAACCCCTCCTGTTCATGGCGGGGTTTCCAGAAGAAGGCCGACGCCGCATCTCTCTCCGACTACCAGCAAAGCTATTCGCAAAGGTTCTTGCCTTGCGCCTTGCTCCAAGGCTGAGCACGATGGTTTCTACGAACTAGAGCGCCTTCATTGCCGGATGGTGCATCCACGACAACTTCCTTCTTGTTCAGCAAACGGCGCGCCTCCTCCACAGCATCAAGGTCCCTCGCATGCTCCTCAAGCTCGACATTGCCCGGGCCTTTGACTGCGTCTCGTGGCCTTCCCTACTTCAGATCCTGCAGCACCTCGACTTCGGCAGTCGATGACGAGATTGGATCTCAATCCTCCTCTCCACCGCATCGACACGGGTCATGATCAATGGCCACCCAGCCCCCCCATTGCCCACGCTTGCGGTCTCTGACAGGGAGATCCGATATCCCCAATGTTGTTTGCCATCGTCATCGACGTCCTAAACTCACTACTCCTCCGTGGGGTCGACAATGGCCTCCTCCAGCGGCTTACGACACGTCACGCGGCCTTGAGCATCTCCTTCTATGCGGATGATGTTGTCATTTTCTGTCATCCCGACAGCCACGACATCGCCACCGTCCGTGAGCTCCTACGGGTGTTTGGAGTGGCATCAGACCTCTACACCAACTTCGAGAAGTGCTCTGCGGCGCCCATCCAGTGCAACAACGACCATATCGACACGATCACGCCAGAGATGCAATGCCCGGTCAAGCATTTCCTGATCGAGTACCTTGGGCTACCGCTGTCCATCCGCAAGCCATCCACCTCGAGCCTCCTATCGATCGTCCACAAGATCGAGAAGAAACTATCCACCTGGCGTGCCTTCCTTCTCTCGAAAGGTGATCAGCTAGCCCTAGTCCACCATGTCCTTTGTGCGATCCCGACGCATTTCCTCATCGCCATTGCATTCAATAAGTCGATACTCATGAAGGCCAACCAGATCATTCGAAGCTTCCTATGGGTCGGAAGCAAAGACGCGAGCAACGACAAATGCCTTGTCAACTGGCAGAAAGTCTACAGGCTAATCTCCCTTGGCGGGCTGGGCGTCAGAGACCTGCACCACTCTGGGATCCCGCTGCGGACGCGCTGGCTTTGGCTGCAACGCATGGACCCCTCGAGATCATGGAGCCACCTGCACATCCCGCATGATTTAGACGTCACCGCCATCTTCAGGGCATCTACTACGTGGCAGGTTGGCAATGGGACTAGCTACAAATTCTGGAGCGACCACTGGATTGACGGTAGATCAGTGGCAGAGATCGCCCCCCTCGTGCACTCGCTCGTTCCTCGCCGCCGACAAAAATCACGCACTGTGAGTTGGAGAACGTAGTAATTTTAAAAAAATTCCTACGCACACGCAAGATCATGGTGATGCATAGCAACGAGAGGGGAGAGTGTTGTCCACGTACCCTCGTAGACCGTAAGCGGAAGCGTTATGACAACGCGGTTGATGTAGTCGTACGTCTTCACGATCCGACCGATCCAAGTACCGAACGTACGGCCCTCCGAGTTCAGCACACGTTCAGCTCGATGACGATCCCCGACTCCGATCCAGCAAAGTGTCGGAGATGAGTTCCGTCAGCACGACGGCGTGGTGACGATGATGATGTTCTACCTACGCAGGGCTTCGCCTAAGCACCGCAACGATATGACCGAGGTGGAATATGGTGGAGGGGGGCACCGCACACGGCTAAGGAACGATCACGAAGATCAACTTGTGTGTTCTAGGGTGCCCCCGGCCCGTGATATAAAGGAGGGAGGGGAGGTGCGGCCGGCCCCTAGGGTGCGCCGAGGAGTCCTACTCCCACGGGAGTAGGACTCCCCCTCTGCCTTGGTGGAGAAGGAAAGGGGAGGGAAAGAGGAAAGGGGCGCCGCCCCTTCCTTGTCCTATTCGGACTAGGGGAGGCGCGTGGCCTGCCTGGCCGCCCTCCTCTTCTCCCTCATGGCCCACTAAGGCCCATTAACCCCCGGGAGGGTTCCGGTAACCCCCCGGTGTTCCGGTAAAATCCCGATTTCACCCGGAACCATTCCGATATCCAAATATAGGTTTCCAATATATCAATCTTTATGTCTCGACCATTTTGAGACTCCTCGTCATGTCCGTGATCATATCCGGGACTCCGAACAATCTTTGGTACATCAAAACTTATAAACTCATAATAAAACTGTCATCGTAACGTTAAGCGTGCGGACCCTATGGGTTCGAGAACTATGTAGAGATGACCTAGAACTATTCTCGGTAATTAACCAATAGCGGAACCTAGATGCTCATATTGGCTCCTACATATTCTACGAGGATCTTTATCGGTCAAACCGCAGAACAACATACGTTGTTCCCTTTGTCATCGGTATGTTACTTGCCCGAGATTCGATCATCGGTATCCAATACCTAGTTCAATCTCGTTACCGGCAAGTCTCTTTACTCGTTACGCAATGCATCATTCCGTAACTAACTCATTATCTACATTGCTTGCACGGCTTATAGTGATGTGCATTACCGAGAGGGCCCAGAGATTGTAGGGGAACGTAGTAATTTCATAGATTTTCCTACGCACACGCAAGATCATGGTGATGGCATAACAACGAGAGGGGAGAGTGTTCGTCCACGTACCCTCGTAGACCGTAAGCGGAAGTGTTATGACAACGCGGTTGATGTAGTCGTACGTCTTCACGATCCGACCGATCCAAGCACCGAACGTACGGCACCTCCGAGTTCAGCACACGTTCAGCTCGATGACGATCTCCGGGCTCCAATCGAGCAAAGCTCCGGAGATGAGTTCCGTCAGCACGACGGTGTGGTGACGGTGATGATGTTCTACCGGCGCAGGGCTTCGCCTAAACTCCGCGACGATACGACCAAGGTGGAATATGGTGGAGGGGGCACCGCACACGGCTAAGGAACGATCCGTAGGTCAACTTGTGTGTCTCTGGGGTGTCCCCCCGCCCCCGTATATAAAGGAGCCAGGGGGAGGAGGCGGCCGCCAAGGAGGCGCGCCAGGGGGAGTCCTACTCCCACCGGAGTAGGACTCCTTCTTTCCTAGTTGGAATAGGAGAAGGGGAAAGAGGAGGAAGAGGGGAAGGAAAGGGGGGGCGCCGCCCCCCTTCCCTTGTCCTATTCGGACTAGGAAGGGGAGGGGCACGCGGCCCCCTCCTGCCTCCTTCCCTCTTCTCCCTTGAGGCCCATGTAGGCCCAATAACCCACCGGGGGGTTCCGGTAACCTCCCGGTACTCCGATAAAATGCCGATTTCACCCGGAATGATTCCGATGTCCAAATATAGGCTTCCAATATATCGATCTTTATGTCTCGACCATTTCGAGACTCCTCGTCATGTCCGTGATCATATCCGGGACTCCTAACAAACTTCGGTACATCAAAACTTATAAACTCATAATAAAACTGTCATCGTAACATTAAGCGTGCGGACCCTATGGGTTCGAAAACTATGTAGACATGACCTAGAACTATTCTCGGTCAATAACCAATATCAGAACCTGGATGCCCATATTGGTTCCTACATATTCTACGAAGATCTTTATTGGTCAAACCGCATAACAACATACGTTGTTCCCTTTGTCATCGGTATGTTACTTGCCCGAGATTCGATCGTCGGTATCCAATACCTAGTTCAATCTCGTTAGTGGCAAGTCTCTTTACTCGTTACGTAGTGCATCATCCCGCAACTAACTCATTAGTCACATTGCTTGCAAGGCTTATAGTGATGTGCATTACCGAGAGGGCCCAGAGATACCTCTCTGACAATCGAAGTGACAAAACCTAATCTCGAAATACGCCAACCCAACATGTACCTTTGGAGACACCTGTAGTACTCCTTTATAATCACCCGATTCGTTGTGACGTTTGGTAGCACCCAAAGTGTTCCTCCGATAAACGGGAGTTGCATAATCTCATAGTTACAGGAACATGTATAAGTCATGAAGAAAGCAATAGCAATATACTAAACGATCAAGTGCTAGGCTAACGGGATGGGTCATGTCAATCACATCATTCTCCTAATGATGTGATCCCGTTAATCAAATGACAACTCTTTTGTCCATGGCTAGGAAACATAACCATCTTTGATAAACGAGCTAGTCAAGTAGAGGCATACTAGTGACACTATGTTTATCTATGTATTCACACATGTATTTTGTTTCCGGTTAATACAATTCTAGCATGAATAATAAACATTTATCATGATATAAGGAAATAAATAATAACTTTGTTATTGCCTCTAGGGCATATTTCCTTCAGTCTCCCACTTGCACTAGAGTCAATAATCTAGTTCACATCACCATGTGATTTAACACCAATATTCACATATGTATGTGATTAATACCAATAGTTCACATTGTCATGTGATCAACACCCAAAGGGTTTTACTAGAGTCAATAATCTAGTTCACATTGCTATGTGATTAATACCCAAAGAATACTAAGGTATAATCATGTTTTGCTTGTGAGAGAAGTTTTGTCAACGGGTCTATCACATTCAGAGCCGTATGTATTTTGCAAATATTCTATGTCTACAATGCTCTGCACGGAACTACTCTAGCTAATTGCTCCCACTCTTAATATGTATCCAGATTGAGACTTAGAGTCATCTGGATCGGTGTAAAAGCTTGTATCGTTGTAACTTTTACGACGAGCTCTTTTATCACTTCCATTATCGAGAAACATATCCTTATTCCACTAAGGATAATTTTGACCAATGTCCAAATGATCTACTCCTAGATCACTATTGTACTCCTTACCAAATCGAGGCAGAGTATACAATAGGCCTGGTCCATAGCATAGCATACATTTATAGAACCTATGGTGATGCATAGGGAATGACTTTCATTCTCTTTCTATTTTCTCTTGTGGTCGGGATTTGAGTCTTACTCTATTTCATACCTTTGCAACACGAGCAAGAACTTCTTTCTTTGGTGTTCCATTTTGAACTACTTCAAAATCTTGTCAAGGTATGTACTCATTGAAAATCTTATCAAGCGTCTTGATCTATCTCAATAGATCTTGATGCTCAATATGTAAGTAGCTTTATTGAAGTCTTTCTTTTGAAAGAACTTCTTTCAAACACTCCTTTATGCTTTGCGAATAATTCTACATTATTTCCAATCAACAATATGTCATTCACATATACTTATCGAAATGTTGTAGTGCTCCCACTCACTTTCTTGTAAATACAGGCTTCACCGTAAGTCATACAAAACTATATGCTTTGATCAACTTATCAAAGCGTATATTCCAACTCGAGATGCTTGCACGGTCCATAGATGGATCATTGGAGCTTGCACATTTTGTTAGCACCTTTAGGATTGACAAAACCTTCGGTTGCATCATATACAACTTTTCATTAAGAAAACCATTAAGGAATGCAGTTTTGACATCCATTTGCCAGATTTCATAAAATGTGGCAATTGCTAACATGATTCGGACAGACTTAAGCATCGCTACAGTTGAGAAAATCTCATTGTAGTCAACACCTTGAACT